>OY986042.1:86046129-86704343 GCA_963920215.1 Nineta flava
AATAATAATAATAATAATAATAATAATAATAATAATAATAATAATAATAATAATAATAATAATAATAATAATAATAATAATAATAATAATAATAATAATAATAATAATAATAATAATAATAATAATAATAATAATAATAATAATAATAATAATAATAATAATAATAATAATAATAATAATAATAATAATAATAATAATAATAATAATAATAATAATAATAATAATAATAATAATAATAATAATAATAATAATAATAATAATAATAATAATAATAATAATAATAATAATAATAATAATAATAATAATAATAATAATAATAATAATAATAATAATAATAATAATAATAATAATAATAATAATAATAATAATAATAATAATAATAATAATAATAATAATAATAATAATAATAATAATAATAATAATAATAATAATAATAATAATAATAATAATAATAATAATAATAATAATAATAATAATAATAATAATAATAATAATAATAATAATAATAATAATAATAATAATAATAATAATAATAATAATAATAATAATAATAATAATAATAATAATAATAATAATAATAATAATAATAATAATAATAATAATAATAATAATAATAATAATAATAATAATAATAATAATAATAATAATAATAATAATAATAATAATAATAATAATAATAATAATAATAATAATAATAATAATAATAATAATAATAATAATAATAATAATAATAATAATAATAATAATAATAATAATAATAATAATAATAATAATAATAATAATAATAATAATAATAATAATAATAATAATAATAATAATAATAATAATAATAATAATAATAATAATAATAATAATAATAATAATAATAATAATAATAATAATAATAATAATAATAATAATAATAATAATAATAATAATAATAATAATAATAATAATAATAATAATAATAATAATAATAATAATAATAATAATAATAATAATAATAATAATAATAATAATAATAATAATAATAATAATAATAATAATAATAATAATAATAATAATAATAATAATAATAATAATAATAATAATAATAATAATAATAATAATAATAATAATAATAATAATAATAATAATAATAATAATAATAATAATAATAATAATAATAATAATAATAATAATAATAATAATAATAATAATAATAATAATAATAATAATAATAATAATAATAATAATAATAATAATAATAATAATAATAATAATAATAATAATAATAATAATAATAATAATAATAATAATAATAATAATAATAATAATAATAATAATAATAATAATAATAATAATAATAATAATAATAATAATAATAATAATAATAATAATAATAATAATAATAATAATAATAATAATAATAATAATAATAATAATAATAATAATAATAATAATAATAATAATAATAATAATAATAATAATAATAATAATAATAATAATAATAATAATAATAATAATAATAATAATAATAATAATAATAATAATAATAATAATAATAATAATAATAATAATAATAATAATAATAATAATAATAATAATAATAATAATAATAATAATAATAATAATAATAATAATAATAATAATAATAATAATAATAATAATAATAATAATAATAATAATAATAATAATAATAATAATAATAATAATAATAATAATAATAATAATAATAATAATAATAATAATAATAATAATAATAATAATAATAATAATAATAATAATAATAATAATAATAATAATAATAATAATAATAATAATAATAATAATAATAATAATAATAATAATAATAATAATAATAATAATAATAATAATAATAATAATAATAATAATAATAATAATAATAATAATAATAATAATAATAATAATAATAATAATAATAATAATAATAATAATAATAATAATAATAATAATAATAATAATAATAATAATAATAATAATAATAATAATAATAATAATAATAATAATAATAATAATAATAATAATAATAATAATAATAATAATAATAATAATAATAATAATAATAATAATAATAATAATAATAATAATAATAATAATAATAATAATAATAATAATAATAATAATAATAATAATAATAATAATAATAATAATAATAATAATAATAATAATAATAATAATAATAATAATAATAATAATAATAATAATAATAATAATAATAATAATAATAATAATAATAATAATAATAATAATAATAATAATAATAATAATAATAATAATAATAATAATAATAATAATAATAATAATAATAATAATAATAATAATAATAATAATAATAATAATAATAATAATAATAATAATAATAATAATAATAATAATAATAATAATAATAATAATAATAATAATAATAATAATAATAATAATAATAATAATAATAATAATAATAATAATAATAATAATAATAATAATAATAATAATAATAATAATAATAATAATAATAATAATAATAATAATAATAATAATAATAATAATAATAATAATAATAATAATAATAATAATAATAATAATAATAATAATAATAATAATAATAATAATAATAATAATAATAATAATAATAATAATAATAATAATAATAATAATAATAATAATAATAATAATAATAATAATAATAATAATAATAATAATAATAATAATAATAATAATAATAATAATAATAATAATAATAATAATAATAATAATAATAATAATAATAATAATAATAATAATAATAATAATAATAATAATAATAATAATAATAATAATAATAATAATAATAATAATAATAATAATAATAATAATAATAATAATAATAATAATAATAATAATAATAATAATAATAATAATAATAATAATAATAATAATAATAATAATAATAATAATAATAATAATAATAATAATAATAATAATAATAATAATAATAATAATAATAATAATAATAATAATAATAATAATAATAATAATAATAATAATAATAATAATAATAATAATAATAATAATAATAATAATAATAATAATAATAATAATAATAATAATAATAATAATAATAATAATAATAATAATAATAATAATAATAATAATAATAATAATAATAATAATAATAATAATAATAATAATAATAATAATAATAATAATAATAATAATAATAATAATAATAATAATAATAATAATAATAATAATAATAATAATAATAATAATAATAATAATAATAATAATAATAATAATAATAATAATAATAATAATAATAATAATAATAATAATAATAATAATAATAATAATAATAATAATAATAATAATAATAATAATAATAATAATAATAATAATAATAATAATAATAATAATAATAATAATAATAATAATAATAATAATAATAATAATAATAATAATAATAATAATAATAATAACAATAATAATAATAATAATAATAATAATAATAATAATAATAATAATAACAATAATGATGATAGTAATAACAATAATTACAACAACAACAACAACAATTATATGTATTCCCACATTATGTAAAATTTAGCCATTTAAAAATTAGTAACAAATTACCAACACTACCCCCCCCCCCACCCAGCTTTATCATTGGCATCTTTTTTGTATCCAGTGTCATCAAATTCCCATCACACTATACCCCCTACTAAGAAAAAATAATTAAATCAAGTAAATTATTGTTTATTAGTTCTCCGATATGAATAGTTTAGGCAAATTATTCGGAATTTCCTAAAATCTAATTCTAAAATCTAAACTAAAGCTAAGTCATCAAAAAATTTACAAGCGGTAAATCACCAGCCCCAAATTACCAGCCCAAAATTCCAGAGTACGTATTCAATGTATTGTATGTATTGTATATTTTGAATAATAGTGACCATAAAAAATAGTTGGTATTATTCTACTTTTTTCAGAAAATGTTTTAATTAAAAAAAGAAAATAATAATAATTGGTAGGATACCCTATATTTACTCTATCTCTCTTCCGAAAAAAGAGATGAGGTTCGTTCGTGGTATCTTTTAAGCCATCCATAAGGTTATAGCCCCGGCGTTAGTGAGTATGAAAAAAAAAGAATTAACCAAATAATCAAAATATATTTATTAAAATAAACAAATAGTTTCGAACATATAAAGTAACCTATATTTACTCTATCTCTCTTCCTACCTCCCACTCAGTGCTCAGTGTAGTCAGGGTCTGCCCACCTTTGCTTTATATTGCCTTGAACTATTTCTAAAGATACCTTGAAAGTCTGATTTGAAAATAAATTAAAAATATAAAGAAAAGAGAAAGGTTAAACATAAATTAAATTGCCCATATTTTGATACTTAAAAAAAAAAGGTAGAGAAAAGAGATGAAGTACGTTCGTGGTATCTTTTAAGCCATCCATAAGTCCATAAGGTTATAGCCCCTGCGTTAGTGAGTATGAAAAAAAAAAAGAATTAACAAAATAATCAAAATATATTTATCAAAATATATTTATCAAAATAAACAAAAGGTTTCGAACAGATAAAGTAATTATTGTAAAAATAACAATTTATTTTTAGTAAATAAGTTACTAAAGTGTAGACGGAAATGATACATAAATTTGTTTTGTTACACTATACAATAGGAAGAATTTAACAACAAAAGGAATTTTGTCCAAATTCCTTTCGGTTACGTAAGATAAACTGTAGAAGACTTTAGCGTATACTATTTAGAAAAATGTCATTGTTATTGAATTTTTAATTAAATACTGATATGAACAAAGTAACTCGTCAACCAGGAATCGAACCTCGGGCTTCTGGATATCTAGTCCAGTACACTTACTGTAATATCAGTATTTAATTAAAAATTCAATGACAATGACATTTGTCTAAATATTATACGCTAAAGTCTTCTACAGTTTGTCTTACGTAATCGAAAGGAATTTGGACAAAACATTGTATTGTTGACGCTTAAGTATACACAAATAAATATATATGAATAATAACTTCGACAGAAGTAATAATGTCGAAATAAATATAAATAAGAATGATATGAAAAAGTTGGCTTTTACGTCACAGTCATCTGTGGTGTAGCGGATGCATACTAGACAAGATATCCAGAGGCCCGAGGTTTGATTCCTGGCTGACGAGTTAATTTTTTCATATCAGTATTTAATTTAACAAAAATAGTTGTATCATCAATTCAGAAAAAAAATACTAGGATAACTTATTTTGAAAACTCTAAGTATTTGGACTAAAATTAATTCTTAAAGAATTAAGATTGTACATAAAACTTACGTACAACTGCGTACTAAGAGAAATAAATGACGCACAATCAATCTCAATCTAATAACTTAAAGATATTAGAAAGAAGGACAAGCGTGAAAGAAAACTTTGCCACGCGATTAAAGTCTCGAGGTGACGTGTTGCTGGCTGCCGAATATCCAACTATTTATTAGATATATATCCAAAATTATGACAAAAATTATTATTTTTTGGTAAGGAGACAACAAACAACATTCCTGCTAATTATTTAGTCTTTATACGATAAATATCGTATCAAGATATTATCGTATAATATCGTATCGTACTTCTTATTAATTTTTAAAAGTTTGAATAATTGTCAAAATAAGTCCACTTGACACCTTGAAAATTAGAAACAAAATAAAAAGCGGTCAGTATCTACAAAATAATGTCGAAACAATTTCTCAAACTTTAAAAACTAACATCAACTTTTGACGCCTATTCTACTAACGCAACTAGATTTTGAAGTTAAAGGTAAGTTAAAGGTGCAGACTATTAAAATATATGCATTTATTTTTAAAACTCATTAACGAATCAAATAAAAAGTGTACAAAGATTATATTAACAGAACTATAAACCAATCATCTTTCTTCATAAAACTTGAAGCACATTATATATATGTACATATTTGATCTTTAATATAGCTTATCTAAAGCATATTATTTTCCACATTTAGAAGTGAATACAAGAAAGGTAACCTAAGACATATTTAATATAGAAAAAAATATACGATAGAAAAAAAGGAGACACAAATAGAAATCCTTTATTTCAATTAATGAAGAAGAAAATCATAGAGAATATATAAAAAGAAACAAACATGTACATATTTATAGAAAGGAAAGCAATTGTTGATGTGTAGAAAACAAAAGCTTTTCTCTTCTTTTGTACTGTTGTTGTTGGTAGGTATATGATGATAAATGTTATATATATATATATATATATATATATATATATATATATATATATATATATATATATATATATATATATATATATATATATATATATATATATAATATAACACCGTACTACAAACAAACAATATGGCAATGATTAGAAAGAGATAATTGTATGTCTATCTTAAAGTATGTTTACACATAATAAATATATAGTTGATTCTGTTTTTAATAGTACCTACCTTAACATAGACAATAATAGATATACATTTCCATGTTTGTCTAGAAAATAAAGTGGTCCATTTACTAGGCAAACGCACACTCGTATTAAATTAAAAATATACTTTAAATTTTAAGCAGAAGTAAATTTAATCTCCATCACAGATAAAAATAGTTTAATATGAAAATTTTAGCAGATAACGCACTTAACGGATGTTCCAGCATGAAACTACTTTTCGACCGATTTTGCTAATTTTTTTTTCACAGGCTAAAAATAATGTTTTCTAATAAATCCCGAAGTTTCAGAATTTATGACCGTTTAGAACGCGAGAAAATTAATAGCAAATTAATTATTCTCTCTCACTCTCTCGCATTAGAACCATGCAAAACTTCATGCCTGCCCTATTAGTAATTGTTGTATTAAAAAAAATACTCGACATAATTTTGAAAAAACACTAGGAGAGTAAAGATAAATATTTATTAATTAAATTTTTTTTAAAATCGCGTTTTACCGTTTTTCTTTCGAAATAGAAAAGTTTAAAATTATTTCATTACATATATTTATATATGAATAGTTAATATATCTATGTATTGTCTGTGTGTATACATTTATTTGTTCTATAATAAAAGTATACTTGTTTTTTTACCATTTTATATAAGACAGTACTGGAACTTCCTTAAATGCAATAATTTTTTTCGTTTTAGTACGTCACCTATTAATAAATTTAATTGTTTTTTTCCACTAAAAAATTAATTGAATATATCAACACTTGCCGTCGAATATTTTTGAAATCCATATGATATACTGTATAATTGTTTTGTCATCAGATATACATATAATGCAAAATTTAAGCTTAATTGGTTACCGTAGAGCTATTCAAATTTGACTTGGATTTGACCTAAATAATAACAAACATGTCAAGTTAAATAAGCTTTTGTTATTCCCGAATGTCGTCTGTGTTTGCTTTTGATGAAATTAAAATTTGTTGACAATATTTTTCCAGTTCTTTTAGTGTAATGTAAGTACAGTGTCGTTAAAGATTACTGAAACAATTTCCAAATTTTTAGTTAAGCGCATCACTCTAGTTTGGAAAAATGAGTTAATGATATCATAAAAGAATATATGCTAGGTTAAAGCACAATTGTGAATACAGTCGAAACCGGATATAAGGACTTTGAAGGGACCACAAAACTATTGACGCTATATTCGATAGTCGAAATGGCACAAAACGCTCAAGAGGCGCGAGTGGGGTGGGAGCAAGTGCGCAGAACTTGATAATTAGACAAACTAATCCTTCTTATGTCATTATTCATCAGAATAAGGTTCAATATAATGTTTTGTTTTACTGGAAATGTATGACGATTGGTCGATATAGCCGATGAATTCGATAAAGGCTCGTCGCTTTATTCGATATTGTTATAGGCGGTATGTTAATGTAGGTGTTTCTATTCGCAATTCTAATACTAAAATCTACTGCATATTACAGTATTAGTCTCCATATATAGAGTTAAGTGCATTTGTAAAGAACCCTGGAATATCGTTACAGTTTGAGTGGATCAGTCTATTTTCAAAATGAAGGGGCGGAAACATATATTTAATACTAAGAATTAACTATATGATTAAAATATGGTCAAAATAAGTTGCCCTTCTACTTTTAAATAAGTTCTCCTTACGCGCATATTTGGTCCAATGCAAATGAATTTGATTCTATTTATTTGTCTTATAATAAGTATGGAAACAAACCTTAAATCGGAAAAAGTACTGATTAACTGATACAATACAAACAGAGCTTGAATTTTCGTCTGCGTTATTTAACAATCATCATGGATTGATAGACGTAGTCTAAAATATACACGTGTTAAATACACAAGAAATTCTAACTGAAGAATTGTAAAATATAAAGTTCGGATACGGCGTATATCTAGACGATCAAACTCAGCGTGATAGCTATCTATATGCGTATACTTATATCTATATGTATATACGTTTCTAAATGCGTATATTATACTATCTATTTGCGTATATTAAGATAAATCTATTAATTTATACAATATATTCGTATATTTATATTAACACCTATCGGTGTGTTTAATTCTTAAACAAATGATTGAATTTTGGCTTCATTATTCTTTGTCAAAGACATATATTTGAATAAATCTATCTTTTAACATGATTTGAGGGCTGTTTTTTTTCAAAATTCATTCGTAAATTCTTATACAAAACACTGTTTCCTATTTGAATGTACAATTTTCTGTCTAGTAACCTTTATAGTCTCTTTAACATTTGACTTAATATGACCTTGTCATATTGCGCGAATTGTCAACTAATATTATAAACGCGAATATTATAAACTATGTCTACTACTAATGCTTATGTTTTGGTCCTTAATGATTGAATTTGGTCCTTAATTACAAAAAGTAAATTATTAAGAAAAAGATTATTTGGAATATTATTGATAGAAAAAATAAACTATACTATGTAATATTTTCAATAACAACCAAAGTAAAAAAAAATTCTATTTTAAACATACACTTTATAATACGAAATCAATTCTTGGCATATGCTGAAACTCAACCATTAAATCAAAGGAAAAAATTGAACAATGCATGACTGCAAATACTTTAAAATTACATACATAATAAAATAGCTTTGATTTTTATTCATACAGACACAGACGAGATGAATGTTTCAAAATCAGTGATGCAATTTGGTTGACTTCAATTTGACTAACATCATTCAGAGTAGTGTGTATAGTACATGGTTTACTTAAAATGTATTTATGGTATTATATTATCATCGTTAAAGAAGACACAAGAGTAACTATTGTTCATAGTACCTTACATATATAGAATATATATTGTATGGTTAGATAGTTCTAGTCAACTTACTACTATTGCATGTAGTACTTGCTAAGTATACAAAATGTTACACACTAAAAGGCAATAGTTTGAAAAGTAGACATATCGCACAGTAGTCGGATATCAAAAGCTGGCCAAAAGTATGAGCTCTAATTACACTGAATTGAGCATATAGGAATTTTTTAATCACGAATACGAATTTTAGTCCTATTTTACACATGTAACTTTTTAAGCAACTATTCATAATGCATATCGTGGTGAGCAAGCGCAGTAGTATTTTTTGATGAAACTATGCATAATACAACAGCACAATAGACAATAGCACTATAACACAGTAGACCTGGCTTCTATTTCGATGCAATTTAATATGTAACTTCAGATGTAAGAATAGGGTGATTGGATTACTTCCTTGTGATTGGTTTACTATGATCATGTGACTGAAGTGGATGACAAAAAAAGAAATATTTAGCAAGACGAGAGTTAAAAGCTATTAACAAAACATGCGATTGATATATTTCTGCACGTACAAAGAGTTGTAAGTCTCGTTATATCACATACATTTATTGCGATTGAAAACTTTCAGCAAAACTTTCACGTGTAAAAACAGGCTTAGGCAAATATTGCATAATACAAAATCGAGGATCCAATATGGTGGAAAGCTGTTCTGTTATCTTTATCAATTTCAATGAAAATCAGTATAGAAGGATTTTTCGAAAACAGATTTATAATGAAAAATTATAATTTCGAAGTGGCGGACCTAAAATGGCTGATTGATAGCACATATTTCAGTTAAAAAATGTTTTTACCCTAAAGAAACATTTTAGCTACAGTTTGTATATATTGTATATATTCAAAGTCATTTGTAATAAATATACTACAAAGACTTACTGTTGCAATAGTTTTTGAAAAAAATTGTTTCACATAAATATATATTTTTTTGTATGTAAAGTAAATTCATGATGCAGCTATGCACGGTAACAGAGTCCACATTAATAAGTCTGCATTATTAATTAAGCTCTTAAATTTATGAAATAATTTTGTAAAAAATATTCTACACCTGTTTGTAAAAGGGTAGGCATTTGGTTACGTATTTGGACTACTACAGCTGTCGAAAGTAAGCCTTGTCACGCCGTTTCCACAACTATAACTTGGCATTGCTCTTAAATTGCGTTAAAAATATTATTGAACTGCTGTTGTGTACAATATGGAGGGTATTCCTACAAGTATGTATAATAAATTTATGCATTAATTACGTATTTTGTCGATAATTGCATGTCTCAGCTGAAAAACTTTTATCAATTTTTGAACATCTTCTTTAAAAATAGTTAAGATCTCAAGAGATGGGAAATAAGTTGAACATACAAAGAAAAAGCTTTTCAGCTGAAGTTATAGCCATGTTTTTGTGTTCTGATGGTTTCGTGAGACATGGTGACGAGGATGACAAATCTGATTATTAAAATTATTAATTTACGTTAATTGCAACTTTAAAATAAATAACTGTTGTAAGCCAATCTTTGTAGTATATTTATTACAAATGACTTTGAACAACCAGATATACAAACTGTAGCTAAAATGTTTCTTTAGGGTAAAAACATTTTTTAACTGAAATATGTGCTATCAATCAGCCATTTTAGGTCCGCCACTTCGAAATTATAATTGTTCATTATAAATCTGTTTTCGAAAAATCCTTCTATACTGATTTTCATTGAAATTGATAAAGATAACAGAACAGCTTTCCATACAATTAAATTAAATTAAATACACAAAACCACGATATGTGAAAGAATTTCAGAAATAGCCAAATTCGTCAAATGCGAATAACGTTTATATACACAAATACGGTATGCTACTCACATATGTCCAAACACGGAATTTTATGCAATACTTCTCGCCAAGTAAAAGATGCCAGATAATCGATAAGTAAAACTATATTTGCGTCATTCATTACCCAACATAGCTGAATGGGTACCCAGATAGTAATATGACTTCTGGAAGAATATGGAAAGAATTCTTATTCATGATTTGGATGTCTAAGTTACCATCCAAAAGAACCTTTCAAGAAGTCCTTAAGACGTCGAATGCGCCGCTTTATGAACAAGTTTGGACTTCTTAAGCAAGAGCTTGTGGGGAATTTCTTTTTTGACTTCATAAATAAGAATGGTTTAAGAACTCTTTTTTGATAAATAAAAATGAATTCCTGAGCGACTCGTTTTTTTCAGTTCTCAGTGATGAAGTCATAAAGATTTCATATTTAAGAAGTCTTTAAAACGACTTCGTTAGGACTTCTTATTTTGGATTATTAATGTTTTCTATAGGTATTAAAAAATTTTTTATTATTAAATTCAATATTTTTGATTGAAACCAAGTATTTTTAACACAGTAACTAACATTATAATAAATTTAGCTAGTATTATATTTTTAGAAAATATGGCTTTATATTTTCCATTTAAACTCATGTATAACCTAGCTTTTTATCGCTTTTCAAATTCAACGGTAATTGTTATGAAACTGTTTAGTTTTTTTTTAAAACTATTCGAAATTGAATAAAAAAATTCGAAATTAATATAAAATAATCAAATCCACATACACTGAGCTTAAAAATAACTGTAGCAATTGATTATATTATATTATATTTATAATTGATTGATAAATAATTAATTGATGTTGATAAATTTCTAGTAATTTTTGGTTAACGCATTTACAAACAATAAAAACATATAATGCTCCGATAATTCATTACACGCATGCATAAAATAATAATATTTTTAATATAAAAGGGCAGATAAAAGACTTAAAGAATTCGTGTTTGTGACTTCTATAAGTCTACCAAATGAATATATTATGTGTTCATAAAATTGAGGTCTTTATTATCAGTTCCTAAAGGAGTCTTAATTTTGATTACAATATAAAGTAAAAAAAAAGAATACTTAACGCTGTCACGAAATTGATGACTTAAAAAAGACGTCTTTAAGAGTTCTTAATTTGGAGTACTTAAATATAATGTCATCACTCTTAGTTGGACTTCTGTCAGAAGTCTTATAAAAAACTTCTTGAAGTAGTCTTTCTAACTTGGATGCTATCTGGTATATTCGGTACCCAATACGACTACTAATTCAATGTTCATGAGACGGGTGACCTAACACAAAGTTTACTAACCTGCGGTGAGAAATTATTATCACTATTCAATAATTTTAATTCCATTAAATCGAAATATCGTGATAGGAATATTAATACGATCTAGAAACACGATAAATGTTTTTGTGACATCCTGTAAAACTATTTGCAAAATATACTATTACTTTTATACGTATTATGTTCATCTGAACCATACTACATGCATACACGAAAATTACAATTTTAATGCTTTTCATAGTGCGAAACCATTCGATGTTATGTATTCTATAAATGTTTTTTGTATTCTTAACATGTTCAATGTTGTTAAAATCTATATATATTTATATATATATATATATATATATATATATATATATATATATATATATATATATATATATATATATATATATATATGTATATGTATATGTATATATATAAATACATACCTGTAGTTTAATAATAATAGAGTTAGTGTCATACAATAGATATAAAAGTATACATTTTTCTAGTCTGTTGAGTTTATAAACTATCAATTATCAATTTGGAGAACATAATCGAAAAAATTGTCATATTAAGTGGTTGGTATAAAAATAAAAAAAATACAATTGTTTTTGTACCTTTTTTATTCCCTACATTTACATACATTTCTCGACATAATATAGGCAATTTATATTTAAGGTAAGATAAAAATAATTCTATTATTGTACAAACGTCTATTCAAACGCACCCATTAAGTGAAAGAGCCACAATGTCAGTTGAGTGAAATTTACCAAAAATTATCACATAAAAGATATCCCAAAATGTACTTCATGCAGAAAATAATAAGGCAAAGCCGTAGTGAAAATTTATAAGCATTTTTATTATAATGGCAGGAAAAATATTATAAAAATACAATGCCAACTTATTTCAACGAATTGCTTGAAAATATCATAATTTGAATTACGAAAAATGGAAAATGGAAATGGTCTCAAATCTCGGTAGGTTTATTCCATCTGCATATTTGGCAGTGTATTGAAAGTTCTTAGGACATCACATATCATGGCATCAGGAAAAGTTTAAGCTAAGCTTACACCAGACGATGTGGGCGAGCGGTCTAAGGCGCTCGACTAATTGGAACTGGGTGGTTATGAATTCAAATCTCGGCCCCGACATTTTATTAATTAAAAATTAATTAGTTGACTAAACTGTCGATGTATGGACGAAAACGGAGTAACCGGTTATACTTGTGAAAGTTTTCTGCAATGGCCTTTCACGAACACCAGATGAATATTGGCATCGTTCCAATCAAAGTCGACTGCAGCCGCACACCCTACCAATTCTTATTCTATAAAACGAATTCCTCATTCTCCACTCACATCATTAAAATGTATCGTTAAAATAATTAATTCTTTAAAAAAATAATAATGTGGACAGTCTCTGTTATACACCATGGAGTCTCAGAAACGGAGGTAAAATCCCAATATTATAATTATTATTATTATTATAACTTTGTTCTATAGGAACAATTAGAGGCTATTTTTTTAGGTATTTTATGAACCCAAAAAGGTATGAAGCTCAAATTAAAAACGTATCGTGAGACACTCCATCAGACGGTACCGAATGTCAAAATTACAGCTTTAATAGTTTCCGAAATATGAAATATCCTGCACCTGAGAAACTTACACAATAAATGTATACATATTAATCATGTTCTCACTTTTGTTAAAAAAACTTTGCCCTTAACTTCTGAAACTTGCAAAACGGAACAATGCTAAAATGATCTAGGTGCCGGGTCACAGTGGTTTCGAAGGAAACGAAAAAGCAGATACTTTACAAAAACGGGATTCGGAATACCTTTCATTGACTCAGAGCCTATCTAAGGAATTCCCAGGACTGCATGTAAACAGGTGATCAACGAGTGGAAATATGCTAAACACAATGCGGCAAGAGCTCAGTAAGGTACTGATTCAGAGTGCAACAAAGAGGATATCTCTCGATGCACTGAGACTGAACAGGATACAACTGCGGAGGGTTATCGGATTCATTACCGGGCATTATCCCTTGCGGAAGCATCTACACACAATAGGACTCCATAACGGATCCATTATGTGCAGATTGTGTGGCGAGGAGGAAGAAACATCCAGCCACATTATCTTTGACTGCAAACCTCTAGGTAAAATCAGATACAGGATATTCGGTGGACCTTATCCTGAATATATGAACCTTCAGGCTATTGCTATTGGCTATTGCCTTCGGACTATTGCCAACATATGGGAGAAGCAAGTCTCGTCGAACTGAAGTGGAAGGGGGAGCACAATGGACCATAAAGTCAAAGTGCAAAACTTTTTAGACCCCAACACAAATCAATCAATCAATCAAACCAAAAATGCTATGAAGCTCAAATTAAAAACCTAGCGTGAGACACACCATCTGACGGCACCGAATGTCAACATTATAGCTTTAATAGTTTGCTAAATATGAAATAACCTGCACCTGAGAAACTTACACAATAAATGTATACATACTAATCATATACTCACTTATGTTAAAAAAATTTTGCCCTTACATAGATTTCACAACATTTGAAGACGAACATTTTTGTTTTCCTGATATATCACTACTTGTATGCGAAAATGTATCCCTGTCTGGTAGTTTTGTATTTTGAGATATTCATTGATAATAACTGAAAATCACCATAGAAAAAAGTCATTAATACAAAGAAGAAAAGAAGAGATAAGGTTACTAAAAGCACACTTGTGTTTTTAAATACAAGAGTTAACAGTATTTGTATTGAGGTTTAATGCTAATGAATATATTAATTGGCACCAATTTGTACGTTCTTCAAGAACACTTCATATAATACAATTAGATTTTAATACTATTTAATACAATATTAATGCACTACTAAATAATTGGCTCACTTATTACAATTTTTTCTTGTAACCACGTTTGAATTTCGTCGAAAAAGAATATTTTGTTTAAGCTTCAACTGTGAGTATGATGTCTCACAGAACAGTGGTACGTCGCGATTTTTGAAGAAACCACATACGTGGGCACTTCCCTCGCAGCAAAGCGTCTCAGTAGCTGCGAGTTTATTTAACCGGCACACTGTCCGATAGGAAATTTTGTCGTTAAGAGCACAACAACTATTAGTTTAAGATCACATGGTAAGATTGCCTTCCTCATCAACCATCATCCTTATGAGTAGTAATTTAAGTACCGATACGTAATCGCCTTTCGTGGGAAATCCGTCGCCCTATGACAATACTATGCAAATAACTGTAATTAAGCTATTACAGTCAAAAAAATACTGGTCGCTCAAAACTTGTAAAAAATATAAGTTAGTTTGCACAGAATAGGATGCTTTGTTATGAAACCACACATATTGCCCTATCATTCCATGTTAAATTCATTAGGATGTTTAATGAGGGGATGTTCAAGGATGTGATGAACGCTAGAGCGCTCATAAGTGGAGTGCTAGGTAGCCATGTAGTAGGTGGTGGGAATATTTTCATTTTTTCATTTAATGTTATAATTTAACATAAATATTATTTTATTAATGGAAAAATAATAATAGATTTTTATTACTTGCTGCATGTTCCTCGAGCACTCTGTTTTCAGTGCTTTGGTGTTTATCATATGTTTGAATCAATCACGAGTGTTCTTCGTTTGTTTCGGGGAGATGATCAATTTATCGATTTCTATTGGATGTTATTGGGAAATGGGAGGATCATAGGAAGAAATGGAGGCCTGTGATGTTATGCGGTTGATTCGATTCACCCTGTATAAGCAAAGTGAGTCTCTCCCGAACACACGCAATTTAAATTTTTAATATTTATCAAATTTTTAATGTTTTGTCGATCGGTTTTCGCCTAAACAAAGGAATCAAATGGGTTGAAAATTTATAGGCAGCTTGAGGTCAGGGTATTAGATAGTAAAAAAATTGAAATGATCAGTATTGATTTAAGAGTTTCAAATTTGATTAAAAAAATTTCCTCCACCCATTGAATGTTTTTAATAGATTGGAATGGTGTTGTAATTTGTAAGTATTGTGGGTCGTTTCACTTAAGCCACTCTGAACAGCGTACGCCACGGGTGGACGGATGTAATTTTTGTTTTTCGGATTCTACGTCTTTAATGAAAACCGCATTTTGAAGGTGGGTAACAATTTTTTTCTGGTACGATTACAAAAGTTTATTCAGTATTTATATGTACATAAAATAAACTAAAATTTATAGAAAGTAATGAAAATAACAACTAAACAATCAATCAAACGATAATTTTTAAAAAAGGAACATGTTTTGTATTTACATTTTGTTCAAAGATGGACAGTTTTTTTGCCAATATGGCCTGACTTTGCTCATTTGAACTTGATTCTGATTCTGATTCTACCCATTGCGAACTGGACCTTACTTTTTAGCTCTAGAACACACACACAAAATTTCAGCTCGTTATCTCTTTTCATTTTTGAGTTATTTTATGAACACCTATACCAATTTTTTTTTTCATCTATATCAAAAAAAATGTTCTCTTAATATTGTTTCAAAGTTGTCAGTAGTTTTTTAACGATCTTTTCGTTTGGACATCAAACCATTTTATAAGATTCAACCCTAAACTAACTATTTTAAGAGATTCAACCCTATACATCACTTTTCATTCCGATAGTACACATTATTGTTTGCTTGTTTATAAATAGGATATAAAAAAAAGTTTGCAGTGATTATGAACAACTATCTCAACAAACTAAACCAATGGTACTGGTATAAAATTTTATTAACGTATTCAGGACAACAGGAAAATGTAAAAAAAATATAAAGCATAATAAATTTAAAAAGAACGACTTATCCTATTGCAACCAAATAAGAAAATTTATGTTTTGTACTTAAATCGAATTTATAATTTATAAAAAGAAAATACAATTTCCTCACTATCGTGTGAGGAGAAGGCACATTACAGGAAACTAAATAAAAAAGAAATACATTTAAATAATCAAAATATTGTGTGCTTAAAGTTTTATTCTAATACTTAAAATAACACTAATAAAATACTATATATGTGTTTGTATATTTATATATATGGTAGTGCCGATCTTGTTATTAATTCCTATATCTCTCTCTGTCTTATCTCCAGTCTTCCTTCTCTTTTTTTCCTTATAATATTAATGTTTTTATATTAAAATTCAGTTCACAAACTACAAGAAAATGTATATATTTTTTTTATTTTTGTCATTTTTGTCTTATATATTTGGATTGTACATGTTGTTCCATAGAATATCACCGCAAAAGATCGCAAAATAATATTTAACCCGATGCGGCATAATGATGCCAACAAAATTACGTCCTATGATATTTGAGCACTTTCAAAGAAACCATTTGACACCCTATACGATTCCGTTAGGAATTTATTAAAACTAAATCCTCCATAATTCGCAATTTTGATAATGTTCCGTCAATGTTATCGAGCTACCAAAAGCGATCTTCTCGGAACTTGGAGATGGCTGGTTTGATTCCCAACGGATGCAATTAAATTAATTAGATAAAAATAATTAATAGAGAGGTTAATTGCCTATGCGTGTGAAGGTTTTCTGTAGTTTTCATTCTAAAATTACAGATGAATATCTGAATAGTCACCCAGAATAGTCATCCTACCCATTCTTTGTCTGCATATAAATTCATTTTCCTCCACCTACAACCGCAATGTATGGATTTCACAATGAACCTTATGGTCTAGATAGAAAGATAAATTGTAGAGGCTGCCCTGGACTGTCTACACTTCGACCATAAGGTCCCTTGTGAAGCCTAAGGATTTGAGAATGTGAGTGGAGTAGAAAGAATTTTTGAGTATAGACTAGAAATTGGTAGAATATGCGGCTGCAGCCGACTATGATAGGAACTATGCCGATATTCCTCTGGAGTTCGTGAAGAAAACTGCAGAAAACCTTCTCAAGCATAGCCGGTTACTTCATTCTTGTCCATACGCCGACAGTTTAGTCGATTAACCGCCCTTTTTGTTCTTAATAATTGACAAACTGCCGATGTCGGGATTCGAACCCATAACTTCCCAATTTCCAAGTAGGCAACCTTACGGTCTAAGTGTGTCCCACCGTGGCAGCTACTACAACCTAACCATACCTAATTATTCTTATTCGTGATTTTATTTTCAAAGTATTGTGGGTAAACGTGATTCAGTCTTTAATAGTTACTATTTAGATTTTACTTTAAATCTTCCATTTAACATATCGTATCTGGCAAAGTGCTTTATATTTCGATGTATATTATCGATCTACAACCATTATTCGAGAAAAAAGTAGTTTTCATCCATTTTTTTCTTGGGCAATTTTAAAAAAAAAATATTTCAGGGTCTATATTAACTATATCATGTATATCGCTAAATTTTTGTGTATAATTATTGTTTTTTTTTTACGTATTATTAGAAAATTCCAGAACTTGTGAACCAAATGAAACAATTTAATATGGAACCTTAATTTTAAGTGAAAAATAATTTGTCTGGGAAAATTCATTACTAACTAAAACTTTTTGACAAGGGTTCATTCAGGTGACCTCATTATTGTATAATCAAATCAGTGTTATAATTGGAAAAATTACAAAGAAAATGGTTTTACACAAGATAATTAAATATAATTAAATAGAAGGAAAATCTACAAAATAACCGTAACCATAATAACATTTAGAATGAATGATCCAGTGGTCAGTTAACTATAATTACAATTATATTTAGAAGAATATAGAAATGTTTGACAAAATAGAATCTAGTTGACATATTTGGATGATGTTTTTTTTTTTTTTAATTTGAAAAATTTTACACTTTCGAATGGCAATGGAAGTAAAAACATATTTCAATCATAAAAAACGGTGTGAAAAATTAAAACCATCCGTTTTTATTGCAGATTCAAATGGAGAAATATATTGGACACACAGCTTTCAAAATGAAATGAAATTTTCTTGATTTTGAGCAGAGACATAGTTTAAATAATTAACCTTATTATTTGTTTCGAAATAATAAGTTTTTGAGAAAATACTATTTTAATTTTTTATTTCGATTCATATTTTATATCTCCAGCTATCGATATACGACAAATACAGATCGAAAGTTTCCGTACACGCAGTTTATCTTTGATCAGCTTTGGTAGGGTTAGCTTTGATACTATTTGGAAAAGCGTTAATTATTTTTATCTAACGTGCTCGTTGAGTTATTTGGTGCGTAAGCGAAATCTCCATAAAAATTAATTAATACGAAGCAGGGACGTTGTGGATACGAAATTTTTGAAACGGACACGGATTCGGCTGTGGATGGGAATTTATATGTCAAGATTTTTTAAGTACATGGTATACAATTTAGGTACATGAATACAAGAAAAAGATGGTAACAATTTTTAATAATCTTTATATTATAATCAACTTTGTAGTATGAAAATTTAGAATTTATTTTCAGGTACTTAACATAACTTTTAGATCTAATAATATTTTATGAATTATATCTTAGCTGGGCACAGTTTGACTTCATTTGGCTCTGAGTGAGAGGTGGGAAGAGAGATAGAGTAAATACAGGATGGCCTACCAATTATTATTATTTTCTTTTTTTAATGAAAACATTTTTTGAAAAAAATGTAATAAAACCAACCCTTTTTTATGGTCACTAACAAAGTTTACAATACATACAGTTTAATTGAATACATACTCTGGAATTCTGGGCTGGTAATTTGGGGAATAAAATGTACCTTTTGAATATATTTTTGTATGAATAAAATAAAAATGTTATATAAATCAATTTTGAGCCTTTACGTTTACCGCTTGACCGTTATAATAAAAGATGTAAATTTTTGCTAAAAATTTAAATAGAAATGAAAAATAATTTTGGCTTTTAGTGATAGCTGTAAGTTATTTTGATGGTTTAGATTTTAGAAATTCCGAATAATTTTCCTAAACTATTACAAGTATTACACATCCGAAAAATAATAAACAATTATTTACCTGATTTAATTATTTTTTCTTCGTAGGGGGTAAGTGCCATTGTTACAATAAACATGCCAATGATACGGCTGGGGGTAGTTTCTTACTGATTTCTCAATGGTTAAATTTTACATAAAGTGGGAATTGTATGTTAGCGTACTCAACATGACTGAGTTTCTTCCAGTTAGTCTACTTTAAATTAAAAAAGTACTATTCTTGCTAGTGAAAATTATTTTTCGCATAATTTCTTTTTTCAAAAAAAACGAAAGTAGTGATTTTAATAATGGAGAAATGAAAACTAAACCTAAATTTAATAAATTATTGGGCAATAATTGGTAGGCCATTCTGTATTGAAACTCGTCCTGTCTTACTTCAAAACATACAGTTGCTCTGATGAGCAACCTATGCCCACTTCTGAAACCTACTTAAGTACCTGACAATATTTTCTTTGTTGGTACAGCTTGTATTGTTCATTTCATTTTCTATTTCTGAAGATGGAACTGTATTCTGAAACTAGTCAAATAAAGTGATTTTACGAAAATTCCAAATATTTGTTTTATTTAATAATTATAATGGATTTTCGTCAAGTAACGAACCATTCAATACAACGTTCTGCTTTATTTACAATCAGAAATGCTAAATAAAACAAGCAAGAACCGCATCCGCAGAAGCTCCATAAAAAACGAACATCCGAAACATCCCTGATGTGAAGCCGTATTTAGACAATTTCGTAATTCTACAGTAATTTTTCAATCCATAATAAATTTTTCATAAAATCTTGTGATGTCTGACCTAAATTTTTACAGATACATTCTATACATAAGAAGAAATGGATATAGAGAAGAAATAAGTATCTAAAACAGCAACTACAAAAAAAAATAGTACCCATATACATACGTAGAAAATAATAAAAGAAGAAGGCTATGTTGAAGAAATAATAGGGTAAATGGGAATAATAAATAGTGTAATAATGGTTGGTTTTGTGTATGTTCCCATTGGAATTTTAGATAGAAAGCAGCTATACTAGATACAACATATACTGTACACACTTTTATATAGTTCACAACCATTTTCTGTGATTTACCAAAACTGCTGTACATTGGTTTTCATCATTTTAAATATTTTAGTAGTTAGTACAATTGTAATTTTTGTGTGTTAGTAGTTATAGGAAGCTAACCAAACAACACAAAAAAAACACACACGAGTTAGTGTTTTTTTTTGTTCAGTTGGAAATACACTCGTGAACAAAAAGCTGGAGTCATTAAGAGATAAAGAATTAAAGGTTTTATTTCTTATTCAAATTACAAATTTATAAGAAAACTATGAATAAGAATTTCAGATTTTTAAACCTTTTTGAGAAATTTATAGTGGATGTGTCTCAGAAATGTTTAAAGAACTGGTAGTCTTAAAAATAAAGTATTTTCATGGTAGTAGAACACTTGGCCTCAAAAGTGGATGTCATTTTGACGTGAATACGTTTATAAATTTGATATATAGGGGGGTAATTCAAAAAAACTGATGATAGCAAAATCGGGAGATACAGTTTGGTGTTGCAGCTACAAAACTATCAGCTACATCAAAAATGTAATTACATCACAAGATAGCTAAATGTTCAAAAAATTTGTTACGCTGAGTTAGGACTGGAACGCATCACGCGGTGGAGGGTGATGCGGTGAAGCGCCACCATTTTGAGATCGTTTTACTGCGTCACATAATTTCCGTTTGGTATAACTTTTTACTCATAGACGCTAGGACATTCGTTTAGTTTCAATAGACAGCTCTTGTCAAGATCTATCGATATATGTATATAAAACATTAGTGAGAAACAGTAATTGCAAATATACTGTGTGTTTTGGACAGCTATTCCTATAGTGAATCAATGTTAAATATTATTTATTACTGCCTGGCCATCAGGTACTGTATGAAGTTAGTCAGTACACATGTGATGAGAGTACACTTTAGTATGTGCATTGTATCCCCACTCTTAAATGACAAACAAACAACCATACGCATACAGTATAGCTATGAGATAACTGACTGACTTCATTTACATGTGTACTGACTGACTTCATACAGTACCAGACGGCCAGGTAGTAACAAATAATATTTAACATTGATTCACTATAGGAAAAGCTGTCCAACACACTGCATATGGAGTTAAAGTAAAAAAAATGTATTTTCTTGAAAACCGAATCAATAAGGCACAAATCAATTATAAAATTTTATAACATGACATCCAGTTATGTGGTCCATAGTACATTGTAGCGTCAATTAAACTGGGGAGAAAATATCCGCGAAAAAAAAACAGAGTCCTACGGGTTGACTTAGTAATGGTTGACCATACCTTGTGTAGGCTCTGAGGTTTTTGGTAGTTAGTGGAATTAAATAACAGTCATAATCATAGTTTTATGGATCGACTTGATGTAGGTTGACCATACCTTGTAGAGGTTCTGATGTATTTGGTAGTTGATAGCATTAAATTGTCATTAAAATCCATAGTTCGAGATTTGGGGCCATGATATTCTGATATTCAATTATATTGTTTGTCAGTTATTCTATCACATATTATGTCGCTGTGGATATTTTGTCGCCGGTTTTTTCACGGCACCAATTGAGCAATACAAATGTTTTGAAGGCCAAACTAAATTCTCTAAACTTCTCTTAAAAAGTATAGTAAAAAAGTTGAATCAACTGTTTAGTTTTATACAAAATATTTTAACTTGGATTCAGAGTTTTAAATTTTAAAGAAACCAATTGAACAAATAGTGACTGATAAAGTTCGTTACATCTTTATTGTGTTTCTATTAGAATCATTGAATATTGAATACCTTTTTAACACTAACAGCTTCTGAGATAAACATCCGAAATGGTATAACATCATATACTGATTCTTCCGACGCAGTATTATAGTGATTCCAAATGTATAATCCATAGTATTATCTTTTTTAAATTTAAATTTATGTAAAAAGATAATTCAACTTATTAATGAAAATAATTGGTGATGAATTTTACTAATCTTCTTTGGTATCAGAATTGATCCAATTTTTTGGTCACAACTATATGAACTTTTGTGAAATATTTTTGTTTTAATTTGTATATTGTTTTTCCAATATTGGTAACAACCATTCGATTAATAAATACAACGAATTATTTTTATATTTAAATTGTAAATATGTGTATAGTTTTATTAAAACAATATGGTGTACACCATTGATTACCTTCCATCGATAAAAATAATCTATATACGCAAATCATGTCCGCGTATTCTTTATATGAATAAATTATAGGCATGATTTTAACACAACTGACGCAAAAAGTAAAAAATTGTAAAGTAACCAACTGTCAATGATAACAATGAATGAACTGACAATAAATAACTCTTGAATTACCTAGCCCACTATTTGCAACAATGTTATTAACTTTTTAGCATCTATCTATACCATGCGATCTGTCAACTACAAACCCCGATATTTCAAGAAACGCTTGGAATTCGGGATATTGGATAGAATGATTTTTGCTTAGTCATAGAATTCATGTATCTCGGATACAAAGTATCTCGGATTCCTCGACGACCACCATATCGTTGCGAAATAGTAAAATTATTTTTATTCGTCCTTGTATACGGATGTCACATTCGAAGTGGCCAGTATTTTACCATACATACGGACGTCACTATCTATTACTTTTGCTACTAAACAGACTTATGTGCTATGTATTGTGTGAATGCATGCGCGCGCATTATTTTTGATTTGGTTTATTGTTACTAAGCCATGATCATAGTATAGCTGCATGCGCGCGCACTGTTTTTCAATTGTGTATTGTTTTTAGCGTAGCTTACTTTATACACTCCTGGGTTAGAAGTTAACACTCGATATATAAGTGTTCTACAAGTTAGACTCTTTTTATGGGTGGCAAGTAGAAAACACTCTCGTCATAAGTGTCCTACAAGACACTCTTTATGGGTTCTCCACTTAGAATCAGTTGAAATAATGGATCACTAAGTAACAATCGTTCTTGACACTGCGAATGTAATTTGACATAGTTCATGAGGATCGGTTAAGGCAGCGAAACAGACAATTTTAATATAATTAGGTATGTTAGATATTTCTCTTGTATATATTTTTTAATACGATTTAGGGTTGATAAATCGAATGTATATACATATGATGTAATGGTTTACTAATCCGGTCAATTTATTATTCCGTTTATTGGATACTGATTACCTCATATTTAGAATGCTATTATTTTTAGTTTTGAACTGATTAACTTTAGTTTTGATATGTACTTTATTTATCCATATGTTGCAAATAAATGTTTGTTAGTAAGGTTTTGTTTGATTCAAAAATATCTACTAATGATCGTAAACAGGGAAAAAGAGAAAAGGAGGATTATATTAATATTAATCGGGTCCTCCGTTTAACCTCCAAAACTCGAAATAATGTTTTGTTTCCTTCAAGCCCCAAAACCTCCATTACTCGAAATCTCAGCCCTCTATAAGTTGAAATAATCAGTGAGTCCAATAGCTGATACAAATAATAACTGATTTCCTTTGAGGAAATTCGCTAATAATCTCAAAATTTGTATGATCAATTAAAGTTGCAAGGCTGCCTCCCGTTCCAAATTAGTCTAAGTTAAGATAAAATAATCAATATTATTCGTTTCATCTGCTTCTTCAGTACTATTCATAACATATATTGCTATTTTCTTACTACCATAAAACAATATAAGGTTTTATTTAATAACCATTTCAGATATTTAGCGTAATTGATTGCCACTAAAAGAAGTTCCAATAAATCTGTTTCAAAAATGTCTAAAATCTACTGTTTTTATAATCTATTTGTTTAAATAAGAAATTTCGTCACCTAGGAGCTACATAAACTAACGAATTTTCTTATATATTTTCTCATAATAATTTGATTTTCTCATAATTTTATCTGATAAAGTTTTTCATGTCACGAATATTTAAAAAAGATATTACAAATTTCTCTAACCCTCCTATTTTTCTTGATTGAAAATAATTAAAAAAGTATCCCGGAGATACTTACGATTAATTCATACCGATGATAACTACTTTGTAGTCGAAATACGTATTACATGACTGGCATTTTGAAATTTAATGACAGAATAGATATCATAGTTTATTCGTGAGATAAACGTATAGGTACATTTTTTTTTTTTTTTTTTTATAAATTATACTGCGTTTTTAACTACTACGGTCATTACGCAGTATGCGTTCAATAAAATTACATTATCTGATCAGATTTGGTGAAGTAATTTTGTTTGCTTCAGATATTTAAAGAGGTTATTTAGATCTTGTTGTTGATTTCCTAATAGTTTATTTAGATTTGGAGATGCATTGGTGAGCCTTCTTATGTCTTCATGTTTGGTGCATGTCAGAAGATGTTGTATTGTGAGTGGTATGTTGCAGAGACTACATATCGGGGGGATGGTTTTGCTCATTAAATAGGAGTGAGTTAGTTTAGTGTGTCCTATTCGTAGTCTGGTCAAAGCCACTTCAAATTTTCGATTGTCTTGATTTGAGGTTTCCCATTGTTGGTATGTGTTCTTGATTTGTCGAAGGTGATTGTTTTGTAGATTTATAGCCAGCCATTTAATGTCTGCATTTTTGTACTGGTTTTGTTGTACGTATTTTAATAGATCTTTGGAGTCAATTTTAGGTATTACTGTGCCAGATAAGTGAGCGTCATCAGCAGCTCGATCCACGTCTTCATTGCCAGAGATACCCACATGACTTGGGACCCATAGGAACTGAATGATCTTATTACTATACGATAATTGAAATATAGTGTGTATGATGTTTTTTATTAGTGTGCTTTTGTTATTTTTATTTTCGATTGCTTTTAGAACACTAAACGAATCACTTATTATTAAATATTTAAATTTCTGAATATTATGATCACTATTTATTAGGGATAACGTTTGTAGTATCGCTATGGCTTCTGCCGAAAAAATTGAATTTATATGATTTAATTTATATTTATAGATTGTGTCTTTAAAAATAACTGCACAGGCTGTTGAAAAATTTGATTTGGATGCGTCCGTATATATTTTTATATAATCACTATATGTATTTATAATTTTGTTAAATAATTGTTTATATTCTTGAGGAGAAGTTGAGTTTTTATTCTTTGTGTTCATTTTAAAATTAAATTCAGTTAGTTTCTCTATCCAGGGTGGTATATTTTTAATATTTTTAAGGGTGATCGTGTCTTCAAATATGTTTAAAGGAACGTTTATGGAAGTTACAAATGTTGAATGGATGGTGGGTAGTGGCTTTGGAAGGTGTTTTTTCTTTTCAGTTACCGCTTGAAATGGAGTTAGTAATATTTTATGTATTGATGATGACGGATTTTGGTGTATTTTATTAATATATTTTGATGTGAGATAATTTCGCCGTTGTTCCAATGTGAGCTCGCCCATTTCACAGTTTAGACTTATTATTGGACTTGTACGGTAGGCTCCACTAATAAGCCTATGACAGGGTACATTTTTAACTATGGTTTTGTTGACATTTAAGTTAATTTTGTCATCAATCTCTTTATTCTATTTTCTATTTTAAATTCTTTTACTTTTTTTTTCATATTGCAATAAAAGATAGTTTTTTTTTTAGTTTTAAAAAAATTTTATTATTTGTTTTTATTCTTAAAACAAAATAATTTTTTAGTGTTGTTTTATCATACTTCATCGTTATTTCCACAAGTAATGGAAATACCTGGTCAGTTTTTGGATTATAAATACGTATTTCGACTACAAAGTAGTCATCATCAGTATAAATTAGCTAGTCCTAATTTACCGTTTGACAATTAGAAATAGATAATAGAGATATATAGACAAAAATAAAAATAAAATTAAACAAAATAAATTAAAAAATAATAAATTTTACTGAAATTACTCTTTTTAAAATTGTTTTCATTCGATTTACTCTTGTTAACATCACTCTTTTAAAAATCCTAGAGTTCTCATTAATTATCATTTGATAATATACTAGGATTATATTGTTATCGCTTCCTAATACGCCTGCAAAATTTCTAATTATTCAGGCGGATGGAGGTGAATGTTAAAAATGGTATTAATAGACGGTGGTAGCCTCGAAACATATGGTGGAAATTTGGATTTCAACTTTCGAACCTATTACAATAAATAACCTAGCCTGGAAAGGTAATAAACTAACATTAAATATAACAATTATACAAATATAAAAATTAGTTTTACATATTTATATATTTTACAGTTGCAAAAGTATTCGATTGTTAACATAAATTCATAAATTCATAAAAAATATTAATATTTTATTTTACATAAAACAAAACAGATATTTTATTATCAAATACATATATACGTATACTATAAGAAAAATATTTTATATATTCAAAATCATTTCAATTTGAATGCAAATATTATTCAAAAATATTTATCAATTCTAAATGTTCTTATCATTTCTGTTTTTGTTTTTTTTTATAAAACAAGAAGATATTGTACAGTTTCGTTCTCGTTTTGTTTTGTATTTCTTTAATCTTTGGATTATTTTTTTACTTCTTTTCCTCTTTTATCCGAAATGACATTTACGGTCAATTCAAATCCCTAAATTAAGCTATCATAAAGTCTTTCTCAAATATTATTGTATAAACACCAGAAAAAATATCTGTTCAAAAAGAATTGGACTATCAAAATAAAAACAAACAAATATAATTTCTAATAAGATTATTAACGGAAGAAATTCGCAAGACTCAGACAAAAAATATTTACATCATTTCAGCTTCACTAAATTATTTATAATCCTATATCAATTATTTTTATTGTAAAAAAAGAAAGAAGTACAAGAGATATTTTTTATCATGATATATTTATGGAACCATGATGTATTAATGGAACTGAGCCATTTTCTCTGTTAAAAGTAAATTGTTATATAATATTTTACTCATTTGTATTATTTGTCTATCTACTCTAGTCAATCAGTTTAAAAACGTGTTAATTCTTGCTACTGCGAATTAAAAAACATGCGAACTCGTTATGACGTCTAGAAAAATGTGCAAAAATTTCAAACCAGCAAATTAACAATTGCAAAAGTTATAAACAATTAAAGATTCCAAAGAAAAGAGTTCTACTTTATTAAAAAAATTTACTCAAAAACTATTGGTGCTAGACGAATTTTACAAACGGATTCTTAAAGAGGAGGAAATTTCCAAAAAAAAGTCGACTCCCGGAACTTGACCTCTATTGTTAATACTTTTAATTCAATATTGAAAATAGGAAACGACGCGGCGACCGCAGTGTTAATTTTTTTTTTTTTCATTATTCTATAAGAATAATCCAGGTATTCGACTTTGGAATGAATTTAAACATGTGGAATATATTTAATCACAGAAATATAACTGCCATGTTACAATTATTTCTTTCGAATTTTTCAGTTCAAGCTAAACATTAATGTTACACATACTTTTATTTCACTAAATTAAATTAATAATTAATCTAAATCTCAAACAAGTTAAAACACGCAACTTTGTGTTAAATAATAATTTTAAATAATGCAAATTTGAGGGAAACCTGTTAATTTATTTATTCAAAATTCTGAATACATTCTGTAATCCATAAAAATCTATTTTGAGGAAGAATTTGGAAATAAAATTGTTGATGAATATTCGATTCTATCCTTTGATTTTTGTCTGAAGGAAGTTAAATTAAATACGTAGTAAAAATTAACGTTTCAGATTTGTTCTTCATGCATACAAAAATTACAAAAGTTTTTGTATACAACAAAGATCAAAGAAAGGCGTATTAAGTTACAATGGCGTATCCATATAGTACTTAGTGCATAAACGGAAAATTATTGGTAATATTACTATGCTGTATGATTACTGACTGCCAACAATGTACCATGTTAATTATTACTAAACTTTTATCATCGTGATAGAACCGTTTAATGTTCACTTCTCTCCGTGTATTTTAAGTGTCTGTAAATAATTTCGTCTGTGTTTGAAAATGTTTATTTGCTTTGCTTGCAAAAGTAAAATATTATATTCTTACAAGGTTGGATATGCATATAGAGATATTTTGACCATTATAGTCTAAGTGCCGAACAGAGAACGACCTTCACCCATCTATTAACCGGATGAAACATATTTTTTATGAAGTTTCATTAATAGGCGAATACGCCTAAAATAGAGTGCCTATCAAAATATTGTCCTGGATGTTTATAATTAAATTAATTTTAATTAATTTTTTTTCTGTCCTTCACCCATTTTCTAATATAAAGAATATGCCTGGGTAGTAGTGCTAACTCATTTTCGGTCACCACTACCTGGCAAGCAGGTATGAACAGGTAAGTAAATATAGGTAACTACATTCGATTGGTTAACAGATTAGTGTAGTTACCTATATTTACTTAACTGTTCATACCAGCTTGCCAGGTAGTCATGACCGGATATGAGTATGTACTACTACCCAGGCATATTGTTTATATTATAAACTATTATTTAAAAAAAATTGCACTTTGATAACAAGTGAGTGAAGGAAAAAAAATTAATTTAATTAAAAATAGCATTATAAACTGAGTAATACTTTTGAGGTACGGCATTTTAGGCATATTCGCCTGAAACTTTATAAAAAATATGTTTCATCCGGTTAACAGATGGGCAAAGATCGATCTCTGTTCGGTTCCTGTACTATTATATTATGTATGTGTATGCACTCGTATATGTTTCTAATTCAAAAACAATTATTCCATTATTCTATAAAGACTGCTTCATTTTAATATTACTATTGTATTTACATAAACAAGTTATATGTATACATATATTTGTCGTGTAGGTGGTATATTATATGTTTTAATACATTTAAAATAGTACAATAATTATTATAATATTCACGGTAAACTCTTTAAAATACAATTTGTCATATATACCGTTCATATAATCAGACTAAATATGAATTTTACCATGTGTATAAATAAAATAGTTTCTGTTTGTTTAATATTATTCTATACAAAATGTAAAACCCGTTAAAAAACAAATTATTTTCTATATACGAAAAGCATATCTACATATAGTTGGAAATCATCAGCATTGTTAAGATAGGAGATATCCATTCATGTTTATCAACCAATCACATTGCTTGACCCACTACGATGCTCACACTTCATATGACATTAACGTTTATGTTTTCACATCAAGGCCTAGACTTAAAATTTTTTTATTTTGTTTAAATTTTAAAAACGTATTGTAATTATATATGCTCAATAAAAATTGTATTATTCACCAAAAAATAAATAATACAAAAAACACAAATACAAGAAACACAAAATTTGACATATCTCCAGTTATATTCGAAAGACCGAAAAATTTATAAGAAGTAAAGTTGTAGGTATTAAGTTTTACTGTAATTTTGTTTCTTATCATTTTTCTGTTACCCTAATATTTACAGAAATATTGACGGTTTAAGATTGAAATTTAAATTCCTTAATATCTCTGCACACATTAGAGCTTTAGCAAAAATGATAAGGTGATGAATTGTAGCAAATTTGATTTTCTACAACTTTAATTCTTACGCATTTTTCGATTGTTCTAATATTAAGAGAGATATTTTATATTTTGTATTTTCATTCTTTTAACATAACAACTGAGTAAAACTGTCAGTAATAGGTTTTGTTCGTAATCGATTATATATAAAATCCAATGGATGATATAAAAATACATTTAAAGATGATATGAGTTATCAAAATAATTATGGAATGTTTCAATTCAATAATAAATACCTAATTTATACAAATGTAAATAGACTTAGGGCACAGTAAAGAAACATCGAAAGAGAAATATTGTTTATTAAATAATGTGATATTAATAAATGAAGGTAATAAATATTATTTATAATATATCGGCTTTTATGAAACAGGATAGTATGGTTTTGATCACGATGTAGAACCGAGTATTTAGAAAGTAATATAAGTCATTTAAAAGAAAATTTAAACATCAATTAGACTATGTGGGATCGTAAGAGGGATTAACCCTTAACTGCGAAAATCTATGATAATCCCAATATAGAAAATCCCAATACATATTTTTGTAGGGAATTAAAAGTTCTGCAAAAATGGTATATTACACTTTTTCACTAACACTAAGTTAAACTTTGAAGAATTTTAAAAAACACAATTTTCAAGTGAAAGTGGAAAACGATGAGGAGGATCTATCTTGATATTAGCAGCTCATATTTGTGGAGGCCTTTTTGAGGTGTCCAGCAACAAATTATTCAATATACCAAGATTTAAAAAAAATTATTTTTCAAACCCGAAACATATCAACAGTATAAAATAAACATATATCAAATAAAAGTGGATTTGTTAATAAAAAATAAAAGTAGTAACAGTAATTTATTTTTATCATCGACAAAAAATTATTTTTTCGCACTTTCGGGACTAAAATGACAACTTTACTCCCTCCAAATAGGTACTGAAGTAGTACCTTTTCTCCCATGGCAGAAAAGTAAATTTTTTTTCCCATGGGAGAAAAAGTAAATTTATTACGTATCCTAGCAACAAAATCAAAATGACATTTCTAATTAACATGAAAAAAATATGAAATAAAAGAGAGTTTGTTAAATATAAATGCCATTTTGAATTTGTTGCTAGGATACGTATTAAATTTACTTTTTCTCCCATGGGAAAAAAAATCTACTTTTTCTCCCATATGGCAGAAAAGTACTACTTTAGTACCTACCTATTTGGAGGGATTAAAGTTGTCATTTTAGTCCCGAAAGTGCAAAAAATAGTATATTTTTACCGTGGGACTAAAGTGCTTTTGATCCCTTGAATGGTTGTTCCTTCAGGCGGAGCTCTCAGGAACAAACTCCACTCGCGGGATTAAAAGACTCACTTTAGTCCCATGGTTAATAATATACTATTTTTACCCACCCAAATTTAGAAGCAAAACAAAATTTTTTTTTTAATTCTTCAAAGTTTGATCTCCAATATCAGTTTATTGGTTTGGTTGACGAAAAAGTGTTTATGATCTTGTTTGTAGAGCGTTTAATTCCCTACAAAATATGTAAAGCTCATTTTTTAATGTTTAATATTTTAATGTTTGTAGATTATTCAAATGTTAACCCCCAGTAACAATTGAATGGTGAGGTCAATGACAGAAGAGTAAGAGTTCTTTTTTGGAGAGCTTTTAATTTCCTACAAAAGTTTGTATTTAAAATTACTATGTGTTTATTTGAAAGAACTCTTTCAAATGTTTGTTAGTGGGTAAAGTTGTTCAAAGACAAAAGGGGCTTGTAAGGAGGAGAAAACACAAAATGTTAATATCTCCTCTAATATTAGTAAAATAGAAAAATTTATAAGTTGTAGAAAATACATATTACTACAGCTTATCTAAGATTAACAGAAATATTTACAACTTTTAAGTTTTAATACTTATAATTAATATAAGAAGCAGGTTATTTAATTTCATTAGGATTATTTTCTCTACGTCAAATTAAAAACAAAAACTTTTTCTTTAACAAATACAAATATAAATACAATATAGTACATAAACTTGAATATTATTTAATAAATACCATTCATTATTAAAGTTTTGTTGTATCCAACATGTTGTACCATTCCGTATCGAATGAGTAGTACCTAAGTATATTATCAATGGGAATAGATATAATTTTATTTCGCCCTTTTTCCATCATCAAAGCTGGCGTTGGTGGTATATGGGAGGCGGGATTGTTCATCATTCTATTTACGCACAATAATTCACATTTTATATTAACGTAAGGTAAAATATAAATGGGAACGGATATCTAACGGAGGAAGTGTATCATTTCTCGAGAGAGTGATATTGGTTTAACGAATGAATAAGAAAACGTCTGGGAATTTATATGAATCAATCAAATTTCTGATATATTAGGATATATTTTAGCATGTACAATACGAACACATACAAAAATATAGGGTATTACCGTATTCTTTTTTTTTTCAAAGAGAATTATTTTTTATACAAACATACTACACTCTGCTGGTTCAAAATTTTTTTTTCTTTAAATAAAAATAATTTATTACCATTATTATAGATAAGATTTACGATGATACATTATTAAATATGTGATATTCGATTCGAATTTGACAGTTTTCAGAAGTGTGGGTAACAACACTTCTGAAGTAATTGTAAGAATTTCACACGACATTGTGTATTGGTTCTTACAAGTTTGAAACAATCACAAAGTATTGACATCTCAGGGAAAAAAGTAAAGGAAAACTTATTTTCAAAAATATTATTTGTAATACATTGTTTAGATGAAGTAGTCAGGTATATGTTTCCGTTGTTGGTGCACATAGCTTATGAAAATTTGTATAAGTAGCATTTAAGATAGTTCACTCGTGACTGTCAATGTGAAACAAAAAATTTGTGAAAAAATTTAAATTAAATTTAAATTTTTTCAAAAGAAAAGAAATTAAAGTAAGTACAAGTTAAAGTTAATAATAAATAAAAATAATTAACCTAAATAATTATCTTAATCTTAATAAGAGTAAGATTAAGATCATTTAATAAAGACAGAGTGTAAAGAAGTTCGTGCTTGGTCCATTAAATAATCCCTGAAAAATATATTGGATCAGGTGGAATACATCACCATAGTGAGTAGGAATTATCCCCAGAAGTACATCTAACGTGAATGGCCTTTTTAAGGCCCCCTTACTCATATGCAAAAAAATTAAATAAAGTACAATTTTAAAACAACAACAATTTATTTACAAGCACCCAAAGATGCATATAGTTCTGTACACTAAAAAAAAATTCCTGTTACAGAAAAAAGTGAAAAAATATTAACATACCAAGATAAGAATAGTTTGAAGTGTTCAGTTTTTACTCTAAGACTTTTACGATGTAAAGACGACGTTACAAGTCCAAACGTGATCAATTGAATCCATAACTTTAAGTAAGCAGTAAACTTAACCTGACTATTTGAAACTCCAATGGGAAGTGTAAAATAATTAGAATAATTTTTAATAACGTCACATCGGTTTTAGCAAAAATTTACAATTTAGTAATGAATTATATAAGACTAGGCCGAAAACAACTTATAAAGTTAATAAAATAAATAAGCAAATAACCTCCATATAAATATATATAGATCACTACTCATCTCGTCAAGTGACCTTCATACAGATCTTACAACTAGCTTAAGACAAGGATATGTGAGACATATCAAATGCAAATAAAATACAGTATAATAAACTGACTAATTATTGCTATGCCAATTGAACATAGTTAAATATATTTGGAAGTTTCACATTTATGATACTATATATATTTCGTTATGCAAGACTTGTGTTGACATTGATTAGTTATTATTTTTGTCGCAGTTGCGAATTGCCACCTTTGAAGATTAATATCTTTTGAAGAAAATCACAGTAAATGATTTTTTTTAGTTTGTAAAGAACAACCTTATGAGCTATTTGTTTTTGAAAGAATTTTTGAAGAAAAGTCCTGTTTTATAGAAAAAAATAGGGTATGTGGGAACCGTATGTAAGAGCGGTGTACGCTGATGTTAAAAATCTGAAATTTAATTGTGGATATCTAGCTACACAGGCGGTTAAATAAACTATTTTATTTAAATTAAACACGGAGCTCGCAATCATATTTTAATTTCATCACGTTCTTAAGAAAAATAAATTTACAAACTTATTATCATCCCAGTTTAATAGTCCTTTTTTTCCTAAGTTTAGAAAACAACTTGATGAGTGTGGAACTTGATGAATTTTAATAGATGTTGTTTTTGATCTAAAGTAGCGTGGTGCCACCGTTTATGAAATGAATATCCTTAATAAATGTTGACTTTTTTTAAATATCTTACCCGAATTGAGTGCGTTTCAAAACGAACTTTTTGTGACAAGACGATTGGAACTAGATTAGCATGATTGGATCTGACTTTTAGAAACATCCTCTCATTTTCGTCAATATGTTAAGGTTTTCTTGACTAAAATCTACGAAACAAAGAGGTTGTTAGCAGACTCTCTGCTTCCAAATTCAGGAACAAATTTATAAAAAACCAACAATAGTGAATGATTTAATGGTATTTTTTGAAAACAGATGTTCATAACTACCACTGACATACTCTTTGATAGTTGAGTTTATATTCTTTCTCGTTATCAGTAAAGGCATGATGGTTAAATGATAACACTTTGTTTAATAAAAACGATTATCGCTTCATCTTACTTCGGTTGATTTTAGCAGTCGTAAAAGTGTTTCATATCTGTTGTTTATGTTATATTTCAACTGAATTTAAACAAATGGGAAATTTTGTCAAAATAATTCAATGGCCAATGATAGATAAAATTAAACTTTACGGAGAAGAATCATTAAATTCAAAATTTATGATTTTACACCAATTTCATAACCTACTTTTTGTATATATTCAATAATTAATATTTATTTTAGCACATAGATAATATTTATTAATCTTGTATGCACACTAAATAAGTATGAAAGTAAATAATAAAATGTCAATTTGGTTTTATAAGCACAAAAAATGGTAAAACTAAAGGAAATGGTTAAAGATCGAAGTTAAAGGCTAATTTTACTGATGAAAATGTATTTTGTTCTATTTGAAAGAATGTATTTTATATAGGCTTGTTTCAAAATACCAATAAAAACGTTTAATAACAGTTCGTTGATCATTTGATGATGATTTGCATGTTGTAACTTTAATGATATTAATACATCCATTCGAAGGAATCGGAAAAGCAGATACCTTAGCAAAGAAGGGAGTCGGAATACCCTGCACTGGCTCAGAGTCTATCTTAGGAATTCCTAGGACTGCATGTAAACAGGTGATCAACGAGTGGTCAAATGCTAAACATCGTGGTCACTGGGAAAAAGTACCGCGGCAAGAGCTCGGGAAGGTACTGCTTCAGAGTGCAACAAAGAGGCTATCTCTCGATGCACTGAGGCTGAACAGGAAGCAACTGCGTAGGGTTACCGGATTCATTACCGCGCATTATCCTTTGCGGAAGCATCTGCACACAATGGGACTCCATAACGGGTCCATTATGTGCACATAGTGTAACCTCTAGGTTACAGCAGATATGGGATATTTGGTGCATTTCATTCCGAATATATGAACCTTCGGAAGGACCTGATAAGCAAGCTCATTATTTGTGGATATGGTATCATTTAGTTTTATTTTTTTCTCACTCACACACTTATTTGCGCATATGGTAAGACCAACTTAGTTTTAAAACTGTATTGGACTCGTATTTTTCCGCTGAATGAAAGTATTATTTCTGCAGATATTCAATTGTATTCCGATTTAAAACACAGCCTGTATACGTTTATATGTTTTTAAACATGGAAATAAACGAAAACTCTTGCTTACACACTACACAAGAAGGAAGATATCTTATCTGGAAAGTTACATTTCATCTTTATAGGATATCGGTGGTTCCGTTTGGCTATAAGCAAGTGAATGCGTAAAATGTTATATTAAACGATGAGTGTAATAATGTCCAACGGTCTTTAACTTTGTTGTTTGTATATATGTGTAATCAAAAAATCATTTCCTTAACCATTTCTCTTTTACTAGACAAAAATCACTTTGTTCTCCATTTAGTATTTTTATAGGCTTTTTGTTTGTTGTTGAAAATAAACGATGAATATTATTTTATAAAAATAAGTATCCCATTTATTGATTTACTGATTTTGCAAATTAATTTATTTTCGTCTTTCTCAAATTTGATCTATAATATGTTGCATGATGTATTTAGCTGTAGTAATGTAATTTAGGACACATAGGCACATCATGGGACAAAAATATATTTATCTTTTATACACTAAATGCTGTTGAAAATAAGATTGCAATAATTAAACTGCACGAAAAAAAATGATAAAAATCGTTAATTATAAGAACCATACAAAAGAGAGATAAATTAATTAATAATTTATATTCAAAATATTTTTAAAATATCATTATAAAAATTAGGCACATTAATTTATGTACACATTTATTTTTAATTTTCCCAAATTGATGCTGTCGCTCATTCATGGATGATGAAAATTTCAGGATACTCCCTAAAATCCTAGAAATCTAAAATTGATTATGTAAACTGGATTCAGTACACTGAAAATTCAAATGTTTTATTTTAAAACACTTAAAGCATTTAAATGCTTGTGGTCACCAAGTAAATGCTAAAATTATGTTTGATAAAATGTTAACATCTGAAACATTTAATTTTAAAACATTTGCAATGCTTTAAATAAAAATGCGTGTACGGTGTTTTTTTTTATGAATTCACTTTAAGTGTTTATTGTTATTTATTTATATAGATATTATTTATATAGATATTTACAAAATAAAAGTAGTATGATTTGATTCGATCGGCAGATTTTGGTAATCTGTCTTTGATGACTCTTCTGCAGTCATCTGCCACAGATGCATTACCCAGTTCATTCAATTTATTCTGTAAATCAAAGTTCAATGATGGTAATATTGCTGGCACTGTAATGGATCCAAGTCCTGGTTGACGAAATAGTATTGCTGAAGACGAAGTATGAAGGTCAGTGAATACCAAATTTGATAATTGTGCACCCTGTACCAAGAGGTTGGAATGTTTTTTTTACTAAAAAAGGCATTATATCTTTAATAATTTTTGATAACCATGAATTTATTTAATAATTAAAAGCACAACTTATCAAACTATTCTCTTCACTGGATTCATTCAGAATAATGGTATTAAAGTCACACCTGAGTTACACACTTGCATTAAAATAAACACTTATGTGTCGTGTTCTAAAATATCAAGCTAAACACTCGCATTTCAGAAGCATAATACAATTTACCCGAGCCAAAAGTCCAAACAAAGACCGTAAAAAAGATGTTAATTTAGTTGAAAATAAAATTATTTAACAAAGACCTTCAAAAGGTGCCAATTTAGTTGAAAATTATTAAGGTGTTTTTCTCGTAATAATTATAGAAAAAAGTTATGCGGGATGAAAGATTTAGGAGTAAGGTACCACGTGTCGGATAAAGTTCTCGTAGAGTTGCCTTGGAAAGTGAATGAAGGTACTATTTTTTCTAAAAGTTTCATCCCTTTATTAAAAAGGAACCTTTAACTTCATATTCCATGGATACTTTGATATTGTAACTGTACTTGACTTTTCTAGGTTTTATATTTTTTTTCTTGCAACGAAATCGCGAAATTTTTGCTTATTTTTATAATACTAGTTTTTGGTGGGTGCATTATATATTTCTAACTCTGGATAAATGAACACAAATCATGTTTCAGTAACAAATAATCCGCTAATTGTAACTGTACTTGACTTTATTAGGTTTTATTTATCTTTTTCTTGCAACGAAACCATGAAATTTGTCCAAATCATGTTTCAGTAACAAATAATCTGGTAAGAATCTATCAAACATATCGCAACATTTTACTTATACGTAAAAGCATATTAGGTTACATAAAAATAATTTGTTTACATCTTTCCGAATAGCAGATTTGTTTGAAAAGAAAATTCAGATATATCTACCGTTTCAACATATAAAAAAAAACGTAGACATTTTCGTAATAAATGATAAAACTATATTTTCGTAAATATATAGGTCTTGGGTGGGAATAGCCTAGTTCTAATGGCGCCGAAAATACAATATAAAAAAATAACGACAATATATGTATAAATACAATAAATAATAATTAATTTTTGAAAATATGGATAAGGAAATGCAAAGGATCATAAATCAACAATTTTTTTTTTCATAATTTTTATAATAAAAAAAAGAAAACAATTTATTCTTCCAAAAATTGATAAATTTATTTTCGGAGATTAATCGTTTTCAGGTAATAGATTGAATATATTTTTTATGTATCGAAAATCATAAAATAACAAGGTTAACGGAAAAAATGTTTACTGTCTGAAAGAGATTTCACAAAGTGCCATTCAGTATTTATATACTTTTTAGCGAATTTCCTCCAAAGGAAATGCAGCTATTGTTTTTGCACCATTGTTGGAATTTCGTAAAAATTTCTTCAAATGTCCATCGATCCTACCAATTAGATGTTAAAAAGCACTATCGCTAAAATTTGTATTTATATATATATATATAATATATATATATAAATATATATATATATATATATATATATATATATATATATATATATATATATAAATATATATATATATAAATATATATATATATATATATATATATATATATATATATATATATATATATATATATATATATATGTATATATATATACACATACATATAAATACACATATATATATATATATATATATATATATACACATATATACAACATATATACATATATACATATGTCAGACTCTCTAGCGCTCACAGTTTTATTCCGATTGGAATGAAATTAGGTATTTGAGTCGTTTTTGGTTTTCTAAAGGTTAAGTTCGTTAATGGGAAAAATCGGACGAGGGGAAATGGGGTTTGAAGGGAGGGGAAAACACAAAATTTGACTATCCCCCTTAATATTTGAAAAATCTAAAAATTTATCAGTAGTTAAGTTGTAGATACTAAGTTTTAGTGTAATTTTGTTTGTTATCATTTCTCTGTTACACTAATATTTACAGAAATATTAACAATTAAAGATTGAAAGTTAAAATTCTAAATATCTCTGTTCACATTAGAGTTTGAGAAAAATGATTAATTTATGAATTGTAGAAAACAAGATTTTCTACAACTTTACTCCTTATACATTTTTCGATTATTCTAATATTAAGAGAGATATTTAATATTTTGTGTTTGTTTGACACAAATACATGAAATATATTTTATTGTAAAAAATTTTGATTGTCGTTTCCATAGTAACTATAAACTATAATCGTAATACAACATCGTTCTATTTTGGCTATTAATAAATTTAATTTTTGCAAATACTAAAGTCATATCAGATATTATATTTCATTTTGATCACACTAAAATTATGACCGCTAGAGAGTGATTTATGTATTCTAAGGAAATTCGTTAAGTTGACGCAGCTCCTGCGTAACGAATTTTTTATTTTTTTTGTAACACACAAAAAAACCAAACCAATGCCGAAAAAGTGTTAATGGTAAACCTCTAATACGTTTGACAGGCCTATTCATTGATTCACGATGAGATATTTTAATAAAACAAAAATTACCTCCTTCTTGTAGATACTCATGTCTCTCTACGAATATTTTTCTTTTCAAATTATATTTCACATTTTTTCAGACAGCATAAATATGTATAACGATGTAGAATGTAAGCTTCATAATAAGGGCCCCCACACACGATCAAGCAATTTGCGCAACGACCCCGTTTTGCAGAAACAATTTGATGATGTATAAGGCATGGATTGAATTGTCGCATAATGGCTTCAAACAAATTGGTTGGAATACGCCCCTATCCAAAATGAAAAAAATGTGCGACAACCTGTTTGCGCAAACAGTACGATGGTGTATGCCATCAATTTATTTGTTGCGCAACGGTTTGAAACCGATATTTGTTAGGTCACACCTACGTGTTTTCCAAGTGGCTTGAAAGTGAAGTAGTCTTTGACCGAAAAAATAATAATAACGCGGCAAAACATTCGTATGTGCAAACATTTTTTCTCAAGAACACCCCAAAATGGAATACGGTTGGTACAAGCTGTTAGAAGGTGTATGTACTATGCAGCACAAAAGTAGCTATCATTTTTTTAAATTTATAGTTGATTTGTAACATATTCATTCTATTTTCAAGAAAATGTTTCAAATAGAAGTTGTTAGTATATTTATAAGGAACAACTTTAATCTGAAGCATTTTTTCGAATACCGCCTTAATAAGGCACAAATCAATTAAAAATTATGAAATATGAGCGCTAATTTTCCAAATATGATGTTGTATAAACACGGAGGAATATGGAGGCCAATAAACTTCTAGTCAAAACGATGTCATTGTAGTAGATTGAATGAATGTAAGAGAATCGAATAATTAATAATCGTACATTTAAATAAATAAATAGACAAGATAAAAAATTTAGTTTATCTTTATTAATTGAATCATAGAAAATGTCAAGATATCTTCATGGGTTTCTAAAAAGTTTCTATTTGATATTAGCAATACCATTACATACCTCCCCCATCATTCAACAACCTAAGAAAAACCTAAGAAAAAGTTCGAATACTAAACAACTTTGTTCGGAGGAAAAAAACTTTATGGGATAATGCTCAACCTTATATATAAATATATAAATAAATATATAAATAAATTCCTATGAAAATAAAAGAAAAAGAAAATGTATTTTATTCTTTACAAAAATGAACAACAAGTATAAAAATTATGAGAAATAACAGATGCACTTCACTGAAAAATGGTTATGAAGATGGATAATTTTCCAAACAGCTTTGAGGTCAGATCAGATGTGAAGGTATCCTTCACGGATGCGTGGCCAAGAAGGTGGAGAAATTTTCCAAAATCAAAGTTGCACTTCACTGATGTGTGGCTGGGACGTTGGATAGCTTTCCAGACAGCTTCAATGTCGAATCAGATGTGAAGATATTAATCCGGGACACCAAAGGGTTTTGTTCAACATTAGGAGCATCAAGCTGGTATTTTGAAAGTAGCAGCTTCGTTTTGACAAGACAGCCAACTTTTTTAATTATAAAATTTTGGAAAACGGTATCAAAATTTGAAGCCCTTGAACATTGAGGATTGGAGACTCGAACTCCATTCCATTGCATTTCTAGGATGAAAATTTTTTCTCGTTCTTCACTTGATTATCTAATAATTAAACTTAAAAATAACTCGAAATTTTCTGGAAGCCATTGAACATGTCATCCAAAGTTTACGAGCATCAAGTTATTTTTAAGTTTAATTGTAAGATAGTCAAGTGAAGAACGAAGGAAAATTTCCGTCCTACAAATTCAATGGATTGGATTCCGAGTCTCCTATCTTCAATGTTCTTCAACGGCTTCCAGAAAATTTCGATACCGTTTTTTCGATACAATTAACTTCGAAGTCACGATCAGGTGTGAAGAGTCTGAGATGATCATAAAAGTTGCTAGTTCTTCTAAAAAATAAAAAATAAATTTTTGGATCAGTAAGAAGTTCTAAAAAATGTTTAGCATATTTGATGTTAGTAGCGATACCGCTACATAATATACAAACTAATAGACAGAAATGATGAAATTATAATGGTTCTTAGTTTGACTATGAAAGCCTAAGAAAACGATATAGCAAGCGTATATTTAATCAAGAACGATATGATTGCACCGTAGTTCTTCAACAAGTTTCAGCCTATATATTAAATACAAACTTAAAAATTGTGTTTAATAACTATTTCCCTATCCTAACAGTAAAAACTAACCAAATTTTTTCCACAAAGTAGTAAAAACATCTTTAAAAAAAAGGTGAAGCCACATAACTACACACATAACGTCAGAGATTTTCACCTCCAATAATTATTAAACCCTATCTATTAAATAAAAACAAAAACTCATAAAAAGTTTAGTAGGTAAATACTAATAAATACACATAAAATTTGAAGTGAACGCCTGGCTACGTCAATAACAACAACACATATTTACTATAGAAATATTTTATCTTCGAATAAAAGCTCCATATAAGATGAAGGAGAGAGAGAGGAATAAGTTTACACTACTCTCCTCCAAATTAGTTCCCTTTTTTATATTTATAACCAACAACGTATATTCATAATAAAATTTAAATTTATTTGTAAACGATCGTAAAATAGTTTTATATCTTTTTTAAAATTCACAAGATCTCTTTATATATATAGGGGAGAGTTGCCAAAATCGTACTATGGGATTTTTGATATAAATAATAAATAATACATATTTTACGAAAATTGTCGATTATACAATGATCATTTCAGAAACCTTCTAAATAATCATTCGTATAAAATTAAATTAAAAGAGTAATGTGAGTAATTTTAGAAGACATTGTAAAGGAAGGTTTTAGGTCACCTTCATCCTAAGTCGTACTGCTGTATTTCCAAAATCGTACTTACCTGATTTGGTAATCAGTTTTGTTTTAAAAGTTTTTCTTTTCTTATTAATTTCAGAAAGAAAATGAATGTTTAATTTTTAGTGACTTCAGACCTAGGCAAAATTTCAGTGTGATTTTTGAAATCGTACCGGTATGATTTAAGACATAGATGAAATTGTAATGTGATTTCCTAAATTATACTGGTACGATTTATGAGTTTCAATTGCGATACGATTTAGGAAACTAAGCGAACTGATAGAAATATTATTTATTTAACGTAAAAGATTATATAAATTATATTATAAACTTACTATAAAGATATTAAATATAGTTCAAATAAAATACTACATGTATTAATCAATTATAGTATTTAATTTAAATTTGTCTTAAAATAATTGGTTAAAATTTACATCAAATTTACTTGAAATCTTCAGACCTCTACAGTTTAATCGGTATACTACAATTTGTGTCCTATATTACCAACTCCAGAAACATTTAGTCAACTATACCCTATATATATGTATATATATATATATATATATATATATATATATATATATATATATATATATATATAGGGTTACAATAAAAATTGCTTTAAAAACTTGATAAGCTTATCACCAAATATAAAGTTTTCTTTTTAGTTTTTGAGAAAATTTGTAGAAAATTTTATGATTGTTTATTTTATGTTATGTTATGAATATATTATTTTTTTTAAATACGTGTATTATTTTATGGAAATATGATATTCTTTTTCTTATAAATCAACTGTCGTCGATTGAATCTAGTTTATTTTATTTTTATATGTTACACATTTGCAGTGATTAAAAAAAATCGTAAAACCGTTTAGATCGAATTATAGTTGAAGATATTGTGAGTTTTAATAGAAAGTACGTTTCCTTTAATTCCTTCGTTATCCTGTCGAATTAACTTTCTAATACTTATATCCACAAGCTATTAATACCGTTCAGCAAAACAATTGTCAGACACAAGGAATATAATAGATTAAGAAAATAATATACATCGGATTTTAAACAAGCTTTTATTTCATGAACTAAAAAATATAAAGATTATTATTTTAAAAAAAATTCAATATTGTCCCAATGCCAAGATCAAATACTTGTGTTTTATAAATACGTATTTCGGCTTCAAAAAAGTCATAATTAGCTAAATGTTACCTACTATCTCCGGGATATGGAATTGAAGATAGTTACGATTGGCTAATTCATACTGATGATAATACATATTTCCAAAATACCAATAATTGATCATGGAATTGGGGCAAAATTTGAAATTTAAGAATTAAAAAATGTTTCCCTCGAGTAACCAATATATAAAATATATTATTCATAAAAGCTTATGGCACTTATAAAAGCTTGTGGTAAACAGTTAAAACCTAGGCGTCTGAAGATTTTGTTTATGGCCACATATTGGTCAGTTAGGGAAACAATTGTATTTTCTACTTTTTAGTTCATTAAATAAAATCTTATTTTTGAAAAAAAAACTGTTGTGTCTGGTTTTAATTTTTAGTGTCATGAAATTGGTTGGTCATTTTTATTATGCACTATATATATTTTATTATGCACTCTATTTTATTATGCACTCTATTAATATTTTTGGTAGTTGTCAAAATCTTTTTAAATATATTCATACACACAGTATGCTCAACTGATACACTACAATTTGATTGAAATTGATAGAACATCAATTAATATACACCCCAGCTATGTGTGAATAGCATAGTTAGTTTAGTCTGATGCATAACATTTTCTTATGTTAGATATACCGTGTGTGTTGGACAGCTTTTCCTATAAGGAATCAATGTTAAATATTATTTACTATAATAACTATACACAATGCTTAATAAAGATATAAAAATAGGGGGGGGGTACTCTTTGGTTTATTGGATGTGTTGTGTACATAATGCTGGCTGCTGTCTAAAGTCGTCAGTACTACATAAACATCTAATTAGAGTGCGTTAAATATGTTCATTATTGTCTTCTTAAGTTTCTATCTGGCTGGCCACTTGAAGGTTCCAAAACCACTCATAAGACTTTCCTGGAAATTTTGTTCCAGGAACAGCCTTACTATCCTGGCATTGTGTGCAGGGCAACCATCTTGTGCGAATGTGACAATTGTGCGAATATTTCTCCTCAAGTGCTAGAAAATAACCGGCTAGATTTCTACAATCGACTCGGATATTGTTTAGCAAATAATGGAGGAATATCCGAACCGTTGGTATAACTTTTTTTTTTGTTAGAATTCTATTTTTATTTATTTTTATTTTTTTGGGTATTATTTTTCTTTTCATTTGTGTGCATAGTTTTATGTTATACCGGTAATAGAACTCTATCATTTATTTTCAAACATTCCACATACAAATAATAATGGATATTCAAAAAATGATTTTCAATTGTTAGAAGTAATGGCTAAACTTAAGAAGACAATAATGAATATATTTAACGCACTTTAATTAGATGTTTATGTAGTACTGACGACTTAAGACAGCAGCCAGCATTATGTACACAACACATCCCATACACCACAGAACACCCCCATTATTTTTATATCTTTATTAAGCATTGTGTATAGTTATTATAGTAAATAATATTTAATATTGATTCCTATAGGAAAAGCTGTCCAATACACACGGTATATATATATATATATATATATATATATATATATATATATATATATATATATATATATATATATATATATATATATCATTCTCTCAATTCATGTAATAATACCCACCACCTCAAGTTCTCAATATGTATGCAGCTCGCTATGTTGCAGTGTGCGGCTCTACACGATAGTGGTGCCATCTGTTACCATATACACATTATATTTTATGAACATATAGTTGTGACATTACATCATGTGATTATAATATATTATTATTATTAGGTATAATGAAATGATACTGTTTTTACACTGCATTTGAATACGATTGAATGTAAGGTTTGGTATTACCATTCGGTATCACATTTAGACCATAGGGTGCATTCGTCTTGGACGCTCACACGCTTTCAGCGAGCTCAATCGTCGTTTTCAGCGTTCGACTTGGCTCTGTGAGTGTCAAAAAATCACGCTTGCGGTTGAGTTCATGAGATCTCGCGCTCACAGACGCTTACTCCACAAAGGTAGAGCAGCAAAAGCGTGAGCGCCAAATCTTACTATTTATAAAAACGAATGCTACGTGAACGTAAGCTAACCAAACTTTTGTCATATTTATTAAAGTACTTATAATTAAAATCGTTGACAGATCAGTAAAAATGGCTTACTATTTAACCAGATTATTTTCGATCGATTTAAATGATTCAGAATCTGGTAAAACATATACTATTTCTGTTACTTCCGACGAAATAAAACGTCACCATTTTGATACGAACTAACGCTCATAACGTGTAAAACGAACTATATTTTCTAATCGATTCTAAGCATTCGTATTCCAACATGATCACCAATAATTTGTGCTTATAAGCATTAGCGCTCAAAGCGTGTGAGCGTCCAAGACGAATGCACCCATTCTGTTATCGAAAAGAGATGACCTATACTTGCTACTGCTTCATAAACCATACAGCAATACGGATTTGACGCCAGTAGGCTTTAGTTTAAATAGGTTTTCAATGAATGGTTGACCCAAAATAATGAAGCTATTCATGGTAAAAGTTGTGCAGTGATAGAGTTGGTGAGTTGTCGTCTGTTCAATCTCTTTACTTTAGCAGATTGTACAAAATTCCTGGCGCAAAGGCAATCTGCAATACTATTGAATGCTAGCTGACAGTATAATACATTATACAGCTCAAATTTATAAATTACCACCTACTAGGATATACAATATTGGAACAGACAATAAAAAACAACCGAAATAAAACGAAATATACTATGCGATTATGCAATATTTAATATTTTTCTCACACTCATTCTATACATAACTGATAAAAATTATAATACAGTTTACAATATAATGGCATCATCCATTTATGGTTTACTCCATTCCCTGTATATAAGTGTCATTAATAAATTAAATAACTATTAAAGCTTGTTATAATATGTTGAAAGAATATACACCTCAGTTAAAGCTTTTAAAGGATAATATGTTAAAAAGTGAATATTGGCGATCTATTATTAATAATAGAGTTGAGTTATTTGAAACTAATATCGCAAAACTAATTAGTGGGTCATTAATATTCATAACTAGATGTCGCCAATATACTATCTTTGATAATAGTGATTTAAAAATACAATAAATAGGTGAATTTTATTTGTACACTTGGCCACAAAAGTTGATGTCCTTTTTTTTAATTTTATAGTTAATTTATGCCTTATTTATATGGTTTTCGAAAAAAAATTCTTATAAAAGTTATACTATATTTCTAATGAACATCTTTTATCCGAAGCATTTTTTTCGAAATCCGAATCAATAAAGCACAAATAAATTGTAAAAATTAAAAAAGTCACAAAACTTTTGTGGGCCATAATACAGTCAAAGATTACTGAATTAGCACCCAAGAAATTTAAATAAATTGATATAACTTGTCGAATAATTATTAGGCATTTATATTGATTCACGTAAAAAATTGATGTTTTATGGAAGCAAATGTTTGAAATATCTTCAAGCGTACATGTTTCTAATACCTCATGTAGTTTAACGTATGATTGGAATATATTTGTTGCAGAATATATTTGTATTAATAAATACAGTATACATCTTTTAAAAAAGTTCAACATATCTTGAGAAAACCATCTTATGCATTCTCCAATCTTCTAATTCACTGCGAAAGTATATTTAGTAATCTTGTGTTACTCAATATAAATCGAAAATAGATATTCCAAGTATATACAAAATTTCTATATATTTGATCTCTCAGAGCTATTTGTTTTATTTATCATTTTGTCTTTCGGAATTTCTTCACATTTCTAAGTAAATTCGAATGTTCTAGAAAAAGAAACATATAAAACACATATTATTTACTATTGATAATGAACTCAGTATAAATCAGATATATTACCACTCAGTTGTTTTTTATTATCACTCAATAAAAAATTCATTGCTTTTGTTTCATAAACTGAAAAGTTTTCCCACAATTTCTGCTCAAACATCTATAATTACTCTAGAGCAGGCATTTGAGTATATCACATAAGCATATATCATATATTTATGTAATTTAAGGAAAAACTAAAGATCCTTAATCCCTAAGGAAATATTCTTTAATTATAATCAAGTAAAAATAACAACTGACTTCAACTTCAGTCAATTGCTGAATTATCCTGTGTTTACTGAGCGCATTATCAGTTCATGAATTGTTTAAACATTTACATATTTATATACATCTATGTATATGTAAAAATGCATAAATGTTTAAACAATTCATGAACTGAAAGTGCACCCAGTACACACAGGATAATAAAGCGATTGACTCAGTCAATTGTTATTTTTGCTTAATTAATGTATATTTCCTTAGGGATTATGGAATTAAGGATCCTTAATTTTTACATTTACAAGTAAAAATAAGTAAGAATTATTGCTTATTAACGCTCAAAGGAAATTGTCACAGCCCTTTCTAACTCAATTTTTCAATTAACATATTGATAATATTGGCTTTGACATTTCAATTATGTTTTTTATAATTTTTTCTACGTCTTTTAAAAAAACTGTATCAAATTCAAGAAGAAAGAAGTAATTTTTTGACACGTTGGTTTATTTCTTAACAATATACATTAACTACAATGTCATAATTTTATTATTTTTAGTTATACATAATAATTACAGAATATGACTGACTCCATATGGAGCAGCAAGATTTATATCAATTTTTAAATCAACTTATATTATATATTTTATATAATTCAAATTTTGTACATAAAATGTATATGGAATTTTATAATAAAATTGTCAGTAAGAAGAATATTTGGCCAAAGGGGTTTTGGGTATAAGTTTTAGTGTATTATATACGCTTGACATAGAAAGGGAATACACGCTAAAAGAAATTTATACACAGTGTATGATTTAGAACTTACTAGTCGCAGTATATTAATGTATCACGCAGCTATATTTCGAAAGCCTTTGTATCATAAATATTTTAGCGAAACCATACGAAACACTACACAAGGAAACCTAACCGATAGCTTATTCAAATCGGTTTTTAAAATAAACATAGGTAGGACTGTTAGAGCTGCTCATATTATTTGACGTCTGTAGTTCATTTTGTATAATCACGCTCTTAGATATTTGTATTTACATCAAATGTGCTAGTCTCGTACTTGAGTTTCTTTTTATCTCTGAAGTTGACATACGGTAAGATTGCTACACGCAGCAATTTCCCAAGATTGTACCTTTAAGGGCAATTGGTTGTCAATATAGATTTTGTACATGTAACACCATAGACGTGGCATTATATATTCATCAATACTTTCCAGAACCACTATTCAAACTACTCACATTTTAAGGGTCCTGTACCAAATTGTAAAAAAAAGGAGTCCCTATGGTGCAACTTTGCCCGTCAGTCACGGCTGCTTATTTCAGCAACTACGACTGCAATTACAAAACTTGCTTGCTCGCAATAAAGAAAACACTAAAATAAGTTTATAGTAATTTGAAATGGGATTTAAAATTGGGAGTCGAAATCTGAAATTGTGTCTACTACAGCAAGTTGGTGTCACATAAAAAGACATAGCGAGCCTGAATAAAATCAGACTCACAGATAGTTATCTATATTTACAGGAGAAATAACATTCAAGTTTTCAAACAATTTTTGAGGTATTAAAAAAAATTATAATTCTACTTAAAATGCCTATTTACATAATAAAGACGAATGCCGAAAACCTCAGTTTACGACGAATCATGTTGCGCGTAAAATTAACACGAAAATTGTCCCCAAAGTTGTGATAAAACTTAATATTTTACTAGTGTTATTTCAAAACAGCGGCTTTGAAAATAAAAAACACTTACCGTATACAAAATGTGAACGAGCGTGAAATAAACTTACTCTGTTTTTAAAACCACCACTATTTTGGTATATCTGAGCCAACCAACCCCTTATTATATATATATATATATATATATATATATATATATATATATATATATATATATATATATATATATATATATATATATATATATATATATATATATACATACATAAATTTTAACCCCATATAGAAATGAACATCTACTAACATATCCTACATAGTGCATGTCTACCAAAGAATATCTCGTTCATTTTGTCTGTAATGTGCAAAAGTAAGAAAATCTCAAGAGAAGAAGTTCTATTTTTCTTTTCTTTTTTTAAAGAAAACCAACTACATGAGCTTTATGTTAATTCAGTGTTGGACTTAGTTAAATCCTCTTTTGCTTGGAAAATCCTATATAACTGAATTTTTGTTTTTAAATCAATCCATGTGTCATTTTACATAAATAACAGCTTTAGTATTTATTTTTGTTTATTTTTATATTTACTTTTTAAATATTATATATTTCATATCATATTTTTATCTTAGTATCCTAGGTAAAGTAGTTCGATATTGTCGTTATGGGAAGAAGATATTTCCACGTATCTGAACCATTGCATACTTCATTCGGCAGCGTGAAAATGTTATCATTATCGCATTCAATACCTGTATACTTTCTTAAATATCATCAGACAGTTAGATAGATTGTAGAGGCTGTACTGAACGGGCTACACTTCGACCATAGGGTCCATTGTGATGCCTAAGGATGTGATTATGTGAGTGGAGTGGAACGAATTTTTGTGTATAGGCGAGGAATTGGTAGGATATGCGGCTGCAGCGTACTATGATAGGAACTATGTCAATATTCATCTGGAATTCGTGAAGGAAACTGCAGAAAACCTTCTGAATCATAGCCGGTTACTTCGTTCTTGTCCATACGCCGACAGTTTAGTCAATTAACTCATAACCTCCCAGTTTCCAAGTTGGCATACTGCGCAGACATAACGCCTTAGACCGCTCGACCACTTGGACTGGATGAGACAGTTACTTGACACGAGCATCTCTGCCGGATTGATGTTTCTGGATGAGACTCACAAGGTTGTAAAAATCATGGGTATTTGCATTCCATTACTCTAGAACTCCATTTTTCTAGATTTCTCTAGAGAAGTAAGGCAGTGAAATCTAGATAAATTTTACCAGCTTTCTGCCACGCTATCATCTTAAGGTTGCAATATCTTCTTGTTTCACTTGGTGTCTATCATGCCACCGTAACTAACACCATCCGCCGAGCGCATAGATCCAGCACACATACAAATACCTAATACCTAAAATATCTATTTGGACTGATGTATTATGGACTGACACTAAAATCTGTACGTGTATAGGGTCTTTCAATAAGGGCGTTCGATTTGAAATGTAACTAAAACAAGTTGTGCGAAAGATACCTACTCAATTTTTTTTTTAAGAATATTTTATGGCATTATGTGTGAAATATAATGTCGTTCAAATGTCCGCCACGGCTTTGCTTGGTGGCAAGTTTGCTTTGTTGCATACATCTATCGGAATTTGCTGGATGGCTTATGTTTACTTTGAGGACATCAATTGTTTGCCGTTTATTCGCATGGACCTGCGATAAAAGATAGCCCCAAAGTTAGAAGTCTGAAGCTAGCAGCTCACCCCGACGCCACGCGAGATAACCATGTTCATGTTATTGTTATCCATATCATCCAGTTTAACGCACAAGAAATGGCCTATGTAGCGCTCGCCGTCCATGATTATGGCAATACTAGTTTCGTTTTAGAAAGATGATTTCGCCAGACCAAAGTCCGCACCAACAGAATCTTTCTAGGGATGCATTTGGTGTACCACGGGTTCATCTTCCATGGTGATGTCACTTTGTCATACACTACTAAACAATTCACAAAAAAGTTGACAGATGTCACTTTAACAACATGGCTGCTATAACCTCACAAATTTGAAACGTTCCTATTGAAAGATCTTTATATTATAGATATCATTATGTGTTGTTACTATATTCGTTGAATAACCTTGAACGGCACATTTTCAGTAAACAATATTTCATCGGCTTGCTGATAACACAAAATCAATCTTCTGTTTATTTCTTGAAATATAGGTCATGGGATATTCATTTAATATAAATACAAACCTGTAAAATCTTTTTGGTACTCATTGGTTACAAAATAAAATGAAATGTTCCTAGTTTGATAGTAAAGGATATAGTTAGTTGTTGGTAACATTTGCAATTGAATGAAGAACTGTTGTTTTGAAACAAAAACAGTGTTTCTATATATACATGGAAGGTTTGTACTCCTTGCTGCCCCAGGTCGCTAATCTTTACTCTCTAAAAATAGTAGCATTAAATGAATTCTATAGTTTCGTTCCACACTTGTATACGGATGGTTTTTTTCTTCAGACAATTTAATTTAGGTAATCAAAATATTAATGTGTTATGAAACGCCATTTTAGATTCGTTCCATACTTGTATATGGATGGTTTTTTTCTTCAGACAATTTAATTTAGGTAACCAAAATATTAATGTGGTATGAAACGCCATGTCTGGATAACATACCTACCTAATTTAAAAGCAGAGTAATTTGTGGATAAATTTAATCAAACAAAAAAAAACAAAAGAATAATATGATACTATCTGGTGGCTACCATTTTACAGGATAGCGTTGCAATGGCAAAGCTTATTTACTATTTACTTATTTTTAGACGATAAACATAAAATAACTTTGTTCCCAAAATTAACTGTAATACATAATTACATACAAGTACATAATTACAAATTGCATAATGCATAGCTTCGCTCTAACATTAATTACTTTTGTCATCTTGAGGTAATACAGGAAGTTTTAAAAATTAATTCAGAGCATAATTATAGAAAAAATTTGTTTTTCGGATTATAAGACCCATCAGGCAATTTTACAAATATACATGTATATTACTAGACATTGTGTGTGTATTTGTCTGTGTGTGTGTGTAAAAATAAATTAAAATTCGTTACACAGGAGCTGCGTCAACTTAGCGAATTTCCTCAGAATAAATACATCAATACTCTTTTGGAAATACGGATATATTTTTATACTCTTTAGCGGGGGTAAAATATAGATTCACTATCTTAATTTAGAAATAATTCCAGTGATTATCAATAATATTCAGAGGTTATTTTGAAAGTACGAAATTATTTGATATTATAATGCCATTCTGGATATTTAAACTTAAATAACTCGTGCATAAGATGAACATCGTCCAAGAACCGGATTGTAATTATGGCTATCGGACTGAAACTTTGAATAATGTGGTTTGGCAAATGTCACTATTTGAGGATAACCATGGCGAACTCCTCAAAGGCTTGAAGAGGATAATCGTTTTAGATATTCGTCCTAGTCTGGCTAGGCACCTTATCAAATATTTTAATTCTTCTTGAAATTTGTGATATAAATGTTTTAATTATATTTATATAAAATATTTAGCTTAATAATTTACAACGTGTAAGTATAAAACTGTTGGTTCGAAATGTTTTATTTATGTGGAAGGAGTGAAATGTTCGATCATCTATTCGATAATTATAATGGTAATGTGTCGAACACATTATAAAACAGTAAAACCGATATGTGTTCACTTCCGTTTAATAAAATTGAACAGACCTGAAATGTTAATTTTCTTACATTTCATAAAACTCCTCACTTTTATAACTCTCTGTATAATGATTTATTTATAAACAAAGATAAGTAGTATATATTTTAATTGTGAAAAAAGAAATGGAAGTATAGTAAAAAACATTTACTACAAGAATAATCAAAATTGTGAGAAACTCATTCGGTTCAAATCTGTTCAATTTTATTGAACGCGAGTGTTCATTCCTGGTAGTAAACAAAACAATTTTAATCAAGTTTTGATCTAGATTTGACAAAACAAAATCAAGTTTAGATCTAGATTTGACGCTTGGTAGGATTTCGAATTAGTATCGAACAGTCGTAAGATTAAAAAACATTTAATGATCGATTTTAAAATGGATGAAAAATCAAACAATATATCATTCTAATAGCAGGTGCAGCTGATGCAAAACAGACCTTCAAAATATGAGTTCAAATGTTAATTCTATGTTAAACGAAATTGTTGAACAGAAAGGTTTTATTTTCGCAAATATGTACTGTTGTTTGTAAATATGTTTTCTAACATACAATTAACTTACTTAAAGATGTAATGAATGTATGTTCGTACCTGTTTTAACATATATATTGTAATATTTATTGTACTACTTACAAGTAAACTTTATTACATACATGTGGGTCTACGAGTACACTCACAAACTGAAAACATTACACATATATGACATAAAAAAAACAATCAAGGTATGTAAGATCAGTTATTATTAACGATGATGATTTATTTTAACACATCCGCGACTTTTCGTTAGGAGTAGCTCAACTTCCTCAGGCATGATCTTTTTTTAAGATTAACATTAATTTTTTGAATCCGATTTAATTGAATTTAATTGAATCCGATCGAAAACGTAGATAGATAGATACATTGTAGAGGCTGCCCTGGACGGGCTACACTTTGACCAGAAGGTCCATTGTAATGCCTAAGGATGTGAGAATGTGAGTGGAGTTTAAAGAATTTTTGTGTAAAGACTAGGAATTGGTAGGATATGCGGCTCCAGCCACTATGATAGGAACAATGCCAATATTCATCTGGAATTCGTTAAGGAAACTGCAGAAAATCTTCTCAAGCATAGGTTACTTCGTTCTTGTCCATACGCCGACAGTTTAGTCAATTAACCGCCCCATTTTTTTTTTCTTAATAATTCACAAACTGCCGATGTCGGGATTCGAACCCATAACCTCCCATTTTCCAAGTAGGCATACTGCGCAGACATAACGCCTTAGAGCGCTCGGCCACTTGGACAGGTATCGAAAACGTATCTGTATAGAAAGAACAAGTTTTCGGGGTAATCCTTAATATAATTTTTTAGCGCTACTAATGTTAATTCAGTTCTCAACCAATTAAAATGCATCATACATAACTATAAGTACAAACATGCTAAATTCATAATACAAAACATTCCGAAATTTTCAATTTCGGGGTTTAAAAATTTTCCTAATGGGTTGGGTACTTTACTTATGTATTTGGGTACTTAACTGTATGCCAAATATCCACTTAAAAGATATCGGGAAGTATCACCTGGACATATAATCCTACATACCAACGATTTAGGGGCGTGGTAGCGCTTTTTCAATTTTCGAATTAAAATATCTTTAAAACTGTTTATTCCTAATAAACGACATTAGAACGGTTTCTAAAATGAGATAATATTTCTGTATTTGAAAACTTGTCTCTGTAGATCTTTTAGTTCAAAAATTATATTAGGGTAATTTTTGCCGAAAATGCAAAAGGACTACCGTGGACTACATTACAACTAAAGCATATAAAGTGAAATTAAAAATTTAAAAAAATACTATAAAATAAATTTGTTTATTCACATTTGTAAATAATTTTATCTATTGTCTTATAGAAGCCTGAGGAAGTTGGTATTATTTCAACGAAACATCGTCCAATTGACTGAATACAATTCACTCTAGACGAAAATTAAAAGATGAATAAAATTGTAATGAAAGGTCTCGTAACAAAATAATTTTGATTATACTATTTCAAGTATCTAAATACTTATTTTCTCGTTCTCGTTCTGAGAGAATCTATTTTTTCAGAAAACTATTTTTATAATCAGTTCAATTTTCTTGAATCTCGTGTGTACTCATAGGTATGACGTGTCTTACTTACCTATTCTATTATTTTATATGGTGATAGTGGTTTTGTTGTGATATATATTTTACTGTGAATTAGAAACAGATAGTTAAAGTTATATGAGAAGGAGAAATTTTGATGGTAATAATAAGCAAGCATCTCGTAGCTAGTCGTAGTCTACTCTACTCTTTGTTTTCAACAAAACCAAATTAAGTAAACTTGACAATCACATCTATACATGTATACAGACTTTCAAATAAATCAAATAGATAATGAATGTACCTAATGTTACTTTAGAATTTAATCGTGTATATATGTATGCATGTATTACTACTATACAGATCGTTTTCAAAAGAATTTCTAATAGAGAAACAATGTTAAATAAATAAAATATTTACTATAAAACCATACATACACATGCATACTGAAACTGAATATCTGGACTGGAATATTGTGTGACCATATTATAGGACCATTCTTCATTGACGGGTCTTTAGATTCTCAAAAATATTTGAGTTTTTTACGAAATAATATTTTGACTCTTAGAGCTCTTTCTAATTTAGACCTGGAATCTGTATGGTTCCAACAAGATGGTAAAGCTGGTTGCCCTACACACAATGCCTGGAACAAAATTTCCAGAAACGTCTTATGAGTGGTTTTGGAACCTTCAAGTGGCTACCCAGATCGTCAACTTTTTTTTGTGGGGTTTTCTCAAAACACAGATCTATTCACGGAATAGGCCTGAGAATTTACAATAATTAACTCAAAGATCTGTTGAAAATTTTGCGAATATTTCTCCTCAAGTGCTAGAAAATACCCGGGTAGATTTCAATTTGTGTGGATTGTTGTTTTATGTTATACCGTTAATAGAATACTATCATTTCTTTTCAAACAGTCCCCATACAAATAATAAGGGATATTCATAAAAGAATTGTCAATTGTTAGAAGTACTGCTTAGCTAAAGAAGACAACAATGAAAATATTTAACCCACTCTCATTACATGCAGTACAAAACAGTTCAGCAAGCATACACAGCAGACACATTAAACATTACCCTCACTATTTTTATTTCTTTATTAAGCATATTGTATAGTTATTATAGTAAATAATATTTAACATTGATTCTCTATTAGCAATGCTTTCCAACACACATGGTATAGTTGGCATGCATGAATATATATTCAAATATGATGAGTACATATAATACTGGAAAAGGTGTGTGTTGTATAGAATAATAAATTATTAAGTGTAAAATATGGTCTGGGAATTCACTATATAGAACCCACCATCAACGCATAATATCGTATTGTAGAATTTCATTCATTTATCAAAGGTTTTCATCCTATATTTATCGGATGAAAATATTAAATATACACTTTCTGTGATGTAAATACGTTTCAAAAAAAAAAACGCCATCAATCAGGAAACCTACCCTTTAACTGAGTTAATTATTCAAATCATGAGTATACTAAGTTCGTTATCAGCGAGTGTATTGCTTATTTTACTGTGCCGTACCTACAGATGTAGATAATATGCATATACAATATGCATTTGTATGTACAATTGTACATACTTCTTCAGCAAAAATGTTAGCAAATATCAAAAAATTTATTTGTTTTTAAAGAAACGAACTTTTTTAGTATGTAAAGTTTTTTTTCGTCCCGCATGGTTTTCGAGGTTTATTTTTGAGGTAAAAGAATTGTATGGTCAATTTTCCCGAAGTTGTGGAAAAGAACAAAATTTTTAACTTTGAGACATATATTGAATCACCACATTAGATCGATGCCATTAGTATTGTGTTTGTAAGTTTCAAATCGATGGGACAGGACAGTTAGAAATGGTTGACCCTCTAGATTTATAAATTTAGATATTTAACAGACAGTTGTTTTGTACCTTAGTCAATGGGTTTTCGCATAAATGTTTCGGTCATAAACTTAGTTTGAGTAAACTTTTGTTTTTTCGAAAACTGAATAGATTCGACAAAAATCGATTGAAAAAAACAAAAAAGGTGCAGTTCGGGTCCGTGCCATAGACTTCTCATGAAATCGTACACATAATCCGTAGACTTTTGTCACTGATCGCTGTATACCCGATGGGCAAGCTACGCAGTCACTTTGTGCCGTTTTCTCGTTACCTTTATTTCTCAAATTAATACCTATTTTATTAGCTTATTACTAGGCGACAAGTAGTGCTTCGCAAGCTCTTCACAATGACATCAGAATCAATGTACAGCCACAACAATATAGTGTGACAGATACGCAAAGACATGATCTATATTTTGTGAGCTCAGCCATTGTAAACGCATTATTAGTCTCGAGTTATTAGCAATTGAAATCTAACGGAATTTTGTAACACAAAAAGAACGTCACGTCATAAAAAGAACTCAACTGCAGTTGATCAAATTCTCAAGAATACTAAATTTCACCTGTACTTATTTGGTCATTGTGTATTTGTCTCAGTTTTATACAGTTGGATAGAAACTTTCAAAGATAATAACAATTGTAGTACTTTGGCTAGATTTAATTAATCTTCAACACTTTATACAGTATATGCCAATGGTAAGTACTTGATTGTAGTAACTGAACATTTCCACAAGTAATCATTGAAATAAAACACTAACCAATATCAAATATATTCATGTATGGGAACGATGTAAAGTACAAACTGTTTACATTAAAATGAGCATTCAACCGTCGTCGAACGCGACTTATGCAACAGTTCAAAACCACTATATTATAAACTAACTCAAAGTAAATATGTGTAATACAAACTGCAAATAATTTTCAATATTTGTATTCTTAATAACAAAAACTTTCCATCTAAAATACCTGGAGTTGAATATAAGATTTTATTGGTTAGAATGAACCGGAAATAATGCACTTGAAGGCAATATTATATTCAAGAACATGAGCGAAATCAAAATGTTGATTGATTACCATGCAAGTTTTCTGGTACTTCTCGTAATTTTGTAAAGCTGAAATATCTCTTTATATATGGTTACGATACCTAATATTAGCGTAATATTGAAAAGTAACAACACATAATATTAAAGTTATCGAAAACTTACGATGCTTAATATTTATCAAATAAGTTACATCATGGTACCTATGTGAAGTTGGCAACCCACTTAACGGTAGAAGATTTTTTTTAAATTTATTCGATTGTACTCGGTTTGTACCGGATTGTACCACCTTGATTTTCGTTTGTACCCTAAAGGGTTGAAAAATATAGGGGTGGGTAAAATTGCTCCGCAACTCGTGTTGAGATAAATGATTTTCGTTGATGCCATTGTGAAGAGAATCGTTTGTACCTGTTTGTACCGATGTTAAAAAAAAATTAAAAAAATTTAAAATAAAAAAATTTTAATAAAAAATTTTTTTTTAAATTTTAAAAAATTAAAAAAAAAATTTTTTTAATTTTTTTCTTTATTTTCGTATCTCATTTAGGAATAAATTATATGTGGTATCGTTTTGGTAGAGACAATAGTTTCTGCACGTTTGGTCGCAAGCAGAATTCATTTTTATTGCGTTTAAGTACTCGACGATTAAAAACGGGTACAAACGATATAAGTGTCGGTACGCATGGGTACAAACGATTATGAGTGGGTACAAACGATTTGTCGGCGGTACAAACGATAAAAGTGTCGGTACGCATGGGTACAATAGATTATGAGTGGGTACAAACGATTTGTCGGTGGTACAATCGATAAAAGTGTCGGTACGCATGGGTACAAACGATTATGAGTGGGTACAAACGATTTGTCGGTAGTACAAACGATAAAAGTGTCGGTACGCATGGGTACAAACGATTATGAGTGGGTACAAACGATTTGTCGGTGGTACAAACGATAAAAGTGTCGGTACGCATGGGTACAAACGATTATGAGTGGGTACAAACGATTTGTCGGTGTAACAAACGATATTAGTGTCGGTACGCATGAGTACAAACGATTAGAGTGGGTACAAACGATTTGTCGGTGGAACAAACGATAAAAGTGTCGGTACGCATGGGTACAAACGATTATGAGTGGGTACAAACGATTTGTCGGCGGAACAAACGATAAAAGTGTCGGTACGCATGGGTACAAACGATTATGAGTGGGTACAAACGATTTGGCGGTGGTACAAACGATAAAAGTGTCGGTACGCATGGGTTCAAACGATTACGAGTGGGTACAAACGATTTGTCGGTGAAACAAACCAGTTCAAACGATAAAAGTGTCGGTACGCATAGGTATAAACGATTTTGAGTGGGTACAAACGATTTGTCGGCGGTACAAACGATAAAAGTGTCGGTACGCATGGGTACAAACGATTATGAGTGGGTACAAACGATTTGTCGGTGGTACAAACGATAAAAGTGTCGGTACGCATGGGTACAAACGATTATAAGTGGGTACAAACGATTTGTCGGTGGTACAAACGATAAAAGTGTCGGTACGCATGGGTACAAACGATTATGAGTGGGTACAAACGATTTGTCGGTGGTACAAACGATAAAAGTGTCGGTACGCATGGGTACAAACGATTACGAGTGGGTACAAACGATTTATCGGTGGTACAAACGATATTAGTGTCGGTACGCATGGGTACAAACGATTATGAATGGGTACAAACGATTTGTCGGTGGAACAAACGATAAAAGTGTCGGTACGCATGGGTACAAACGATTATGAGTGGGTACAAACGATTTGTCGGCGGTACAAACAATAAAAGTGTCGGTACGCATGGGTACAAACGATTATGAGTGGGTACAAACGATTATGAGTGGGTACAAACGATTTTTCGGCGGTACAAACGATAAAAGTGTCGGTACGCATGGGTACAAACGATTATGAGTGGGTACATACGATTTGTCGGTGGTACAAACGATAAAAGTGTCGGTACGCATGGGTACAAACGATTATAAGTGGGTACAAACGATTTGTCGGTGGTACAAACGATAAAAGTGTCGGTACGCATGGGTACAGACGATTATGAGTGGGTACAAACGATTTGTCGGTGGTACAAACGATAAAAGTGTCGGTACGCATGGGTACAAACGATTATGAGTGGGTACAAACGATTTGGCGGTGGTACAAACGATGAAAGTTTCGGTACGCATGGGTACAAACGATTACGAGTGGGTACAAACGATTTGTCGGTGAAACAAACCAGTTCAATCGATAAAAGTGTCGGTACGCATGGGTACAAACGATTATGAGTGGGTACAAACGATTTGTCGGTGGTACAAACGATAAAAGTGTCGGTACGCATGGGTACAAACGATTATGAGTGGGTACAAACGATTTGTCGGTGGTACAAACGATAAAAGTGTCGGTACGCATGGGTACAAACGATTACGAGTGGGTACAAACAATTTGTCGGTGGTACAAACGATATTAGTGTCGGTACGCATGGGTACAAACGATTATGAAGGGGTACAAACGATTTGTCGGTGGAACAAACGATAAAAGTGTCGGTACGCAGGGGTACAAACGATTATGAGTGGGTACAAACGATTTGTCGGCGGTACAAACGATAAAAGTGTCGGTACGCTTGGGTACAAACGATTATGAGTGGGTACAAACGATTATGAGTGGGTACAAACGATTTGTCGGCGGAACAAACGATAAAAGTGTCGGTACGCATGGGTACAAACGATTATGAGTGGGTACAAACGATTTGTCGGTGGTACAAACGATAAAAGTGTCGGTACGCTTGGGTACAAACGATTATAAGTGGGTACAAACGATTTGTCGGTGGTACAAACGATAAAAGTGTCGGTACGCATGGGTACAAACGATTATGAGTGGGTACAAACGATTTGTCGGTGGTACAAACGATAAAAGTGTCGGTACGCATGGGTACAAACGATTATGAGTGGGTACAAACGATTTGTCGGTGTAACAAACGATATTAGTGTCGGTACGCATGAGTACAAACGATTAGAGTGGGTACAAACGATTTGTCGGTGGTACAAACGATAAAAGTGTCGGTACGCATGGGTACAAACGATTATGAGTGGGTACAAACGATTTGTCGGTGGTACAAACGATAAAAGTGTCGGTACGCATGGGTACAAACGATCATGAGTGGGTACAAACGATTTGTCGGTGTAACAAACGATATTAGTGTCGGTACGCATGAGTACAAACGATTAGAGTATGTACAAACGATTTGTCGGTGGTTCAAACGATAAAAGTTTCGGTACGCATGGGTACAAACGATTATGAGTGGGTACAAACGATTTGTCGGCGGAACAAACGATAAAAGTGTCGGTACGCATGGGTACAAACGATTATGAGTGGGTACAAACGATTTGGCGGTGGTACAAACGATAAAAGTGTCGGTACGCATGGGTTCAAACGATTACGAGTGGGTACAAACGATTTGTCGGTGAAACAAACCAGTTCAAACGATAAAAGTGTCGGTACGCATGGGTATAAACGATAATGAGTGGGTACAAACGATTTGTCGGTGGTACAAACGATAAAAGTGTCGGTACGCATGGGTACAAACGATTTTTAGTGGGTACAAACGATTTGTCGGCGGTACAAACGATTAAAGTGTCGGTACGCATGGGTACAAACGATTATGAGTGGGTACAAACGATTTGTCGGTGGTACAAACGATAAAAGTGTCGGTACGCATGGGTACAAACGATTATGAGTGGGTACAAACGATTTGGCGGTGGTACAAACGATAAAAGTGTCGGTACGCATGGGTTCAAACGATTACGAGTGGTACAAACGATTTGTCGGTGAAACAAACCAGTTCAAACGATAAAAGTGTCGGTACGCATGGGTATAAACGATTATGAGTGGGTACAAACGATTTGTCTGTGGTACAAACGATAAAAGTGTCGGTACGCATGGGTACAAACGATTTTGAGTGGGTACAAACGATTTGTCGGCGGTACAAACGATAAAAGTGTCGGTACGCATGGGTACAAACGATTATGAGTGGGTACAAACGATTTGTCGGTGGTACAAACGATAAAAGTGTCGGTACGCATGGGTACAAACGATTATAAGTGGGTACAAACGATTTGTCGGTGGTACAAACAATAAAAGTGTCGGTACGCATGGGTACAAACGATTATGAGTGGGTACAAACGATTTGTCGGTGGTACAAACGATAAAAGTGCCGGTACGCATGGGTACAAACGATTATGAGTGGGTACAAACGATTTGTCGGTGTAACAAACGATATTAGTGTCGGTACGCATGAGTACAAACGATTAGAGTGGGTACAAACGATTTGTCGGTGGTACAAACGATAAAAGTGTCGGTACGCATGGGTACAAACGATTATGAGTGGGTACAAACGATTTGTCGGTGGTACAAACGATAAAAGTGTCGGTACGCATGGGTACAAACGATCATGAGTGGGTACAAACGATTTGTCGGTGTAACAAACGATATTAGTGTCGGTACGCATGAGTACAAACGATTAGAGTATGTACAAACGATTTGTCGGTGGTACAAACGATAAAAGTTTCGGTACGCATGGGTACAAACGATTATGAGTGGGTACAAACGATTTGTCGGCGGAACAAACGATAAAAGTGTCGGTACGCATGGGTACAAACGATTATGAGTGGGTACAAACGATTTGGCGGTGGGACAAACGATAAAAGTGTCGGTACGCATGGGTTCAAACGATTACGAGTGGGTACAAACGATTTGTCGGTGAAACAAACCAGTTCAAACGATAAAAGTGTCGGTACGCATGGGTATAAACGATTATGAGTGGGTACAAACGATTTGTCGGTGGTACAAACGATAAAAGTGTCGGTACGCATGGGTACAAACGATTTTGAGTGGGTACAAACGATTTGTCGGCGGTACAAACGATAAAAGTGTCGGTACGCATGGGTACAAACGATTATGAGTGGGTACAAACGATTTGTCTGTGGTACAAACGATAAAAGTGTCGGTACGCATGGGTACAAAAGATTTTGAGTGGGTACAAACGATTTGTCGGCGGTACAAACGATAAAAGTGTCGGTACGCTTGGGTACAAACGATTATGAGTGGGTACAAACGATTTGTCGGTGGTACAAACGATAAAAGTGTCGGTACGCATGGGTACAAACGATTATAAGTGGGTACAAACGATTTGTCGGTGGTACAAACGATAAAAGTGTCGGTACGCATGGGTACAAACGATTATGAGTGGGTACAAACGATTTGTCGGTGGTACAAACGATAAAAGTGTCGGTACGCATGGGTACAAACGATTATGAGTGGGTACAAACGATTTGTCGTTGTAACAAACGATATTAGTGTCGGTACGCATGAGTACAAACGATTAGAGTGGGTACAAACGATTTGTCGGTGGTACAAACGATAAAAGTGTCGGTACGCATGGGTACAAACGATTATGAGTGGGTACAAACGATTTGTCGGTGGTACAAACGATAAAAGTGTCGGTACGCATGGGTACAAACGATCATGAGTGGGTACAAACGATTTGTCGGTGTAACAAACGATATTAGTGTCGGTACGCATGAGTACAAACGATTAGAGTATGTACAAACGATTTGTCGGTGGTACAAACGATAAAAGTTTCGGTACGCATGGGTACAAACGATTATGAGTGGGTACAAACGATTTGTCGGCGGAACAAACGATAAAAGTGTCGGTACGCATGGGTACAAACGATTATGAGTGGGTACAAACGATTTGTCGGTGGTACAAACGATAAAAGTGTCGGTACGCATGGGTACAAACGATTATAAGTGGGTACAAACGATTTGTCGGTGGTACAAACGATAAAAGTGTCGGTACGCATGGGTACAAACGATTATGAGTGGGTACAAACGATTTGTCGGTGGTACAAACGATAAAAGTGTCGGTACGCATAGGTATAAACGATTATGAGTGGGTACAAACGATTTGGCGGTGGTTCAAACGATAAAAGTGTCGGTACGCATGGGTACAAACGATTATGAGTGGGTACAAACGATTTGTCGGTGGTACAAACGATAAAAGTGTCGGTACGCATGGGTACAAACGATTATAATTGGGTACAACGATTTGTCGGTGGTACAAACGATCAAAGTGTCGGTACGCATGGGTACAAACGATTATGAGTGGGTACAAACGATTTGTCGGTGGTACAAACGATATTAGTGTCGGTACGCATGGGTAGAAACGATTACGAGTGGGTACAAACGATTTGTCGGTGAAACAAACCAGTTCAAACAATAAAAGTGTCAGTACGCATGGATACAAACGATTATGAGTGGGTACAAACGATTTGTCGGTGGTACAAACGATAAAAGTGTCGGTACGCATGGGTACAAACGATTATGAGTGGGTACAAACGATTTGTCGGCGGTACAAACGAGAAAAGTGTCGGTACGCAAGGGTACAAACGATTATGAGTGGGTACAAACGATTATGAGTGGGTACAAACGATTTGTCGACGGTACAAACGATAAAAGTGTCGGTACGCATGGGTACAAACGATTATGAGTGGGTAAAAACGATTTGTCGGTGGTAAAAACGATAAAAGTGTCGGGACGCATGGGTACAAACGATTATGAGTGGGTACAAACGATTTGTCGGTGGTACAAACGATAAAAGTGTCGGTACGCATGGGTACAAACGATTATGAGTGGGTAAAAACGATTTGTCGGTGGTACAAACGATAAAAGTGTCGGTACGCATGGGTACAAACGATTATGAGTGGGTAAAAACGAATTGTCGGTGGTACAAACGATAAAAGTGTCGGGACGCATGGGTACAAACGATTACGAGTGGGTACAAACGATTTGTCGGTGGTACAAACGATTTTTGTGTCGGTACGCAAGGGTACAAACGATTATGTGTGGGTACAAACGATTTGTCGGTGGTACAAACGATAAAAGTGTCGGGACGCATGGGTACAAACGATTATGAGTGGGTACAAACGATTTGTCGGTGGTACAAACAATAAAAGTGTCGGTACGCATGGGTACAAACGATTACGAGTGGGTACAAACGATTTGTCGGTGGTACAAACGATTTTAGTGTCGGTACGCAAGGGTACAAACGATTAGAGTGGGTACAAACGATTTGTCCGTGGTACAAACGATAAAAGTGTCGGTACGCATGGGTACAAACGATTACGAGTGGGTACAAACGATTTGAGATCTCGATCGTCAGTCCATCAGCAGATGGTATTGCAGTCGGGAAATATACGTGTATGACGTTACCACACTCCCTACATTTCCCACGCACTTTTAGAAATATCTTGCCTGGTTTGTTTTGCACGTTTGCGTATTTGAAACTAAATGGGCATGGTAGTTTCAGAGACTCCCATATCAAAACATAAAGAGTGTCTGTCCAACCAGCTTGTAAACGAGCTTGATCATTATCGTTGTACGAAATCAACTTAGGTTTCATATTAGCCCATTTTTCACGTGACAAATTGATCGTTGTGCGAAAAGATTGAAAAGAAATCTTGGATGATCCCTCAATCGACCAGTTGGAGTCATGACTGTTATTGATATCCTCCTTGAACTTATCACTAGCCTCGAGATCATGATGTTGAAAAAGCTTTTCGCGAATGCCGTTTCTTCCAGTAGAGATATATAAATAAATATATTTCTTACACATTAAAGGCAAGCTTTCATGCGCACGTTCCCATACTGGATTGCTTAGATCAAATACAGCATATTCACCCTGCTTATTTTGATGATAAAAATGTAGATTTTTTATCTTCTCGAAAATTTCACTAACCGTGTACACCGGTCGGGCCGGCATTGTCGTGAGATAATGTAAATTCGGAAATACCACAAAGAATCTTTAAGACGACAATAACGTGTGATTTTGAACAGACAAGAAAGCACGATTTGAAGAGAAAACGACGGTAGTTTTTTAAAAGAACGACACGAGAATTTGGGAGAAGAAAAGACAGCAAGAATCAGCGAAAAAACGGTACAAAATTTTTTTTAAAGACAGCACTAGAACTTCTGAAAAAAGTTAGATTACAAGATTTTTCGAGAAAACGACGTGACAACAGATCCTCCAAAAAAGAACATATGCATATATAAATATATCATATATAAATGAACAATGATACTTTATCGTCAAAGATTTTTACTAAACTCAAGTGATTCTTTAAACAAGTTTAATATTTACACATTAATAATATAACATATATAATTCAACGAAAAAACATCTTTGTTATGAATACCGACGAATATATATACTTATGTGCTATGCCGCCGATACACAAAGGCAATCCTTGTCCCACGGCCGCCATCTTGTACAAAGGGTTGCAAATGGTTTTTACGCTAGATCGGGCAACTATTCATCGCACAGGAAATTTGCAAAAACATTTTTTGTTGCAAATTAAAGTTTCTACAAATTTGGCTCTGTAGCTTTTAGTCGTAGAACAAATAATAATAAATTTACTAACGAAAATAGATTAAAATTTGCAAACAAAATTTCTTTTGGTCGTTATAAAATTTTTCTGGCCATTTTACAATAAACCATATTTTGACAAAATGGAAACCCGACTTCTATAACAAAAAATGCACTAAAAAGTAAAAAAATAATTGCATATTCTTGTGCCAATTTTAGTTCACCTAAGCAAAATTTTTTAAATATATATGTACAATTATTGTTATTTTTGGAGGCGGTGTCAGCATAGAGAAATTCACATAATTTTTGGACACCGCCTCCAAAAATAACAATAATTGTACATATATATTTAAAAATTTTTGCTTAGGTGAACTAAAATTGGCACAAGTATATGCAATTATTTTTTTACTTTTTAGTGCATTTTTTGTTATAGAAGTCGGGTTTCCATTTTGTCAAAATATGGTTTATTTCTCACTTTTTAGTGACTTTGAAGTTCTATAACTAGTTTTACTTGTCTAAATATGGGTAGACCTACTAAACGACTTACTAATTTTTAGTGAATTTTTTTATAACACATTTTTTTTTACCCGTTTTTTTTTTTTGTACCAAATCGTTTGTACCCACACATAATCGTTTGTACCCTTGCGTACCGACACTTTTATCGTTTGTACCACCGACAAATCGTTTGTACCCACTCGTAATCGTTTGTACCCATGCGTCCCGACACTTTTATCGTTTGTACCACCGACAAATCGTTTGTACCCACTCTAATCGTTTGTACCCTTGCGTACCGACACTAAAATCGTTTGTACCACCGACAAATCGTTTGTACCCACTCGTAATCGTTTGTACCCATGCGTACCGACACTTTTATCGTTTGTACCACCGCCAAATCGTTTGTACCCACTCATAATCGTTTGTACCCATGCGTACCGACACTTTTATCGTTTGTACCACAGACAAATCGTTTGTACCCACTCATAATCGTTTATACCCATGCGTACCGACACTTTTATCGTTTGTACCGCCGACAAATCGTTTGTACCCACTCAAAATCGTTTGTACCCATGCGTACCGACACTTTTATCGTTTGTACCACCGACAAATCGTTTGTACCCACTCATAATCGTTTATACCCATGCGTACCGACACTTTTATCGTTTGAACTGGTTTGTTTCACCGACAAATCGTTTGTACCCACTCGTAATCGTTTGTACCCATGCGTACCGACACTTTTATCGTTTGTACCACCGCCAAATCGTTTGTACCCACTCATAATCGTTTGTACCCATGCGTACCGACACTTTTATCGTTTGTTCCGCCGACAAATCGTTTGTACCCACTCATAATCGTTTGTACCCATGCGTACCGACACTTTTATCGTTTGTACCACCGACAAATCGTTTGTACCCACTCTAATCATTTGTACTCATGCGTACCGACACTAATATCGTTTGTAACACCGACAAATCGTTTGTACCCACTCATAATCGTTTGTACCCATGCGTACCGACACTTTTATCGTTTGTACCACCGACAAATCGTTTGTACCCACTCATATTCGTTTGTACCCATGCGTCCCGACACTTTTATCGTTTGTACCACCGACAAATCGTTTGTACCCACTCTAATCGTTTGTACCCTTGCGTACCGACACTAAAATCGTTTGTACCACCGACAAATCGTTTGTACCCACTCGTAATCGTTTGTACCCATGCGTACCGACACTTTTATCGTTTGTACCACCGCCAAATCGTTTGTACCCACTCATAATCGTTTGTACCCATGCGTACCGACACTTTTATCGTTTGTTCCACCGACAAATCGTTTGTACCCATTCATAATCGTTTGTACCCATGCGTACCGAAACTAATATCGTTTGTACCACCGACAAATCGTTTGTACCCACTCAAAATCGTTTGTACCCAGGCGTACCGACACTTTTATCGTTTGTACCACCGACAAATCGTTTGTACCCACTCATAATCGTTTATACCCATGCGTACCGACACTTTTATCGTTTGAACTGGTTTGTTTCACCGACAAATCGTTTGTACCCACTCGTAATCGTTTGTACCCATGCGTACCGACACTTTTATCGTTTGTACCGCCGACAAATCGTTTGTACCCACTCATTATCGTTTGTACCCATGCGTACCGACACTTTTATCGTTTGTTCCACCGACAAATCGTTTGTACCCATTCATAATCGTTTGTACCCATGCGTACCGACACTAATATCGTTTGTACCACCGACAAATCGTTTGTACCCACTCGTAATCGTTTGTACCCATGCGTACCGACACTTTTATCGTTTGTACCACCGACAAATCGTTTGTACCCACTCATAATCGTTTGTACCCATGCGTACCGACACTTTTATCGTTTGTACCACCGACAAATCGTTTGTACCCACTTATAATCGTTTGTACCTATGCGTACCGACACTTTTATCGTTTGTACCACCGACAAATCGTTTGTACCCACTCATAATCGTTTGTACCCATGCGTACCGACACTTTTATCGTTTGTACCGCCGACAAATCGTTTGTACCCACTCATAATCGTTTGTACCCATGCGTACCGACACTTTTATCGTTTGTACCACCGACAAATCGTTTGTACCCACTCTTATCGTTTGTACTCATGCGTACCGACACTAATATCGTTTGTAACACCGACAAATCGTTTGTACCCACTCATAATCGTTTGTACCCATGCGTACCGACACTTTTATCGTTTGTACCACCGACAAATCGTTTGTACCCACTTATAATCGTTTGTACCCATGCGTACCGACACTTTTATCGTTTGTACCACCGACAAATTTTTGTACCCACTCATAATCGTTTGTACCCATGCGTACCGACACTTTTATCGTTTGTTCCGCCGACAAATCGTTTGTACCCACTCATAATCGTTTGTACCCACTCATAATCGTTTGTACCCATGCGTACCGACACTTTTATCGTTTGTACCGCCGACAAATCGTTTGTACCCACTCATAATCGTTTGTACCCATGCATACCGACACTTTTATCGTTTGTTCCACCGACAAATCGTTTGTACCCATTCATAATCGTTTGTACCCATGCGTACCGACACTAATATCGTTTGTACCACCGACAAATCGTTTGTACCCACTCGTAATCGTTTGTACCCATGCGTACCGACACTTTTATCGTTTGTACCACCGACAAATCCTTTGTACCCACTAATAATCGTTTGCACCCACGCGTACCGACACTTTTATCGTTTGTACCAACGACAAATCGTTTGTAACTAATCATAATCGTTTGTATCCATGCGTACCGACACTTTTATCGTTTGTACCACCGACAAATCGTTTGTACTCACTTATAATCGTTTGTACCCATGCGTACCGAAACTTTTATCGTTTGTACCACCGACAAATCGTTTGTACCCACTCATAATCGTTTGTACCCATGCGTACCGACACTTTTATCATTTGTACCGCCGACAAATCGTTTGTACCCACTCATAATCGTTTGTACCCATGCGTACCGACACTTTAATCGTTTGTACCACCGACAAATCGTTTGTACCCACTCGTAATCGTTTGTACCCATGCGTACCGACACTTTTATCGTTTGTACCACCGACAAATCGTTTGTTCCCACTCATAATCGTTTGTACCCATGCGTACCGACACTTTTATCGTTTGTACCACCGACAAATCGTTTGTACCCACTTATAATCGTTTGTACCCATGCGTACCGACACTTTTATCGTTTGTACCACCGACAAATCGTTTGTACCCACTCATAATCGTTTGTACCCATGCGTACCGACACTTTTATCGTTTGTACCGCCGACAAATCGTTTGTACCCACTCATAATCGTTTGTACCCATGCGTACCGACACTTTTATGGTTTGTACCACCGACAAATCGTTTGTACCCACTCGTAATCGTTTGTACCCATGCGTACCGACACTTTTATCGTTTGTACCACCGACAAATCGTTTGTACCCACTAATAATCGTTTGCACCCACGCGTACCGACACTTTTATCGTTTGTACCAACGACAAATCGTTTGTAACTAATCATAATCGTTTGTACCCATGCGTACCGACACTTTTATCGTTTGTACCACCGACAAATCGTTTGTACCCACTCATAATCGTTTGTACCCATGCATACCGACACTTTTATCGTTTGTACCACCGACAAATCGTTTGTACCCACTCATAATCGTTTGTACCCATGCGTACCGACACTTTTATCGATTGTACCACCGACAAATCGTTTGTACCCACTCATAATCTATTGTACCCATGCGTACCGACACTTTTATCGTTTGTACCGCCGACAAATCGTTTGTACCCACTCATAATCGTTTGTACCCATGCGTACCGACACTTTTATCGTTTGTACCACCGACAAATCGTTTGTACCCACTCTAATCGTTTGTACCCATGCGTACCGACACTAATATCGTTTGTAACACCGACAAATCGTTTGTACCCACTCATAATCGTTTGAACCCATGCGTACCGACACTTTTATCGTTTGTACCATCGACAAATCGTTTGTACCCACTCATAATCGTTTGTACCCATGCGTACCGACACTTATATCGTTTGTACCCGTTTTTAATCGTCGAGTACTTAAACGCAATAAAAATGAATTCTGCTTGCGACCAAACGTGCAGAAACTATTGTCTCTACCAAAACGATACCACATATAATTTATTCCTAAATGAGATACGAAAATAAAGAAAAAAATTAAAAAAATTTTTTTTTTAATTTTTTAAAATTAAAAAAAAATTTTTTTATTAAAATTTTTTTATTTTAAATTTTTTAAATTTTTTTTAACATCGGTACAAACAGGTACAAACGATTCTCTTCACAATGGCATCAACGAAAATCATTTATCTCAACACGAGTTGCGGAGCAATTTTACCCACCCCTATATTTTTCAACCCTTTAGGGTACAAACGAAAATCAAGGTGGTACAATCCGGTACAAACCGAGTACAATCGAATAAATTTAAAAAAAATCTTCTACCGTTAAGTGGGTTGCCAACTTCACATAGGTCATCATGGTATTATTATTTTTGTTTTTAATTTTAGCGAATTTCCTGAAAGGAAATAGAGCTATTGGTCTCGTACCGACTTCAAAATTTTGCAAAAATTTTTGCAAATGTCCATCGATCCAATTTAGTAGATGTCGAAAATCACCATCTGTAAAATTTATATTTATATTGAGGCGCAGCCGCGGTCAACATTTGCATGAAATAACCTTCTAACATTAAATTATATGGACCGTACTACCGATTCAAATAAAGATTTCATGCATTTTTCTGAATTTTATGTGTTTTTTTTTTGAAAAAATTTCCTATAGCAATTAAAAAATCATCCATGAATATAAATAGTAAATACATTAAATAAAAGAACATCTTGAAATAAAACAAAAATTACAGAATAACAAATAAAAAAAAATCCAGATTCCAAAACATTAATCTGTAGTTATTGCAAGTGATATATATACATATATATATATATATATATATATATATCTATGTATATATATCTGTAAATATTAGGGTAACAGAAAAAATGATAAGAAATAAAATTACAGTAAAACTTAGTACCTACAACTTTCTTGAAAATTTTTAGGTTTTTTTGAAGATTTCCGGGGAACAGAAGGGCAATATAGAAGCAAATTGAAACAACACGGCATATATAAATCCGAACATATGCTAAACCTTTCTGACCCATTGGTTTTCATAGATTTAGTTTCGTATTCCAAATTTTTATTGGAAAAGCGGAAAAACTATTTGTAAAGCGTGCCTATGTACCCACGACCAAATATATCACTTGCAATAACTACAGATTAATGTTTTGGAATCTGGATTTTTTTTTATTTGTTATTCTGTAATTTTTGTTTTATTTCAAGATGTTCTTTTATTTAATGTATTTACTATTTATATTCATGGATGATTTTTTAATTGCTATAGGAAATTTTTTCAAAAAAAAAAGCACATAAAATTCAGAAAAATGCATGAAATCTTTATTTGAATCGGTAGTACGGTCCATATAATTTAATGTTAGAAGGTTATTTCATGCAAATGTTGACCGCGGCTGCGCCTCAAATGGTACATCCGCTTAGTCCAATTTTGGCATACTCTTTCCAACATTTCGGCCGGTATCTCACGTCTCATTAAATGCTTCAATGTTGTCTTCCAATACGTCAATCGAAGCGGGCTTGTCAGTATAGACATGAGCCTTAACATAGCCCCACAAAAAATAGTGCACGATCTAGGCAGCCAATTGACCGGTCCCAAACGTGAAATAAACTGGTCACCGAACTTGCCTCTCAATTGGTTCATTGTTTCACGTGCTGTGTGGCATGTGGCACCGTCTTGTTGAAACCACATGTCATGCAAGTCAAGCTCTTCTATTTTGGGCAAAAAAAAGTTGGATATCATCTAATGGTAGCGCTCACCATTCACAGTTACGATGCGATTCACATCATCTTTGCAGAAGTACGGTCCAATGATGCCACCAGCCCATAATCCGCACCAAACAGTAACTTTTTTGGATGCATTGGTAGCTCTTGCAATGTTTCTGGCTGATCTTCACTCCAAAATCGACAATTCTTATTATTTACGTATCCATTGAGCCAAAAATGAGCTTCGTCGCTGAACACAATTTTTCGATAAAAAAGTGGATCTTCCGGCAACTTTTTAAGATTTTCTTCAGTTCGCACTGTACGTAAGCGTGTTGGTGGTTTAATGTCCAACAATGTAAATTTGGTGCGAAATTTAGTCACAATAGCCCGAATAGCCGCTTCAGTGGGTCGATTAAACTGACCATAAAATGGAAGAAGCGCGCGATGAACTTTCTTAACAGAGCACGCATTTTGATAATAAAATTCAATGATTTACAAGCGCTGTTCGTTTGTAAGACGATTCATGTATAAATTATAGACCAAACTGAAGCTGTTTGACAGTGACACAAAACACGAAACGTGCGTGAGCTGTCAAAATCAGTGTTGCCAAAAAGAAAATAGTTAAAAAATCACCTGTTATTATTATTTTTACAGTATTTGTACAGTTTGTGTACTGTTACCATTAAAGAATATGAATTTTGTGTTTTTTTCTTCTGTGAATGTTTTTGATTATGTTATATATCAAATAAATAAATATATAAATATAAAGCACCAAAAAAATGAGCCTAAATTAAGGTGTAGTAATAGCACTGTAGTGAAAAGTCCGATTGTCTCCCTTAAACTCGGCCGTGCTCTAGATATAAAAACAGTTGTAATACTTAAAGGATTTAGATTTAGATTCATATTTAGATTTAGTATTAGAGTCAGTTAAAGAATTAGCAGAATTTAAGGCCAATTAAAATCGTATATTAGTCCGATCATGTAAAATTTTGTCATAACCAAAATTTCAGTATTCAATTCAATTTATTCAAATTCATAATATTGAAAGATTATCTTTTTAGGGTTTGCTGCTTTAGAGCTTTTTGACATCATACAGATTAAAAACTGACAAGAACTAATAAAAAAGTGCGTAGTGAAAAATCAGCTCTTAAATAGATTGTAGTTTTTTGTGTTCTTAAAATATACGCACAAAAATGATTAAAAAAATTACTTTTGATTCATCGTCATCAATGTACAGGATGGGCCACTTAACGAATATATATCAGATCATATCCATACACAAATGTATGAAAAAAAAAGTTCTGTGCTAAATTTTCCTAAATTTGATGGGACGCAGGAAAATTAAATTATACCTATTACTTTCTACTTTTTAGTTTATTATAGGCATAATGTTTTTTAATTTATTAATTTTAAGACTCGTTACACAAGAGCTTCTTCAACTTAGCGAATTAGCCATAAAATACTCTCTAGTGGTCATAATTTTAGTGTGATCAAAATTAAATATCATGTCTGATATGATTTTAGTATTTGCAAATTCAATTTTATTATTAAATGTAATAAATCAAGGGGAAAACGGGGCATAGAGAAAGAAGAAAACACAAAATATAAAATATCTCTATTAATATTAGAACAATCGAAAAATTATAAGAAGTTGTAGAAAATCAAGTTTGCTACAATTCATTACCTTGTCATTTTTCCAAACTGTAATGTGTACAGAAATATTTAGAAATTTAACTTTCAATCTTAAATTGTCAATATTTCTGTAAATATTACTGTAACAGAAAAACTGTTGAGGTAAAAAATTACAGTAAAAATAGATACCTACCTTGACGCCTAGTAAATTTTTCGATTTTTCAAATAATAATGGAGATATGTCAAATTTTGTGTTTCCCCCTCACTTTAAACCCACCTTTCCCCTTTCTCGATTTTACCCATTAACGAACTTGACTTTTTGAATACCAAAAGCACTTCAAATACCAAATTTCATTCCAATCAAAATAAAACTGTGACCGCTAGAGCGATTACACACACATTCATACATACATAAATACATACATAGATATATATATATATATATATATATATATATATATATATATATATATATATATATATATATATATAAATTTTAGAGACGGTGATTTTCGGCATCTACTGGTAGGGTCGATAAATTTTGACTTTGGTACGAGACCAATAGCTACATTTCCTTTCAGGAAATTCGCTAAAACTTAATTCAATTCCCCACCGCTTCCACCACCAAATATTTTCGAATCCCATCTATATAGAACGATGTATTTACGATACTACAAAATCCTAAAGCCATTCTAGCGCAATTAGTCTTAATTTTGATTTGAAAATGTTTCCCTTGTTAGCGAAATAAGAAATAGAGTGTCAAATACAAACTTATAAAAAGTTTCCATTTTAAAAGAGAACCGATTATTTAAACTTCAAAAGTGTTTTTGTTAGACCACACTGTATATTAATATGAATGTGAAACGAAGACTAGGTCATACCATTTTTCCATCAAAGAATGGTATGTAAAATTGTTATTTTTTATATTTAAATGATTGATTTTATCTCTCATTTTGAAAGGAATACCAAAGCTACTGTAACATGGGTATACATCATATATACCTTTCATCAATATTACGATGCCATCATATAAAAAGGGGCAGCAAAAAATAAGAAGCATTGTATTTTGTTTCTATATTCAAATATTTGCACAAACCAAAATGAAAAAAAAATGTGTTTTTTAATGGAACATGAACGTTTTTTGTCTTCCTTTGGTATATATTCAATTATTGTAATATTAGTTAGTATGGAGCTTTTTTTTGTATCTATTCAAATGAAACAATGGTTTACTGTTTCAGAACGATGCGAATATCAAATAGATTTTAGATTTTTTCTGATTCTAAAGAAATTATGAAATACAAAAATTGGTTGTAATTCGTAAAAAATTTAAATAAACTGCGATTCTATAAAGTGAGTTTACGTTGTTTTGTTGTAAAGAAATAATCCGCTTAAAACATTAGATTATTACAAAATATTAATAAAAAATACAATTGAAAAAAATATTATATATTAAGTAACACATTTATGTAACAACTATTCATTAAAAATAATATGCTTCTGACAGGCGGAGCAAAAGTATAAAAGACGGTATTTTAAACTTTTAAAACAATATATCTTTCAGTATATATATTTTTTATTATTTTTTCTAAATTTTCTTTCTATGTTCAACTTAAGGATTTTTTTTTTTAAACAAATTTATGTGTAAAACGTTTGTTCGAGTTTTACGAATAAGAATATTTTTTTTTTTTTTAAATTAAGTTTTGGGTTGATGTTACGATTGACACATAAACCTTAAAAATAAAAATATTCTGTTTTTCTAATATTTTTAAACTTTTTTCGCAATGGGGAATATGCATGAAAATTTTTTTTCACATTTACTTTTAGAATATGAAAATACAGTTAATACTGTAATAATATTTAAAAACGAAATTAAAATCCGACAAATATCAAGGAAGCTATAAGCTTTTAAAGATTATTATCTGTCTCTTTCTTGCAAAAATATTAAAAACGGAGTTTTACGTGTATTTTAAATGGTGAAAGTGTAATATGACGTCACATAACATATCAAGAGGGCTATCACCCTCTTTGTCTAATCGGGAATTTCAATCATTCATATCTCGCTTATTTTTAAAATTATTTAAAAAGTAATTTTACCTTGATATTTGTCAAGTGAACATGCTTCAATTCAAGTGAAAAACAATTTTCATGCATATTCCCTACATATACCGAAGTATTATAAATCACCATTTTTTATTTCGAATATCTCACTGCACAATCGCAGATTGCATTCTTTTTGTGTCTTAAGCAAGATTTTATGTTCTTAGACATCTGTATAGCGGGTATTAGAAAATGATAAAGTGGGTACTAATGCTTGTTTGACCTACAAGAATATCCAGGGTAACTGGTGGGTTTTTCCACCGGTTGCATATAAAAATATTTAGAGCACATATGTGGTCGGTTTCCACAGGCCTAAGGGTCTTTAATAATTTATTCTGCCTTAAATATGGGATACTTCTGGTTTGGAGGATGTATCGAATTAAGTATTTTCCATTCAAATTTATGTACAGCAAAAAATATAAAAACGCGAAAAATCCGAAAACCAATAAACTGGAATATTAGATTATAAAATGTTTTTTTAGATAAAATTTCAAATTCGCCCCAATACCTAGATTAGTTTTGTATTATAAATACGTATTTCGACTACAATGCAGTCATCATCAGTATAAATTAGCTAGTCGTAATTTACTCTTTGACAATTAGAAATAGATAGAAAGTCGAGATCAATAGACAAAAATAAAAATAAATAAATAATTAAACAAAATAAATTAAAATATAGTAAATTTTATTGAAATTATTCGTGTTGAAATTGCTTTCATTCGATTTACGCTTGTTAACATCACTCTTTATTAGAATTACTCTTATATTGTCTCAAAGTATGTTATTCGTTGCTAATTTGGTGACAGTATCACAAATGATCCAGATATTGGGACGAATTTGAAATTTTATTTTACAATAAACTGGAGATTAAACTATTTTGGGTTCTGTAAAGAAACATCCCGCACTGAATAGAATTTCCCACTGGTTGTCAAAAACGAAACACCTTTGAGGTTATTACTTATCATTTGGACCCAAAATTTAACTTTCTCAAGGCCAAAGGTTTTCGAGTTATTTGCTATTTTTTTCGCGAAACATAAATATTTTCCTTGAAATGGAATAGTTAGGACATCATATATCCAGCTGAACCAAAGGTATTTCTTATTAAAGAAATTATAAACTTTTAAAAAGCCATCCGTAAACCCATTTGGATCTGATAATACTACTAAAGTGTGAAAGTTTATTAAGACACACATAAATAAACATGCAATTGCAGAAAAAGGAATATTAGGACATGATATATCCTAAAAAACCAGAGGTATTTCCTATTAAGGGAATAATAAACCTTAATAGTAAAATGCATACAGAGCTAAAAATTGTAATTTTTTATTATAAAAAGTCGATAATAAATTTTATTTCGGTATACATTTTAAGAAATACATTTGTGAAAATTTTCAAATGAATTGATTTTTGTTGAAAATTTATATGTTTATTTAGCCTTCCCACGTCGTGTATAACGGTTTGATGTATAACCTTTGTGTAGAGAGAAGAATGAACAAGAATTGTACGGGTACACATAGCCATAAAAATGGCGTTTCAGTTTTATAATGTCATTATTTGTGGCCAATTCATTTGGTTCTTTTGAATACAGTTTGTTCGACTTAAAAATATTAACAATTTTTCGACAAACCATTTTTCCAAAAAACCACATGGATTGAGCACAAATCAACCCATTAAGTTTTGACAAAAGAATACTACGTTTGTAGTCATGTGTACACATGGCCAGAAAAGTTGATGCCATTTTTTTTAATTTTATAATCTTATTTATACGGTTTTCGAAAAAAATTTTCTAATAAAAGTTGTTACAATATTTTAAATGAACAACTATTAACCGAAGCATTTTTTCGAAAAGTGAATTAATAAAGCACAAATCAATTATAAAATATTTAAAAATGACGTCAACTTTTGTAGTCCATATTACCAACAAATCTTCTTCAGTCTTGGATTAAATGGTTGTGTGTGTTGGTTCTCACATACGAGTAGAGTGCCTTCCAGCTATGTATTCATTTTCCTTTTTCTTCACTCTCTTGTATACGTACATAAAATATAAGTATCCTATGTTTATGGTTTTAGTAAAGACCTTATTCTGTATCATTTAAACGATAGAACTCAAAACTCAAACCCATCGATAAGTTTATTCATTGTAAACTTGGCGTCAAAAGCAAAGCTATCATTTAAAAATTTTATAATTGATTTGTGCCCTATTTATTCTACTTTCGAAAAAATGCTTCGGATAAAAGTTTTTTATTAAGAGTGTACTGACAACTTTTATTTGAAATATTTTTCCAAAATCCGAATAATTAGTTGATAATTCGGTTTTCGGAAAAGTAAGTGTAGTATTGAACCGATAAACAAACAGGTGATACATTTATTTTATACGAACTAAATGCACTTCCCAAATTTATGATGCATGAACAGATACAACCTTTTTTGAAATAAATCGATGTATTATCAATATATTACATTCAATATAATTTTATTTTGTAGTCTTTAGTCATATTAAACATTGAATTTAACCGATTTTATGTGCATATACAGTGTTTAATTTTCATATTTGTGGTTGGTACTGCTACAACCAACCACATATTTGTTTATATTAATAAATAAATATTTAATAATATCAAATATGTAAACCATGGTACTATACTACTACTATATGGATGGTGATGAACGTATCTACCTAATTAGTGGTGTACGTTAAGGATGTACGAGCACTGAAGCTTCAAAAAGATTAAGGCTTGTTTTTTTTTGTTCACATGCAGTTAAAGTGTATTTAAATTAATTATAAAAGTTTCAGGGTGGGTACGGGGGATCTTGAATTAATTATTTAATGTTGAAACCCGAGTTATTCGTGCATTGCTCTTATGGAGAAACTCATGTTTTTACACATATTTTAACTTATATTTTGATAATTTTCACTTGGAATAAAATAAGACGAATAAAAAAAAAACTACGCAATAGAAAATATTAATATAAATAAAGAGATTGATTCTATAAAATCCCGATATGACGGGCCTAAAAAAAGATATTTAAGAAAACAATTGAGATTTCGGGTAAATTTTATTTCTGTCGGTTGTAGTTTAACTAATAGAAATATCAGGTTTTTTTTCTTAAATATATTTTTTGTTAGGCCCGGTATGTTGGGCCTAAATTAAATATTAATTTTACTTACGACATAAAATAATAAACATTATTGTGGACTTTTATGAATGGACTATATAAGATTTTGAAGAATTTTATAAATGGATTATACATCAGTGCTCGTACATCCTTAAAAAAAATAATATAACATTTAAATAGAAATAAATGCGCTGTATATATTAATAAATATTTTAATATTATATCAATACTATTCATAATATTTCTAGAGTTTACAAATTATTTATTCATAATTTTATCAATACATTAATGTTTAGAATAATATTTATCTCTTCGAATTCAATTATCCAATAATCCGATTTCATATTGTGTTTTATTTCATAATATAAAAGATATAGTCTAAGAGCAGAACAAAGATCGACCTTCACCTATCTGTTAACCGCATGTAAAAAGAGTATGCGAACGCTCTTACATTTAACAGACAGATCGCACGCAGCTGCTATGTTATGTCCTCTTTTATTGCACACGCTTCGGACGCTCTACTTTCCCTCTCGCGCATCTTTGCTTGTTCCGATTTTCAAACTTTAAAGCCTGGCATTACTATTTCATGACCGGTTTATTGCAAACAATACTATACGATCGCGTTTATCATTTAATTACCTATCTTCTGATATATATTTCGATTGGTGAACAGATCAGTTTAGTTACCTATATTTACTTACCTGTTCATACCTGCTTGCCAGGTAGTCATGATCGTAAATGAGTAGGCACTACTACCCAGGCATATTCTTTATATTATAAAATATAAACTATCAGTTAAAAAAATGCGCTTAGTTAACAAGTGGGTGAAGGACAGAAAAAAACATTTATTCAAATTATCATGAAATTACCTATCGTCTGATATATATTTCGATTGGTTAACAGATCAGTTTAGTTACCTATATTTACTTATCTGTTCATACCTGCTTTCCAGGTAGCCATGAACGGAAATGAGTAAGCACTACTACTACCCTGGTATATTCTTTATATTATAAACTATCAGTTACAAAAAAGTGCGCTTAGCTAGTGGGTTTAGGCACTGCATTTTAGGCGTATTCGCCTATTAATGAAACTTCATAAAAATATGTTTCATTCGGTTAACAGATGGGTGAAGGTCGATCTCTGTTCGGCTCTTGTACTAACATAATTTAACATCCAATGAGAAAAATTACTGTAGCAAAATAAAATTAGAAATTCGAACACACCAGTATTTTTCTATCTCGATTTATTATAAATATATTTATTCATAATTTTATCAATACATTAATGTTTAGAATAATATTTATCTCTTCGAATTAAATTATCCAATAATCCGATTTCATATTGTGTTTTATTTCATAATACATAAGATATAATCCAACATCCGATGAAAGGAACTTTGCGAACCCTATCAAAATGAATTTGGAAGTTTTCGATCTCGATTTATTATATTCATATACATGCACACCCATACCAATAGACAAAAAAGGGACTTTTAGAATCAAAGATACTCAGATGTCAATATCTAAGATATCGGTTTTAGACCTAGCACAGATAATCAAATAGCACGGTGTTGCGTCAGAACAAGTTCAAACACGATTTCTATGTTTTTAATTGATTCATTGATTATTAAAACCTTTAGGGTACTGCTGGTTGTCCAGGGGGAGGAGGTGTTATATCCCTATTTTTTTTAATTGTAAGAGATGCAAGAAAAGTTTAAAGACTAAAAATTTATTTTTTTTTAAACAATTTTTGGCTGAAACATTTTTCATAAAATCAACAGATTTCTCATAATTTCTTTTCAAACATTGAGGTGTAAAATTTATGCTAATCAACATTTTCTCTACCGAGAAAAAAAAATATTAGTTATGATTTTTGGGTGAATAATGAGTTTTCCAACAGTATTTATATGTGGTCTCCGTTGTGGCTAGCTAAGTGAAAAAATTTAAGTTCGAACGTATGTAAAATAAAGGACGTAGATAAAATCAGCTAGTATAGGAGTTTTGAGTGATTTATGATTAAATTTGTGTGGAGACCGTTTTACGAAGAACTCATGACTTTCCTGGAAAACTCGATATTTCAATATGGAACAAATTTAAGCTAACAGTATTAAAGAGTGGTTTCCGATTCCCGAACATTAAAAAAAATGTTTTGACTAGCTTAGTGAAAAAATTTAAGAACGAACGTATTAAAATAAAGGTTGTAGGTAGAAATAGCTAGCACAGGAATTTTGAGTGATTTATGAGTCAATTTTCAGGAGAACCGTTCTACGGAAAACTCATAAATTTTTGGGAAAACTCAATATTTCATATTTGGAGTCAAATTTAAGTTCTGTTCAAAAACGTTAAAATGGCCCACAGAAAAAAAAGTCATGAGTGAATATTTTTGGTGAATTATGAGTTATCCAACAGTATTTATGAGGGGTCCCAACATTTTCCCGTTTCCAGAAGAATAAAAAAACTATTCGATGCGTAAAAAACTAAGCACATATGTATGTAAACTAAACAGCTAGCACATGAATTTTGAGAGATTTTGAGAAGTTTTTGTTCTAGACTAAAAAATCAATTTAATTTATCGACGGTTCCGCTTTTTTGATGATTTTGACTTTTTTTAATGATATTACCACATTTTTTTCAATAAATATTTGCTAATATCATTATGAATTTATCTAGATTGTACTAAATGTATTGTCGTTATAAGTACATGGAGATTTAACCTAAAGTTACAAATAAGCTTATATTAAAGAACATATAAAAAAAAGTTTTAAATTAATTCTACATTTTATATTTTAGATTCAATCATTTTCCAATGTGATTTTCCAATATAATTATTACAGTAATAAGTGTGAAAAACCGTTTGAATGGTGATCGGTATAGTATGTATGCATGTAGATTAATAATTATAATGCCAATGACACTAATAAATTAAAATGCTTTGAAATTGTTTTCATTGTTATAATTTATACTCATTCATGTTATTCGAACATTGAAGGTTATTTTTTCCGATCAATTGATTTGTTAACTGTCCAATAGAATTTTTTAAATATTATTTTATCAAATCACATCAAATAAAATTGTATAAAATTGATGGAAATTAATAGTTCACGCAAGCACATAAAATTGGTCATGGTTGATCACTTTTATAATTTAAGGTATATGAATGAATACATTCAAATGATTTTACATTAATCTGGATTTTTTCACTTTTTATTCTCTTTATACAGGATGAGTCATTTTAATTCATCCAGTTAAATATCTCGAAAACTAAGCGGAATCGATAAATATGTTTGAAACAAAAGTTTAAAGCCGGAAACATATATTTTAAATGGCAAAATATAGAATATCTTTAATTATAAAAGGTGTTTATCTCATAAAAACAGACCACTTTTGTTTGAAAGTTTTATTTATATATTTCCAGTTTTTGGTGTAAATGTGGCATAAATTTTGTACTCACACCAGAAATATTGGACAATATACGCCACATTTACACCAAATTTACACTAAAACTATGTACACAAAAAGTTTCAAATAAAAGTTGTTTGTTTTTATGAGATTAATAAACCACGCGGTACGGATGCATGGAACACAAATATAATTATTGCAATATGTTTCCTTTTCTAAACCCTGCAACTTTTGTTGCAAACATATATCTCGGTTCCCCGTAGTTTCGAAGCTATTAACTGGATGAATTGAAACGACTCGCCCGGTATATGTAAACGTAGCACTTGGTTATGCTATATGGTAGATAAATTAGAAACTAGAGCTAGTAGATATAGTAGTAGTAGTAGTCGGAGTAGTAAAAGGGATGATAATTCTTTCTTGTTTTACCGACCCCTAACTCAACCACCTCTCTCCTATTCCACTCCTTGTTTGTTTCCTCTAGCCATGTGTTCGCTGTCAAACATCCGTCTTCTTTGCGAATGACAGGGCAAAGCTTACTCTAGTTATATTACCTCAGATTCCCCTATTTCGGTTAAACCGCAAGCTATATACCTATTCTGACTCTGTAAGGACATTATGTCAGAATTTGGAAGGGCGTATAATCCGCCCGTTACAGTCCGAACAGGTTGCACTGTCTTCGAACCTCATGAGAGATACATGCCTCTCGAGACTGCAGTAACTGGTAATCATCCCAGTCAGAAGGTTTATCTCCTTCTGGTTTTTGCCAGAAAGCCTAATCGACCTCGCGGCATTGTTACAGATATGACTCGTTTGGCTTGTCTGTGCAAAGTTTCAAAGACTCGATATCGCAATGGGTAGTAGGTTTGACAACACGGAACCAAGGATCTCATCTTTCTAATTAATGATTTATTGTTTGTCTTTCGTAAATACATTTCAGAATTAAATAGAAGGATCTTGGAACTAAAATCTCCAACGTACGAATAAATAAAATAAAACTTCTTATATGGGCCAACGCACACGAAAAGAGCAAAACTGTGTTGGTCATCGTTAGTCATTTTTGTTTCAGTCAACTAAAAACAATTTGTTTTATATATGCGCATATCAGTTAGTCAAGTCAAGGCAAGACAAGACAAACTATACCCAAATATTAACCAAATAGTTATCAAAATGTCATCTGATGAAGAGGTTGGAATTTGTCTGTGGTACACTCTACAAGATTTAGAGAAAAACAAGTTATGGGTTCATTCATTAAATCAGAAACGTATAACTCATAATGTAATATTTTCTTTATTATGTGAATTACGTGCTAGATAAAAGTAAATTTGAAAATTACACACGTAAAAAACTAAAAAAAGTATACTATTTATTCATTCTTGTTTTATGGTGACTAATGAAAAATGGAGACACTTCAGACGGCATCAGTCTTGACTAATGTGTTTCAAGCAAAAACGTTTTGTTTTGACTAAGTCTTATCAGTGTGTGTATGCAATGTAATTTCCTATGTTCTATTTTTAACAAGACAGTGTTAGGCTGACTAACATTGTTTAAAGCAGTTATGCTCTTTTGGTGTGCGTTGGCCCTTAGTGTCAAACTTCGTAAAAAGTCATAAATATTACAAAAATATGAATACCAATAGACAATATAAAAATTAAAAAAACATTTATATTAAATAACAATAACGATGATACCATCAAGCCAATGTGTTAATAATAATTTTGTTCATCAAAATATGTTATTGTTACCATAAACATTATAATTTTGTTAAAATTCTATTTAAAACAATATTTCATGTCATTTCAATATTTCGATGTCGGCGATCTTCAAACAAACGAAGAAATAAATAAACTCGGCCTTGCACACTACCGTGCTCTAGATAAGACATAAGGAAGTTACATGTGTACGTTCGTTTATAGTTCATGTGCACGTTGCGCGTCACTCTGACTAACGATACCATCGATGTGATAGATTGATGCATATTATAGATAGCGCAGCCATAAATTAAATAAGCTTTCTAATAATGATATCTTATTAATCTTGAAAAATTTTGAACCCTGGACTCAGACATGTTGAGAATACATATCCAAATAATACATATCTGAAAAATCCAGCGTTTCCCGGGCTTCAAAAAACTGTTTCAAGAAATTTATTTCAAAGAAATTTTTGTCAAATAATTGTTTTTTTCTAAATTTTGCATTCTGAAATGTATATTAATTTGAATGATTTAGTTCGTTAGCAGGCAAAATCGAACAAAGGGACATAAGAAGGAGGGAGAAAAATAAAAACTATAATTTCTCTCTTAATATTCGTCAAATGGAAAAATTTGTAAGGAGTAAAAAGTTGTAGCGTAGTTAATTTTAGTACAATTCATTGGCAACATATTTTCTGTAACTCGAAATATTTACAGAAATATTTGCTATTTAAATAGAATACCTAAAATTTTCAATTTCTTTCTTAATATTAGCAAAATGAAAACAATTATCATTATAATACAATTCATTATCTGGCCATATTTCCTATATCTCTAATATTTACAAGAATATTTACAATTTAAAAACAATACCCATACAAAAATGCGTTAGGCAGGAGCTGCTTCAACTTAGCGAATATCCCTAGAATACATAAACCGTTACTAAGTTGCTCCAGCTAAAATTGAAATATCATATCTAAAATGATTTTAGTATTTGCTAGGCCAATTATATTACTAAATGGCATAGGTCAAGGTAAAAGGGAGCCATAAAGAAGAAAACACAAAATATAAAATATCCCTCTTAATATTAGAACAATCGAAAAATGTATAAGGAGTAAAGTTGTCATCATTTTTCTCAAACTCAGAGAATGTGAACACAGTGATATTAAGAATTTTAATTTTCAATCTTAAATTGTAAATATTTCTCTGATGAGAAACAGAATTATAATAGAACTAATTACGTACAACTTTACTTCATATGAATTTTTCGATTTTTTGAATTGTAAACCCCCACCTCTAAACCCTCCTTTCCCCTTGTCCGATTTTTCCCATTAACGAACCAAATACCAAATTTCATTCCAATCAGAATAAAACTGTGACCGCTAGAGAGTCCACAGACACATAAACTAATATACTCGTAAAATTTCAAATTCGCCCCCTATACCTCGATCAGTTTTTTGTATTATAAATACATATTTCGACTACAATGTAGTCATCATCAGTATAAATTAGCTAGTCGTAATTTGCTCTTTGACAATTTGAAATAGATAGAAAGTCGAGATCAATAGACAAAATAAAAATAAATAGAAAATTAACTAAATTAAAATATACTAGATTTAAAATATAATAAATTTTAAATTATATTGAAATTACTCTTGTTAAAATATCCTTCCTCAGATTTCATTTCACTACCCACATAAAATCTTGTTTAGTCACGCTGTAGATGTTTTCACATACAAAAATTATAATTAAGTGAGAAATTTTGATATGAAGATCTTCTGTACTATAGTGTATCTCCACGTGTATGCAAGGTTGAAACTAACTGTAAGAAACTCGTTGGATAACTATTGAAATATATGGTAAAAACATGATGATGATTGTAAAATGACTTGAAGCAAATTTATTTGTAAACAAAATATTATGAAAGGACAAAATGTAATGGTGGGATATTATGTCAAATATCTTGTTGTTAGTTATATACTATAGAAGCTTAGGTTAGACGTCAACTAGTACAATCAATAGAGAAGCCCATTACTTTTGTCCGCATTGCACTAAATTACAGGAGTTTTTTTTTAAATTAGATTCAGTATCACGTACTAAATGTAAATAACTAAACTCCTTACAAATTTTGACCCTGGAGGTGCCGTCATTTTGAGAAAAACTATATCGGCATATATCTTCATTACCGTGCACTTAAGGCCAAAAATGGTAATAACCTTTCTGGTACATAATTGAATTTTCTATATTTTTGTAACTTAATTTTTTTGTAGCTCTTACCGTTTACGACTATTACTATTTATTCATTGACTTTTTGACCAATATCTCTTCTAATAATTGTTTAGAAAGAAAATTATTTATTGTTAATTATGTCATCACCGTTCATATTTCTTAACATATTATTGAATTTTCATCATTATATTATGCATACCTCGTTTTTATTAACCTTGCACACGGTAGTGCAACATTAAACACGTTATAACTTTAAAAATATTAATTTTAGACAAAAAAGTTTTAAATAAAAGTTGTAATTTGTAGATTTAAAAAGAAGTTATTAGCATTTTATTCTTTTAACAATTATTCGAAGAGATATCGGTCAAGAAGTCAATAAATAAATAGTAATAGTCGTATAAGTCGCAAGCGGTAAGTAAAACAAAAAAAAATGAAAAAACAAAAAAAATAGGAAATCTGATTATCTACAAGGTTATTACCATTTTTGACCTAATGTGCATGGTAATGAAAATATTGGCCTTTATCTACAGTTTAATACAGTTTTTCTGAAAATGGTGGTACGTCCGGGGTCGAAATTTGTAAGGATTTTATTCATTTACATTCAGTACGTGATACTGAACCTAATTTAAAAAAAAAATAACTCCTGTAATTTAGTGCAGCGCAATATTCTTTATTGACTGTACTAATCATGTATTAATAATTTTTTTTTTTTAATATTGAAAAGCTCTGTATACATTATTGCATGCGTCACATAAAATGTGTTTATATTATTATATATACCATCAGTTGTTATTTGTGCCCTTTAGCTTCAGTATATAACAGTTTCATCTTTTGTTATTTCATACATTATTATTTTTATAATAATCATCATAATAATAATAATAATAATAATAATAATAATAGTGTTTAAAATATTGTATAATGATATTCTTTAGAAAAACATTGACACTCTTTTATATATTACTAGCATTACCCGTCGCGGCTTTGTCCGCAAAAATTTTGTAACGCCCTTATAACCAAGTAACATAATATTTTCTACCGTCAAGGACTGATAAATAATACACCTATATGTCTGCATTTGAACAATGGACTGTATTAATATATGATCCACTGTTACATATCAATAACTTTATGCAGACTGCTGTCTGTGGCATGCTTAAATAAATAACAGTCAAAATGTCTACATCCTCACTCTTAGCAGACAATGTATAACACACAGCACCTAAGCAACGAACATCTGTTACTATGCACTGATTAATTATACACCTTATATATCAATAAATTATACAACTATACCTTTTTTATAATATGTAAGGACCAATTTATACAAAAACTTGACAAATATTGTACTAAAACCTTCCACGAGAACCACTCTATCCATTGGTGAAAACAGCATGAAAATCGGTGCAGTAGTTTTTGAGTAAATCGCAAACAGACAGACAGACGCAGCTGGGGGACTTTATTTAATACTATGTAAGACATTACTATATATACATTACATACTACATTACAGAGTTATCGCTGAAAACACTTGTGATGTGAAAACATATATAACGAGGCTATGCAACTATGATTTCATATAGAGAGTGAAATGAAATTTTAGATTATCCAATGTGAGGTTTTATAAGTTAACGATAGGCTATGTGAAAGTCGGCAAACATCGGCATTCGGGTCGTGTCTCAATTCGTGGGAATTTAACATTGTATATGAATATAACGTTTCTAGCGGCTAGATCTTTAAAATAGTTTATAGTTTTTATAGATCATTTACATTAACAAAATTTTGGAATAAATTATTTGTGAAGAAATTTAAATGTCAAAATTAGGAAACAAATAAATGAAAATAACATCTGAGTTAATTGTTTAAATACCCGGTATGTACTGAATTTATGAAAAAAGTTTCAAACACAAGTTGTTTATATTTAAAAAAGGAACATTTTTGTTCTATCGCTTACGGATTTAAAGACAGGTAGTTTTGCCCATTTTGCCCAAACGTTGTCCGGTTTTGCCTATTCACGAATTTTACCTCACATATTAGCTCTAGAACACAAATTTCACCTCGCTATCTTTTTCGCTTATGAGTTATCGTGTTTACGATAACTCATAATACCTTTCATTTTATGAACACCTATACCAAAAATTTTTTTCTGCAATCAATATTTTCAAACCTCACAAAGCCGGAACTAAACTTAATATACTCTGGTATATATTATATACCGGGTATAATAATTGTTTGACACATGCCTCAGTCCCGGCTTAAAAACATTTATTTCAATTAAATTTTTATTTTACAAAGTTGCATACCCCACGAGTATATGGCACATTATCGAATAGTGCGCCAGCTTCCAATTTTAATGAGTGTCATTCTGGCTCGGGTTATTTTACACCTTGAAACTATTCTTCCAATCCACGACTCAGTGATGGGTAGCTTTCCACCGATCTATGGATGGTAATATATTTATTTGAATAAAGTAAGTCAGAGTGTACCACAATTTGTAAGCTTGTACCACGAGTGTAAGTCAGATGGTACCAACTCTAAAAAACTTCAGAACCTTCACAGAGCATCCCCCCTGGTACCACCACGGATTATAACGAGTATTATTTTCCCGTGAAACCGTGAATCAGCCTCTTCGAATTGTACAAAAAATACTTTTAATATATCGTTTTGAAAATATAATTCTTTAGTAAATATTATTTGAACTCGATTTCGAAGAATGGCATGCATATCCGGTCATTGGTCGGTACGTATGCATTAATGCATGTATGTAGGTATGAAATCATACTACAAATTTTGACCAGTTTTAATGGGAAAATACAGAATAAAATTCATCAAAATCACATACTTTTGTAAAAGAATACAGGAGAACTACTTTAATTATAATTCCTAAATATAATTCCATGAACGAATGCATATTGTGGTCGACTAGTTTATATAAAATGCCAAGGATTCATTCTAATTTCAATATATTTGTACCCGGTATATATAGATTGTAAAGGCTGCCCTGGGCGGGCTACACTTCGACAATAAGGTCCATTGTGATGCCTTAAGATGTGAGGGTGTGACTGGAGTGGAAGGAATTTGTGAGTAGACTAGGAATTGGTAGGATATGCGGCTGCAGATGACTATGATAGGAACTATGCCGATGTTCATCTGGAGTTCGTGAAGGAAACTGCAGAAAACCTTCTCAAGTATAGCCGGTTACTTCGTTCTTGTCCATACGCCGACAGTTTAGTCAATCAACCGCCCCTTTTTTTTTTTAATCTTTATAATTGACAAACTGCCGATGTCGGGATTCGAACCCATAACCTCCCAGTTTCCAAGTACTGCATACTGCGCAGACATGACGCCTTAGACCGCTCGGCTACTTGGCTGGTACCCGGTATATGTAAATATCCAAGGGTATATTAAAGTCCCGACTTTGTTACGCTAATCGTAAATGGTTTGGAATAGGTATTCATAAAATGACCTAATTCGGCAATTTCGGTCAAGTTCGGGAATGGGCAAAATCGGACCATGTTTAGGAATAATGGACAAAACAGGCTATTTTTGATACCGTAAGACATAGAACAAAAATGTAAACACAAAAAATTTTCAAAAAAACAAAACTTTTTTACATAAACTCAGGATATATCGGGTATTTAAGCAACTAACTCAGTTAGCAATTATTTGCATTTGTTTTAATCAAGAATTAGCTATGGAAATAATATGTTGATATATTTTCTATACACTAGAAATAATCTTTACATGAGTTTCGTAAATGAATTCTGTTTTGACTAATTTAAGTATATATCAGATCTGCGGAAAATTTATATAGGATATATCATTTAAAATAAAAGTCGTTATGCATAAAGGCAAATTGACATTAATCTCTTCTTTTTTTTGCAAAATTAATGACAACACAAATATACTCTAATATACACATAGAATCCATTTTTCACATCCAGATTTAAAAAAAAATTATCATTTACATACCTTGTCACTCAGGTACTTTATGTACTTGTTAACCAAACCAAATTTATAAAATGTATCTGAAAGAGAATTTTAAAATTCAAATAACTATTTCCGTATTCATATATGTACCTCAGTAAATAGCTCAGGTAAATATATATGTAAAGATTATGTTAAAGTATTTATTTTTCCAATTTACTGACCATAATAAGATACCAGTCAGTTTATGTATACATGTATACAATAATAATGTTATATACAAGAAAATACCAAACTGAAAGGTCGGCACATGTATATATATATATATATATATATATATATATATATATATATATATATATATATATATATATATATATATATATATATATATATATATATATATATACGGATCGTTTTCATAAGCATTTCTAGTAGAGAATCAATGTTAAATAAATAAAATATTTACTATAAAACCATACATACACATACATACTAAAACTGAATGCCTGGACTGGAATATTGGGTGACCATATTATAGGACCATTCTTCATTGACGGATCTTTAGATTATCAAAAATATTTGAGTTTGATACGAAATAATATTTTGCCAACTGATAGAGCACTTCCTAATTTAGACCTGGAATCTGTATGGTTTCAACAAGATGGTTACCCTGCACACAATGCCATGATAGTAAGGCTGTTCCTGGAACAGATTCACTTTCCAGGAACGTCTTATGAGTGGTTTTGGAACCTTCAAGTGGCCTACCAGATCGCCATATCTATCTCCTAACGACTGTTTTTGTGGGGTTTTCTCAAAACATTGATATTACAGCGGAATTTGCCTGAAAATTTGCAACAATTAAGGTAAAGAATTGTTGATAATTGTGCGAATATTTCTCCTAAGTGCTAGAAAATACCCGGGTAGATTACTACAATCGAAACGGATATTGTTTACCAAATAATGGAGGAATATTCGAACCGTTGGTTTAACTTTTTTTTTGTCGGAATTCTATTTTTTTTTGGAGGGGGGGGGGGGATATTTTTATTTTAATTTGTGTGTATTGTTGTTTTATGTTATACCGTTAATAGAATACTTACATTTCTTTTCAAACATTCCACATACAAATAATAAGGGATATTAAAAAAAGAATTTTCAATTGTTAGAAGTAATGCTTAGCTTAAGAAGACAACAATGAACATATTTAACCCACTCTCATTAAATGTTAATGCAGTACAAAACAGTCCAGCAAGCATACACAACAGACACACTAAATAGTACCCCCATTATTTTTATTTCTTTATTTAGCATATTGTGTATAGTTATTATAGTAAATAATATTTAACATTGATTCTCTATTAGCAATGCTTTCCAACACATGCGGTTTAAAACGAATAAAATAACAACAAAAACATGCACTTTTATATTTTTGAATAAATATATCCAATACAATGAATGTTATTTTATATACTCGTTGTCTGAACTAAGCTATACTGTTTGTGTGTTATAGAACTGTCCCCTGCTGAATAAATCGTAAAATTCAGTTATTGCTTTTGTATCGATGAAGAGACTAGTCAAAAGTAAGAATTTCTTCAAATATTGTATTGAAAATGACCTCATCATTAATTTGTATATTGCGATACTATACGAAATAAATAAATAATATAATAAATAATATAAATGATATAAATAATATAAAAAATATATAAAAAATAATATAAATAGATATATAAATATATAAATATATAAATAATAAATAATATAATATATAGATAGATTGTAGAGGCTGCCCTAGAGGGGCTACACTTCGATCATAAGGTCCATTGTGATGCCAAAGGATGTGAGGATGTGAGTGGAGTGGAAGGAATTTTTGTGTATAGACTAGGAATTGGTAGGATATGCGACTGCAGCCAACTCTGATAGGAACTATGCAGCTATTCATCTGTAGTTCGTGAAGGAAACTGCAGAAAACCTTCTCAAGCATAGCCGGTTACTCCATTGTTGTGCCTACGACGACAGTTTATTCAATTAACCGTCCCTTTTTTTACCGCCACTTAAAAATTGGCAAACTGCCGATGTCGGGATTCGAACCCATAACCTCCCAGTTTCCAAGTAGGCATACTGCGCAGACATAACGCCTTAGACTGCTCGGCCACTTTCACTGGTATCTCTATATATTGTCGCCACAATATCTCTACATATTGTTGCGCTCCTTAGTACAAATCTTGATCGTTGCAGATGCAAGGGTCCGCCGCCACCAGAGCAGTTGAATACAGCTCTACTTCGGAGTTTTATCCATGGATTATTGTCTCAAATATTTAAGACTTACCACAACTTATTGGAATATTTGGTATTACCCAAATCTTCTCCAATTAAGTGCGAATAATATTCTGGTTTGGAATATTAAGTTGGTTTCTCGAGGTCAGAATAAAACAAAATTACTTATATCAAAAATTACTTAAGTTATTTTTAATACTTAAGGAGGGTCCAGCACTTTCTTATATAAAAAGGACAACAAATCGGTTTACTTTTATTATAGAAAAAAGACATGTATACACACAATACAAAGATATATTCACTATTCATATAGACAAATAAATGTAATTAAATAATTTTAAACTTTTGTATTTCGAAAACAGAACGATAAAACATGATTTGTTTTTTAAAATTTAATTAATAAATATTTATCTTTACTCTCCTAGGTTTTTTTTTAAAAATTATGTCGAGTATGTTTTTTAATTCAACAGATAATAATAATATATATAATTAATAGTTGGACGGGCATGAAGTTGTACATGCTTCTAATGAGAGAGAGTGAGAGAGAATGATTACTTTGCTATTAATTATCTCGCATTCTAAACGGTCAAAAATTCTGAAACTTCGAGATTTATTAGAACACACGTTATTTTTAGCCTGTGAAAAAAAAATCTGTCGAAAAATGGTTTCATGCTGAAACGTCCTTAAATTAATTTTGAATGAATGAATTATTTTTAATTTTAAATGCATTACATACTAAAATAATTTTTGTTTTAATTTTAGTTTAGTGGTTAATTGCTTATACTATTTTGCTGACACAACCAAAATTATATTTCGGTTAATATTTTCAAATGATTTCATTATTCATTCAAATATTATTCATTCGGCTTGCCGGATGAACAGTCACTTCGAAACAATTAAGCTATTTTCACTTGAAGTAAACAGTCAATATTTCTTTTAAATGACAAACAATGCAAGGATAATAGTAAATTATTGACACCCTGTCCACATGGCATGAATGTAAGTTTTTCTGGACTAAGTGTAAACATAACATAAAGTACATTTTACAGTCAGAGAATAATAATACAACAACAGATTTCATACAAAAATCTTAAAAGTTTGCTTGGTTTAACATGGAGCATTGTGATATAACACAGCATGAACGGACATCACAAGCATAATGTTTATATAAATACACATATAATACATTTATAAAACATGAAACAAAACTTTTTTTAAATACACATTACATTACATTTTTATAAATAAGAAAGCAATGTTGGCATATCGAGTACAACAGAAAATAGCAAATAGCAAAAAAAAAACATCAGATTTAAACTGCCATAAAACCTCTATATACAGACAGTAATTACATCAAATTATGGCACCTGAAATTAACCTCCAGATTCTCGAACGGAAATTAAAACACACATTCACAGCACTAGTTGTACAAAACAGAGATGTTGCGGATATTCACATCCGTATCCACAGTCGCGGAACTTCCGCATTACTTTTAGCATTCCCATCCCCATCCGCAATAACTAACGCTTTTTACGGAGCATTTGCGAATGCGAATGTTGCTTGATTTGTTTAGCATATCTGATTGTAAAATAAATCACAATATGTTTAGACGTGTTATCATAGGCATGTTTTTTTATTTTTTTCAACAATTTACACTATTGTTTGAATGTTTTGCCTTGGATAATCTATTTGACAAGTGACTCAACAATGCCATCACCGACGCAAAGAGTGATTCAATCTTATTTCAAATTAGATGAGCGTGTCCTAGGTATATCAAGTTTCAAATATATAATAAAACATACTCTCGCAAGGACCGTACAACCTCGTCTTTGAAGAATCACTGAAATCGGCAAAACAGGTTCGAACCTGAAAAGACAGCGATATTGCTCTTTATTAAATATAATGCACCTATTTTTAAATTTTTATACTAAAAATTTAATTATAATATAAATAAAGATTATTAAAAATTATTACCATCTATTTCGTTTATTCGTGCAACCTATATTAAAGTATCTCTTTAAAAAAACTTGACATCTAAATCCGCATTCGCGGATGTGGGCCCTAAAATATCTGCCTCCGGGGATGTAAAAAATTGCACAAACGCAACATACCTGGTAAAAAGTACTGAAGTCTGTATGGAATTTGCGTGACTCTTTACAAACTCAATACTCAATAGCCGAACCATTGACCGATTTTATTGGTATCGGAGACTGTACTCGATAATTTTATTAACATATGCATACAATCACACTTTTAAAGAAAATAAATTTTGCATAATTAGTCAGTTTTGCAAAAAATGAACTTAGTATCGCTATGATATTTTTGGTATCCCATGAAGAGAAGATCTGCTAAAAGTAAAAATCCAATGATAACTCAACATCATTTAAGATACGAAATACCTAAACTCTATATAACATGTTACACTCTACTATGTATATAGAGGAAAAAATAGAATAAACAGAAAACCCTTGTTTTCAGGATTTTATGCGCTTTAAGGACTATGTAATAGCCTGTTCACTTCATTAGTTCTCTAATACTTACATATTAAATAGGAATATTTTAAGAAATAATAAGAGAATATGTTTTTTTCTAAGCACGGCTTTATTTTCACTAAAAAGTAGAAAGTAAAATATTGTCTCTCGAAATGACTATTATGAGACTATAATTAACAGCTTGAAGCGCTCAGCTTTTAAATGTTCGTCCCAAACCTTTATTTATCATCACATATAATAAGTATTAAATATTTTCTAAATTTTAGTTCATCAAATAAATTTTTTGTCTACTATTTTGTATTTTTTAGTCTTATATATTAAAATTATTTTAATTAATATATTTCTATTTTGAAACTAAAAAAACTCGTTACGCAGGATATAATAAACTTCCTTAGAATACAATTATTGTATAATCAAACTGAAATGTCGTATCTGATATGATTTTGGTATTTACAAGCCCAATTTTATTAAAAACATAGCATAGGTCGAGGGGAAGGGGGGTATAAAGAAAGAAGAAAACACAAAATATAAAATATCTCTCTAAATATTAGAACAACCGAAGGAGTGAAGTTGTAGAAAATCAAGTTTGCTACAATTCATTACCTTATCATTTTTTCCAAACTTTAATGTGTACAATAATATTTAGAAATTTAACTTGCAATCTTTAATTGTAAATATTTCTGTAAATATTAGTGTAACAGAAAAAATGATAAGTTACAAAATTATAGTAAAACTAAGTACCTATAACTTTACTCCTAATACATTTTTCGATTTTCCAAATATTAATATAATAATAATTTTGTGTTTCCACCTCGCTCTATACCACCTTTCCCCTTGCCCGATTTTACCCATAAACGAACTTGACCTTTTAAATGCCAAAAACGCCTCAAATATCAAATTTCATTCCAATCGAAATAAAATTGCGGCAGCTGAGTCCACAGACACATAAACTTATATATATATATATATATATATATATATATATGTGTGTGTGTGTGTGTGTGTGTTGATATATATATGTATATATGTGTTATATATATATATATATATATATATATATATATATATATATATATATATATATATACATATATACAAATTTTAGCGATAGTGATTTTTAACATCTAGTAGGTAGGATCGATGGACATTTAAAGAAATTTTTACGAAATTCCAACATTAGTACAAAAAATATAGATGCATTTCCTTTGGAGGAAATTCGCTAAAACTTCAATTTCACATCGCTTCCACTACTTCGCAATTGTTATCAGAGCTACTTCCATAATTATTTTAACAAAAAAACAGTGCCTAAATGATATATATTTAACTGAAATTGACAATTTATGTTTCTAATTTAATTGCATAATTTATTTAAAAAAAAAAAACAAGTTTCGAGCCCGGTACGATGTGAAAACTTATCTTATATACAATAGCAATGAATATTTACATACAATGTTAAATTCCCATTTAAAATACGAATGCCGATGATTGACGACTGTCACATAGCCGATCGTTACTATAAAAACGTGACAGACTAATCTGAAATTTCATTTCACTCACCATAAAAAAAATGATACTTGTTTAATCTCATTAAAGATTAAAGTTTTCACATCAAAAACCTTAAAGTATGTTCTATAATTTTTTATAGAACATCAAATTTCTGTCATTGAATATCGTACGCTAACTAAAGCTGTAATTTTATTACAATGTAAATTTAATGACCGTTAATATCATTACAATAATTGAACAATTCCTACATATTATGTTCTGAAAAAGGTATAGTAATAAAATAAAATTGATTTTGTTACAGACACTAAATAGTATTATTCTTATTAGAATAATATCTTGAATCACTAGCAATATCCAGCAATAAAGAGATTGCGCAATAGAGAGCATTATTGAGCAATAGAGAGATTGATTTGAATAATACTATTAGAATACAATGTACAGATGGCCACAAAAGTAGCGCTAAATCTTCAAAATTATATAATTGATTTTTGGCTTAATTATTTGGTTTTAGAAATGCTTCGAGTAAAATATTTTCATTTTAAATATACTAACAACTTTTAAATGAAAGATATCCCAAAAAACCGAATGAATAAGGTATAGATCAACTAAAAAACTTTGAAAAATACCGATACTTTTGTGGCCTATAGTACATAATATACAGGTGCTCTGAAATTCATTCAAGTCAATTCACTCTTCGGAGTAACATAGGCTGTTTTATATTTTCTGTAAAGAACCCGTGCGAAGCCGGGGCGAGTCAGCTAGTTTATAATTAACTTACAAATAATTTAACAAACTACCTAGCTATGTCAAAACCATCCAAGTGGCCGAGCGGTCGGTTATGTCTGAGACGTTATGTCTACTTGAAATTGGGAAGTTATGGTTTCGAATTCCAACATTGGCAGTTTGTCAATTAAGAAAAAAAAAGGGGGCGGTTAATTGACTAAACTGTCGGCGTATGGACAAGAACGAACTAACCGGCTATGCTGCTTTTGAAGGTTTTCTGCAATTTCCTTCTCGAACTCCAGATGAATATCGGCATAGTTCCTATCACAGTCGGCTACAGCCGCACATCCTACCAATTCCTAATCTACACAAAATAATTCCTTCCACTCCAGCAAATATTCTGTTTCGTTTAGGAAAAATGTAATTCTACTTTTTCTTTTAAATCTAGTCTTATATTAATTACAATCCAAAAATTGTCTTTTGTTTTCATATCTATTTTCGTGTAAGGTAATATAGTTTTCCCCACAAATAGCTGACAATCTATAATTAACTTACAAATAATTTAACAAACTACCTAGCTATGTCAAAAGTACAACGTTAAAAGTAGTTCAGTTGATTTTGTGTACATGAGACTACTAAATATAAAATTTTACATCCATCAACTGTATAGAATTAAATATTAAATATCATATTTTCTTAAATATATTCACTGTATTATTTCCGACATACAAAAATAACATGGACGACTCATTGTTATATTTTTACAATGGTACGTAAACATGATGTGTTTGCTGAATATAAGAAGCTACAGATCGAAATGAACACATGAATTTATTCATGAGAATAAATAAAAATTTACTCCTGTTTATATAACGTCACAATCCACCAAACATTAGTTTGTTGAATGACACACAGTTTTATGTGTATAAAAATACATATCATACCATCACATAAACCACCTCAATCCGTAAAAAAAATGAGAAGCAGAAAACTTTTCTGAAAGATGAACTTTTTTTTAAAATAATTTAAAAGACTTGACTGTACACATACACACTAACAGAAAAGAGCATATTTGTATTTAGTTATACCCAGAATATGTACGTTTCGTCCGAAAGCAACATTTTAGTGATTATATACTTATAATAATACTCGTCCAAGTGGCCGAACGTTCGAAGCCGTTATGTCTGCGTAGCATGCCTACTTGAAAACTAGGAGGTTATGGGCTCGGCTCGAATCCCGACATCGGCAGTGTGTCAATTATTAAGAAAAAAAAAGGGAAGGGTGGTTAATTGACTAAACTGTCGGCGTATGGACAAGAACGAAGTATAAACCAGCTATGCTTGAGAAGGTTTTCTGCAGATTCCTTCACGAACTCCAGATGAATATCGGCATATTTCCTATCATAGTCGGCTGCAGCCACATTCTACCAACTCCTAGTCTATACACAAAAATTCCTTCCACTCCACTCATATCCTTACATCCTTAGGCATCACAATGGACCTTATGGTCGAAGTGTAGCCCGTCCAGGGCTGCCTCTACAATCTTTCTATCTACTTGTAAACAGTCATAAAAATTTTCTTGTAAATTTTCGACTTGAGTACATTTTTAAATATTCTTCCATAGTAGGCAATTCTGAAAACTGTTGATAACAAAATCGGGGAATACAGTTTGGTGTTGCAGCTACATATCTATCATCTACATCCAAAATTTAATTACACTCGATAGCTAAAGGATCAAAGAATTCGTTACGTTGAGTGAGGACTGTGGCGCGTCGCATGCGGCGGAGAAGGAAGGTCTGCCATTTTGAGGTTGTTTCGCTGCGTCACATAATTTCCGTTTAGTATAACTTTTGACTCCGGGAATGCTAGGACGTTCGTTTGAGTTTCAATCGTCAGCTCATGTCAAGATCGATGGATTACCTATATAAAGAATTAGTGTGAAATAGTTATAGTGAATATATATGGTGTAAAATAAAAAAATTAAAATAAATAATGAAATGTCCGCTTACACTTGTCGAAAAGCCAAATCAAAATATAGAGATCGAATACTGTTGTAAAGGTCTTCTCCAAAGCAATCCAGTGATACCCCGTTACGTAATCTGTTACCCGGTACGTACACGTATTCACGTAAAACACACGGCCGTGCCCAGGACACAACCACACCCCTTTTTCAGTCCATTTGTTATATTATCAATATTATATCTTATCTTTACTATTATAAAATTGTAAATGTCTGTAAAGATTATTAAAATAATCAAAGACGACTCAATTAAATTTCAAATTTTGCCTCAATTCCTAGATCAATTATTTGTATTTTATAAAAATGTATTTCGACTACAAAGTAGTCCTCATCAGTATGAATTAGCTAAACGTAACTATCATCGGGATATGGAATCGAAGATATGTTACTCGTTGATGATGTTACGCGCTACTAAAATGCATTAAATTAGCAACGAGTAATATATCTTCGATTTCATATCCCGGAGCTACTTTCGATTATCTAATTTATACTGATGATGACTACTTTGTAAGTGAAATACTTATGTAAATACAAATAGTTGAATAATTGATTTGTTTGTTTGTACGAGCTTTACCCAAAAACTACTGGACCGATTTTGATAAAACTTTTTTCGTTTAAAAGCTTATGATCATACCTAAAAACTGGTATTTTATCTCATTACGAAAGATAGAATTAAAAAAATATTTGGCTTGAATTTCATATGTTCGGCTTGAAAACTTCAAAGTTTGTATAAAAGTATATCATTGATTTCTCTCATTGATATCACTGGTTTTCCCTCTCGTTGAAATATTAACAGTATAAATATGGACTGAACCTAAAATTCTACAAAATTGTCTTCAAGAAATTGCCTAAGATCAACTCTATGAATACATGAATATTCAACAGACACCTGATGGGGTAACACAACAAATCTTCTAGTTGCAGTGCACCAGTTCCTCCCATATTAATTCATGCATTCATTCAAGCTTAACCATAGTTGTTTTATTCCCGGTAACGGGACGCAACTTCTATATAGCCGAGTAGAGAGCATATTTGTATTTGGTTATACCAGTTGCTACTATCACTTTAATCTGAACTTACGAAAACTAAGTAGGTGGAGGTTTTGTTAGTTTGTTGGTCTTTTTTTTCGGCATACACATATTTCAAGTATGAAAAAAAAAGTACTTTAGAAAACATGAAAGTTTTGAAAAATATTATCCTACAAAAAACTTTTCCAAATATATATATATATATATATATATATATATATATATATATATATATATATTTTATACGAATTGTATGTTTTTCTTTGTTACATTTTCACATCACACATTCCATAGGAAAATAAACAAACGCAGAAAATGGTGAAAAATTTTTAATTATGTAAAAACGACATGAGATTACCACACCTACACTGCATACCTACTTCTAACCTAACACATGTTTGTTTCTCAACCAGTTTTGTGTGTGTCAGTTTTGTTTGATAAAAACCATCAACCTTTGCCGTAAAACACTTAACTATTAATTGTAAAATGTCGTTTTTAATTTATTTTTGAAATAGGTGGTAATATATTATTATATAGTACTAGAGAAAAAAAAAACACAAAAACTAAATTTAAATTTAATCAAACTTTTTATTATGAAAATAAACTTTTCTATTAAATATTAAAACGTTTTTTTTTTTTTTTTGTACTTCGTCTAAACCACACATATGTATGTAGAACGTGTTTATGCATAGATAGGTGTATGTAGTACTTCCTAAAAGTTTTGGATGTTTATAAATATTTTTATATTTTACGTGAGAGTATTTTTTTTTCGTTTGTTTTAAATTGCAATATACCCCATTTTAATTTTTTAAACTTTAAGTGAAATTTTATTGGTACTTATAAGGTCTTTAAAGTGTACCAAATTTTTTTTTTGTGGTATAAAATGTATCTTTAAAGGAATATTAAGTATAAACTCTTTGTAATGTGGTTCATGTATTTTTTCATTTAGTTTTTTGAAACTTTTGATCTAAATTTGTTGCAGAATACATCAGGATTATAATTTCCTTTGAATATTTGAAAAATTGGTATAGTTCTCAATCACACAGAATTTTCTATAATACCGCAACACTAAATAAATTTTGTAAACAACGCTTTTTTTTAAATTAAGTTTTAATTCTTATACAAAATTTACAAAAAAATATGGTATGAAACACTCATACGACTTCTATGTAATAATAACAATAATTCAAATGAACTTATAAGTTATAAAAAATACTTAAAAGTTATAAAAAATACTTAGCTGATTTCAATTACATTTTAATAAGGAAGTGTTGCTTAATTTGATGTAATTACATTGAATTTAATTCTTACAGGGCGGACCTGGGACATGTTAATTAGATATATAAAGGAAAAATGCGCCACTGCTTTTTTCTAAGTTTCATATATTTAGATTGATTATTTAAAAATACAATCATTTTTCTCTTGCATTTTCTTGCCGACTTTTCGAAAAAATAATAAAATTTCGAACACTTGCCCGAGGAGCTCTTTCAAAATAATTTAGAACTCTTCTTCCATTAAGTCAATTTTGTCTATTTTTTTTGTCTATAAATATTATTCAGATAATCAAAGAGAACTCTAGGTTTTTTGAAATTAAATTTCAAATTTTGTCCCAATTCCTAGAACAATTATTTGTATTTTATAAAGACGTATTTCAACTACAATGTAGTCATCATCAGTATGAATTAGCTAATCGTAACTCCGGAATATGGAGTCAAAGATATGTTACACGTTGCTAATTTGGTGCGTGTCTAACAGTATTTTTTTCTTTACTTTTTGCGTAATCCAAAATCACTAATTGGCAGTATCTCGAAAACGTCCAAGTTCATATGCTTTTTTATGTTTATTTTTGGGAGATCTTCTATTTCAGTGTAAATCTACAAAAATCAAAATCCAAAAATCTCCAGGAATATTCTGGTTTCACTTCTGGTTTGCGGATTTTAATCAAAATCTGAATTGTGGGTAATCTAATGCTATTATATCTACATTTAAAAGTTTTTACCTCTAGCTCCAAAATTTTACACATATATATTGGCAGGGTGCTTATTATGTATATTGGCAGGGTAGGAACAACCAAATCAACTGCAAATTAAATTTTACGTTTTTTTAATAATTTTAGATGTTATTAAATACCTTTTATAAGGTTTTCTGAATTCTTTGGCATCTTTGACATGAGCAGTCGTTACCAACTTGGTGCACTACTTGAGATTGATAAAATATATTCCTGTCTGAATGGTGATGTTCACCTTTGGTTGAAAAGTATTCAAATTCATTTGTTTGTATTTTATAAATACGTATGTTCACTACAATGTAGTCATCATCAGTATGAATTAGCTAATCGTAACTATCTCTGGGATATGGATTCAGAGATATGTTGCTTGTTGCGAGTTTGGTACGTGTCTCACCGTGTACTACGAATTAGGCAAAATTTTAAATATAATTTCAAAAAACCTAGAGTTCTCTTTGATTATTTTAATAATCTTTATTTACAAATTTGTTAACCTAACGTCTATACAATAATTGAGAATTATGAAATTAAAAATGTCAATAACTACTATGTTTTTTAGTAAACTCAAATAAATGACAAATTTTTTTTTTTTAATTATGATTATTTTAGCTCTGATGCTATTATAACTATTTTTATTTTTGACAGCTAACTGACAACTAATAATAAATATAAAGTGTATTTTATATTTATAACAATTTTTTATACTTGTTTCCAAAACAACATGTAATATTTATTTACCTTTTTCATATGTGGTAATGCACCTATATTTTTTAGCAATCAGAAATTTTTATTATAAAATATATATCTTATTTATAAAACTTTGTCATACCTTCAAAGGTGCATGATTTAATTCGGTTCGCAGATGATGTTTTCTTCGTGCATCTTGCCCATACACACAAACTGAACAATGTCCAAAAGTGCTAGAATTCAAATTCAGTAAATCTCAATATCAGTTAGCAGCATCGAAAATAATATCTCTATTATCTACTTATATGGAGGTAATAAAATATAGAGTTCGAAAAACTAAAAAAAACATGCTTTTATTGGAATATGAACTAAAAAATGCAAAATAATTTAAAATAGAAGAGATTGACAACAAAATTAACTTTAATATAAATAAATACATGGCGTGCTCTTTACTTACGTCTTCATAATAACTCTATGTTTACAAGAGTAAGTAGAGACCACCCCATGATTTGGTTTACATTAAAGTTAATTTTGTTGTCAATCTCTTTATTCTATTTCTATTTTAAATTATTTTGCATATTTTAGTTCATATTCCAATAAAAGCATGTTTTTTTTTAGTTTTTTTTAACTCTAAATTTTATTTTTTGCTTTTTAGTCTTAAAACAAAATTATTTTTTGTGTTATAGTTTCATTCTTCATAATTCTCACGAGTAATGAAATGAATCCAATTCTTACCAAAGAAAGTATATATTGAATATAGGATAGGAAATTTATGTCAATAATTATTCTAAATTTTGACAGTTGGAAATATAATTTTTTTATTAAGATTTTGTTTATGACATTTCTATAGAAACTATAAACTATACCATTACACTATAAATCATTATTTATAAGTTAAAAATAGTATTTTGGCTATTAATAAATTTAGTTCCGCAAGTTCTTCACAATGAATCAATGTATATTTTAACGCGTTTCCATGCTACACTAATTCCTAACTTTACACACAGCTAATTCGTAACTATTTACATGCATGCGTCTACAAGATTACTCAAAACATACGTCTAAGTTATTCTCGATTGAATTCTTACGGTATTTTGTAACATAAAAATGTTCGACCGACTATAAGTGTAACGAAAGAATGGACGTTTTCACGAAACCCAACGAAAACAACAGTATTTTTTGTTAATTCAGAAAATGTTTCAATTTTCTTTAATATATGTAAAGATTTCCCATGTACTACATTCAAATCGTCTTTATCTAAACAAAAAAAGAAATCTAGTTTCATTAAAACTTATATAAAAGTAATTTTTGTGAATTAGGAATACAGAAAAGACCTTAGTTTGCTTCTTGAAATAAGCGTTACATTCGAGAGCATGTATATTTATTATACGCACTGATCAACTATAATACAGATTTAATATATTTTTCTATTACACAGAAAATCTCTGTTTTTCGTGTTTCTTATTTATCTACTTTCGTAATAGTTTTATTTATATGATACGATTAAGTTCAATATACAATACAGCAGGGGTGGCCAACTTTTGTGTGTATAAGATCTATTTTTGATCTCAAAAAAAGTGTCGCGATCGACTTGTACAGACTGGGCCTATTTCGATGGTTTTATGGGGTGTCTTGGTAACTATAAGAAATTTAAAAAAATGGATAGCACATTCTCGATCTCTTTTTTTGAGACTAATTCATTGGTGTCAACAAAAATTTGCTAGCATCTTTTGTTTGCGAGTTATCTTGGTTGTTTGTAAAGCTAGGACTTTTTTTGGTATAATACAGTGGCGTCATGAAAGTGTAAGAAAAAAGGTTGGTTTTCGAGATATGACGTAAAGTTATGTTTTTTTAAATAGGAAGTATAGTTGGCTATGGCTTAGTTAGAACGGATTTTTTTTCCTCTTTTTAACCATGTATCATTTATCGGGTCGCTTTTCATCCGTAAGTCTGAAATAATCAAAATAGTAATTTCCTAGTTTAATTTTTGCGTTTTTATATTTATTTACGATTTTGTTTCCGCCATAAAAATAATAAACTCATTTAATCGTAAATGTAAAAGATGTCTTATGAACATTACGAGATATGTTAGAAAGATTTATTTTAAAAAAATGACAATTGTGATATTGCATCTGAAATATCTTTCAATGGCTATCCAGAAAGACCAGAAAGACCTGATAAACGTATTTTCAAGAAGTTAAAAGAAAATCTAATTGATTAAGGGCCTTTCAACAAACCAATCTTCGATGTTGTAATTTTTGGGTCTTGGTTTGTTGAAAGACCACAAATTCTTCGGATAAAAGTTGTTCAATATTTACTATACTAACAACATTTATTCGAATCATTTTTCCAAAATCCGAATAAATAAGGCACAAATTAATTATAGAATTTTCAAATAATAGCTGGACTTTTGATGCCATTTGTGCATATGAAAAAGTTGTTATAAACAAGTAATGTAACAACTAACTTAGTTAATTGTTTGCATATCTAGTATATACTGAGTTGTATATCAGTGATTGAATTGTTAACAATTCTACGTATTCGAATTAATAACAATTCGCTTTCCTAGGAACATTTAATCACAAATTGTGAGAAAACTAAGTTTATAAAAAAAATGTTCAAACAAAAGTTGTTTATTTTAAAAAGAAGAAGATTTTTTGTTACAAAATTTTTTTCTATCTCATACGGTTTCAAAGATGTATATTTTCCACTCTGGCGGGGGGAGACACGTTCCCATTTTTCCAATTAACGAACTTGATTGGCAAACTTGAACCCTACTCTTTTGCTATAGAACACACATACAAAATTTCGTTATCTCTTTTTGTTTTGTAGTTATCGTGTTCACGGACAGGATTAGCCTAATCAGGCATTTATGCATATATTAATTTCTAGCATTTACGCCAAGGACTAAACTTAATATGTTGGGGCTAAACTTAATATACCTTGTATATTTACATATATACTGGGTATAAAATGCAGAGTATGGCTGACAATTTGATTTTAACATTTCACTTTCGTTATTTTTTGCGGGAATTGGTTGCGGGAGTACATCTCGTACTGAAACACCCTGTATATTCACCTACGTAAACAACAACATAACTATTTAATTAGTCAAAATTTATTCAAATTAGCTACAGATAAAGACAGATTTAGAATTTTTTTTATTGCCTTATAATTCATGGGAAGACTGATTTTGCATGGTGTATATCCTGACAAAGATATCAATAATGAGTTTCAGTATAGAAATTAGTCAAGACAGAACAATAAAATTTCAAATTCGTCCCCTTTACCTAGATCAGTTTTTTGTATTATAAATACGTATTTCGACTACAATGTAGTCATCATCAGTATAAATTAGCTAGTCGTACTTTACTCTTTGACAATTAGAGATAGTTATAAAGTCGAGATCAACAGACAAAAAATAAATAGAAAATTAACTAGATTAAAGTATATACTAGATTTAAAATATAATAAATTTTAAATAATATTGAAATTGCTCTTGTTAAAATTTCTTCATTCACATTTGTTCCTGTTAATTTTACTCTTATTAAAATTACTCTTATATTGTCCCAGGATATGTTACTTGTTACTAATTTGGTGACGGTATCACAAACTATTTTGGTTTTACGCTACTTATATATGTTCGGCCGACTTTAGACGCTATTCTAAGACCGCACCTGATTGGTGCTGAGTTATGCCTTGCGCAGTGAACACGTTCTTTGTATTTCGACATCTTTAGAGAGAGATGGATGTATTGGCACTTGATTTTACCATAGGATTTTGATTAAATCTGAATTTGGTACCGGTCCATTGTCTAGATTCATAATATTTCTTTTGAATTTCTGAATGTATATGCTTTCGTATGCATCCAGCTCTGAGGGATTTTGAACAGCCTTAACAAGTTTTAAATTAGATTTGTCGATTTTATGGTCATTCTCTATAATGTGTGCAGCTACACAGGATTTTTCTAATCTGCCGTATTTCGTATGAGCCATATGTTCTTTGAATCGGGTTCCTATTTGTCTACGGCTTTGGCCAATGTATATTTGTGAACACGAAGGACACTCTATGCTATAGATTCCCGATTTTTGTTCGTCTATTATTTTTTCTTTTGGGTTTCCGAGGATCTGTTTAAGTTTACAGTTGCTCACGAGAGCTATTTTTATATTATGATCTTCCATTTCTTTTTTAATTTTGTTCGTACACGGAGGGAAGTACGTTAGCTTGCACCATTTATTTTGTTCGTTGTCGGCCCGTTCTGGTGTTAGTGTCGTAGTGTTTCTTTTAAGAATTTTAAATTTAATTTTACGGATCATGAAATTTATTAATTGTGGAGTGTAGCCGTTAAATATTGCGATTTGTTTAATATGTTTGGCTTCTTTAAAATAATTTTTTCTCGACATTGGCACTTTTAGTAGTCTATTTATTAGAAAGTTGAATATGGCTAGTTTATGTTGAGGTGGACTGTTCGAGTCAGAAGTGATGTACCTTTCTGTGTGGGTCGGTTTCCTGTATATGTCAAAATCTAATTTATCTGTGCCCTTGTTTCTGCTGATTTTTAAATCTAAGAAGGGGATCGAGCCTTCCTTTTCGACTTCTGTTGTGAACTCTATAGATGGGTACATTTTGTTGAGCTTTTCCAGAAAGGTTTTTGGGTTTTCTTTGGCCGTATCAAAAATCGTAAAAATGTCATCAACATACCGGTACCAGACCGTCGGAAAGTATTCGAAGCTGTTCTTGGCTTTTTCTTCTAAGTCGTTCATAAAGAGATTGCTTAGAAAAGGTGATAGTGGATTACCCATGCTCGTCCCGAATGTTTGCCTGTAGAATTTTTCTTCAAATGTAAAGACATTTTGTTTCATGCAAAGGCGTGTTAGTTTTAGTAATTCTGATAGTTCTTCTTTGGGTATATCTTGAGTATTTAGCCATTTTTCCAATATCTTTATGGTTTCTGGGATTGGTACACTGGGGTATAAAGCTTTGACGTCGAATGACATTAGTAGTGCTTTTGGATGTACCGGTTGGTCTTTGATTTTATCGATTAGTTCGATGCTGTTTTTAATTGCGAGTGAATTTGTTTGGTTAAAGGCCTGGAATTTTGCAACTAACCATTTTGCTATTTTATATGTCGGAGAGTTGATTCCTGAGACTATCGGTCTCATTGATCCGTCGTTTTTATGGATTTTTGGAAGGCAATATAATCTGGGTGTTACCGGATTTGAACATTGGAGTTGGTACTTTGTTTGTTTGTTTATAGTTTTTGGACATTCGTCTAAAGTGTCTTTAACTTCTTTTATGAATGCCGATAAGGGGTTGGTCCTTTGAGTTCGGTAAGGGCCTTCGTCTAGCATTTTATGAACCTTTTGTGAGTAATCGGTTTTGTCCATTATTACTATAGAATTGCCTTTGTCTGCTTTAGCAGACAAAGGCTGCTAAAGCAGACAACAATCGAAATTTGATGAACGAACACTAGTTCACAATCTCACATCAAAATCATTTACAGAAGCTGAAATGAATTTGTTGAACAAAGGCTTAAATTTTGCAATCAAACAAAACAGTTGTCCGTCCGTAAATCTAACTATAGATATCGAAACTGGCATAAAAACTATAGATGAACCCACTAGAAATCAAATTCGAAAAAATTGTGCCAAAATAATTAAGAAAACGGTAGCATCGAAGCCTAACACAGATGTAGAAACTGTTAAGTCATTAAAACAAAAAGAGGTTCATTATTTAAAAGCAGACAAAGGCAATTCTATAGTAATAATGGACAAAACCGATTACTCACAAAAGGTTCATAAAATGCTAGACGAAGGCCCTTACCGAACTCAAAGGACCAACCCCTTATCGGCATTCATAAAAGAAGTTAAAGACACTTTAGACGAATGTCCAAAAACTATAAACAAACAAACAAAGTACCAACTCCAATGTTCAAATCCGGTAACACCCAGATTATATTGCCTTCCAAAAATCCATAAAAACGACGGATCAATGAGACCGATAGTCTCAGGAATCAACTCTCCGACATATAAAATAGCAAAATGGTTAGTTGCAAAATTCCAGGCCTTTAACCAAACAAATTCACTCGCAATTAAAAACAGCATCGAACTAATCGATAAAATCAAAGACCAACCGGTACATCCAAAAGCACTACTAATGTCATTCGACGTCAAAGCTTTATACCCCAGTGTACCAATCCCAGAAACCATAAAGATATTGGAAAAATGGCTAAATACTCAAGATATACCCAAAGAAGAACTATCAGAATTACTAAAACTAACACGCCTTTGCATGAAACAAAATGTCTTTACATTTGAAGAAAAATTCTACAGGCAAACATTCGGGACGAGCATGGGTAATCCACTATCACCTTTTCTAAGCAATCTCTTTATGAACGACTTAGAAGAAAAAGCCAAGAACAGCTTCGAATACTTTCCGACGGTCTGGTACCGGTATGTTGATGACATTTTTACGATTTTTGATACGGCCAAAGAAAACCCAAAAACCTTTCTGGAAAAGCTCAACAAAATGTACCCATCTATAGAGTTCACAACAGAAGTCGAAAAGGAAGGCTCGATCCCCTTCTTAGATTTAAAAATCAGCAGAAACAAGGGCACAGATAAATTAGATTTTGACATATACAGGAAACCGACCCACACAGAAAGGTACATCACTTCTGACTCGAACAGTCCACCTCAACATAAACTAGCCATATTCAACTTTCTAATAAATAGACTACTAAAAGTGCCAATGTCGAGAAAAAATTATTTTAAAGAAGCCAAACATATTAAACAAATCGCAATATTTAACGGCTACACTCCACAATTAATAAATTTCATGATCCGTAAAATTAAATTTAAAATTCTTAAAAGAAACACTACGACACTAACACCAGAACGGGCCGACAACGAACAAAATAAATGGTGCAAGCTAACGTACTTCCCTCCGTGTACGAACAAAATTAAAAAAGAAATGGAAGATCATAATATAAAAATAGCTCTCGTGAGCAACTGTAAACTTAAACAGATCCTCGGAAACCCAAAAGAAAAAATAATAGACGAACAAAAATCGGGAATCTATAGCATAGAGTGTCCTTCGTGTTCACAAATATACATTGGCCAAAGCCGTAGACAAATAGGAACCCGATTCAAAGAACATATGGCTCATACGAAATACGGCAGATTAGAAAAATCCTGTGTAGCTGCACACATTATAGAGAATGACCATAAAATCGACAAATCTAATTTAAAACTTGTTAAGGCTGTTCAAAATCCCTCAGAGCTGGATGCATACGAAAGCATATACATTCAGAAATTCAAAAGAAATATTATGAATCTAGACAATGGACCGGTACCAAATTCAGATTTAATCAAAATCCTATGGTAAAATCAAGTGCCAATACATCCATCTCTCTCTAAAGATGTCGAAATACAAAGAACGTGTTCACTGCGCAAGGCATAACTCAGCACCAATCAACGTAAAACCAAAATAGTTTGTGATACCGTCACCAAATTAGTAACAAGTAACATATCCTGGGACAATATAAGAGTAATTTTAATAAGAGTAAAATTAACAGGAACAAATGTGAATGAAGAAATTTTAACAAGAGCAATTTCAATATTATTTAAAATTTATTATATTTTAAATCTAGTATATATTTTAATCTAGTTAATTTTCTATTTATTTTTTGTCTGTTGATCTCGACTTTATAACTATCTCTAATTGTCAAAGAGTAAAGTACGACTAGCTAATTTATACTGATGATGACTACATTGTAGTCGAAATACGTATTTATAATACAAAAAACTGATCTAGGTAAAGGGGACGAATTTGAAATTTTATTTCAAAAACCTAGAGTTCTCACTAATTATCATTCGATAATATAACGTTTAAAGACAGAACAATGTTTAGTCTTCATTAACTTTAAGTACGAAAATGTCGATTCACACAGGTATGTAGACCCGAACCAAGAATAAATATATTCGCTACATTTGCTGATATTGGGATATTTTTCTCGGTAGACGTATTTCCAAAACACTTCTTCAAATTTTCTGGCTTGTATTAAATCAGTTTGTAAAATAATAATTTCATTTTGAATGACTTTTGTTCGGTATGCAATACGTACGCAATTTTTGGCTTATGCGATTCAAACTTCAAAACTTTTTGAAAAGTAAAAGGTATAAATTTCACAATTTCTTTATTTTTTCGAAATCTCTTACCTCAAATTTTTCAATTACTCAAGATATCGCAAGCGATCGACCAAAATTAGCATCGCGATTGACTTGTTGGCCAACCCTGTAATATACTATACAGAATATTATTTTCTACTATATTGTACAACAGACAAAACTATACACTAGCTTATAATTTTATTTACCACCCCGTTACGATACGAGAGAGAGACTATTGTCTAGAGACTATGAATACTCTAGGAATATATAAAGCATTTCTGATTATAAATACATCAAAAAGTTTTTAATATTTTAACTAGTTTTCTAAATCGTGTATGTGGATTTTAAGTGCAACATACCCATTTATAAATTAATACGTGTTCCTGTCATGTTTAGAATAAGTAAACATAGAATAATTATAGAAACCAGTGAATAGATTGAAAGTTAATTAATGAAGTTGTTATTATAAATTCATCCAAATTTTTTTTTAAGTACGTTCCAGTACTGTGTTATGCAATCACGGCAACAAACCGGTTTGATTTTGTTATAGCACAAATACATAAATACACATATACAACACATAGACAAAAACACTGTTCACATGTACAAAATAATGTTACTTTGAAGAAAATAAATAAATTTAAACTTTTATATTTCGAAAACAAAACGGTAACACACGAATTTTTTTAAAATTTATATAATAAATATTTAGCTTTACTCTCCTAGTTTTTCTTTAAATTCTGTCGAGTATTTTTTCTAATACAACAGATAATACTTGTCAAAAATTCTGAAACTTCGGGATTTATTAGAAAACATTATTTTTAGTCTGTGAAAAAATAAGGAAAATCTGTCGGAAAGTGGTAGTATTCTGGAACATCCTTAATTACAAAATTAATTGCACTGAACATTTGCGGAGGTCCATGCGTGGACTTCATTTTAGATGAAAGTTTTAATCTTTGATATTTGGCAAGTTTCATCACGTTATTATGTTTCTTCAAGAAGTAAAATTAAGAATTTAAAAAACTCACAACGAAATAATATCAGAAATAATAAGAGTTTCTCGTAGCTTCCACCAAATTCATATGTATTATCATAATGTTGATAATATGTCTATTACATATTATCATATGGGCTATACATACTCGTATGTATATAGCCATTTGATAATCAATCATCTTGGAAAAGAGCTGATAACCACCGCTAGGAATAAATAGCAAGCAACCACCGCAAGAAAGCCAGCTATCAAATCGTTGACAGACAAGCCAACACACACAGGCAGACGGACACACAGACGTTTCAAACCTATAACATCCTTCTTTATGCACTGAGGGTTAAAAATTCAAAAACTCTTATCGATCATTTGAAAGAATTATCAACGATTAAAATTCAAATTTTAACATAGCGTCTTATAGGAAAATATAATTTTATTCCTGTTATAAATGATATATACAAAGGTATATTAAGTTTAATCGCCTTTGTGATGGTTGAATATATTGATCCCGTAAAAAAATTATCGATAAAAGTGTTCATAAAATGTCTTAGTTATTTCATTTCCGCATGACCGTCTCTCTGTCTGCCATAGAAACAATAACCAAAAAATGAAAAGAGCTAACGAGATGAAACTTTGTGTGTGTGAAAGTTCCAGAGCTAAAAAGTAGGGGCAAGTTCATGAATGGACAAAATCGGACTGTGATTCCCCTCACTAAAAGAAATATAGATAGATAGATAGATTGTAGCGACTGTTCTGGACGGGCTATACTTCGACCATAATATTCATTATGATGCCTAAGGATGTGAGTGGAGTGGAAGGAATTTTTGTGTGTAGACTCAGAAATGGTAGGATGCTGCACCCGACTCTGATAGGAACTATGCCGATATTCATCTGGAGTTTGTGAAGGAAAACTTCAGAAAACCTTCAAAAGCATAGCCGGTTACTTCATTCTTCCATACGCCGACAGTTTAGTCCATTAACCGCCCCCTTTTTTTTCTTAATAATTGACAAACTGACGATGTCGGGATTCGAACCCATAACGTCCCAGTTCCAAGTAGGCATAACGCCTTAGACCGTTCGGCCACTTGGACGGTAAATGAAACATAGTGATCGTTATTTTTTCCCTATATCTTGAAGTTAAAAAAATATATATTATCCCCCTGGAGGAGAGTTTTTCTCCCATGGATGGCTCTAGAACAGACACAAAATTTATGAAAAAGCACAAGTCATAGTAGAACAAATAGTATAGTTTGTCGATCCTTTAAGTAGGTACAGTACCATTTTTCTAATTTGAACTATTTGAAATATACACAGTCAAATCTTCAACACTCACATGATACTCATTTCTTCAAAAAATGAAAGCATTTGACTATATCAAATCGCCGATATATCTCAAAAATTTCGATATATGTCAAAATATACCGCATATTTTGAAAATGGATTCGAAACTTCTTAAGGCCAAAGAACGATCCTTGGTCGAAAGTAAATATAATGTAATTTTGATACTACTTCTTAATTTTGGGTTAAGATGCATAATTTGTTTAATCAGTTTAAAGTGTATATAAATATTTTCCAACAATTTGATTTGTTTTATTGTAAACTGAAAAAAAAACCCATTGGGTAAATTGAGGAAAATTTTGACTAAGCTGTACTCTTCTTTGTTCTAAAACATTCAGTGAACCTATTTATAACCGTATCCGCAATCCATCTATCCATGTGTAATAAAACGTATTTTTATTAGAATTTAATACGCTGAAAATTCAAAATAGTTCAGAAAGTTATGGAAAAAAAAGCATACTCTTGTAGTCATGTTATATTATAGGAATATGTTTTATGAGGGATACATATTAAATAAAAAGTTAAAAAATCGATTGAAAATAAATGGAGAATAAAATTAAATTGGACATTTGTAGAATGTGTTTAATCAGCTAGAAGTACTTGTTTAGGGCATCGGAAATAGAAATGTTCCGGCCATTGAAAAAGAATCATCTTTATACTTGAAGAGAACTAGTTATGCCGCGAGAGACGAGAGAAACGACAATTAATCAGCGAGTGACGATACGAAAATTCGAAGAGACAGGCGATATTACTCTCTTTCAATCTCTATAGATTTTTGAATGTGTAAAATAATATATTTTATAATTTTGGGAGGGTCTTAAGGCTCTTCTAGTTTTGTACTTCGAATTCTAATATCGACCGACTAGTGATAACTATAATTTTGTACTTATAAGTACAAAAAATGATTTTGTGTTTTCAAGAAAATCTTAACTGTAAAATGAGACGAAACTAAACGATAAAAGACTTTTATAGGCCAATACACAACAAAAGACATGCTAAGCACCTCTCATCTCGTTTCGCGGCATCACTAAAGAGAACATACATGCATATGTATGTTCTTATATGTATATATATATATATATATATATATATGTATGTATAGACACACATATATATATATATATATTTATATATATATATTTATATATATATATATATATATATATATATATACATATATATATATATATTTATATACTTTTTATAGTTAAGCTAAGTTAACCTAAGCTAAAATAGTGAAGTGTATTCACCATATGTAACTCTATATTATACATACATATGTTTCTACTATCGTTTTCATAAGCGGTGTTCTTTTTTTTTCAAAATCTTGCAGCTGACTTGTTCCAAATTCAATTTGTTTTCGAAAAAATGGTTCGGATAAAAAGTATTTGTTACGAAAATACTAACAACTTTTGTTCTAAACATCTTTTCGAATACAAGATATATTTGGCCATAATTAACAGAACGCCACTTTTGAAGCTAATAGTACAATAAACGTATGTATGTATGGAGCATTGAGATGTTGCTAGTTGACACACATACATCTGAAGAGTAAATATATAGTACAATATAGTGTGTTAAAAGTAAATTTTACCTAACGCCATTTCACTGGTACTTAATAGTATATTCATTGAACAAGAATCATTCAAGAAAACACATCTGGACCAAAAGAAAACAACTAAACTTAAATCTCTTAAAATATAATTGGCTTTTTGGATCAAAATCAAAGCTATCATTAGGCAATAAAGTGTTAGTGTATAAAACTATATTACGAGCTGTGGGGATCTATGGGATTCAACTATGGAGAACTGTGAGCAACAGTAACATCGATATAATTAAACGTTTTCAATCGAAAGTGTTACGAACAATTAGTGATTCTCCGTGGTACGTGCATAATGATGGCATTCATCGTAGGAGGCATTCATTTTTGGAGGCGTTGTCCAAAATTTATGTGAATTTCTCTATGCTGACACCGACTCCAAAAATAACAATAATTGTACATATATATTTAAAAATTTTTGCTTAGGTGAACTAAAATTGGCACAAGAATATACAATTATTTTTTTACTTTTTAGTACATTTTTTGTTATAGAATATTTGATTTTTGAAGTCGGGTTTCCATTTTGTCAAAATAGGTTTTATGTTTTCCAAGATATATCTATCTATCTATTAAGTTTTATCAGTTGACAAACTATATTTATATGTTTTATTAATACTATTTATACAAAGTTTTTATATTGATATAGAAATTTTTTTATCTATAATAACATTAGTAATATCTGTGTATCATCAAACAGAAATAAACTAATTGATAATTAGAATCAAAAGAATCCAGATAAAATATACGTAAAATATATATGAATATGAATATCTATGTAATAAAGTTTTAGATAAATATATATATATAAAAAAGCGATGTGCATTTAATTTCAAATAAAACTTAATGTTTCGTTATTATTTAGTACATTAAGTTTGTTCATCATTAAAACGCAATATTTACTCGCTTTGTTGAAATAAGATATAGAAAAAATTGCACATTATTATCTTTCTTTTTTGCAAATCAACCATAAACAAACTATCTTTACAATTATAAGATCTATGATATAAAATCAAAACATTTTTTCCATAGAAGATTTTATTCCCAAAAAAAAAAACGTCACGAAGGAGCTATGTAGTCAGCGAATTCTCTTAAAGAGAGTTATCAATTTTAAATCAATTTACCAACTGTAATATTAATTATTACAAGTATTAGATTTTAAATAATTCAGGATTACAAAAAATATGTGGTCAAGTAAATAGTAGGAATTTTATTGTTTGCTTGATTAGCAAATTTTTTCGGAGAAAGAAATTATAATAAAGATTAAATCAAGTAAGATGACGGGTAAACAGGGGCCTAGAAATCTCAGCCTTAATCTTGATAAGAGATGGATTCTTTAAAAATTTAGTAAAATCCGTCTTCACCAGCCGATTGGTCGAGCTTGTAAAGGCGTTATGCACGGAACTGAAAGGTTACTTTAACTAATTTTTTTTAATTAATGAGCCGGTTAATTGACTAATAAATATCGGCATAGTTCCTTTCAAAATCGGCTACAGTCGCACAACCGACCAATTCTTAGTATACATAGAAATTGATTGTCCTTTAAGTAAAAAAGGATAAAAACTGCCCCCGTTGGAACAATCGCAACGGTGGCAATTTGTCAATTAAATTAATTTAAACAAACAAAAAATTAATGCGGTGGTTAATTGAATAAATTGTCGGCGTAGTGACAGTAACCGGCTATGCTTGTGAAGGTTTACTTTCACAAACGCTTAATGAATACCGGCATAGTTCCTATCAAAGTCGGCAGTAGTCGCACAACCTACCAATTCCAAGTCAACTTAAACATTTCTTGTCCTTGAGGGGTCAGTAAAATAGGCCCAAGAAGGTCTACCTGTCAAGTATCGACTACCCCTCCACTACTACTACTACTACTACTACCAGTACATAGCTAGGGAAATTATAATTCGAATAATTTCAATACGTGTATTCATTTTTAAATAAAAAATATTTTGACAAAATGGAAACCCGACTTCAAAAATCAAATATTAAAAAAAGCACTAAAAAGTAAAAATAATTGCATATTCTTGTGCCAGTTTTAGTTCACCTAAGCAAAAATTTGTTAATATATATGTACAATTATTGTTATTTTTGGAGGTGGTGAAATTTTTTTTTTTTGGGTCGGTTTGTTTTTGTAAAAAATTTTTTTAAATCTGTTTTTTAAAAAATTTTCTTATTTTCCCGTTATGAATAAGTATACCGTATACCTTTTCAAAAAAAAAAAAAATCGCAAAAGTCGGGTTATCACATAAAAAATGAGGATTTTCCTCGATTTCCAGGGGATCCCCTCTGGAATAAAACGGGACAATCGGGACAACGGGACAATCTGAAATCAAACCCTTTAAAACAAAAAAAAATTCAAAATCGGTTCATAAATGACAGAGTTTTGAGATGACAAACATTAAAAAAACAAAAAAAAACAAAAAATACAGACGAATTGAGAACCATCCTCCCTTTTGAAGTCATACATTTCATAAAAAGCACAGTTTTATACAATTCATTTTTGCCAATGTTTAACTTACTATCTATACAAAAAGATATCATAATTAACACTTTAAAAGTACTATATCAATGCTCCAATCAAAAACCACATCATCAAATATTATCATCTTCAGAATTGTACTTTTTATTATTTCACATGCGATGCGATTTTGAAACAAAGGAGAACAAATTAAAAAATAAACCATCCCACTACATCTATCTATCTCATTACCTAATTATGTTTTAATATACTTCACAAAAAAAGTTCTTAATAAGATTACCGTTTTAATACAGTTACCTACTTCTCTTATATCTATATTATACAAAGGTGAAGAAGAACACTGTACAGAGTTTGATAAGCATATATAGATGACGATTATTATTGTGTGTTCACGTAAATACAAATAACCATAAAAACAATACAAAATAACCATGAACCATATACGTACGCCTCATACTCTTATCATTTAAACCTATACCGTCTATAATATTCTATATCTATTATCATCAATATTATCTACAATAGGTTACCGGATGATTACGTCAGCTTTTTAAAAAATGTGAAGAAATGACATTAATCATTTGAGGTGTTAAATGCCAGGTATTAAACACACTAGAGTTACGGCTTTGTATACCAGGGTCCAGTTTGTAAAGGCACTCTACTCGGAACTAAGAGTTTGCTGGTTCGAATCCCAACGGCAGCAGTTTGTCAATTGAACTAATTTTTGAATTCTAATTTTTTTTTTATCAATGGAGTGGTTAATTGAACTGTCGGCGTATGCACAACAACGAAAGTATCCGGCTATGCTTGTGAAAGCATAAGCCTAAAAATCTGCAGTTTCCTTCCAATTTCCTTGTCCTTTAGGGGTTGGTAAAATAGACCTTGAAAGGTCTTCTTTCCCCGCTTCGACCTCAACTCCGCTACTAATGGTTGCTTTCCATTTAACAACACTCGAGGGTCTCTGCGTTACATTGTGAAACACTGCCAAACATTGTGTAAGAGCGTTAAATGAAACAGCGAAGTTGCCTCAAAACAACACTATATAATATTAATCTGAATTATTAAAAATCATAGGCAGAGAAAATAATTCTTCTCTTTTTTGTTGATAATCCAGGGTTAAACACGACCTTTTCGAGTGTCGAACAGTATACATCTATGTTTGACATTGTCGTTGATGGAAAGCACTTTTTCGAACACTGCGTTACACAGTGCCGCTTTTTGTGTAATTGAAAAGCAACCAATGCTATTACTACTACGAACCCAACCCAACCCAATCTTTTCTTTGTCACATAATGAGACATTAATGTCGTACTCATAAACACCACTCACTTTCAATATACGATGTATGTAAATGAATTATTGCAACACTTAAGGTAGATCCAGCGCTGTCTTATATAATCAGGACAAAAAACCGGTTTGCTTTTATTATAGAACAAATACGTGTACACACATGCACAGCACATAGATATATTCACTATTTATATATACAAACTAATGAAATTTTGAAATAAAAAATAATTTTAAACTTTAATATTTCGAAAACAAAACGGTAAAACGCGATTTTTTTTTAAATTTATTTAATAAATATTTATCTTTACTATTCTAGTTTATTTTTAAATTCTATCGAGTTTTTTTTTAATACTACAGATAGAAGTTGGGCGGGCATGAAGTTTTACATGCTACTAATGTGAGAGAGTGAGAGAGAATGATTACTTTGCTATTAATTATCTCGATTTCTAAACGGTCAAAAATTCTGAAACTTCGGGATTTATTAAAGAACGTTATTTTTAGCCTGTGAAAAAAGAGCGAAATCTGTCGAGTATGTTTTGTAACTTTTCTGTATAGAGAAGTTATAGTAATCGCTCCGAAAATCGAAATCAAAATTTTCATCGCATCCCCACGTTTTGAGGTCACCAGAGACTACTAATAGTATTTTTGGAAAGATATTCTTGTGTCTCTTCATACTTCTTAAATGAGCAAATTTATCATTAGTAAAGTTGTAGTAAATAAAATTTACAAAAAGTTATTTTTTCTATTAATGTAAATATTATTTTTAGAATGAATTTTTATATATTTAATTTTAAATTAAGTAAAACGAGTCAAAGAGAACAAAAGTTGTAATAAAATTCCTTTTTCTTAAGATGCTTACAGTTATTGGCGATGTTTTAAATGTGTACTCTGATTCAATCACTATGTAATGTTTAATTTTAAAAAATCAATATATACTCTGTGTCCCAAAGAAGACAAGGTTCGTTTACAAACTTTCTATTTTCAAAGGATTTGCTTTCTCTGAAGTTAATAAGTTCAGTTTCCAAAACCAAAACTTTATTTACCGAGTATTTAGCGCAAAAATCGCGATACTGGACCTATCTCTTAAGAAACTTTAAAGGAAATGTAAATCAAAAATTTGAAAAAAGTTGCTTTTGCTTTAATGACTCTGATCACCAAATTAATGTTTCAATTCTATACCAAATATTTATGTTGTAGGTATATATAATCCAAAGATATTTGGTTCAACAAATTTTTGATGTGAATCAAAGAAAGGATCGTCGGTTAAAATCCCGCTGTCGTCATATGCCATATGTCATCAAATAAAAAAAGATCATTTATCAAACTATCCCATTTCCGAAAAATAACAACTTGTGCTATATCCGTACATTTTTTTTCGCAAAATTGTAAAATCAACTTTTAATAAGGATTAATAATTTCAAAAAATTCGTTCTGCCTAACTTCAACACAATCTTTTCCTTTGAAAATGGTTGGGTGTACTGTAACACTTGCAACAATTGCAATGGCAACGAAGTTTTACCTTATAAAAATAGTCACTTTTTATACCCAGTATATGTAAATATGCAAGGTATATTAAGTTTAGTCCCGACTTTGTAAATATTGAAAATATTGATCGTAGGCATGAATGTGTGGTATATGTTTTCATAAAATGTTCTAATTCGACATTTCCGCATGTCCGTCCGTTTGTCTGTCCGTGAACACGATAAGACAAAATGGAAACGAGATAACGAGCTTAAATTTTGTATGTGTGTTCCATAACATAAAAGTGAGGTAAAGTTCGTTAATTGGCAAAATCGGAACGTGTGTCCCGCCGCCAGAGGGGAAAATATATATCTTTGAAACCGTTAGAGATAGAAAAAAAATGTTAACAAAAAATCTTCTCCTTTTTAAAATAAACAAATTTTGTTTCAAAAATTTTTTCATAAACTCGATAGTTTTGTCATAATTTGTGCTCAAAAATCAAATGACATTCTATTCATAGTCGAACGAAAGCGGATATATATAGAAATACATAACATCTCATATACTATTGGTACACCCAGTAAAGGTATTAACAATTCGAACATTGATATATAACTCAGTATATACTGGATATTCAAACAATCAATTCGGTTAGTTGTTACAATACTTGTTTTGTTTAAATACGTTTTTTAGACACTCATATTTATGTTAAGTAAATATAAATTACAGTAGTGTTATGTCCAGAATAATGTCAGATACGACAAATAGAAAGGAGCACCTCGAGAGAGTGTGTCTATTGAAATAAATCTCTCTAAAAACAAAAATCCCAAAGCCGAAATAACTCGAATTAAAGCTTTTCGTATATTTATAATGAACATCTCTTATGCGAAGCAGTTTTACGAAAACCATATTAATAGCCACCAGTCCAAGTGGCCGAGCGGTCTAAGACGTTATGTCTGCGCAGTAGACATAACGTCATAACAGGAGGTTATGGGTTCTAATACTGACATCGGCAGTTTGTCAGTTATTAAAAAAAAAAGGGGGCGGTTAATTGACTAAACTGTCGGCGTATGGACAAGATCGAAGTAACCGGCTATGCTTGAGAAGGTTTTCTGCAGTTTCATTCACACACTCGAGATGCATATCGGCATAGTTCCTATCATAGTCACTCCACTCACATCCTCACATCCTTAGGCATCACAATGGACCTTATGGGTGAAGTGTAGCCCGTCCAAGACAGCCTCTACAATCTTACTAGTGTTCAACACTAGTGTTCGTTCATCAAATTTCGAACATCAAATTTAACCAAACAAATTCACTCGCAATTAAAAACAGCATCGAACTAATCGATAAAATCAAAGACCAACCGGTACATCCAAAAGCACTACTAATGTCATTCGACGTCAAAGCTTTATACCCCAGTGTACCAATCCCAGAAACCATAAAGATATTGGAAAAATGGCTAAATACTAAAGATATACCCAAAGAAGAAATATCAGAATTACTAAAACTAACACGCCTTTGCATGAAACAAAATGTCTTTACATTTGAAGAAAAATTCTACAGGCAAACATTCGGGACGAGCATGGGTAATCCACTATCACCTTTTCTAAGCAATCTCTTTATGAACGACTTAGAAGAAAAAGCCAAGAACAGCTTCGAATACTTTCCGACGGTCTGGTACCGGTATGTTGATGACATTTTTACGATTTTTGATACGGCCAAAGAAAACCCAAAAACCTTTCTGGAAAAGCTCAACAAAATGTACCCATCTATAGAGTTCACAACAGAAGTCGAAAAGGAAGGCTCGATCCCCTTCTTAGATTTAAAAATCAGCAGAAACAAGGGCATAGATAAATTAGATTTTGACATATACAGGAAAACGACCCACACAAAAAGGTACATCACTTCTGACTCGAACAGTCCACCTCAACATAAACTAGCCATATTCAACTTTCTAATAAATAGACTACTAAAAGTGCCAATGTCGAGAAAAAATTATTTTAAAGAAGCCAAACATATTAAACAAATCGCAATATTTAACGGCTACACTCCACAATTAATAAATTTCATGATCCGTAAAATTAAATTTAAAATTCTTAAAAGAAACACTACGACACTAACACCAGAACGGGCCGACAACGAACAAAATAAATGGTGCAAGCTAACGTACTTCCCTCCATGTACGAACAAAATTAAAAAAGAAATGGAAGATCATAATATAAAAATAGCTCTCGTGAGCAACTGTAAACTTAAACAGATCCTCGGAAACCCAAAAGAAAAAATAATAGACGAACAAAAATCGGGAATCTATAGCATAGAGTGTCCTTCGTGTTCACAAATATACATTGGCCAAAGCCGTAGACAAATAGGAACCCGATTCAAAGAACATATGGCTCATACGAAATACGGCAGATTAGAAAAATCCTGTGTAGCTGCACACATTATAGAGAATGACCATAAAATCGACAAATCTAATTTAAAACTTGTTAAGGCTGTTCAAAATCCCTCAGAGCTGGATGCATACGAAAGCATATACATTCAGAAATTCAAAAGAAATATTATGAATCTAGACAATGGACCGGTACCAAATTCAGATTTAATCAAAATCCTATGGTAAAATCAAGTGCCAATACATCCATCTCTCTCTAAAGATGTCGAAATACAAAGAACGTGTTCACTGCGCAAGGCATAACTCAGCACCAACCAGGTGCGGTCTTAGAATAGCGTCTAAAGTCGGCCGAACATATATAAGTAGCGTAAAACCAAAATAGTTTGTGATACCGTCACCAAATTAGTAACAAGTAACATATCCTGGGACAATATAAGAGTAATTTTAATAAGAGTAAAATTAACAGGAACAAATGTGAATGAAGAAATTTTAACAAGAGCAATTTCAATATTATTTAAAATTTATTATATTTTAAATCTAGTATATATTTTAATCTAGTTAATTTTCTATTTATTTTTTGTCTGTTGATCTCGACTTTATAACTATCTCTAATTGTCAAAGAGTAAAGTACGACTAGCTAATTTATACTGATGATGACTACATTGTAGTCGAAATACGTATTTATAATACAAAAAACTGATCTAGGTAAAGGGGACGAATTTGAAATTTTAATAATAATTATGTTGTCTTTAACGTAGGTAGATATACAGGGTGTTTCAGTACGAGATGAACTTCCGCGAACTATTGATAGACTAGCAAAAAATAAGTTTAATATTTATATCATTCTTCTATGATAAAATTTCCTAACAAAAAAAATCACAAAAGTGAAATCTTAAAATCTAATTATCAGCCATACTTTTTTTATAACAACTATTTCGTATGTACGAACAAAAAGTACAAGTTTCGAAATATTTTATAGGTAAAAATAGATCTTATGCACACAAAAGTTGGCCACCCCTGCTCTATGACATTGGTTCTACTTGTGTTAGTGTTTTTCATATTGGATAATATTATTCTTTTCTAAATAAGTTTTGTTATTTTATAATAAACAACTTGTTGTTTTCCAAATAAACAGATATATATATATATATATATATAACAAAAACCTTTTACTGTTTTCTATTATTTTTCATATAGATACATTAATATACACAAATATATAGGGTGAGCATTGTTATATGCTCCACCCACTTTTTTTTAACCGACATAAAATTTTGGAAAAACGTAAAACATGTATTTAATTATTTTTTGCCTAGTTTATTTTCCGTGATTTACCCCTCTTACAAAACCCCAATATTACGAGATACAGCATGCAACTTATGCTATTCAAATGGAACACTATACATTTGTTTTTATATTTAAATAGAGTTTGAGTTTCTGAGAAAAATAAAAACAAAAAAATTTAAATCGGTTAAGGTTTTCAAAAGTTACGGTAATAAATAAAATAGAGTTAATAATAAATAAAATGTATGAGTTTAAAAAAACTAAAAATACATGCTTTTATTGGAATATGTACTAATGCAAAATAATTTAAAATAGAATAGAATAAATAGATTGACAACAAAATTAGTTTTAATGTGAAAAGCATGGGGTGCTCTCTATTTACTCTTGTAATAGCAGATTCATTATTAAAACGTAAGTAGAGAGCACCCCATGCTATTGTTTACATTAAATTTACATAAATAAATATATATAGATATATATATATATATATATATATATGTATATATATATATATATATATATATATATATATATGTGTGTGTGTATATATATATATATATATATATATATAATATATAAATCATATAAAATAAATTCAAATTAAATATACTGGGTGAAATATATCATTTTTGTTTTCTACGAACACATAATGCAACATGTAGTACGACAAGCTGTACTGTGATGTCTGGACAAACCATCGGTGCAACAAGTCAGTTACATCAAACTCGAACGATAAAGTATGTGAAAAATCGGTAGATCGGTAAACAATCTAGTATTTTATACAAAAACAAAAATTTTAATTATTAATTATTAATTATTCAAGGCAGTTGTACAAACAAATTTGCCAAAACCAATTCGATCTAGCCATTTCACGACTTGTTGAAGTGCAATCGCACTGACTATACAATTTTCATTTCAAATGTTGACTCAACTTGAGCTCTACAGTTTGTTGTACAACAAGTTGTATAGTGTATGAGCCAGTTAAGAATAGAGATTTGTAGTGTGAAAGCCAATGATTAATGCACGGTTGTGTGAAATTTTATCCACGTAATTAAATATTGATATGAAAAAATTAACTCGTCAACTAGGATTCGAAACTTGGGCCTTCTAGCCCAGAACCAACCCCTACATGGAATTTCAAAATTGGTCAGGAATATAACAAAATTTTAAATTACAAAATTATTTCGTATAAAAAATACTTTAGTTAAAAACGTTTTTTCGATGATCGAATAGTATCGACACAAATATTTGTAGAATATTTATTATCTACAAGTAATAATTATAGGTAAATATATTTTAAGGAGTCATCTGCGCCGCCGTTTCTAATAATTTTTAGAAAAGAAAAAAAATTTTTAGTAAACAAAATACTTATTCTTATACACACGACCTTGTGCAGTTTTAAAATTTCCTCCATCAGTAACCATGGTTTCAAAAATCAGGTTGGACATACAAGGATCGTGGGAACATCAATTATCTCAGACCCCGTTTTTGAAATGGGTACAGATATGCTTCCCAAAATATACTCCTTCTCAAAACCTTTCACTGTAGTCTGTGAAAGGGCCATGTCGACGAAAGGACAACCACCCTATCTCAAGAAAGAAATATTATATAGGCGGATTCAAAACTGAAGAAGGGATCGGGGCGGGAATCTACGGTGAGAGTCGAAGCAAAGCAAACATAAACCTTAACTTGGGGAAATATGCTACGGTCTTTTTTGCAGAAGTCTACGTCATACTGGTTTGCGTCCGTGAGAACCTACGTAGACGCTACATAAACCAGAAAGTATGTATTCTCTCGGACAGTCAAACTGCTTTAAAAGCCTTGCCTGGAACTGAAGCCACCACAAGGGTAGTAAAGAACAGTAGTTAAGGGTATAAACGGAACAATGTTTAATTGATCTGGGTGCCGGATCTCAGTGGTTTTGAAGGAAACGAAAAAGCACATACCTTAGCAAAGAAGGGATTCGGAATACCCTCCATTGGCTCAGGGCCTATTTTAGGAATTCCAAGGACTGTATGTAAACAGGTAGTCAACGAGTGGTCAAATGCTAAACACCGTGATCACTGGGAAGAGTACCGCGGCACGAGCTCGGGAATGTACTACTTCAGAGTGCAACCAAGAGGCTATCTCTCGATGCACTGAGACTAAACAGAACGCAACTGCGGAGGGTTATCGGATTTATTACCGGGCATTATCCCCTGCGGAAGCATCTTCACCCAATGGTACTCCATAACGGGTCCATTATGCGCAGATTGTGTGGCGAGGAGGAAGAAACATCCAGTCACATTATCTTTGACTGCAAACCTCTAGGTTACAGTAGATACAGGATATTTGGTGCATCTCACCCCGAATATATGAACTTTCAGAAAGACCTAATAAGCAAGCTCCTGGGTATTGTCGACATATGGAAGAAGCGAATCTCGTCGGACTGAAGTAGAAGGGGAAGTACAATGCACCATGAGGTCGAAGTACTATACTTTTTAGACCCCAAGATGTATCTATCTATCTAACCGTGGTTGCAATAAAATTTATAGATGACATTTTCAGTAAGTGAAAGTCACTAGTAGATTTTAGTATACATTTGAATTAAACAATACGCACAAAATTTCTGAAGCCCATATCTCGTTTCGTCTATTTCAATCTCATATCTTCCGAAACAATTACAGGATGTGTGCCCAGTATATTTTTTTTCTATACTATATGTTAAAAAAATAAAAACATATATAATATTGATTTTTCGTATTATCAAATCTATGACAAAAAAATTAGGTCAACAATTTTTTATATTGCCCTTATTTTATATACGGAACTAACTCGGACCATTTATTATTTAATTTGATATATTTACAAATGATGAATCATCAACATAAAAAATGTCCATTCCTTCAAACTTTTATATCCATAAATGAAGGACATATTTATGGGGAAGGTTACCCAACCGGGTATTCAAAATAAGTATATGTGACTTGATGGATTTTAATGAAGTAAACAACTTTTCTGAATAAATTTAACTCCGTAAATATTTCTGGAACGAGATTAATCCATCTCAACTATTACCATCTCAAGGTAATACATCCGAAAAAATTAAAAATGCCACGCAGCATGTATAAGCTTGAATGTTATTCAAATCTTTGTTTGAAATTGTCTTCTGAAGAAGTCTTTATTTAGCCAATGGCTACCAATTAAAAAAGTTATAGCCAGAGATATTATAAGGTAATTTTAAAAATCGCAGTGTAAAAAATTAAATCTGATTAATGGAAAAAAAAAGAAATAATTAATAAAATTTCTTTAAAAATTATAATGTGTTCGTATATTTAAAAAAAATTCTGGTTTCTTTGCCCGAGACATACGAGCATTAAAAAAACGTCTGTCACTACGCACGTTTATAGAAATATATTGTTCAAGAAAGACTTGTTCACATTACAACGTGCGTTTAGAAAGAACTCTGAACGTTGAACGTGTGTCAGATAGGTTAACGCACGTTCATATATTTATTAAATTAGACATAGCTGTACATATGAGCGTCTGCATAACGTCCGTTAATTTTTTTCCTATTGAATATATTTAATAGGAAAGTTCAATTCAAGCAACGTCATACAACTCATTGAAAATGTACCGTGTATCCTAAAAGCGGCACACATTATAATCAACGTAATTTTTGACATTTAAATAATGTCCGTTATTTTTAACACTTCTAGGTCCCCGGACGTAACTGAACTGATTTCTTAATGTTGAAAAAAAACCAAATAGCAAACAACAAAATATATCACCTTGATATATTTTTTTGTTGAGGAAAAATGGAACGTAGATTTCAATGGAAAATGCACTCAAATGTGCATGTGCACTCCCTTAACTACATGTATAAATATGTCCGAACCATATCGTATTATTGGTCTACTTTCCTATATTAGAAACTTAAAGCCTCATCTATAGGGTTGCGCTTACTAGTAAAGATGACATGAAATCGGACTGTTGAAAATCAGTGTAAATGTTTCTGGTGGCCATAACTACTAATGGATCAAATTGATAATAAATTAAAATTTGAAGTTAGTTTTCTAACTGCGTGCGCAGCATACAAGCAGCCAAATTTAAAGACTGCTAAATCGCCAGGGAAATTATAATAATTGTTTCGTTATTTAACGAGAAAATTAAAAAATGGAATTTGTAAAAAAAATTAACAAAAAAATACGACGAAAAAACAAGTAGTAGAAGAAAAAATAAGTTTAAGAATCCCGCAGAATCCTTATGCGAGTTAGTTCTCAGTCAAATTAGCTGAAATTCAAGTATATTGTGGTACATAACCTCCCGATCAAAAGTTTTCACGGGCGGGTGGCCCAGAAATCTTAAAGCTACAGCCACCGAAAATGGCGTCATTTGGATTTCTAGATACTATAGATTACGCGGTTCTCATGACCTATGATACACAATGACACGCAGGCGACCATATACTCAAGCACGGGCCTAAAAAAAGTCTTAGGATGGATACCTCTGTACATTGAAATGAAAAAGTCTTAAATATTTTGAATATATTATAAATATATTCAATATTTAGTGTTATGTCTCCATGGAATTTTGTTTTCGTCTGACAGACATACATTATATTTTGTCTGATTATAAAAAAATGTTTTCATAATTATTTTATATTTCGTATCCTACCACTAAATTTTTCAAAAAATGTTCATGATTTATTACACGATTGAAGTATTTACAATGGGTGTTGTCAACAAACAAATTCTTTCAATAAATAAAATTGAAAATATGGTTTAATTTATGGTTTGAACATCGATCATTTAGTAACAAATTTCATTATCAAATTGAAATAACATTTTTAAAATTAAACCCAAATGTTCCTTGTATTGTATTGAAAGTTTTATATCGTCTCGTCTCGTCTCGTTTTTACAGTAGACAATATTCTTGAAAAAATACAATTAAAAGAAAGCATTTTAAAATATAACTTAAGGCCATTACACAATGAAAAAAATAAGGAATAAGATATAAGATATAAGAAATAGCCCAGCGACCAAAACACAATGGACGATAAGATACAATATTCAACTAATCACAGCGGTTGAATGCCAGCTGCTGATGTGTGCACAAATGTCAAAAACATAAGTCGGAGAGTCGACTGCGCATAACATCCTGAGCATAACATTGTGATTGGCTGGGAATAAGAAATAAAGAATAGATATCCAACGCGACGGTAATTTTGTTGCTATATCTTATTCCTTATTTTTGAATTGTGAATTGATCAACGGTTCTGCCATCTGCTGAATTCCCCTATTTCTTATATCTTATACCTTATTTTTTTCATTGTGTAACGGGCTTTAAAAGGTTTTTCTGTTCATATAGTGTGCATATTTTTCTCATGTATTTATTTTTTTATACTTTAACTGAAATAATAAAGATTTTAGAAATAAATACCACCCAATTATTATGCTATTTTGTGATCAGTAAATTTTTACAGACTTAAAATTTATAGAGTTTGACAGAGTATTATCGCCTGTCTCTCAAATATTTATCGAAAATCAGCATCCTAATTTTCGTCTCGTCTCGTTTCTCTCGTTTCTCGCGGTATTACTAGTTTCAAAAAAGGTGTACCCCATAGGATTGGTAGAAGATGCGAGATGTCGAACTCGTCTGCTGTGTTTTTCGGGCCTACTGAAAGTATCAAAATTAGAAAAGAAAGTTCATTTTACCATAGTTTCATATAATCAAACAATAATTATAATAAACCGATAACTAGGCATTTCAGTTTTATATTTAGTAGCTTCAATCCGTACTAGCCCTTTTTGCAAAAAGGGCTAGTACAGGTTGTAGTGTAGGGTTGGGTTCTAAAATTTTTGAGCACCACCTGTTTAACCTGTTTCTTATTTAAACAAATTCTAAAATTGCTATTCTGTTTTACATTGAAGATTATCAATAAAGAAATTAACATAATGTTAAACAAATTAATCAATTCTAATTAATAATTAAATAATAATGCGAAACGTTATTTCTAATATTCCCCTCTTGAATAATATCCCGAAAAATTATTTCTAAGTAATATTCCGCTCTGTCAAATTACAAAATTACACAAAAAACAAGTAATGTAACAACTAACTGAGTTAATTGTTTGAATACCCAGTATATACTAAGTTGTATATCAATGCTTGAATTGATTCGCGAAGCGTGATTTCACGCGAGTCGTTAACCAACACAATGCGTTAACAAACGCGAAACGTAAGATAAAGTGAACCGTAAATCAGCCAAAGCGAAGCGTTGGTCAATGAGAAGCATTAGCCAATAGGAAGCGTTAGGACAACGCGAAGTGTTAGTAAATCAACGGAATGTAAGCTAAAGCGAACCGTAAATCAGCCAACGCGAATCGCTGGCCAATGAGAAGCGTTAGTTATACAAAGCGAAGCGTCAGTGATTCACGAAGCGTGATTTCACGCGAATCGTTAACAAACTCAAAGCGTTAACCAACGCGAAACATAAGCTAAAGCGAACCGAAAGTCAGCCAACGCAACGCGTTGATCTATGAGAAGCGTTAGTTAATAGGAAGCGTAAGGTCAACGCGAAGCGTTAGTAAATCAACGCAAAGTGCGAAACCAATGAAAAGCGTTAGTTATGCAATACGAAGCGTCAGTCATTCGCGAAACGTGACTTCACGCGAATCGTTAACCAACGAAAAGCGTAGATAGTGATGCTTTAGATACTGATGCTTTTGTACTAGATACTGTTGTACTAGATACTAATGGCATTGTTAGAGATTTTATTTACATTATACGAATCGAATAACCTTCAATTCAAAGTTTTAAATGTTTAAAACCATTTTTTCAATTAATTAATTTTGCTTATTAGAAATATTAATATTTTGAAAATATTTATAATGTATTAACCCATATATGGATGAATGAATATAAAGGGCTTATAAACTATAATGTTTATATTTTTGTAAACTGTACTCATATACGAGTATACACTATACGTATATTAATATTTGTTTGTTTGTGTATACTTTCGTGTCCACATAACGTTGTTTGTCCAAATTCCTTTCGAATACGTATGACAAACTGTAGAAGACTATAGCGTATACTCCGACAAATTTCACTGTCATTGAATTTATTAATTAAATTAAATACTTATATGAAAAAATTAACTCGTCAACCAGGAATCGAACCTCGGGCCTCTGGATAACTAGTCCAGTGTGCTTTCCTCTACACCAAAGACGATTGTGATGTGACAGCCAACTTTTTCATATTATTCTAATTTTTTTTTTTATTTATTAGATAGTATTTACTTCTTTCTGAAGTGATTTGTTTATTAATATTTGTTTGTTTGTGTATACTTTCGTGTCCACATAACGTTGTTTGTCCAAATTCCTTTCGAATACGTATGACAAACTGTAGAAGACTATAGCGTATACTCCGACAAATTTCATTGTCATTGAATTTATTAATTAAATTAAATACTTATATGAAAAAATTAACTCGTCAACCAGGAATCGAACCTCGGGCCTCTGGATAACTAGTCCAGTGTGCTTTCCTCTACACCAAAGACGATTGTGATGTGACAGCCATCTTTTTCATATTATTCTAATTTTTTTTATTTATTAGATAGTATTTACTTCTTTCTGAAGTGATTTGTTTATTAATATTTGTTTGTTTATGTATACTTTCGTGTCCACATAACGTTGTTTGTCCAAATTCCTTTCGAATACGTATGACAAACTGTAGAAGACTATAGCGTATACTCCGACAAATTTCATTGTCATTGAATTGATTAATTAAATTAAATACTTATATGAAAAAATTAACTCGTCAACCAGGAATCGAACCTCGGGCCTCTGGATAACTAGTCCAGTGTGCTTTCCTCTACACCAAAGACGATTGTGATGTGACAGCCAACTTTTTCATATTATTCTAATTTTTTTTTTTATTTATTAGATAGTATTTACTTCTTTCTGAAGTGATTTGTTTATTAATATTTGTTTGTTTGTGTATACTTTCGTGTCCACATAACGTTGTTTGTCCAAATTTCTTTCGAATACGATGATAAACTGTAGAAGACTATAGCGTATACTCCGACAAATTTCATTGTCATTGAATTTATTAATTAAATTAAATACTTATATGAAAAAATTAACTCGTCAACCAGGAATCGAACCTCGGGCCTCTGGATAACTAGTCCAGTATGCTTTCCTCTACACCAAAGACGATTGTGATGTGACAGCCAACTTTTTCATATTATTCTAATTTTTTTTTTTATTTATTAGATAGTATTTACTTCTTTCTGAAGTGATTTGTTTATTAATATTTGTTTGTTTGTGTATACTTTCGTGTCCACATAACGTTGTTTGTCCAAATTCCTTTCGAATACGTATGACAAACTGTAGAAGACTATAGCGTATACTCCGACAAATTTCATTGTCATTGAATTTATTAATTAAATTAAATACTTATATGAAAAAATTAACTCGTCAACCAGGAATCGAACCTCGGGCCTCTGGATAACTGGTTGACGAGTTAATTTTTTCATATAAGTATTTAATTTAATTAATAAATTCAATGACAATGAAATTTGTCGGAGTATACGCTATAGTCTTCTACAGTTTGTCATACGTATTCGAAAGGAATTTGGACAAACAACGTTATGTGGACACGAAAGTATACACAAACAAACAAATATTAATAAACAAATCACTTCAGAAAGAAGTAAATACTATCTAATAAATAAAAAAAATTACAATAATATGAAAAAGTTGGCTGTCACATCACAATCGTCTTTGGTGTAGAGGAAAGCACACTGGACTAGTTATCCAGAGGCCCGAGGTTCGATTCCTGGTTGACGAGTTAATTTTTTCATATAAGTATTTAATTTAATTAATCAATTCAATGACAATGAAATTTGTCGGAGTATACGCTATAGTCTTCTACAGTTTGTCATACGTATTCGAAAGGAATTTGGACAAACAACGTTATGTGGACACGAAAGTATACACAAACAAACAAATATTAATAAACAAATCACTTCTGAAAGAAGTAAATACTATCTAATAAATAAAAAAAATTAGAATAATATGAAAAAGTTGGCTGTCACATCACAATCGTCTTTGGTGTAGAGGAAAGCACACTGGACTAGTTATCCAGAGGCCCGAGGTTCGATTCCTGGTTGACGAGTTAATTTTTTCATATAAGTATTTAATTTAATTAATCAATTCAATGACAATGAAATTTGTCGGAGTATACGCTATAGTCTTCTACAGTTTGTCATACGTATTCGAAAGGAATTTGGACAAACAACGTTATGTGGACACGAAAGTATACACAAACAAACAAATATTAATAAACAAATCACTTCAGAAAGAAGTAAATACTATCTAATAAATAAAAAAAATTACAATAATATGAAAAAGTTGGCTGTCACATCACAATCGTCTTTGGTGTAGAGGAAAGCACACTGGACTAGTTATCCAGAGGCCCGAGGTTCGATTCCTGGTTGACGAGTTAATTTTTTCATATAAGTATTTAATTTAATTAATCAATTCAATGACAATGAAATTTGTCGGAGTATACGCTATAGTCTTCTACAGTTTGTCATACGTATTCGAAAGGAATTTGGACAAACAACGTTATGTGGACACGAAAGTATACACAAACAAACAAATATTAATAAACAAATCACTTCAGAAAGAAGTAAATACTATCTAATAAATAAAAAAAATTACAATAATATGAAATAGTTGGCTGTCACATCACAATCGTCTTTGGTGTAGAGGAAAGCACACTGGACTAGTTATCCAGAGGCCCGAGGTTCGATTCCTGGTTGACGAGTTAATTTTTTCATATAAGTATTTAATTTAATTAATAAATTCAATGACAATGAAATTTGTCGGAGTATACACTATAGTCTTCTACAGTTTGTCATACGTATTCGAAAGGAATTTGGACAAACAACGTTATGTGGACACGAAAGTATACACAAACAAACAAATATTAATAAACAAATCACTTCAGAAAGAAGTAAATACTATCTTATAAATAAAAAAAATTAGAATAATATGAAAAAGTTGGCTGTCACATCACAATCGTCTTTGGTGTAGAGGAAAGCACACTGGACTAGTTATCCAGAGGCCCGAGGTTCGATTCCTGGTTGACGAGTTAATTTTTTCATATAAGTATTTAATTTAATTAATCAATTCAATGACAATGAAATTTGTCGGAGTATACGCTATAGTCTTCTACAGTTTGTCATACGTATTCGAAAGGAATTTGGACAAACAACGTTATGTGGACACGAAAGTATACACAAACAAACAAATATTAATAAACAAATCACTTCAGAAAGAAGTAAATACTATCTAATAAATAAAAAAAATTACAATAATATGAAAAAGTTGGCTGTCACATCACAATCGTCTTTGGTGTAGAGGAAAGCACACTGGACTAGTTATCCAGAGGCCCGAGGTTCGATTCCTGGTTGACGAGTTAATTTTTTCATATAAGTATTTAATTTAATTAATCAATTCAATGACAATGAAATTTGTCGGAGTATACGCTATAGTCTTCTACAGTTTGTCATACGTATTCGAAAGGAATTTGGACAAACAACGTTATGTGGACACGAAAGTATACACAAACAAACAAATATTAATAAACAAATCACTTCAGAAAGAAGTAAATACTATCTAATAAATAAAAAAAATTACAATAATATGAAATAGTTGGCTGTCACATCACAATCGTCTTTGGTGTAGAGGAAAGCACACTGGACTAGTTATCCAGAGGCCCGAGGTTCGATTCCTGGTTGACGAGTTAATTTTTTCATATAAGTATTTAATTTAATTAATAAATTCAATGACAATGAAATTTGTCGGAGTATACACTATAGTCTTCTACAGTTTGTCATACGTATTCGAAAGGAATTTGGACAAACAACGTTATGTGGACACGAAAGTATACACAAACAAACAAATATTAATAAACAAATCACTTCAGAAAGAAGTAAATACTATCTTATAAATAAAAAAAATTAGAATAATATGAAAAAGTTGGCTGTCACATCACAATCGTCTTTGGTGTAGAGGAAAGCACACTGGACTAGTTATCCAGAGGCCCGAGGTTCGATTCCTGGTTGACGAGTTAATTTTTTCATATAAGTATTTAATTTAATTAATCAATTCAATGACATTGAAATTTGTCGGAGTATACGCTATAGTCTTCTACAGTTTGTCATACGTATTCGAAAGGAATTTGGACAAACAACGTTATGTGGACACGAAAGTATACACAAACAAACAAATATTAATAAACAAATCACTTCAGAAAGAAGTAAATACTATCTAATAAATAAAAAAAATTACAATAATATGAAAAAGTTGGCTGTCACATCACAATCGTCTTTGGTGTAGAGGAAAGCACACTGGACTAGTTATCCAGAGGCCCGAGGTTCGATTCCTGGTTGACGAGTTAATTTTTTCATATAAGTATTTAATTTAATTAATCAATTCAATGACAATGAAATTTGTCGGAGTATACGCTATATTCTTCTACAGTTTGTCATACGTATTCGAAAGGAATTTGGACAAACAACGTTATGTGGACACGAAAGTATACACAAACAAACAAATATTAATAAACAAATCACTTCTGAAAGAAGTAAATACTATCTAATAAATAAAAAAAATTAGAATAATATGAAAAAGTTGGCTGTCACATCACAATCGTCTTTGGTGTAGAGGAAAGCACACTGGACTAGTTATCCAGAGGCCCGAGGTTCGATTCCTGGTTGACGAGTTAATTTTTTCATATAAGTATTTAATTTAATTAATCAATTCAATGACAATGAAATTTGTCGGAGTATACGCTATAGTCTTCTACAGTTTGTCATACGTATTCGAAAGGAATTTGGACAAACAACGTTATGTGGACACGAAAGTATACACAAACAAACAAATATTAATAAACAAATCACTTCAGAAAGAAGTAAATACTATCTAATAAATAAAAAAAATTACAATAATATGAAAAAGTTGGCTGTCACATCACAATCGTCTTTGGTGTAGAGGAAAGCACACTGGACTAGTTATCCAGAGGCCCGAGGTTCGATTCCTGGTTGACGAGTTAATTTTTTCATATAAGTATTTAATTTAATTAATCAATTCAATGACAATGAAATTTGTCGGAGTATACGCTATAGTCTTCTACAGTTTGTCATACGTATTCGAAAGGAATTTGGACAAACAACGTTATGTGGACACGAAAGTATACACAAACAAACAAATATTAATAAACAAATCACTTCAGAAAGAAGTAAATACTATCTAATAAATAAAAAAAATTACAATAATATGAAATAGTTGGCTGTCACATCACAATCGTCTTTGGTGTAGAGGAAAGCACACTGGACTAGTTATCCAGAGGCCCGAGGTTCGATTCCTGGTTGACGAGTTAATTTTTTCATATAAGTATTTAATTTAATTAATAAATTCAATGACAATGAAATTTGTCGGAGTATACACTATAGTCTTCTACAGTTTGTCATACGTATTCGAAAGGAATTTGGACAAACAACGTTATGTGGACACGAAAGTATACACAAACAAACAAATATTAATAAACAAATCACTTCAGAAAGAAGTAAATACTATCTAATAAATAAAAAAAAAAATTAGAATAATATGAAAAAGTTGGCTGTCACATCACAATCGTCTTTGGTGTAGAGGAAAGCACACTGGACTAGTTATCCAGAGGCCCGAGGTTCGATTCCTGGTTGACGAGTTAATTTTTTCATATAAGTATTTAATTTAATTAATCAATTCAATGACAATGAAATTTGTCGGAGTATACGCTATAGTCTTCTACAGTTTGTCATACGTATTCGAAAGGAATTTGGACAAACAACGTTATGTGGACACGAAAGTATACACAAACAAACAAATATTAATAAACAAATCACTTCAGAAAGAAGTAAATACTATCTAATAAATAAAAAAAATTACAATAATATGAAAAAGTTGGCTGTCACATCACAATCGTCTTTGGTGTAGAGGAAAGCACACTGGACTAGTTATCCAGAGGCCCGAGGTTCGATTCCTGGTTGACGAGTTAATTTTTTCATATAAGTATTTAATTTAATTAATCAATTCAATGACAATGAAATTTGTCGGAGTATACGCTATAGTCTTCTACAGTTTGTCATACGTATTCGAAAGGAATTTGGACAAACAACGTTATGTGGACACGAAAGTATACACAAACAAACAAATATTAATAAACAAATCACTTCAGAAAGAAGTAAATACTATCTAATAAATAAAAAAAATTACAATAATATGAAATAGTTGGCTGTCACATCACAATCGTCTTTGGTGTAGAGGAAAGCACACTGGACTAGTTATCCAGAGGCCCGAGGTTCGATTCCTGGTTGACGAGTTAATTTTTTCATATAAGTATTTAATTTAATTAATAAATTCAATGACAATGAAATTTGTCGGAGTATACACTATAGTCTTCTACAGTTTGTCATACGTATTCGAAAGGAATTTGGACAAACAACGTTATGTGGACACGAAAGTATACACAAACAAACAAATATTAATAAACAAATCACTTCAGAAAGAAGTAAATACTATCTAATAAATAAAAAAAAAAATTAGAATAATATGAAAAAGTTGGCTGTCACATCACAATCGTCTTTGGTGTAGAGGAAAGCACACTGGACTAGTTATCCAGAGGCCCGAGGTTCGATTCCTGGTTGACGAGTTAATTTTTTCATATAAGTATTTAATTTAATTAATCAATTCAATGACAATGAAATTTGTCGGAGTATACGCTATAGTCTTCTACAGTTTGTCATACGTATTCGAAAGGAATTTGGACAAACAACGTTATGTGGACACGAAAGTATACACAAACAAACAAATATTAATAAACAAATCACTTCAGAAAGAAGTAAATACTATCTAATAAATAAAAAAAATTACAATAATATGAAAAAGTTGGCTGTCACATCACAATCGTCTTTGGTGTAGAGGAAAGCACACTGGACTAGTTATCCAGAGGCCCGAGGTTCGATTCCTGGTTGACGAGTTAATTTTTTCATATAAGTATTTAATTTAATTAATCAATTCAATGACAATGAAATTTGTCGGAGTATACGCTATAGTCTTCTACAGTTTGTCATACGTATTCGAAAGGAATTTGGACAAACAACGTTATGTGGACACGAAAGTATACACAAACAAACAAATATTAATAAACAAATCACTTCAGAAAGAAGTAAATACTATCTAATAAATAAAAAAATTAGAATAATATGAAAAAGTTGGCTGTCACATCACAATCGTCTTTGGTGTAGAGGAAAGCACACTGGACTAGTTATCCAGAGGCCCGAGGTTCGATTCCTGGTTGACGAGTTAATTTTTTCATATAAGTATTTAATTTAATTAACTATACGTATACACAAAAATTGTAATCTATACAGATAAGTGAAATGCCATACAATATTAAAATATAAAAAATTGAAAAACAAAATGGAAAAACTCATATGAAACGTGACATCATTTAAAACATTTAAATTTTTTTTGTTTTTATGCCAGGCTATTGTTTTAATACTTGTCCAATATCTTTTACATGGCAGGGTGTGATGATTATAAATGCAATCTATTCACTCGATACTCTATACATTGACTGAGAGGTCCTAGTCATGCTGTTCTGGGTATGCTCCTCCGGCTATGAGAATAAACATTTGGATATTTATATTTTGTCATTTTTGACAATATTTTCTTCCTGCGACTATGATGTATTTCTATTTTGATCACAATACGTGAATAGAATATCCAAATATTTCGTGTATGCCAATATTATACTCTTTTGTTACAATAACTTTGTAATATTTGCAAACCAATATTTAAAGCCGTGAACACTGAAATAAGTCTAGCTTGTTTTTACAAGTTTTTTTATAAATCAATTTTAAATCATTTTTCCCTGAGTACTTGGTAACTACTAACAAACTCATGTATTGATTATTAAATATATGGCAAAATATATGTTTGGTTAAAATCCCAAATCTTGTCTTTTAATATTTCTAGAGTAGGTTTTAGGATTTCTTGGATCCACAATATTTTAAACTGAAATTTGATAACCTTGTCAAACTTACACATGCCAAAATTTTTCAAAAAACATTTTTAACAAAATTTTTTTATTTTTACTAAAGAACCATTTTTTTTTCTTTTATGTTTGTTTTATTTCTTACGGTTTCAAGGATGGCCAGTTTTGCCCATTTACCCAAATATGATCCGATTTTGCCAATTTACGAACCTGACCTTAATTTTTAGTTCTAGACCACACACACAAAATTTCAGCTCGCTATCTCGTTTACGGTTCTTGGTTGTCAGGCAAACAGGCGTAACAAAGTCGGAACTAAACTTAATATACCCTGGTATATATTATATATAACGGGTATAAAAACGTAGTGCAGCGTATCCCGGACTATGTTTTCAAAAAAATTCGGTAGAGTTTTTATAATAGAGTGGATTTGAAATAGTTCCGTAACATTTTCATCACTCTCTTGCTTGGTGTGACCTATGTAATATATAACATTACATGTATGCATGGAAAAATTGGTACATTTTTGTATGAAAAATAAACAAAATTTGTTACTTTTATATCGATTTCTTGAAGAATTATTTTGTATATATTGTTTTTTAATACAAAAATAAATTGTTTATCATATTAAGACCGTGATAAATTATATAATTTTTCAAATTGGAAAATATGTTCAGAGAAATTGAAATGGGTAAAAATTCAATTTTTTTATGTCACTATGTTCAAATCGTTCAACCAAACAGATCGTTCAATTTTTCTATATATATATATATATATATATATATATATATGTCTACCGATATTATCGATAAACAAAAAAGTTATTTTAGTTGAATTCTAAACTATATACAAATTGATAACAGACATTTAGTAAAATATTTTCTGCCGGTTTATTGGGTTTATTTATCGTATGTACTATGGAAAAAGTATTTCAAACAAACAGTCCGTTCTGTTCCATTTATATTAAGTTGGCTCTTGAATAGTACGGAGAATAATGGTCCGATATCAGACGGAATATTTGCTACAGTATAGCGAATGGGGTTAAAAGATAAACATGTTCTTTTTCCAAACCGTTTTTAACATTTTTCACCGTAAGTGGTTTCGAATATCTCTAAAGTTTATAGTTTCTATAGAAATACCTGCATTAACGGAATTTTGGAATTCAATTATTTGTCAATAAATTTAAAATTGACATTTTGAACTGTCAAAATTTAGAAAAAATTGGCATAAACTTACTATGCACTCTCTGCAAAAATTTTTGGAAACTCCGGGCAACGCTGGTTTTCCAACGCCAATGTATAAATTACAAACACTCAGCTCCATTTGAAATGCAACTTTAGTTCCACTGGCCACCCTACTAATTATGGGTGCATAAGGTACACGAATATATATACAAATATTACAACGAAATTTCGAAAACTATTTTCATGAATTAATATACCAACCATATATGTAGTTGTACAAATATTTTATTTCAAATTGTGGTTTAATTACGTAAACTTTAAATTAGCACAATCCAATAGTGTTTTTTTTACCTCTATATATAGATTACATCGTCATATGTTATATGGAGGTTATGTGTTCATTGTCTAATATCTGTGTCGTTTTTCGCCGAGTGGTATTCATTTTTTATACAATTCATTTACACATCCTTATGTCATTTAAACAGTGTCGGATTTACCGAATTTAGGGCAGTAAATGCTTAGAAGTGGCAAATATTGTTCGTTTGCACTCGGTACAATGCTACTTGGGTGATCAAAAATATAATTTTTCATTTGGATGCGTACAAGCTTGTTCGTGACTCAACTACGTTCTTGAATCACTGAAAATGAACTTTTCTTACAATATTATCTTTTTTTGTATCAATACATCGAAAAAAGATTAAATAATATAACGATAGTTTTGGGCGTCGAACGTTTCGGGCTTATTTTGGGCGTCGAGCTTATTTAACAGGTAAATTAGTCCATTTTCATAAATTACTTCATCTAACACTATATGTGCTCAAGTTGCAGTTTCTATACAGATGACAACATAGGGACGAGTATAGCGAATTTACAATAAATCAATTCTAAGTAAGAAGTTGATTTCATTACAACTAACGTTTTCGAGTATGGCGTCGAAACTGTGCACATGATCGATCGAGTTGTCTACTTCAACGCCATCGACCTCCTAGTCGAGCGTCAGCTTCCTAGGACGGCAAATTTTCGTAATCTGCTCCTGAATTCAAATAAAAATAATTGAGTGATTTAGTTTAAAGAGATTCAGACTTCAGTATTTTATTCCACAGAGCGATTTCCTACGCAAGATGCGGTAGCCGATTCTATTATTTTAAACATGTGCAGGATCGGGGGATTTCCTACAGCGAGATGCCGTAGCTCGATTCTATTGTAGCGGTTTGCCCCGGTTCGTTTATTGAATGAAGTAAATTCTTTTTGACTTTAATAATTTATTGACGATTTAAAATATTATGTGTATAATTTACAAAAGTTATAATTTCAAGAGTATTTTTTTATAATGTTCACCGTTTGTTTGTCTTTCACATACTGCCATATATTTCAATCTGTATTGATAATAAAAACAATATCAACATTTCGTTGTCCTAGAAACATTACATAATTTGTTCAATTCCACTTCCACAGGTAACTTAGTTTCGTTCCAAAATACGTGGCCAACTGCTAGGTTAATATTCGTTACACTATTATTTTAAACATGTTCAGGATAAAAAAGAGCTAGTGTAAAAGTGCCGCATATGCTCTGTATATACAGGATATAGGATTGTTCATACCAGATTTTTTTATTTTGTACATATACCAGACCAGATACCTATATCTATCATCCATTTACATACCACTATCTCCATTAATTAATTTTTCAATAGAATTGTTTCAATTTTCAAACGACAATGAAAAAAAAAATATTTAAAATTTTTTGTATTGTATGAATGTTGTTAATTAACGCGAGCAATTAATTTTGTTAAAAATGGAATTTTTTAAATAGAAAGAATAAATAGCGCACAAAATTGAATCAGGAACAAATATGGTATTTTGTTCAATTTTATGTGAGGCATCAAAGATATCCCATCGCTTAAACTAAAACGCCGAAACTTTCTTTCATGGACCTTCTTAGGATTCTGATCTTAAATTAAGTATATAATTTTTGTAAACTAGCGTCTAGTAATCTATTGTTAGTATGGTCGCATTTCGGTTATATTATACCAACGGAAGTGACTAGCGTTTACTCAAGTTGACATTTAAGTAATATGTTATTGATATCATTCTTGGACATCAAATGCTTGATATGAAAAATAATACACATTTAGGATGAAAATAAAACCCACGACCCCTGGCATTCTAGGCCGAAAGTATATAATATTCGTAACCGAATATTGGTGGTAGTTACGGGATAGATAGATTGATACATCTTGGGGTCTGAAAAGTATAGCACTTCGACCTTATGGTCCATTGTGCTCCCCCTTCTACTTCAGTCCGACGAGATTCGCTTCTCCCATATGATGGCAATAGCCAGGAGCTTGCTTATCAGATCCTCCTGAAGATTCATATATTGGGGGTGAAATGTACCGAATATCCTGTATATGCTGTAACCTAGAGGTTTGCAGTCAAATATAATGTGACTGGAGGTGTCTTCCTCCTCGCCACACAATCTGCACACAATGGACCCGTTACGCAGTCCCATTGTGTGCAGATGCTTCCGCAGGGGACAATGCCCGGTAATGAATTCCGTAACCCTCCGCAGTTGCATCCTGTTCAGCCTCAGTGCATGTAGCGATTGCCTCTTGGTTGCATTCTGAAGCAGTACCTTCCCGAGCTCCTGCCGCGGTACATTTTCCCAGTGATCACGGTGTTTAGCATTTGACCACACTCATCTGTTTTTCGTTTCCTTTGAAACCACTGTGACCCGGCACCCAGATCAATTTGTTCATTGTTCCCTTTTGCCAGCTTCAGCAGTTCCTCCAGACAATCCCTGCCTACCCTTGAGATGACCTCAGTTCCAGGCAAGGCTTTTAAGGCAGCATGACTGTCCGTTCTGGTTTACACATACGTTCTGGTTTATGTAGCTAGTATGGTATAGACTTTTGCTTGAAAGACCGTGTCATATTTCTCCAACTTGAGGCTTATGTTTGCTTTAGGTCTCTCACCGTAGATTCCCGCCCCGGTCCCTTCTTCAGTTTTGGATCCGTCTGTATACGATACGATTCCTTTCTTGAGATATGGTGGTTCTCTTTCCGTCCACATGGCCTTACCACAGACTACAGTGAAAGGTTTTGTGAAGAAGTATATTTTGGGAAGCAATCTGTGCCCATTTCAAAAACGAGGTCTGAGATAATTGATGTTCCCACGATCCTTGCATGTCCAACCTGATTTTTTAGTTACGGGAAGTATATACTATTCTTTACCACACACTTCGTAAACAGGCATAACTAAATGTTGGATGCGATCCTGCATAGAACAACAAATTTTTTAACAAATTAATTAATTACTAAAATATAAAATCGCATTGTTACAAAAACGCTACTTGTTTCTCTTCTCGCACTCAGTGTAATCAATCATTGATATATTATACTATGGGTCAGAAAAGTAGCGCTCTTTTGTAAATATTTTATAAGTTTAGGAAAATGTATCGAAAAAGTTGTTAGTATGTTTATAATGAATAACTTTTAGCTAAATCGCTTTTTCGAGAAACCGGATGAATAATGCATAAATCAATAATTTTGAAAAATGAGTGCTACTCTTGTGGCAATGTATACATACAATGCCTCAGTGGTTATGGTATTGCAATGTAAACTTGTATCAGTCAACTGTGATAGGGTTTCTTATCTCCCCGAGCAACTATCCCGGGATATAGGGATATGGTTACATGCGTCTTTGTCCCCGGGCAAAATATCCCCGACAATGGATCCCTGCCAAAATATCCCCGGGATAAAATATCCCCAGACAAAATATCCCCAAGACAAAATATATCCAGACCAAATATCCTCAAGACAAAATATCTCCAGAGTAAATATCCCCGACGAAATATCCCAAGGACAAAATACCCCCGACAAAATATCTCGAAAACTTTGAAATCACAGAATTATATTAATAATAATAATAATAGTTTTTTCCACGATATTTGAAATATGTAGAACGCCTTTTAGTGCGGAGGCCAAAAAACACCCAAACCCGGCCAACTCGGGGTATGACCGATGAATTTAAAGATTGTAGTACTCGACTGTAATAGTTACCTTGTATAATTTCAATAATTTTTGACACTATATCTCAAATATTTAGAAAGCCTTTTAGTGCGGAGGCCAAAAAACACGCAAACCCGACCAACTCGGGGTGTCACCAATGCAGTGAAAGATTGTAGTACTCGGTTGTTATAATTACCTTATTTAATTTCAATTATTTTTACCATGATTTGAAACATACAGAACGCTACATAGTACGAGCGCCCAAAAACACGCAAACCCGAACAACCAGAGGTTTTTTTTCCATTATCATAAGATATTATGTCGGAGGATATTTAGTCGTAGGGATATTTTATCTGGTGGTATTTTGTTTCGAGGATATTTTGTCTAGTGATATTTTGTCCCGGAGATTTTTCTTTGGGATATTTAGTCAGGGATATTTTGTCTGAGGATCAAGACGTCTACTACGATATAATATATACCTTGTTTATATATTTATGATTTTTGGTTGCTTACACATCTGCTCATACGTTAAGTTAGTTGTTCATAATTCCGTGTAGAATATAGATATCACTATCTAGAGCTTACCTGGTAAGCGTATGGAGTTTGTTAAAAGACTTTCCAGAGTTTCTTAGGCAATAAACTATGTCTCAGGTTTAACAGATGAACTTTATTGGCAGTCCATACTACGAATTAGTTTCGAATGGATCGAATCAGCTCGGGCTGTGGTTATATCGAAGATCATTAACGTAATATATCATTTCAGCCCAATTATTCTTTGGTTTTAACATACACGTCTCCTGAAACCAGGAAAGAGTACAAAAAACAACGTATATTAGTAAAAAATCTTTTATAAAAATTGCATGAGTAAAAACTGTGCATACTTCACTATTTTGCATGCACTATTTATAGATAATTCTACTCACGAACTATGCAAAAATCATTAGTATTTTGTTTACTATGGATTTTTTTTACATTACTCGAATTTATATATATTTTTTTAAATCAATTGTATTTAATCAAAACTTTATGTACAGTCAATTGCGCTAAAAATGTAAGTGCAAGAGATTCTTAGGGACAGTAAACGGTTTTATACAGGGAAGAGTTAAGTAGTTTAATGTCAGGCAGATCAATGATATACGAGTATATCTATATAGATAAATGTATAGATGGACGTTTTAATACTATGTAATAGGTATATAGTCAATATAATATATATAATATATATATATATATATATATATATATATATATATATATATATATATATATATATATATATTTATATATATATATATATATATATATATATATATATATATATATATATATATATATATATAAATATATATATATATATATATATATATATATATAAATATATATATATATATATATATAAATATTTGGATAGAGATGCATTGCACATCTTTCAAACTTAAGATCACATTACGTATTCAGAGAATGTAAAGAGTAACAACGCTCCATATGCAGTATGTATATATCTACTACACTTCATACAGTATACACTTCATTTCTAAGCATCATCTAAGTGAGCGACATATGCATAATGTTACTTTCTTACAGTCAAACTACTTAAAAATTTAGATTTTTACTAAATCTGTTGATATATTAACGTTGTAAGATCGTGTACATAGTTGTATCGCCCCACACTTTTACAATTATCTTTGTTTATTATTTTTTTGCTTTTAGTACAGTTAAAAGCAAAAACTTTGTACCAGTTATATAATTTTTATTTCGTAGCGTATTTTCGATTTTCATCACGGGATTAACTCCATGGTGTCATATTGTTGCATTGTCATCAAAATGGGGTACATTTTCAAAATGGATTACACTAGAAATGGGCAAGAAAATGCCTTACCATATTTATTTATAATCCATACAATCCAACCCAATATAAAAGCATTTTAATAAAGTAATTTAGAGCAGTTGTAGTTCCTATTATCGAGCACTGATCTGCTCCGCAGAGTATATACCTCCTTTTTTTGTATTCCCATTGAAGCGGTATCAAGACATGATAAGTGAAGGACCTGTTGGATCTGTTGGTGCTGGAAATGCCAATGGCTGGATGCAAGATGCATAATTTTTGCTATTAAATTTCAAATTTTGCCCCAATTCCTAGAACAATTATGAACAATTAGTAGAACAATCAGTATGAATTAGCTAATCGTAACTATCTCTGGGATATGCAGTCAGAGATATGTTGCTCGTTGCTAATTTGGTGCGTGTTTCACAGTGAGAGAGCTAACTACTAGAAATTAGGAATGACAAACAGGAACGTGCTGGCTAAAATGAGTGAAATACAATTAAATTGAGTGATATACAATTTTTCCGTTTTATATTTTTTTTCGTTGTATGAAAATACCTAAATAAATTTGAGTCGGCGCCAAACAAACAAAATGTAATTTGTAATATTTACTTTTAACCGAAAATCTGATTCACCCTTCATTTCGATGGAGATTTTTTGGCGTCGACTCAAAATTTTTTAGGTATTTACATTAGGGTAGGACTTAGTTACACTAAAAAGTTACTTTACTATTTTTTCCTTTCTTTTTTCGAAGGTTTAATTTTTTGTTACAAAGTTATTATTTTTTGCTTTTCAGTTACTTTCTTCTTTTGTCGTTTCTATTTTTTGTTAAAAAGTTTTATGTAATAGTAGAGATGATATGTAATATATTTATGTATAACAAGAGTTGACTGTACTGTAATTTATCGAAATGTTCGAATACAACTAGTAATGTTATTAGATATCATATATAGAATTCTAAATGGACCTTTAGTTAACTATTATTTTCTACTTATACTCAAAATATAATGTGAATATAAATTATCTTTTAATATACTAATAATATTTATACTACAATATTATATTTCACTATTAAATTGATATAATGCAATATGTAAGCCTTAAAAAACCCGTAGTTGATGGGAACATATTGAAGTTTACCATCTGAAACTTTCAAATAGTATAATCGATAAGATATTACTCTTAGTTGAATGTGTTTCCGTTTAGACAGCAAACCCGTGTTTTTCAGTGATGTATCAATGAGACCCTATTTTTATAATGTTAAACCATCATTTCTTTGAAATTTTTAGAGAATAAAGTAGTGATTTTTTTGTTTTTACTATTGGATTATAATATCTAAGCTTTCCATCATTGGAAGCAATGGGAGTCTAAATAATTTATTTCTTCATTTGTTTTTTATCAGTAGTTTTGTTGTCACCTGAGGTTATCAAAAAGAGACCCGGGCCTTATTAAGAGTATTAAATTTTTGGTAAACAATTTCCATAAATTTTAGCTTTAATGTTATACTTAAAAGGTGAGATAAATTAAAGTAAGCAATTCCATGCGAAAAATATCTCTGGGCCTATCTCCAGAGATAGGCCCGACCTATGTTCGGCTGACTGGTGCGAAGTTCCTACATGAATATTAAAGAGGAGAATATTTATTTTAATGATTATTTAGTGAATTATATTGATAAATTTGATTTGACCTTTGATTTGATAAAGTTTTTTGAAACACAATAAATTGTGATGATTTTTCTCAAATATCGGATGCATAATGAATCATGTTAACTACATCTTTTTTTTTTTCGCTATTATACGTTTTTATAATAATTTTGCAAAAAGTCGGCCTTATTAGCCACCAGTACCTCTTTTAAAGTAATTGAACTATCATATACCTTGCAGTAAACAAAAACCATTACGAACTTAGTACTCACTTGTTACGAGTCTTAAAACGAGTTTGTATCCAACCCAATAATGAAATCAAATTTTGTGTACATAGTTTACGACGTATACGAAGATGAATTAGCCCACCTTAGCCTCCAGGAGGCTAACAGGATCTCATAATAGCTTTAGTCCAGGAATGGGAGGTAATCCCCCAACATGGTGTAGCGAACTTAATTCTATTCGATTTTTCTAGACAACTTAAACGTATGCCTAGACAAATCGAGGCAATCATTAAAGCAAGACGAAGTAATATCCACTGTTAAAAGTTTATTTCCTTCCAAAATCTAAAATTTATGCAAATTTGTCTTTTTTTTTAAATTAATTTTAAATAAATAAATTTAAATAAATTTTTTATGCAATTTTACGCCCAGACCAACAAAAACATAAACATAAAAACATAAATGTTTATAAAAATATAGTTGATACGCATAAAAATTACAAAGAAAATAATTTAAATGAATTTTTCTAAGAGCGCCACTTTTATTGCTGTGCAGTGTTTATTGATTTAGCAGACATGAACGGTGTTTACAACTATAAATAACTATAACCAATTAATAATGTCCCCAACTTGTATCAGATTATAGTTATATTTTTTACACAACTATAAAACTATTTATTTTTCAGTGAAAATCAATGATAAATTTATATTTAATAAAAAATTTATTATTAGTTTTATTTATTTCCTAATATTATATACCTGACTGATATCTGCTTCATCTATCTATAGATATAATATTTTTTGTAGACAGTAATAGTTGATATTTGTTTTATTCATAATAATTTCAAACAAAAACTAATGTTATATACATAAGTTTTGAAAGAAGCTTTACTTGCTTCTTTTATTGAGTTGAAGTTTTGTAGTTTTACGGCTATATTACTTCTATAGCAAAGCACACTTCTTACACAACTAACTAGTGTTGATCTGAACAACATTGATTCAGAAATTAATTCATTTGAAAAATTAATTAATACAGTCAAAAAAGCGAATAATTCAGTTTTCCATCGACCACGGTTTATATTAGTGAAACTCGTTCTGCTCTGCTGAAACTCGCTTTACTTTTTTAGAAAAACTGATATATAGTTTCTCTTAAAAATCTAAAAAATATTATGTAAAAAAAAATTTCGAATCATTATTAAAAAGGTTCGATTTAATTATTAAAAACAGTTTAGGTACACTCGATTATTCGGCTACAAATAATCCGTGCTTAAATTTAAAAAAAAAATTTCAGTTCATTGTTATTGAATAAGAATAGGCATCTGCTTGAAAAACCACACCTTCTCTATGATTGATAAAATTATTGAGACTCTCAAAAGCAGACAAACCTCAAAGATTTTTGTAATAAATAAAAAATGATAATCCGCATTACGTATTCGTACATTTGTAGCATTGAACTAAATAAAATGAATTGTTCGGATTATCCGTATTTTTTAATTATCCGAGGTCGTCTTCAGTCCGGATAGTCGTGAGCGAACTGTCCTTCCAACCCGCCTTTCTCCCTTTATATATATGCTAATTATATGGACGGAAGAAGAACCACCCTATCTCAAGAAAGGAATCGTTTGGTATACAAGCGGCTCCAAAACTGGGGAAGGGAACTGGGAAAGACCCAAAGCTTCAGGTAGACGTCTACGCCATATTGGCTTGCGTCCGTGAGAACTTACGTATAGGATACACAAACCAGAGCGTATAAATTATCTCAAGACCGACGTGTAAAAGGATGAATTAACCCTCCTGGTAGCTCACAGGGGCTTATAAAAGCTTTAATGCAAGAAAAAGAGGTAATCAACCAAGATGTCGTAGCGAACTTAATTAAAAGTGTGTCTACAAAGATAGAAGCATTAGAGCAAAAGGAGGTAATTTCGACTGTTAAAAGTTTAATTCCTTACAAAAATCTCGAAATAAAACTTTTTTTTTTTTAATTTTAAAATTTAATTAATAAATTTTATAATTAATAATAAAATTGTCTTTTTTTTAATTAATTTTTTTTCCCGTAAATTCTTTTCCAATTTTACCCCCATATCAACAAAAACATACACAAATTTATACAAATGTAGTTGAAATACAAAAAAATTCCAGAGAAAATAATTTAAATGAATTATTCAAAGCCGCTTTTTTTGTTATGCAGTGTATATCTATCCATCCAATGGAAAAACTTGTTTTTGAAAGATTAAATCAAAGGAATAAATTCTAAAATCAGTATTTTTCAGTTCAACACTAATAAAATGGAGAAAAACAGGGAAATACATCACACTCCGTTCGTTCGTATATTTCTTATAAAACATTTTACTTACACTTTATTCTTAACAATAATGCATATACATCTCTTACAAAATTTCATCAGTTTGTTGTTTAAAACTTAATAGAAATAGTTTATCAGTTAATATTAAAAGTTCGTGAAACATGCTGACATTTTAAATTAACACTTATTTTCAACAAGATTTGTGAAAACATGCTGTTAACAACAGTCACAAAATACATATAATACAATCATTTGCGACATATATTAGTTTTATTGTTTGGAAAATTTATATATAATGTGTTGTTTGTACCAAAATGAATGTTTTCTACAATTTTATTGGAAAACAATGTACAATTTATATGCAAGTGTTTTTGTTTATGGATTTAGTCGATTCGTATAATATGGTGAACATTTTTGTAAGCATTTCTTAAAGTTTTACTTTCAAAAATATGTTTTAAATAAAACTTGTTAGGTTTTACCAGAAAGAGTTTGAAAAAATGACGTTATATAGTGGAGAAAAGCTTTAAGGCGTGGTTTAAACTGTTTTGGCATAAAAACTGTAAGTGAAAGGAAGAAGCATAAAGAATGAAAATATTTGACTCATGGATAGGCAATTCATTTATAATCTTTTATTTAACCTCACTTTCACCATTCCGTGCGGTCCAGTTTTAATGGGGCTCTACTTGGAACTGGGAGGTTGCTGGTTCGATTCCCAACACTGGCAGTTTTTCAATCAAATTAATTTTTAAAAAATTGATAAGGCAGTTAATTGACAAAACTGTCGGCTTATAGACAAAAACGGAAGTTACCGGATATGCTTGTAAAGGTTTTCTGCAGTTTCCTTTCACAAACTCTAGATGAATATCTGCATAGTTCCTATCAAAGTCGGCTGCGGTCGCACATCCAATTCCTAGTCTACATACAAATTCCTTGTCCTTTAGGGATCGGTAAAAAAGGCCTAAAAGAGACATACTTGCAAGACTTCGACCTCCCCTCCGATACTACCACTACTAATACTATCACTAACTTCACCCTCTGTTTGTGTGTTTGCTTGTCTGTGATCTTGCAATCAAAATTCCGGTTTGTTTTATTTTAGCTTAAGCTTTGAAATTTTGCACGTAGCTTTGTTTCACATAACACTACAATAATTGGGTACTATCTAGATGAACTGAGTGTGAAATTAAAACTCCAAAAAAAATGTGGTGGAAGTGTTGTGAAATATTTGAAATTAGTGGAAGCGGTAGAAATTTAGTTTTTTGATTCTCAAATATAAATGAATGAATTTAAAAACAATTTTTAATGTTAAAACACGAAAACAGTAGACACAATTTTTTTTTAAACGAACTTTTGAAATTTAATGAGCTAAAAAATAAAAAATAAAATTTGTTCCCCCAACTCACTAATATGTATACTATAAATGAATTTAAATGTTTTGATTGTTTTGACAATCAATATAAAACGATTAATGTTAATTCTTCTTACTTATTTAAAACCTGAGCGCCCCCTGCTGTTATTAATAGCCTCACATATTGGTTTCGGGGGGAATTTTTTTATTTACTACTTTGTAGTTTATTTAATAAAAGTTTGTTTTATCAGCACTACCGCATTTTTTTTTTCGTCTGCGCCAAACTTTATATGAACGGTTACTTATAAGATCTAATGTGAAAAATTAATATTACTGATTAAGTTTAAATTGGATTTACCACCTATATAGTCAAATCATTTGTAGTAAAGCACATAGAAAACAAATCAAAATAAGTTAAATTGCACACAAGGATTCTGTACTTGCTGCAATACAACAGACATTGGAATGGAAATGATAAAATTTTTACAGAATTTTTGTATTGTTTTCATTTTTAAAAAAGTGAGACTAGAAATCTGACATTAACCCACTTTATTATCTATAAAACTACTAATTTAAAAGTGTTTAACAACCAATAAAAATTTTAAGTTAACCCTAATATACCAGTCCAAGTGGCCGAGCGGTCTAAGGCGTAAGGCGTTATTGTCAATTATTTAAAAAAAAAAGGGGCGGTTAATTGTCTAAACTGTCGGCGTATGGACAAGAACGAAGTAACCGGCAATGGTTGAGAAGGTTTTCTGCAGTTTCCTTCACGAACTCCAGATGAATATCGGCATAGTTCCTATCATAGTCGGTTGCAGCCGCATATCCTTCCAATTCCAGGTTGCTGGTTCGATTCCTAACGATGGCAGTTTGCCAATGAAATTAATCGGCTATGCTTTGAAGGTCATCTGCAGTTTTCTTTCACAAAGTCCAGATGAATACAGGCATAGTTCCTACCAAAGTCGGCTGCAGTCGTACAACTTACCAATTCCCAATCTAAATACAAATTCCTTATCCTTTAGGGGTTGGTAAAAAAGGCCTACTTTCCAGGCCAACCTCCCCTCTGCTAATGCTACTAATCACTTCAAAGAGGATCAGAATATTTTTTCGAACAGGATATATTTTACAGGAAAAGAGCTATTCTCAATTAAATTTCAGGAAAAGTAAACTGAGAAAAATAAAGTCAACCGTAGGAGGAGTTTACTTTTTTACAAAAATAGGAATAAAAGTTTATTCTATGGAATAAAATAAATAATTAAAATTATTGTCTTGAAATTAAAATCAAGATATACCATTTGATGTGACAAGATGTATCGTAAATTTTTCAACTGGTTTCAGCTATTACATGATATAAACTTTATTTCAAATTACTATTGCAAATATGACGTTAAAATTGAATTGAAAATTGATCATATCAATATTTACCAGGTACATAAAACTAGCTAGTTTCTACTAGCCAGTCATATTACCAATTTAATATTAATTTAAAAATAAATTGAACAAGTAATGTAATATTACCTACTTATCTGTGTATATAGATCTACCAATAAAATGACTACCAAAGAAGTAATAACACAACCAACACAAGACGTAGACAATTGGTGTCTATCTATATATGGTAGCTACCTACTATCATCAGCAATAGTGGTGTTTCTTTTCAAAATTTTATACTTTATTTACGCCTAACACATTCGATTTTCGAAAAAAATTCTTAAAATAATAATTATTCCTTATAAAAATACTAACAACTTTTATTCCAAACATTTTTCCGTATACCGAATTGATTCGGTACAAATTTTGAAAAAAGATCGCCACTTTTTCTGTTCATTGTACAGAACACGAACAACCATTATACAAGTTTTATGTTGTTATCATTGTTCCTCACTTTTAAACAAGGTGAATTTAATAGTAAATAGTACTTTGTACTAAAAGTATAACATGAAAACGAAACTATAATATCTAATTGAATTTACAATTTGCACGATGACATACATACACGAAACATTTGCAGTTCCGTCTTTACTATAAATGCATGTTGGACACGTGCTCAGGGGCACTCACCTAATATATTTCATCCAATAAAAATTAATTAGTTTACAAACACACGTTAGTTTCTTTGTTCAAATCACACTGCAAAATTTTGATGGGAAACTAACTTTCATCGCTCGCTACATGAAAGACTGATTGTCTTTTGAAAGTGGATATGTAGCATTATAACCAGTCCAAGTGGCCGAGTGGTCTAAGGCGTTATGTCTGCGCAGTATGCCTACTTGGAAACTGAGAGGCTATGGGTTCGAATCCCGACATCGGCAGTTTGTTAATTATTAAGAAAGAAAGGGGCGGTTAATTGACTAAACTGTCGGCGTATGGACAAGAACGAAGTAACCGGCTATGGTTGAGAAGGTTTTCTGCAGTTTCCTTCACGAACTCTAGATGAATATCGGCATAGTTCCTATCGTAGTCGACTGCAGCCGCATATCCTACCAATTCCTAGTCTATACACAAAAATTCCTTCTACTCCACTCACATCCTCACATCCTTAGGCATCACAATGGACCTTATGGTCGAAGTGTAGCCCGCCCAGGGCAGCCTCTACAATCTATCTATCTATCAATGTTTAGCATTATATGTTTTTACTAACTTTTTTGAAAGCCTTAATATTCAAAGACAAGGTTGTCGCGGGCAAAGTTATGATAATGAAGTAAATAGGGCTGAAAAGTATGGTGATTTTCAGACAAGAATAAAAGAACGAGGGGTATTTACTACTTATGTCTCATGTGCCTCACATTCAATAGATTTGGTAGAGCAGTTGGATATGTTTCTGAAGCAGTGACATACTTCCAACTACCAATGAGTCCAAAATTACAATTAGAAGTACATCAACGATGCACTAGGTTGAAGTTAAATGCATTTTTTTTGTCCAGCCATCAACTTAAAATTAACAAAAACTTGAAAAATGAAGTGCATTCAAAGAGACAATATCCAAGCCCTTTTTATTATTGAGTAAATTATCAACAAAAATTTTCTAATCTAAATCTTTTATAATTTTTCTTTGTAGAAATTTATCTTCTTTTCTTCCTCGTAAAATTTTCAAAAATTGGTGAAATACCTCTTTCGTATGGAATTGAGCAAAAAATTAAATTTGGGAACCAATTTTTGAGTTAACAATATAAAACAATTGCTGTAATATGGTTTAAAATGGTGATAAAACCAAATAGGAAACAATTTATTGAGTTAATCACGGGCCCACCGGACTGTTAGGCTCTTTGTGTACCCTTATTACCCTTGTGTAATTACGCCCATGAATTTTATCAAACATTTGTTTATATTTGATTAAACTATTTGTTTATATGAAATTGTGGTAGCGGTTTCCATTATAAAGACGTTAAATAATTGAGACGCAATGAAATTCATTTTGATTATTCTCTTCTACTAAAATAATAATTGACCAATCATTTATATATAATATACAATTTGTCGATTTGTCAGTATGTATGTAGTTTTAAATGATCACTCACCTTTTGGGATTTAATACATTTTTGACCTATACATCATCCAGTTTACCATTTTACCAATTTCCATTGATCGAGTTACTAGGCCGAGTAGACGTTCTATACATTTTGCATAGTAAACGATTCGACTAACTGTTTACATATTTCGAGTAGACATACTTTTTTAGCTCTCGGTATCACTGCACCCTTTTCTCTAACAATATAAACTATTTTACGTCTTTTGGTAGAAATTAATGTCAATCTCAATTTCAGACATCAATGCGGTATTATGTTAAGGATCTTATCGACTTAATGTTCGAATTAAAGTCTTAATGCATGTATGTTAAATTACTACTGCCACATTATGCCACCGAATTTGCAGTTGAAGAAAATTGATACTCAATTTATTAAGTATTTTTAATATAAAACAAAACTTAACTATAAATTAATTATGTTATCACGAACTGTTTCTCTTTCAAAAAAAAAAACGAAAATGTATTTTCTTTATTTATTATCAAAAATTCATTCTGCCATTTACAAATAAAAATATATCATACTCTTTTTCACTTCGTCGAAATATTTAAAAAATATTATTTTACATTATACTATTCACAAAACCTCCATCATTTCACTTAAAGAGATACGCATAGCTTGAGGGTACATCCGGTCGATAACGATGTAACACAGTGTTAGCGTAATGCCAGTAGTTAAGTTCAAATACGAAGTAATTGCAACTGACTGTATACAGTTTACAGCAATGTTTAAGACAACGTTAACCTCGAAACGTAATTATCTAAACATCATTCATAAACTGTTTTCAAATTAGTTAATATTAAAATGTATTTAGAAAACTATGATAATAACCAAAGGTCGGATTATAAGCATTTCCATGTTTATTTTATCACATACAGATATATAGATATACACTTTGCAGACTAACGATATTGTGCATTTTTAAACTTGTTGAACACGGTAAAACTTCAACGAAGTCAGTTATTCTTGATGAACGTGCAATTTCAGCTTTTAATTTAGCTAAACAAAAATTAATTGATGTTGTTAAATTAGCACATCCTGTTTCGAACGCTGAAACTTGCATTCTCACTGATTCCTCCGGTACTGGCATTGGTGCAGTTTTGCAACAAAAAATTCATAACGTCTGGAAGCCACTCGCTTTCACATCAAGAAAACTGACAGACACTGAAAGACGATATAGTACATTTTCAAGAGAATTATTAGCTATTGTTTTTGGCATAAAAAAGTTTCGTCATTTCATTTCAAATCGAAATTTTTTCATTCAGACTGACCACAAACCTTTAATAAATGCTATTAATTCTCGTAATGAAAATTTATTAAATCGTGATATACGTCATTTAAACTTTGTCAGTCAATATACAACTGATCTTAGATACATTAAAGGTAGTGAAAACATTCCGGCTGATTGTTTATCTCGAATTAATACAATTTCACTACCTTCAGGTATTGATTTGATTGATATTAAGAAGATTTCTGATCACCAGAAATGTGATCCTCTTCTTATTAATTTGTTAAAAATTCCAAAATATTCTTTAGAAATACGTACTCCTCCGAATTCTCTTTTTAAGGTTTATGTGGAGACTTCTTTGAAAATTCCCAGAATCTTCGTACCTGACATTGATATAGAAGATGTATGGAAAGCTGTCCACAATCTTGGTCATCCATCAATTAGACAAACCTTGAAAAAATTACGCACATTCTTTTTTAACCCTAATCTTATTTCGCGAATCAAAAATTTGACTCGATCATGTCCGATCTGCCAATTAAATAAAATCACTCGTCACACTAAAAGTGATTTTATGCCAATTGAAGAACCAAGTATCAAATTTTCTTTCTTACATTTAGATATTGTTGGACCTCTTCCTCCTAGTGAAGGATATCGGTATATCTTCACTATCATTGATCGTTTTTCGCGTTGGGTCGAGACTATTCCAATCAAAACTATCACATCGGAAGAAATTATTAACAATTTGATTGCTTCTTGGTTCTCGCGTTTTGGTTTACCTACGAGGATCACTACTGATCAAGGTAAACAATTTCAATCACATATTTGGAAAGATTTTTTGTCTTCTCTAGGGATTAAGCATATTTCCACTACTGCTTATCACCCTAACAGCAACGGTATTATTGAACGGTTTAACCGGTCACTCAAAATTTCTTTAAATTGCTGTCAAAAAAATAATAGCTGGTACAAAATTTTACCTTGGGTACTTCTAAATTTGCACTCCTCGGTCAAGGAGGATATTAACCTTTCTTCTGCAGAAATTTTATATGGAATTCCTCTTCGATTACCATATGATTTCTTTTCAGAAAACGTTGATACATATCATTCTGTTCAACAATCTACTCGAGAGTTGAAAAATAGAATGATAAACGCAAAATTTTTCTTTACCAGACAGTTCACCAACAAAAATGTTTTTTTTACCCAAAGATTTAGATTCATCAAAAAAAGTTTTTATACGCGAGGATCATGTCAAACCTCCACTATCTTGTAATTATAGAGGTCCTTTCTCTGTTATCAAGAGATTTCCTAAATTTTTTGTTATTGATATCAATAACAAACCTACCTCTATTTCGATTGACAGGCTAAAACCTGCATACTTTTTTCAATGTTAATCTTTTCTTAATTTACTTTGTATTTAATTTTAAGATGTACATCAACTATTAAAGTTTTTTCCGAGTGAACAAGGTTGTTTTATGTTACAACCTTTTTCTAGTCGTTTTTCTTTATTAGTTGATGGGGGGAAGTATGTAGCGGTATCGCATTTTCATTAAATTATTATTATAATTTTATTTATCATTTTTATCTGTTGCTTAACAACTATAACTTCTCTCTTTTATCACGGTTGCTTTGGATGTTAACAACTTTGATAATTTACATATAAATAAATAATATGTCATAATTCAATCTAATAAAGATCAATTATATCTTTAACACTTATTTATTATTTATTTAAATAATAATTATTTATCATATCAATTAATCACTTCTACAAACTTAAGTCGTTCGTATGATATGTAATTGTGTGTACGTCCAATATGTGGTGTCATCCAAAATAATCAAACTATTTTAAAATTTTTGCTTTTATTACGTTCACCACTAAGGTAGTTATCTTGCAATAATCATGTTAAAGAGTTTCAACTCAAAACACACATATCAGGGAATATGCATGAAAATTTTTTTTCAAATTTATTTTCAGAATATGAAAATACTGTTAATACTGTAATAATATTTAACAACGAAATTATTTCCGACAAATATGAAGGAAGCTATAAGCTTTTAAAGATTATTATCTGTCTCTTTCTTGCAAAAATACTAAAACGGAGTTTTACGAGTATTTTAAATGGTGAAAGTGTAATATGACGTCACATAACATATCAAGAGGGCTATCACCCTCTTTGTCTAATCAGGAATTTCAATCATTCATATCTCGCTTATTTTTAAAGTTATTTAAAAAGTAATTTTACCGTGATATTTGTCAAGTAAACATGCTTCAGTTAAAGTGAAAAAAAATTTTCATTCATATTCCCTATATGAATAGACTGAGATTCTATACTAACATTTTTTACTTGAATGTACCTGGTATACTTGTTATACTTGGATTATATAATAATGTTTTAACGTTTTTTAAATAATACAAAAGGTGTGGTAAAATAACTTTTTTCTATGTACCTGTAATGTTAACTGTAAAATGTTGAAAAATGACAATCTTTTGGTTAATCTCGGTCAATAATTTGTTTTACTTTTATAGCCGAATCGCTAGACGCGTTTTACAAATAAAATAAAAGGTGTGGTGAAATTACTTTTTTTCTAGGTACCTGTAGTGGTAATCGAAAAATTTTTGATTGATTTTTATTAAAACTAAACGTCATAGATTTTGAAATTTTAAAGTTAGATACTCATATTTTGAATAATTTATCAAAAATTCACCAATTCCGTCGACAACGCGTTTCACAAGACAACTAGCTCAAGTGCTTGTCTTTAAGCTTTTTTTGTTTTCACTATTTTTTCATATTTAGGAGAATCAATCACTCCACACATATAAAAGTATTCATTTTTGTTGCAGTCTGAAAATATATTTTCCTTTTTTTTTTCGTATTGTAGTAGCAGTTTTTTTAATACGCCTTTTGGTATGGCTGTCATGTCATATATATCTGGAGATTTTATACATTTGGTAAAACCTAGGCCACTTACTGAAGTTAATTTTAGTACATCAATAACAGCCCGAAGAGTGTATAAAATAACAAACAGATTTACTTAAAGCTGGACAAAACTGTTATCAAAAGTGGACTTTTTATCAGTGCGATGAAAGGGAAGTATCTAGTATTGTGTAATATGTAAGTATTATAAGTATTTGTTCTCCTATTTTTTATCTCAGACAGACTTCTCATAAAAATGGAATTCTTGTCACTTAACAAGAAAATTAATCGGTGTTTTCTAATATAAACAAGCATAATGACGATTTAAATTTCACTCCATTTGAATATTGTACACATGTGAAAATTTTACACACAATTCACAAAACTTTGAATGTATTAGGTTGTTTCAAAATTTTTGTCGTTTTTATGAGTCTACTTTAAACTGTAATATCTCAGTGAATACTTAATCAATTTAATCGAAATAAGCGCCATTTGAATCAGTGCACTTTTGCCAACGTAACACAAGTCGATTAATTCCGTCGGCATAAAAATTAGGTGTTCGGGATTCGATGAAGTCGACGAAGACCGTTTGCCTGGTCCTGATTGGCGAAGGTTCTACCGGTGAGAAAGTTATCGAAGTGCTTGAAAAGATGGTAGTCGGTTGGCGAAAGGTCTGGGGAGTATGGTGAGTGAGGCAGAACTTTGACGCTCAATACGTTTAATTTTCAGACGGTGATTTATGAAACGTGACAATTTCTGTCGATCGTTCAAATCGTGGGGCACCCACTTTTCGAGCTTTTTTACATTTCCAATACGTTTTAAACCATCAAAAACCGCATGGGAACTGACACCCAGTTCTTCCGCCATCCCACGCACCGTTTGTGATTGGTCAGTCTCCACCAGGGTCCTCAAATCCTTATCCTGGATTACTCTAGGTCGACCACTTCGGGGCTCATCTTCGAGGGTAAAATCTCCGGAACGAAATTTTACAAACCAACGTCGAACAGTGCGTTCATTAACACAATCATTGCCAAATGGCTGGTTAATTTTTCGGGCTGTTTCGGCAGCGCTTTGGTTCAATTTGAATTCGTAAAGAAAAATTGGCCGAAAATAGCTTAACGACATCATATAGTAATAACTTGAAAAAAGGCAAAAAGTTAAAACTTGGAAAAAAATTAACAGCATCAATCAATGTATAGAGTACAAAATTCTTTATCGATCAGAATAAACCACGACACAGTAGAATAAATATTTATTGAGATATGGAGTTACAAAAACACATGTTATTAAAACGGACAAAACTTTTGAAACAACCTAATATATTATACCCTATGTTTCACTCTACCTTGAGATAATTTAACAATGCAATATGCAGTTGTTTACCGCATATAATCCGACCTTTAGTGATAATATTCAAGTTAAGTAAAAGAAAAAGTAACATTAATTTCAGCTTTTATTTTTAACCACTTTTACAAAAGCTACAAATTTTAGTTTTCTAAATGTGACTACCCAACATTTATATAATTACGAAAATAATCATCTTATAAAATATTTTTCTTTTTTTTTGTTGCTTTTATATTAAAAAATAAACTTGATCACAATATACAAGCAATAAATTAATAAAGATTTATCCATAAATAAATTCAAATTACAATTAATAACATTCAAGTAAATAGTAAACGAAAAAACAACAAAAACTTAATGAATTCATAAGCAAAAAGACTTAATAATAATCGTTAAAATTAAATACAAACATAAAAAACTATGTACAATAAAAAAAACAGTAATCATTAGATTATTTAATAATGCGTGTAAGAAAAAGATTGAATGTCACAGCATATCATACAGCTAGAAATTCTAGACGTATCATTTTGTAGGAAAAATTTGTTTCAAAATGTGTTAAGGCTATTCATCTTTCAACAAGTCATCCAAACTACAGTTTTAACTGGTTGTGTTAATATTTTGTACTGGTATTGTAATCGAAATTTTCTTCTTTATTTGTATCTGGTGATTAAGGAACATTCAATCATATTCTAACGTTTCGTAAAAGTTTGTTTTAAAGGTACATTTTTATACCACAAGTAAGTAAATGGTACGTTAATTCGCAATATTAATTAAAACGGTAAAAAAATAATCTCTCTATTTTATAGGTAATTAGGTATTCTTCTAACGGTAATCTAATAAATTTTTTTCTGTTTTCTTTGTTTTCTGAATATACACACAGGTACAAAATGGCTTATTATATTTTATAAATATTCTTTTTTTTTATTATAAGAGAGGTATTTAATGCTAATTAAATTTTATTGTAATTTTTGTTATTGTAGGAAGTGGAGTTCACACTGATGATGGTAATATTTTTATAATTTAGTGTGTAGATTTAGTTTTGTGTTTCTAATTTGACAGCACCAAGTTCTTCTAATAATGCTTGCATTCCTTCTGGTATTCGGCCTTCATCGATTTCACGACCCCATGCGCGATACTGTAACAAAATTGACAAATTTTTATTATTAATTTCTGCTTCACAAAAATTTTTACTTCAGTACAGAATGCTTAATTTTAATTAATGAAGAAGGTAAAACCGACTTTTTTAAGAGGCACTGTGTAAGCTCAGGAGAGTCTCGGAAGTGTTAATATGGAGGAAATTTTGGAATATTTGAGAAAGCCCAATTCCTTTACGTATAAGATAATTCGACGATTAAGAATATACATTGCGAAAACAAACGTAGGATATCTAAATCGGTTACAAACATCTTTATTGAAGGAACAATTCAGAACGGGTTTCAGTAGCCACAAGGAGCACAAAAAATCTTCAATACCTCAGTATATGACAGAGGAGGAATATCATTTTGAAGATGATCAAAATAGTAGAAAACGGCTAATATTTGTTCTAATATGATTTTTTTTACCTTTTCTAATTCTTTACGTAATGCAAGAACAGCTTTTTCTCTATCGGTAACTAATTCTTCGAGATATTGATATCGAAGTTTTTTCCGAGCACGACATTCGCGAGCACTTTGACGGCTTCGTTCTGTAAAAAATAAACATAAACATTATTTTCATTTAAAATAATTTTATATTCCAAAAGAATAATAATAATAACAATAAAGAAGATGATGATGAAAATAAGAAATAAACACCTGACAGAATTAATGGTTCTATCCGGTTGGTAGTGTTATTTGAAGGCTAATATTGTTTTCCACAGGACTATTTATTTAATGACTGAAGGTTTTATGACAAACAGCCTGTTTGTTTTGTTATTATGAAATTTATATCCCAGTTTTAAAACACTATTTTACAAAATTAATTACTTACTGGAACCAACCAACCACCAGCATAACAAACTCTACATACCACCATACAGTTACTATATGAATATCATCATCATTGTGATAAAGCCCCGTGTGTTGTTTAAACCTAAAATCATTCTCAAACCTAAATAGAATTATACGGATACCGGTGTATAAAAAAATTGACCTTATAGGAGTTAATTTGTGACAAAGAGAGCCTTATTTTTCCAATGAGTATATTACATTTGTTAATGGTACATATGAAACTTCAGTTTTTCATTTTTGTATATGACTTAAGAAAATCAATTCTTCGAAAGTAGTTAGTAATCTGAATGAAAAGTGTAATCAAAGGAGATAATCTCCTAAAACATAAAAAGTTCAGTGTGGTGATCGAAATGAAGTTTTGAAATTCCATAACTTCCCTGACTGCGGGACAAATTCCGTGAACTTTTTTGAGTAGGTCTCGTAACTCGACAAACACACTACTGCTAATAGTAGTCTTAAATACAAATATTTATTCAATGATTTTCAAACTACCAGTATATAGTCAAACCAACTATCAATTAAAAGAAATGCATAAAAATCTCTCTTTCGTATATAAAAGTAAACTAAACTTCTAGTCTCTGATAGTATTTATCTACTAACTTACTAACTAGATACAAACTTTTCGGGGAAACAAAAATTTTCTTTCCACTCGAATTTTATAAATAGAGGATAACTAAATGATTAATTTCATTTAGGACCACATTTATTGAATTCTAAATTTTTTTTTTCGTTATACTTTCCCGAAGCTGTATCTCGAATATATATTGATTTGTTTATGGTTTTTTTTTTCATAGATCGTGGTTTGTTTGTTTCTAGTTTATTTATAGGGCATGGAGGATCCACTCTTAGATTCAACGGCAAGAGAAATACATCTTGTATTTATCATACAAATTATATGGCATAAAAATAGGTCAAAATAATGTTTGTTTTATTTTATAAATACCAAGTAAAATATATAAAATATGTAATATTTCAAACTATATACCACTCCTACAGATTTCATAAGGAAGTGCAACTTTTATGATTAGGTGTGTAAATATTTCGACTACGTAAACTGTGGAACAGTGTACAGTACTATTCGACACAGTAGTAGTTATCCAGGAATAAACAACTAAACTCGCCATACAATTGTTATATAAAGGCCGAAAGCTCCACATATATGTTTATATTTTGTCTTTGCTCATTTGTATTTCTTTCTCTCTCTTTCTCTCTCTCTCTCTCCCTCTCCAGCCTTGTATTTAGTAATTTTAAATTACTAAATGTTCTGTTATTAAACTGTTGTACTAATTCCCAAGGATTTAAATGAATAACTTAATGTATATAAATTATTGCAGAATATTTATATATATATATAAATATATATATATATATATATATATATATATATATATATATATATATATATATATATATATATATATATATATAAAGGTAAACCCGGGAAAAAATATTCTGAATTATAAAACTATTTCAGTAAATATGTAAATACCCCTAATATTCGTTAAATTTTTATATTAAAATATTTGTTTTTAAACAAAGCATTATACTACAGGCAGTATAAATTCTTTTATGACATTTTCTCTACATGCAATTCTTTAAGGTATTTGTCGTGCTAATGGGTATAATTTTAGAATGTTTTTGTTTAATGGGCATAATTATAGAATTTTTGCAGACTTATTTAGCTTATTATTACATCCTCACACTTAAAATTTGTATTCGATTTGAAAAACTTAATTAAAATTCGAATCATTAACATGAGGAACAATGGAGACTACCCATTTTAAGCAGTATCTCTACTTTTTTTATTTTTAATAAGAAAACAGTTTAAAAATATCTATAAAATATTGGATTTGTTCTGGGTATTTACAAAAACGAGAATTATTGACTGTCTCATTGTTTAGTTATAACAACGTAAAATGAACCAGTTTATAAATAAATATACATGTCGGCATGTTGAACAGATACGACTTGGTAGTATTTGTATACACGTATAGACAAGTATCGTATGTTTAACGAGTCTACCGGTACAGTCTTGGTCAAAAATTATGGCTTATTATGCTATACGTTCCTTCACTCTTACTATACGCAAACACTTCTTTACTTTTGGACAATATTGTATCACAATAACTACCATAAGACTTAATAAACGCATTGGATATTTTTAGAAAATGGCTGAGTAGAGAAACTATAGACAAAAATTTGTATTACTAAATTCTTTTTTTTTTGTTCTACCAATACAGTTTAAGCGTTAATGTAAGACGATATAAGGATCGTAACGCTTTCATTAACAGTATATGTTGTAGCTATATTGAATTTAGCTATCTTGTTGATTTTGGTCATTTGTTTCCGCCAAAAGACAACTGGACATCATAATCTGAGTTGCAGTATTCAGAGATTTACATTTAATGCACTTATTTAACGGATAAACCATAAAAAAGGTAAAAATTTTATAAGTGTCCTTGAATTCTTAACAGTCCCATAGCAAAATGTAGTTTTCTTCATCTTTGGAGTGTCTAAAATACGTTTTTAGAACAATTTAATTCGGAATATAGAATAAACATTATTTAGAAATAAATCTTCCATCTAGTTTAGATTCAGTGGAAAGATTTCCCTAAATCATATATTATTGCTTGGAAGAAAGCATCGGTATGGAAATTATTTTGTCCAAAAAATTATTCCAATTTTGTTATCTGTACACAAATACTTTACAAACTAATTTGTAAAGTTTGTCTATATATCTCTCGTTCATAAAAATTGAATCAGTTGCATCATTCTAAATTTTACTGTACGTAATATTATACATATATGCGCTTACAATGTGTTTTACTGGTTCAAATATATTGAATGGAAGTGTACATAATATATTTATAATAAAAATTATATATATTATATAAAATGATAATTGGAATAAATAAAATCATATCGAAAAACTTTTCACAATTTAATTAAAAAATTCAATCGAACATTAAAAAATTAATACAAAATTTTCGAATATGTTTATCGTAAAATTTATTCCAATCAATTTCATTTTTGGTGTCACAAATTTCTTATAATTAACAAACAACCTTTTCTGAATAAATTTCATTTTCAAATACCATTCATAAAATGGTTATTACATGGTAGGGTTAAAAGTTTCTGGTTACAGGATCATTATATACACCTTAATTTAATAACATAAAATCTGACTACGATGACGAAAATTGAAAATACATTAAAATTTTCGGCGTGTCTAGTCACATGGTGGCGAGATAATAAATTTTCTCCGGCAGGTGAAATATGGTTTTGTTGATTGGAAATTCATATGCATCCGACACGACGGTGATTAGCCGTATTAGATGATTTTTGGGCCGAAATCATATTAAAAACAAAATTTCATGAAAATCGAAAATTAAAACTTTTTTACAAGATTCCCAAAAATTTAAAGTACCACTTTAAAAAATGCAGAATATTGATTAAAAAATTTTTATCTTGACAAAAACTCTTTTTTAGGAAAATTATGACCTGATCCTTTTAGTTTAAATACGACGATTTATGGTCCTCAAGATAACAGCGTCACAGTCTTTTAATTCAAATTGAAATTCTAAATGTTACCTCAAAAGTCGCGATAAATAGCATATGCGTGTCTTAAGATATTAAAGGTCAAAGGTAGCAAAAATAAGTTTTTCGTATCTCGCTTCCTATGCTTTACATCGTATTTGGATTTCTTACGAAAATTATAGATAGAGCATTAAATTCTCTACAAATTTTGTTCCAAGCAATTTTTTATAAGTTTAACCGTTTTTGAGATAGATATTTTCTCGAAAAATACACAATCACAAACATTTTTATGACCATACTTGGAATTCTCACAAACGATTTCCAATCGATTGAATATTTACAAGTAACTGTCCAAGTTTAAAAAAATGTTGGCTAATCGTAACCCCTATTTTATTAGTAATTAAATTACTCATTTACTAATGAGTCACCAACATTCACAAATGAAAGGAATGTAAAAAATCCTGTTGGTTATTCGTACGAGGATAAGCAAATAGTTCAGTTACTGTCCTACAAATTAACTCCTTAAATAGCTCATCACTCACGTGTGTGGAATAATTATTTTCACGAAAACGTTGAACTATACACCTCTTTAAAATTTTTCGTCGATTCACTCACACAAATTGATGTATGTAAATTTTATAATAAAACTCTTTATATACCTAATTTTGCTTTCATGTCCACCTTATCTGCAGCCTTTCTTCCTGGTTTGCGACCCCGTTTACCACCTTCACGTCGGTGTGTTCCTTCCTGTTTAAAACAAAATAAATTTAATAAAAGTTATATATACCTCAAATATAATTATGATTTATAGTACTTATAGTCTTTTATAATATTAATATCAAATTTTATGTATGGGTTTGACTGGATGAATATAATTAAAAAACTGGAGACTAACACATGAAGTATGGTATTCATGCTTTTGGCCAATATTTAAACTAGAAGGGAAAGCAGGGACCTCTCTACATATCATAGATATCAAAATCATTTTATGCTAAAATTTCTGAAAGGTAAAGGACAGCATCTCTTCAAACCATCAACTAATTGAAATAGAGAAGAACAGGTCAATAATCGTCGATAAGTTTAACTACTAGCCAGAATCTAGCCATAAAGTAATTGCGATTGTCCTAATTCGCGATTAAAAGTCAGGTGTACGTGATCCATCGATAATTTGAGCTATATCATGACACCATTCACGAGACACTTACATTATCATGAGAACTATCACTCCCAACAATTAACAAACACATTGATAAAAACATTGGTGTAGCCCATAAACCTGTTCTAAATGTATTTTTTGCCCAAGTTTCATGTAAAGAAATTACTTTGGAACTCTTCCGCCCCACTATTGTTTTCAAGGCTCTTATCAAATTCGAGGATTAAACATTGCGCAATAAATTTTGTGATACCGAAAATTCTTCGCTAGGGCGTGATAACTGTTTAAAAGGTTCCAATTTTGACACCCATATATTATCTTGTAGGATCCTGATGTATATATAAATTTTGTTTCAATTCTGTTCCAAAAGAAATGGAAGTTAGTAGTGAAAATATTTAGTGGAACATTCATTAGCGAAATAATTAATCTGTAAATTTTGATAAAAGCGATTTATTACACGCTCTCTATCAATTCCAGCTGGTCTAGTGTACCAAACTGTCTCCTCCAAATAAAAATTTCATGATCAATCGAATTCACAACTATGCACACAAAAATATGTGAAAATAATAACTAACTGAATTAATTGCTTAAATACCTGGTATATACTTACGGAATTATGAAATAAAGTTTCTTACAAAAGCTGTTTTCTTTTACAAAAGGAACATTTTTAGTCTTTAAGTTTTTGTTCTATCTTCTTACGGTTTCAAAGATAGGTAGTATTGCCTATTTTGCCGAAACATGGTCCGATTTTGGCCATTCTAAACGAACTTGACCTTACTTTTACAAGCTTTTATTAGCTCTAGAACACACATAAAAAATTTCAACTCGCTCTATATTTTCGTTTTTTAGTTATCGTGTTTAAGGACGGGCGGAAAGACGGACAACTTTGCAGAAATGGACTAATAGGTCATTTTATGAAAAATATATCTAAATTATTTTTTGGCTATCAATATTTTCAACCGTTACAAAGCCGGGACTAAAATTAATATACTCTGGTATATATTATATACCGGGTATAAAAACTGCTGATTTAGTGTGATCATCCGATCTCAAATCATAAACTCCATGTACAAAATAATAAAACAATAGACGAATAATTAATAAAAAATATTTTGATAAAATGGAAACCCGACTTCAAAAATCAAATATTCTATAACAACAAATGCACTAAAAAGTAAAAAAATAATTTCATATTCTTGTGCCAATTTTAGTTAACCTAAGCAAAAATTTTTAAATATATATGTACAATTATTTTTATTTTTGGAGTCGGTGTCAGCATCGAGAAATTCACATAACTTTAGGACACCGCCTCCAAAAATTACAATAATTGTACATAAAATTGACACAAGAATATGCAATTATTTTTTTACTTTCTAGTGCATTTTTTGTTATAGAATATTTGATTTTTGAAGTCGGGTTTCCATTTTGTCAAAATAGGTTTTATTTCTCGCTTTTTAGTGACTTTGAAGTTCTATAACTTATTTTATTTGTCTAAATATGGGTAGACCAACTACACGACTTACTAACTTTTAGTGCATTTCCTTATGACACTTTTTTTTTATCCGTTATTTAATTATTTTTTTTAGTGCACTTTTTCATAACATATTTTCAGTTTTTTTACATGTATTTTGTTTTTTTTTTTTTGTAAAAATCTTTATTTTGGGGTCGGTTTTTTTTTGGAAAAAATTTTTTTGAAGTCGGTTTTTAAAAAAATTTCCTTATTTTCCCATTATGAATGAGTATACCCTTTCAAAAAAAAAAAAAAAAATTCGCAAATATCGGTTATCACATACAAAATGGGGATTTTCCTCGATTTCCAGGGGATCCCCTCACCAGAATGCGATTTGGTGACAATGGGACCAATCTGAAATCAAACGCTTTAAAACAAACACAAAAAAAAATTTAAAATCGGTTCATAAATGATGGAGTTCTGAGGTGACAAACATTAATAAAAAAATACAGACGAATTGAGAACCATCCTCCTTTTGGAAGGCGAGTTAAAAATAAATGAAAACGGTTAATCAATTATCATTAAATATCAATATATATATATATATATATATATATATATAATTAATTATTTTGATTAAAAACGGTAATCACAATTAAAATGGTACATTAAAATAGCCTTCATATATTTTAAAACACACAACATCTGAACACACAACCTTGATTTCTGCATGTAGATAATTAAATAATAATATAATTATTTTAGTTGTATAATCTAAACATGGAGATTTGTTTTGTACTATATTATAGTTATAAATACATATATATATATATATATATATATATATATATATATATATAGTTGAAAAATAAATGCATTTATACAATTCTATTATTTTACAACAAGTTTATTTATTATAAACACTCTTTGATTTAACAAGTTATTTAATTAATTTTATACATTTAATAACATCATGTAAAAATTAAACCCCACAATAAACAAAAAAATTATTTATCGTAAAAGTGTATTCTATAAGACCAGAACACAGTGGTCATATATTATTATAGATCACACCCTTTTAGCATCAGATGCTAGTAATAGGATTTGAATATATAATATATCACATTGTTAGATCTAATTCCTAGTAAATTGAAGTTGGTTTAGTTATCAGTATTCCATGTAGTTCTTATATTATGTATATCACAAGTTTATGTAATTATCCCTGCTTGATATCCGATTACGTGATTTATGTCATGCAATCAATAGATATTTTCGAGTTATTAGTTCTCTTGTTTCTATTAAATGACTTATGAAAAAAAAGTGGCTGCAATATCTATAGCTTCAAGTTTAATTTAATTTAACCGTGCATGTCATGTCCGTTATTAATCAGTTTCTATTTGTGGTGATGGTACTCTGTAATTATTGCTATTTATGTTTGCTTTATGTGAGAATACGTCAAAGCTTTTGGACATGTTTAACACTATATTAAAACACTATACAAAAAAATTTTTAATACGATACACGCACTGGTGAGATTTTATCACAAAATTAATTATAATTATTAGATAGTAATTAATACACGATACTCAGAAAACATTAAGGGTATGACCAGCGGACATAGCCCATAACCCATAGGTCATTTCCCATAACCTTGCAAAAGTATAGATTGTGTTTCAATATGTTGACCGATAGAGAGCAAGCTATATTTAATTTGATAAATAATTAATATAAGTAATCGATTCACAAATATACATAAAATACGACAAAGCTTATACGAATAAAATTAGAAAACAAATAAAATCATTTTAATAATAATACATAGTAAAAATTGGTATTAATATTTAAATACCAATACCTGCCATCTACCGGTCAATGAATTCAAATACTCTCTACATTTTCGCATGTGAAATTAATTCAAAAGTACCGACAAGTGTTGTCCCCCGTTATCTGAAATATGTTTGTTGATATGGCGATTCATTAACAATTGAAATTGATTAAATTCAAATATCTCCGATCACAAATACGAATTTACTCGAGGATTCAGTGACGTCACGATTTAGTCAATCATTTATAATACACATACGTATAAGTATACGGAGGCGCGAGGTACCACTGTCATTTTCGATATCAATCCTACTTTCAAAGGGCCATAGTAAATACGACACCTGTTAGTTAATTTAAAGTAGGAGCGGAGGCACATCAAATAGCTGAGACATAGCGTAAACATTTCATTACGATAGCCATGAAATACATAAATGAACCAAATTTAAAAATTAATAAAAAATGTGTGTATACCGAATTGTGAAATACCTCTCTTTGATCAATTTACCTGTGTTGCTATATTTTTAAACAAAGGAATTGCACGTCTGAATACAATACCCATCCTTCAACACTAGGTATATCCTCTCAAACTTCTAATTACTAACCCAATACTGTATGTAACGCTGGACATACTGAGATATAAAGTAGATACAGTGTCTTTCATTAGTGAATGCGTATTGAGATCCTATAGTTATGTATAATATTGTCCCTGGTTTCATGAAACTGGGTCGGTGGTTTCTATAAAATTTGTAGTTCTATTTATAGAGTTTTATTTTTCGTGTTACAAAACAAAATATGTATGTTATAAAATAGTCACACATGCTTGTAGAAAGAAGTTGTTGACTTATGCTGCTACACGACAGGGTCGTTTTGTTCTGATTCTTTAACATATCCAAAAATTACTTTTGATATGTAAATCGCAAGTGTCAATAAGTTTTAGACGGTTAATACACTCGACATTTGAGTTGCTTACCAAGTCTCCTAGTATAGGTAATAGCAGCAGTCATAAATAATAAAACTTTTAAAATAAAAAAATTAATGCGTAAAAGTTTAAATATGCATATTTTCAAATTTAAAATTCAAGGTAAGAATTAATTACGTTTTAAACTACCATATTGCATTTAACAATTAAATTTTCGGCAAGCATTATCAAAGAAATACTCAACTAATATTAATCCAAACAAAAAGACATACACAAACCGGCAAATAGGCACATATTTAAATTCCATATAATTTATTCATGCATAAAAAAAAAGCTCACAAAGGGATTTAAAAAAATTCTTATTCATATCTCATAAATATACAAAATATAATTGAAATAAAAAATATGGAATATAAAATAAACTTTCTTCATAAAATACGATTTAATAAAAATGCCGGTATTGTCTGTGATTATGAGAAATGTTAGATTTTTATTTGAAGAGAAATTTTAATCAAACAGAAAGACACAAAATTATTCAAAAAAAATCAATAAAAATAAAATATTAATAAAAAAAAAATTACATACACAAAAATAATAATTTTTGACAAAAAAAAATACTGCGTTTTATTGTTTTGATCCAAAGTAGAACAACAACGCAACAGCAACAAGTTAACTTTGTTTGCTTAGTAACCAATAACAAGACTTAATAATGAACACACACGACGCAAATATGCCGGTAACACAACATCGGCTTGACGAAGTGTGGATCTCTTCAGTCATTCAGAATAGTATTACGATGCACAATGGGATCGGCACATATTGAGTGGGAAATTTAAAATGGGTGGGGCATAATAATATGAAAATATATTGAAACGTATTTGAGTATGATACGCAGTAAGTACACTATTTTAATGTGTACTTACATTAAGTAAGTTTAATGTTTAACAACATTATAAAAGACACGATATGACTTATTTCTAAATAAAATGCGTAAATTGTAACCAGTTCGCTTTACTCATAACAACATACAATTGACTTCAAGTGAGTGAGTGAGTAATTAAATGTTATTTTCACTTTCAAAGTGATTATAAAATATCGGATAGCATCATCATATCATACCAACACTTGAGACAATAAAATTGAACTCGTCTCATTGAAAAAAAAAAAAAACGGTGCAAAAACCAAAGATATTGTTGACAGACAGTTTACTCGTGTTTTTTTTTATCCCCAAACATTGATCACTAGCGACGTAATTATGAATGTACACTTTCCAAACTTATCAGAAAACTTTTAAGTATATGGACCAAATACACCCCGCTCCCCGCATACTCATTCATATTCCATTGCGCACATGATAATTTAGCAATAGTCAAACCTGGATGAGAGAGTTCAAGGGATCGGAATCTTCTTTTCGCTTATGCAGATTTCTCACTTATAGAGGTGCAGGAGCGGTTTTTTTCACTTACAGAAGATTAAAAAAACACAGGAAACAGTGACGGATATAAAGGAGTGAAAAACTACTCTGTCATATAGAGGTTTCTGTTTTTCACTTGTAGAGTTTTCTAGGGTTAAAATGACGGGACCTGGCAATTACTCTCACTTGTAGAGTTTTCTCGCTTATGTAGTTTTCGCTCACCCAGGTTTGACTGTAATTATTTGACAATTTCTTGCATAAGTTTCACATACAGTTTCTCGTAGACTTCGGGTACAGCCTAACGCGTTTATCTCCGCAACTTGATGCAACAATACTTCTCCACAAAAATTGAACATTGTCGCCTATAAAAGTTATCACCTCAAATCTGTTTGTACAAGAGATTTAAACAAAGAAGTCGATTGGTAGATAGTATCATCTGGAATTCCAATAAATCCCGAACTCTTTAAGCATGATGGTAGTCATATTAGAGTATTCAACGAGAACGAAGGGGAGGAGAAACCTTCTAGGTAGATCAAAGCAGCACTTTTTGACTCTTAGTTCAGTTTCAGACGCACAAATTGTAGTTTTCTGGCTAGATTTCTAACGTGTCAATGACAGTATAATTGGTATTTAAACCCTATAGATTCGTCAATTGACTGATTCGAAGCATCTTGTCTTTGAGTATACCACTTTCTATAGAGGTTATGATATAATATCTCGTTCTTCAATTTTTAAATTCACTTATTATAAGTTATACACTTCTTACAAAAAACTAGACCTTCTAGCAAGATATTATTTTAGATCGATTCCATTTTTTTACATTCATGTGTATACACATACGTTGTATCATTTTAATTACAATTTACAAGCAACATATTCATTATAAATTGCGCAGTGAACATACAGCTAAGTCAATGTGTATTTTATTCATTGAAATAAATATATGATGTACACCATTCAAAAGGTAAATAACAAATGTCATAATACAAATGCAGTGAATATTTATCAAAGGATTTTTTTCTAAGCTTTGGATTATTTATGTGTGGATGGTACTGTATTCAAAACTATTAAATGCTAGTAATAATGCTAGTAAAAAAATTTATTTCATAAAAATTCATAGGCCATAGTATTAGAATAATTAAAAACCGATATTAGTTAATTACTGCACTTCTAATGCAATCTAATGTGAAATACAAATTTCAAATAAAATCCACTTTCTGCCAAGTTATCCTCGAAACGACACAGGAACTTAATTGAATGCATTTGTTGATGTTTGGGTAGAGCAGAATAAACGGGCTATGAGATGTCTAGGTATAGCATCACAGTTGATGGTATTCAGCATATCCAGTATTTAACCATATGTCGGAAATTATAGAAAAAAAAGTTTATTACCGATAAAAGTTTTAAAATCTCAGACATAGTTTGTATGACTTTCATATGACAATTTGCAGTAAAGTGTGGCATTGAGATATATATTTACTACTTGCTCTGGTTGACCCCTTGACCTCCGGTGCGAACATCAATCTTGTCTCCACTCCCTGGACATAATGCACCCTTCTAGCATGTATACAAGTAAAGAACGTGTTTTGAGGTTTTATCTTCATTTTCGAGGGGTTTGCGTTGGGAAAATTAAGGTTCTGCCATGTCTAGAAGTGGGTTAGAATTTGTATAGACCAGCGAGTCAGTGTGTGAGTTACATAAAGGGCTGTATACTTATATATAAGGGTACTGTCTTACAAATATTCTAGAAATCGAAATGTCAAGGTCACCAAATTTTTTTCTACATTTAACATAAAACTGAAATGATTTCACGATACTACTTGTTTGAAAACGGTTGACATAATATCTCGAGTTCTATTTTACCAATAGACTAAAAACTATGATCCTCAAACGCAAATTCTGATAATTAAAAAAATATATATATTCAAATTTGGTTTATTTTGTTTCAGATGAACTTAGAGCCAAAGCCTTGGAATATCAAGCCAAACACTACATACATTTTTATCTTCTTAGCCATGAATAAACACATGTCGGAGAATTTTTCTTTTATCATATAAAAAAGAACGGTGTTGAATAGACGCCAGATTCTTATATAATAAGTTCTTTTAAAGAGACTCGCATACTATTTTTAACCTCGCTGGCTAAAAACTTTGTTCGCCTGAAAATTGCCAACAGAGCGCATACTAATGAACTTTTTAATCTCCAATGTACGGAGTGGTTTTACTTGCATATTGTATTTCCAACAGTACCTTAGTCGCCCATAGAATCATTCATCTTGTAAATGTTTAGTCGCCTCGTCTATTGAAACCGTCAATATACGGTTTCACAGAAGTAATAACAAGTTATATTTTTGTGATTAAAAAGTTGCTTTAAGGTAAGTAGTAGGGGGGGGGGCTCTAAATATCAGTGTAATTACGTTGATGATGATCGTTCTAACTCATGACTACGACAGACATACCTGTTAAATAAATAATAGTACATAAAATTTATAATAACTCTTCCTAATGCATAAACTTTTCACAAACATGAAAAGTCATATTAGTCGAAAGTATGATAATAATGACTAAATAGAATGACTAAACGCCATTTAGCCATTCAAATAAAATTGAAGAAACTATTGTAATTAGCTACAATAAATAATGATAACAATTGTTAATTATTTATTTGTATTCACTTTTATTATTATTAGCAAAGAAGGAGAATGAGATTATTAAAATTAATAAACAAGTATTAGAATAGAATAGAAGATGTTTTGTATTGAAATTACGTATTCATGTTGACGATCGAAATGATGTTAAGTTACTTGACTGTGGGAAAAACTCTCTAACCATTTTTTTAGATGTTATTATAATAATTTTCCTTTATTCATATATCTAAATTAAGTATCTCTTAAAAAATAATTATATAAATCCATATCCGTATCCATATCCGTATCCAGTTTTTTTGTAATTCTGTTTTGTAATTATATCCGGGATAAAATATATACCATAGGGTGTATTAAGTTTAGTTTCGCTTTTGTAACGGTTGAAAATATTGATCGCAGAAAAAAAATGTTGGTATAGATATATAGTTGGTTCATAAAATGACCTAATTAACATTTCCGCAAATGTGTCTGTCTATGCGTCCGTCCGTGAACATGATAACTCTAAAACGAAAAGAGATAGCCAGCTGAAATTTTGTTTGTGTGTTCTAGAGATAAAAAGTAAGGTCAAGTTCGTGGTCAAAATCAAACCATGTTCGTGCAAAGCTGCCTGTCTATGAAACCGAGATAGAACAAAAATTTAGAGACAAAAAATGTTAAAAATTTTAAAAATAAACAACTTTAAAGCAATTAACTCAGTTAGTTGTTACTGTCACTTGTTTTTAATATGTTTTTCAAGCTTATCAAAAATTGATTTTCTATATTCACTAGAAATTAAAATACTGTAGACCGTTTAGAAACTTCTTGCTTCTTTGGAATGAGCTTCATATGTGTATACAAAGTTCTGTTATCGTCCATCAGTTTTGCCTGTAAGTGTGTTTAGACACTTCGCAACAATGTCGTCATTCAGAAAGTTTCAACGAAGTCTTCGAAGGTTGTGGTGTTTATTTTTAGCCAAAATTTTGGCCTGTTCGTCATTGCGAGATCCATCTTCAGTACTATTCACCATTGTTAGGTTGGTCTTCAAAAACTCCATTTGTTGTCTTACAGTCTCCCGCTTATAGCGATTTAAAGAAAGAACTATTCTCAGTAACAGAGAATATGACGAAACATCGTACGTAATCTCACTTTACGCAGTTTTGTATCCAAGTCTCGCTTATTCAACTTCTGCTGTATTTGATGCACAGAAAATGTCAATAATATCTGATAATACAATCCAATAAATTCAATAAATAATAAAATTTTATTTTACCATAAAAAATAAATAAATACAAAATTTTATCTAAATTTGAATCGATTTATTGCATAAAAGTAAAAGTTTATTCTAGCTTGTACCGATTTGATTACCAATATATTATTCCACAGAAATTGATGTACAGCAAACAAAATATATTGGTGGGAGCGCAAGTTTGTTTTAAACAAGATCAGTCAAGCGCGAGTGGGATTCTCGCAACTAAGGTTCCGTAGTTTGACTTGCAAATATTTTGATAGGAATTTGACAAGAGTTTTTAAATCCCTCAAAAACTGTTAAATTTGAAAATAAACCAACTCTTATTTTTCGTGTAAAATATAGATAATTATCTATCAGTCCAAATTAATTTAGATTTTTCGATTCGAACTTCGTTGTGAGAGGGGAGGAGTGACGATTGTTTGAATATTTTCGGGACATAAATCAAAAACTATGTCACATTGCACGTACAATAGTAACTCTACTTTTAGATTATAACCTCCATTCCCAATAAACATAAAATTAGATAGATTTTACGGGGCAAGCACGTTTTACAATTGTACCCAGGCAATCTCAAGTCGATAGCAATATTGGCTTCTGAAGTAAGTAGATGTGGTGTACGGACGGGCGGGCCAAATCAAAAAATAAGTGGTTCGTTTTTACTATTTTGGTATACCAAACCCTAAAATAAACTTTTGACTAAATGTGTGTTTTTTGCAGCGCATTTTCAAGCAGTTTGCGTACAGAAATTTCTTTTTCATAATTAGCTCAAACAAATAATTTCAAGTTTTTGTACTCGTCCAGGAAACGTAACAATGAACAAATGAAAATTCATGTAAATTTTGTATAAATATGATTTATTAATGTAATTTTTTCGATTATATTCTAGTCCGAATGGATTTGAATAAAAACAACATACAGTAAATATAGGACTAATGACAATTTAGTTGATATTTTAAATAAACAGTCATTTACCCTTTTATATTGAAATATTCACAAGTCACGTACATCTCTAATGGTTGTCAATCAGTTCATTTAACAACCTATAATTATAGTAATAAAAATGTGATTATAAGTACCTATAATCACATTTATTTTAATTCGGCAGTCGACTGAACTTGATTATCTATACATCGATGGATAGATATCCTGTTAACACATATATTCGATTGGATTCTCATAATAAATTAATAAATACCTACCAATCAGTACTATTATATTACACCTATATATAGATTTCCATCAATTAAAAATCCCGAAGGATTTAATAGGGTGTGACGTTTTATAGATGTGATACTTTAACTAATATCAATAAAATCTAAACCAATTTAATCATTTTGATTGGAGTATTAATATATAGAACACAATTAAGTGATGGCAAAACGATATAAAATACTTAAAACGTTCCGGAGGCCAAACATAACCGATCTCTGGAGCGAAAACTAAGACTTTTAGAGCGAAATTTACACTTTTTTGCGGAGAGTTTTATTCACTAGAAAAAGCATCTCTTTAAACCAATATGGCGGCCAAATCACGAGAGGTGGGTGGTATCCCAACTTTTTAGATTAAAATATGTCTTTGTTCCCTATAAGCGTACCTAAAAATCGTAGCACCATGTATAAATTCAATTTAAAATGTGTTTGATTATAAATAATCTTCGCAATTGCTCAATTCATTTGCCCAAAATTTAATACAAAATTAGTTTATTCGTACAAAAAAAGGATGGTAATTGTGTGTAATAAAAATGCAATGGAGTGAACATTTAATGTTTAAAACCATAATGATGTAAGGAATGAAATTATATAATTCTATAAACATTTTTGTTCTGTCTTTATTATTGCAGACGAAGAAAATTTAGTCTACCATTTGTATAACAAATGTATATATCTTCAAATAAAATTATATAAAACTGTAATATTTTGTGATGTCTGGCATAACTCTGAGTCAAGTTATTACAAGCTCATAATTATGCGGAACAAACTTAAATTAATAAGCCGTTCAACAATATTAGGGTTTTGAAAGAATTGTCAAATTCGTTTTCGTATATTGCGATTTATTTTTAACAATGTTGGAGTTCGTTCTCCTACGCGTATTTACACTCTATTTATTTGTAACAATATTGGAGTTCATTCTCCGACGTGTATTTTTACTCTGTTTCGTAACAAATTTGGAGTTCATTCTCCGACGTGTATTTCGACTCTAATTTTATTTTACAAAAATGTTTCTTAAATTATATTTACAAAAATGTAGGTGGACCAAACTTGTAATCCTATTGGTTTTCGCATAAATTATAAAATGCGTCTATTGGTCACTAGACGTGTATACTCCTCAAGGGACGTGTATACTCCACAAATTTCCAAACATATGCTTTAATTATAAAAAATACCTTAATCTCTATAATAAAATAAATATCACGAAACTCCGTTAAAGTTTACAATCAGCAAACATTTGGATAGAAAAAATACTTAAACTAAGCCTTAAATTAAACAGTGTCCTTTCCCAAATTTTTATGATGGGAAATTCCAAAATGTAAAGATGAATTCAATAATATTTCAATACACATACTAATAACTATAAATATGATATTAAATTAAAACTCGTATAACCATCCATATGAACACACTTAACGTAATATATGTATAGTAAGATACTATACATAAAATCCCTTATATAAAGGGTCTTCAAATAAACATTGTACTTTCCCAAATATTTGTGATGGGAAAATCCAAAACGTGAAATGCAATAATAATACTCAAAACTGAACATCCCGCCGGCCTTGAACGGACCACGTTCAAAATTACGAATAATTAAATATAATGTGAACATTCTATGATTCCTTAACTATGCTGATAGGAAAATAAAAATATAAAATTAAACAATATAACTTAAACAATCAAATTAAACATAGAAAATCTATAACTTATAAATTATTTAGTGGCAGAGGTGCCACACGTGTGATACAACGCTTATAAATTCCCGAGTGAGACTTTACAGTTACCACTCGCGTTTTGAGAGGCCAATGAAGTGGTGGTGTGTAGTCTTCTTTCAATAGAACCATGGTACCAATTTTTACTTTGCCCGTTGTTTGCAGTTGCCATTTTGATCGGGTATTTAGTTGATTTAAATACTCCTTGTACCATAGCTTCCAAAAGTGTTGTTTCATACACTTAATATGTTGCCAATTGAATAGACGATTGATAGGTTCGTCCGTTAACTCTAAATCAGATACGCCTGTGAATGTATCCCCTATACGGAAGTGGGCAGGAGTAAGGACAAGGAGGTCGTTTGGGTCTTCAGACAAAGGAGTGATAGGACGTGGGTTTAAAACTGCTTCGATTCCAGTCGTATAAGTTTCTAATTCATCATATGTAAATAATTTATCACCTATTATTCTATTGTAATGATATTTAAGTGATTTTACTGCCACTTCCCAATGTCCGCCGAAATGCGGTGACCGTGGGGGTATAAAATGCCAATTCCGCGAAACAAACAAATATGGATGCGTGTATTTTAATTTTCCACGATTTCGAAATTTATTTTCTTTTGTATAAAACGGACCACAATAATCGATTCCAGTATTCAAAAATGGACGTGTCTGAGCAACTCTGTTGCGGGGAAGATCTCCCATGAAATAAGTACAATCGGGTGGCCTTACTCGAAAGCGTATTATGCATTTTCTTATAATCTTTTTAATTGTGTTTTTACCCTTAATAGGCCCGTATTTCAATCGTACCCGATTCGCAACAAAGGTTTTTAATAAATACGGCTGCGTGTTTATCCGTTGTAACGTTATTGACGAATCTGACCATAAATATACTTCATTAATTGTTTTACGAATCGCGTTTAAAACTCTCTTAATTAAGCGAGAAAGTAATAACGCTGCGCATAATTCTGATTTTGGCACAGATATTGTTTTTAAAAGAGCAGTTCGATTTTTGGAACATAACATGTTTGTGCAGGCACCGTACGCCTTTTCACTCGCGTCACAAACCCCGTGTATTTCTGTACGAATTTCATTCGCTATTATTGTGTTTCTATAAAATTTGATTTCATTTAGTCTTGTAAGCTGCCCTTTTAGATCAAGCCACGATGTGTAAATGGTTTGTGGCAATGACTCATCCCATCCAAAATTATATTGCCATAAACTTTTCATTAAAATTTTTGCCCTAACTACTAATGGGCCTAACAAACATATTAAATCGTATAGTCGAGCAATATTTGATAATCCACTTCGTTTAGTGATTTTTGAATCAAGTTCCTCTGTGATTTTATATGTTATCTCATCGTGTAAACTATTCCTAACCTTAGTCGTCAGATTTGACTCCTTCACTACAGGATGATATGGCAAAAACCAATGTTCCTTTTTTATCTCACGTGCATTAACTTCTAACATGTGTGCTACTGTAATAGCTTCGCGCATATTTTCAATAAATTGTGTTATTAATTCATGATTTTTACCAAGTTTTCGTTCTAATGAATTAAATTGCCTTTCTGTTTGTTTGCGAGATTCTCCTAAATTTTTTATTTTTTCATTAAATGGCAATCGAACAATACATTGCCCATTGGCTGAATCGCGTTTCGTATTTTGTTTAAAATGTTCTTCGACATGAAATTCTTCCTCTGGTAAGAACGTTTTGTTTTCTATTTCTTCAATTTCCCAAAATTTAGTTATGCTTTTATGCAATGAATTAAATGTTAACATGCAATTACTCTTATTAGTTAGCTTTTCATTGTTGCCTACCTTCCCGGAGATAATCCAACCTAATTTCGTTTTTTGAAATCGAGCTTTATGACCTGGTATTGAAATTTGACCTACACATAAGAGGTCATAGAATAATTCAGCTCCTAACAACGCATCAATGTCTTTAGGCTCGTTAAACTGCGGATCGGCAAGGTTTATTTTTGGAGGAATTTTTAAATTTCGTTTGTCAATTAATTGATTCGGTAAGTAATTGCATATTTGTGGTAAAACAAGAAATTCTACCTTTTCACGATAGTCGTTATAGTTTGAATATATTTCTGCATTAACAGAATATGTTATCCGCGTTTCTAATTGATTTAAACCCTCCACAGGTTGATCTATATTTTTGAATGGTAATTTTAAACGATCAGCAAAACTTTTTGTAATGAAATGAGATTGTGAACCATTATCCAATAGTACACGTGCTTGGGCCATGTCACCATTTTTTCCTTGTACTTTTATCAATGCAGTTGACAATAGTACTTGAGTGTAGACTAACGCGCTATGTGCCTTAATGCTTTCTGCGTTAGGATTTGATTCTGTACTTTTTTCGTCTCGTTTTATATCGTTTTCCTTTTCGAAATGAAGAAGCGTATTGTGACTTCTTCCGCATTTTTTACATCCTGACCATTTACATTCGTTATTCCTATGCCCGGAATGAAAACAATTAAAACATAAACGCGCGAATTTTATTTTATCAGTACGATCCTGAATTGTCATTCGTTTAAATTTTTCACAACCGAATATTTTATGGGCTCCATTGCAAATAACACATGTTGTTGATTTCTGAGTTGTTGTGAACGCTTGTTTTTTGTTTAAATTATTTCGCGATTTAAATGGAGTGTTTGAACTATTTGTACTGTTCGTATTTATTGCCGCGACCTGTAATACCTGACAGCGCTGTTCTAAGAATGTCATGAAATCCTCCATGTTTGGCATTTCGGTTCCTGACAGCGATTTTTCCCATTCTTTATGCGTGTATCTATCTATTTTAGAGGTAATTGTATAAATTAATAATGTGTCCCATTTTTCAACGGGTTCCTTTAATGATTTTAATGCACGTAACTGAGTTCGTATCGAGTCTAATAATTTTCTCAACTCATCAGCAGATTCTCGCGAAATACTGGGTAATTCCATCAATGTTTTTACGTGATTCTGAATGATTACTCTTTTTTTGTTAAAACGGTCATTTACTAATTTCCATGCGACAGTATAATTTTCTGGAGTTGATTCTAATGCATTTATAACAGAGATTGCATCTCCTTTTAAACATGATCTTAAGTAATGTAATTTTTGAATATTGGAAAGACTATTGTTGTCATCAACCATCGATTTAAACGAATTATAAAAATCTAACCATTTATCGTATTTTCCATCAAAGGTTAACAGTTCAATTTTAGGTAAACGAATGTTGTTTGAATTAGTGTTCGCGTTCATGCTCGATTCTGGAGAAATGCTCGGTTGAAACATATCTCGGGCGCGACTTATTGTTGCATAATAAAGTGTTTCAAATTCATCGAATTCGTCTGAAGTCTCGGTTACTAATGCATTTATACTTGTTTGTATCGATTCAAACTCATCTAAAATAGGCTCAACCTTTTCTACGCGTAATTTGATTTCAGTTAATTTATTTCTATTCTGCGAGTTATCTATAAAGTTTACAAATCTTGTGAGCTTGGTCTTGAGGACGGCTCTTTGTTTCTTTAATTGGGACAATTCTTCCGTGTTTGGCATATTTATAAGATATTTAAGAACTAATTATTAATTAAATACTATCTGAATCCGAATAATTATACGACTGAATTGAGATAAAGGGTAAAGATTATATAGAGGAATGGAGAATATTTCACACTTATCTGATTGTAGCGTTAGACGATGATGCTCTGGAGCACTCCCTGATCTGCGTGTTGAAATGATGATGTGCACTTCCGTTGTTGGTCTCGAAGAAGCCTTAGATTCGTGTACTTCTTTTGTTTGATTTTGTAATCTACACTAAATGTCTTGTCTTTTTAACGTACTGCTCGCGCACTGCGATTTCACTGATTGCTTAATTCTTCACAATTTCACTGAACGTATAATTTTTCACTAAACGTATGACTTTTCACGAAACGTGTAATTTTTTAATAAACGACTTTTCACAGTTGTGATGAACAAATGATTTCTCAGATGAATAGGACGTATTCCCAAATTGGCTTCCGTTTCATCCGGTTGTGTAATTTTTCATAACTGTTGTAAACAAATGTTTGCTTTGTTGAACGCATAAGTTTTTACTAAATGTATAATTCTTCACAAAACGTATAAATTTTCACAAAACGTATAAATTTTCACAAAACGTATAAATTTCCACAAAACGTATAAATTTTCACAAAACGTATAAATTTCCACAAAACGTATAAATTTTCACAACTTTGATGAACAAATGTTTTCTCAGATGAATAGGACGTATTCCCAAATTGGCTTCCGTTTCATCCGGTTACTAAACGTGTAATTTTCAATAAACGCATAACATTTCACAATTGTGATGAATGAATGTTTTCTCAGATGAATTGGACGTATTCCCAAATTGGCTTCCGTTTCATCCGGCTCGAAGGACCATGTAATATTTTGTGATGTCTGGCATAACTCTGAGTCAAGTTATTACAAGCTCATAATTATGCGGAACAAACTTAAATTAATAAGCCGTTCAACAATATTAGGGTTTTGAAAGAATTGTCAAATTCGTTTTCGTATATTGCGATTTATTTTTAACAATGTTGGAGTTCGTTCTCCTACGCGTATTTACACTCTATTTATTTGTAACAATATTGGAGTTCATTCTCCGACGTGTATTTTTACTCTGTTTCGTAACAAATTTGGAGTTCATTCTCCGACGTGTATTTCGACTCTAATTTTATTTTACAAAAATGTTTCTTAAATTATATTTACAAAAATGTAGGTGGACCAAACTTGTAATCCTATTGGTTTTCGCATAAATTATAAAATGCGTCTATTGGTCACTAGACGTGTATACTCCTCAAGGGACGTGTATACTCCACAAATTTCCAAACATATGCTTTAATTATAAAAAATACCTTAATCTCTATAATAAAATAAATATCACGAAACTCCGTTAAAGTTTACAATCAGCAAACATTTGGATAGAAAAAATACTTAAACTAAGCCTTAAATTAAACAGTGTCCTTTCCCAAATTTTTATGATGGGAAATTCCAAAATGTAAAGATGAATTCAATAATATTTCAATACACATACTAATAACTATAAATATGATATTAAATTAAAACTCGTATAACCATCCATATGAACACACTTAACGTAATATATGTATAGTAAGATACTATACATAAAATCCCTTATATAAAGGGTCTTCAAATAAACATTGTACTTTCCCAAATATTTGTGATGGGAAAATCCAAAACGTGAAATGCAATAATAATACTCAAAACTGAACAAAAACAAATAAATGGTTTGACATAGAGTAAATTCGCGTATACGACTTCATTCAACATAGTTAGGGGTTTTCTGAGGTTTTTTGTGTATGTAAAGTTTTATTACAACCATAGTAATAATAACAATGTTTCGCTACATTTTTGTATTCTCATTAGTTTTTATTTAGAAACATAATACGTATTTGGTAGAAATTTAAAACCATTCCTTGCATATAGTTTATAAATAGTGTTAGAAAGAAATAATACTAAACTAATAGCTTAGAATTTTTAATATAGAAATTAAAAATGATCGGGAACTGATATTTGATGTTTTTTTATAGTGTATTGCAAAGATTATCCTTTTGTTTTTATCTTAAGGGTAAATGAAACTATAATCAGATACATACTTATCGTAAGAAATTTAAAGGTCAATTATACAAGAACAAGAAAAAAAAAGTGATGTTACAATACGAACAGAAGTAAAATTATCAATTCAATAAATTCAATATTTAAAAAAAAATTCATTTGTTTCTAGCATACGCATATTATAAGAACAAAATACAATCGTGTTACAAGCTCCATCTAGTTAATGTGCCAAATATAGGTATTCAAGTCAACATATCAGGTCGGTAATACAGATCGTACCGTGAACGCCATATTGAATTAACACGCTTGTTAAATATGAAGCTAGGGACAAAGAATACAATTTACAGTATTCTTTGCTAGGGTCGAAAATATAAAATGCTCTATTGTATTCATGGCACTGACCTCATATAGAGGTCAATGATTCATAAAAATTTATTGTTTATGATTTTATCCGACATTTTCATTCAATCAAAGAACACAAATTCAATCCATAATATATGATTCAATCATATATTTAATACTACTAAATATATGGATTCAATCAAACTTAACAGGTCGGTAAGACAGATCGTACAAAGATCGCCATGTTGAATATCACAGTCATGCGTATTTTGGACTAATGTTCTTTGTTTACTTTCTCATGAATGAGAGCAAATAAAATACTAATAAAATAAATTGATCAATGTATAAATTAATTATTAGCAAAAATTCAAAACTTTATTCATAATAAATATTAAGTATATCATTGCAATATCAATATAAATTTATTAGAAAAATGTAAATTGTATTGTATGTTACGGTATGACTCAATGAGGCCAGTTTGGGATAAGATATTTGTGTACCTACATTTAGTGAAAAGTGAATTTAAAAAAATTGCTTTGTAACATACCATTTGATTATCTTCTTCAGTAATCATTGTTGTATCCATATCCATTTCAGTTCAGGAATATCACACACAAAATAATACACTTTTGTCACTTGTATAAAGATCGTTTTAAAACGTGTCTATGTTTACAAACAAGCAAGGTCATCTGTTTCTTACGTCATAGTCACGCATTATACATTCATAATAAACAATATAATAGGTTTATTTTATACAATGGGATAAAAAGAGATGTGAAGATTTTGCAAACACGAAGACGTAAAGTAGATGTCTCTGCGTGTGAAATAATATTTTTACTATTGGTAGATGGCAATATCAGTTAATACCAATATCATTTATAACTCGTATGTCTATGGTCCAGCTAAAACCGTTTCGTTAATATCTGTTATTGGAATTTTTGAAGCTAATTAATCAAATTAAGATTTTTGATCAGTTTTGTTTATGAAAGTGGGTAGCTTGATTTTTGAGCAAAAATATTGACTAATATATTTAAGCACTCTAAAGTCGTTTACAATCATGAAGGTTTATCATATAGTAAATAGATGGCCCTACCAGAAAGAAAACTACAATATTTGGTAATTATGGAAGAGTTTTCGTTAATAATAGATTGCGCTTCGATTATTGTAGAAAAATGTTGTTCTGTTTCATTTTCATGAACAGAATAAAATTGCTGAACTTTAACTTTTCTACCTAAAATATTCAACATCATGATTTCATACCTTTTTAAACCTTTAAAAATAAAACATAAAATATTAAAATCATTCTGTTCCAACGAAATTGAAAGCGATTATGAAGAAATGCATTTATTGAATGTAGAAATTTATTTGAACGCGAATGAAGAATTATACAAGATATATTTCCTACAGTGTACCCTATTGCTAATTGCCAATTAGAAATTACAAATTATTACATATATTTACATAGTCAATAACCGAATCCGGATACAAATACCCGGAAATATAAATAAGCAAATAAGATATTTTACTGCTTAGAAATATGAGAAAGCTTTTAACATATGATTTCTATACTGCCATTAAAATAATGTATAATTTCATTAAATACCTATACGAGAAACTTGTTAAGCATTACACCTCTGGTGGTGTTCCATGTAACTAACAAAAGAACCAAAATAAGAAATAAGTTTCCAAGCTATATATGTTAACTTAATTCTGTGAGCGTTTTTTTAGCAAATTTTATAATTTAATAATGTCTCGATGTTGTTCATTGACTTTGTATTCATGTAGTAAAAGAAAATCCCAGAAATATCGATTTATTATTTATAACTTATAATTTCATTAAATACTTATGGAAACTTGTTAAGCATTACGGTGGTAACTAACAAAAGAACCAAATTAAGAAATTAATTTACATGGTATATATGTTAATTAAATTCTGTGAGCGTTTTTTTACCAAATTTTGTAATTTAATAAGGTCACGATGTTGTTCATTCACTTTCAGTAAAAGAAAAAACCCAGAAATATCGTTTTATTATTTTCCACAGCTAGGTAAAGAAAAATTTTGAAAATAAGTTGGAGCGAAGTCTCTAAAAGATAGTCACAAAGCGTGGAAGTTAAAATTGAAAGTTGAAAATACCATTCGCAAACATACGACAGTAATATTTACTAACAAACCAAAATTGTCGATTGTATGCAGTGATAATTTAATACTTTTGGCCACAAAACTGAATATCATAATTATTGAAAGTGTTAAATACGAAAATTTACTAAAAATCGCAACAAAATAATAAAATATAAAAAAAAAAAACACAAAGGCAAAGGCAAAGGCAAATGTTATATTTATGAACATTGGCTCTAGAGTTAGAGATAGAGATAGATTTTAGAGGCTGAGAGATTTAGAGGCCTAAACGGGCTTCACTTCGACCAGAAGTTCCATTGTGATGCCTAAGGATGTGAGGATGTGAGTGGAGTGGATGGAATTTTTGTGTATAGACTAGAAATTGGTTGGATATGCGGCTGGAGATGACTATGATAGGAACTATGTCGATATTCATCTGGATTTCGTGAAGGAAACAGCAGAAAACCTTCTCAAGCATAGCCGGTTACTTCGTTCTAGTCCATACGCCGACAGTTTAGTCATTAACCGCCACTTTTTTTTTCTTAATAATTGACAAACTGCCGACATCGGGATTCGAACCCATAACCATCTTTAAAAGTTTCGTATATAGCATAAACCATGGTTTGATTTTTCGGGGCAACGATAAAAATCGCAGTTTCGACTTTTTCTAGCATCAGATAAATCTCTGTAAACAATTTATTATTTATCACATTCTAAAGATTATCAAAAATAATAAAATTATCTTTGGCGAGACACGAACACCCCTATATAATGTATTTATTATTAAAGCGATATTTCGGCTTTTGAGCGTTTCATTTGTTCATTACTAGTTATACGCATTTGTCTGTACATGATCCGATTTCACGTATTGGGTTTAAGTACATAAACAATGGAAAAACATAATTTGTAAAAGCTTCTTCTAACAACAATATGTAAAATATTATTGAATTTTTAATTAAATCATAGAAAAGTTTATTTGAAAACATTTTATCTCTGAAGCCACATTTATGTGGTTTCAGTGTCTTTGTTTGTTATGTTAATTCTAGGTGAAAATACAACGTAAATAGATCAACTTTTTAAAAAGAATTTTCTTATTCTTGGCTTAATCTTAGTGAACGATATGGTTTTCTCAGAAAACGTAATCAACACTTTATTCCATTTCTTTGCAACTTTGTTAAGAGGAATACCTTGTTATATTTCAACTCCAACTCTTTGGTATCCTCAGAATGATATTTGATTGCTCTCATTAACAATATGTGGGTAGGTGTGTTTGTTACCATTCATTTTCGTAACGAATGAGTGGATTCTCATGAAATTTGGTATATAGTTACTACAGGTCGTGGAATAATATAGGATACTTTTAACTCCGGAAAAATGTATTCCTGTGGGATAATGACATAACGTAACCTACGATTGCTGAAGATATCTAACTTTAAAATCATAACGGGTAAAAATTCAAGGTCGAAAAATGTTCCTTCTATAAAAATAAACAGCCCCCCCCCAATTTCTTGGGGCGGGGATAGATAGATAGATTGTAGAGGCTGGTTTGGACGGGCTACACTTCGCCAATAAGGCCCATTGTGATGCCTAAGGATGTGATGATGTGAGTGGAGTGGAGGGATTCGAACCCATAACCTCCCAGTTTCCAACTAGGCATACTGCGAAGACATAACGCCTTAGACCGCTCGGCCACTTGGACTGGTTATAATGCTACATATCCACTTTCAAAAGACAATCAGTCTTTTATGTAGCGAGCGATGAAAGTCAGTTTCCCATCTAAATTTTGGGGTGGGGATACGCCGTAAGAAGAAAAATTGAAAGACAAAAAATGTTCCTTCCTTAAAAATTAACAATTTGCAAAGTCACTCATTGTCCTTTACACTCTCACCTCCGCTAGGGGTTTTGAAAAATCTAACATATGCATTAAAGCTATCAATTGAACAAATCTAGTTAAAGCATACGAGTACACTAAAGCATATACAAGTATTTTATTGTTTATGATATAATGTACTGGATATTGTACACTCCTGGAGAATAATTTTTTTTAGTACTCCACTGTTTAAAATTTATTATTATTTTGTTTTCATATATTTATTATTCAAAAAATAATAATTTATATAATTATTGGTTTATGCGAGTTGAGAATTTACATAATTTCAACAAACGTTTACTTAGATCGGATATGACTTGCGCATATCCAAGCTTACTTCGATATTTCTGCACATATTTCAAATCAGTTACAATAGGTACTTCTCTGAGTACAGTTACTAAAAGTAATGGTCTCACATGAATTAATCAGATGGTATTTTGAATTTTTATTTCTTCAATTTACAAATTGAATATTTATTATGGATTGTGCTGAAGTATCGAATGGGCGAATTAATGGTTTCTATCTGATTGTATCTAAGTATATTTTTTTTGTATAATTTATTTAATTCACTATTCCGAAACTTGTGGTCTCTCAAACTTGTCACAATTCAATACACATTCTATACACATTTTTGTTGTACAATTTATATTTTATGTGAATATGCAATGACTTTTTTCAATTTATAACTATATTGTTTGTATACGCTTGGCGTTTTCGCCCGTGTATTTTTTTTTACAGAAGCGTAATGTCTCTTTTATATACAACTATGTATCTGAATTAAATTTGTAGTCCATATTTATATTTTTGCAAATCAGACATATTTGAACATATTTTTTTTTTACTGTAGTGTCGTTTTTTTTTTATATACGATATTTCTTTTACTACAGTTCAATCTAGCACATATTCATGTAATCTTTTTTTTATAACTTGTACAACCAGACTTAGTATTTTAAGGATGGTTATACTATCAACATATTAAATTAAAAGTTGTTTATTTCAAATATATTTTATTTTGACATATATTTTGTTTTGTTCCTTTTTTTGTACTTTTTTTATTTTCAGTATTTCAGATTCGAATCACTTGTCGATAACTTAGACACTTACTGGATAGTAAAGATCTTACTACCTCAATATTATCTTTTTTAATGGGCCCAGCTTTTATTGAAAGACTTTCGGTTCAACGTGTTATTTTTTTTATATTTACGTGTATCGCGTTAGCACCGATCGTTTTCCAATTTTCATAATTCCACATACAATACTCTGCTTTGGATTTTTTTTTTCTAAAGTACCGTATATTTGGTTTTCATTATTTGTTTTTAAAAATACATCATAATACCTCTTTTAATTAAAATTACTAAATTAACTTAATTTCATATTTATGAAAATAATTGATAATTCAATTATTTTCTATAAAGTGTTTAGTTTTTTTTTTTAAAACTAAACACCGAATTTTTTTTTAAATTAAACTCTAATTCTATTTTTTACATACACATATGGAAGCAGAGCAAATATCCATATGTGTCTTTTGTTTTCGATAGTTTTCACAAAGCTCGACTTGTGATTCTGAAATTCTTTTTGAAAGTTGAAATGATTATAATTTTTTCTTTATATTTATACATTTATATCTTTTACATTCTCTTTAATTCTATAATTATATTTAACTTAGTGCTAATTTTTTTCTCTTTTTTCTATTTTGTTTGTGGTTTAAATTTTCATTATGCCGAGAACAACTCGTAATACACCAGGTACCCCAGGAGATGACGATCCTCCAGCTTCACCAGATGACTTATTCATCACGCCTCATCAAGTATCAGCGGTTAACTTAGCGGCTATAACTACGCAGATGCACACTACAGCTCAACAGTTCCATGCGTCAGTGCTGCACGTTTCGGATGTACAGCAACAAATACAACAGCAAAGCAAGCAGATAAGTAGCATTACCGATGCCTTGGCAACAATAACAACTACTCTATCAAATAATAACACTAGTTCAAATCAATTAACTCCAAATTTTAGTTTTTTTGCAAAACCGAGTATAGATTCCTTTATAAATAAAATCACTATTCTGGACATTTCGGTTCCAGAAAATATTATACAGTTTATTGTCGATACTCAACATTTAGTTGATATTAATTTTTTACCTATACACGTTCTTTTGAAATCTTTAATCAATAGGTGTGCTTCGAACGCACAAACATTTTGGTCTACTTGTTTGGCTGACTCTTTGTCTTGGCAAAATATTAAACATAATTTATTACAAGTTTATATTCCACCTTTGACTAAACAGATATTAATTGATAGATTGGTCCGGCGAAATCAACCTGACACTGAAAAATTTTTGACATTTGTTCCTTCAATAATAAAATTCGCGAACATCCTACTTAATGATTCATCTGAATCCGAAATCATACAAATTATTTTTGCTCATGCCAATAATTCTGTACTATCTATTCTTGGTTTATATCAAATTCCCGATACTTATAAAGATTTGTATCAACTAATCACTAAAATTGAGGAAATTCAAGCGCGAATAACTACAACACCCGTCAGTGTAAACGTTACTTCAATTCAAAATACGCATAATGACTCTAAACTTTTTTGTACCTTCTGTAAAGGTACTAATCACAATTTTAAATATTGTTTTAAAAGAAAGAAGGATAATATAAATGTTAGTACTACGGTTCCAAAAAACTCGCAATAGACCCCAAGTTTCTTATTAATGATGTTATTTTAAATTATACTATTTTACCCCTACAAACCATTTTCATTCAAGGTTATCCTTTTTTAACACTTTTTGATTCCGGTGCTACTGTTAATGCTATTAAAACTGCGACTTTTAACAAGTTAAAAGCTAACAATAGAAACATCGTCACCGAATCAATTGATAAAACTATTTCTTTGCCGGGAAATAATTTTTTAAAATGTAATTTAACTGCGAAACTTCATTTTAAATTGGCTAATTTTTCATGGACTCAAACTTTTTTTATAGTAGATTCATTACCGTTTGAGGTAATTTTAGGTGTTGCCACACTTAAAAATTGCAACATCATTATGGACTTCTTTAAGTCGACGATCAAATTTTATTTTCATCCTAATGTTGAAATACCGTTTTCGGGTTTTTGTAATAATAATCGAATTATTAATACCATTGTCGAAGCGAAAGTAAATCTTAATAGCAAACAAACCAAAATGTTGCAAACACTTCTTCAAAACTTTAAATCGATTTTTTCTGACATTCCTGGTCTTGCCAAGGGTTTTGAATATAAAATTAAGTTAATCGATAACATTTCGGTTTGTAAAGCTCCTTACTATCTAGCACCCGATAAAGCCAGACTTTTGGACGAGCATGTTCAAGAGCTTGTTACACAAGGGGTACTTTCTCCTTCGAACTCTAATTATAGCTCACCCGTCTTCTTTGTTAAAAAGAAAGACGATTCTTATCGGTTAGTCGCTGACTATAGGTTTGTTAACAAACATATAGAGTTTGATCCGATGAGTTCAGCCAGTATGGCTCATATTTTCGCTAGCTTAGGTAATTCGAAAGTCTTTACACTCCTCGACATGAAATCCAGTTTTCATCAGATAAAATTATCAGATGACTCGAAACATGTTACCGCGATCGTCACACAATATGGTCTGTTTGAGTACAATACCATGCCTTTCGGGCTAAAGGTGGCTAGTCAATCATTAGCTCGTTTTTTAAATTCCAGTCTCGCAGAATTTCGTCATAAATTTCTTCTTATTTATTATGACGATTTAATTGTACATTCGCCCGACATTGAATCACATTTAAATCACCTGAATCTCTTGTTCACTAAAATAAAGTCTATCGGTATCACTATTAATCCTTCTAAGGCTCGATTTTGTATGTCGAGGGTACGTTTGTTGGGTAGCGTAATATCCGCTGAGGGACGCTTTATAGACCCTATTAAGGTGCAAGCAATCAATGACATGCCAACTCCAAAAAACGTCAAAGAAGTTATGCGTCTAGTTGGGGCTGTGGCTTTTTACTCCCGCTATATTCCCATGTTCAGTCAGATTGTAGCTCCGTTAAACGATTTAAAAAAGAAAGGTGTTAGGTTCAAAATTACTAAGGTTCATCTTGATGCAATCTCTACTTTAAAAAAATCTTTAGTAAGTGCGCCTGTCTTAAAGCATCCAAATTTTGACAAACCTTTTGTGTTACAAACTGACGGATCAGCTACTGGTCTGGGCGCGGTATTACTTCAAAAGTATGATGACGGTTTGCACCCCATTATGTACTGTTCTCGAAAATTGAATCCAGCCGAATTAAAATATAACAGTCATGAATTAGAACTTCTCGCAGTAGTAACGGCCCTAGATAAATTTAAAGATTTTTTAACCGACCGCAAGTTTACTCTACAGACTGACTGCAGGTCGTTATTGTGGATTTTTAATACCCCCAATAAATTTAATAAATTATCTAGGTGGATCCTTAAAATTTCGAGATATGACTTTACCCCGGAACATATTAAGGGCAAATTGAACAATATGGCCGATTTTCTATCTAGGTTATACGAAACTGACCATATATTGGTGAACAAATTTTCTGATTCAAATCAAGATTCAGGCAAAAATTTCATTAAAGTTAAAGAGTTGCATAGCAATGATCCAGGTTATGCAAACCTTTTAAAAAAGATAACCAATACTTTGGATCAAACTGACTTAGAATCGGTGAATGAAGAAATCAGGAACAATGCGCAACTGAACTTTATTAACGTTTTAGCTAATACAAATTTTGATTACCTTTCTATTAAAAGCGAGCAACGTAACTCTCCCGAATGTAAAATCATTTATCAAAACCTTAAGGCTCAGATGAATGTCCCTAATTTTTGCATAAAGGATGGGTTAATTTATAAGTTCGTCGGAAGGAATCGACTAAAACGTATATTTTTACCAGATAATTTACTCGATTACGTTCTTCGATATTATCATGATTCCAAGTATGCTGCGCATAATTCAGTAATTAAAACATTCCGTGAAATTAGTAAAATATTTTACTACAAAAACCTCTATGCAAAAGTAAGGGACTATGTCAGAACCTGTAAAGTGTGCCAGGCTATAAGGCCATATACACGTAACGATAGGGTTCAGTTGAGTAGTTCCGTGCCGGAGTATACCCTACATACTTTGTACGTCGACTTTATCGGTCCTATTATTAGATCAAGTGAAGGTTTTAAATATATTTTTTCTATTGTAGATGGATTTTCAAAATTTGCTTTCGCCTTTCCATGTAAAAGGCAGACCAGTGACGTTGCTATTTCACTGATACAGAAGATTTTCCTGCAAAACGGATATCCGACGGTTGTTGTAGCCGACAACGGACCAGCTTTTGCGTCGATCAAGTGGAAAACCTTCTTATTTAATAATGGTATTAGAGCTGCCTACTGTTCGAGCTATACACCATCTTCGAACAAGAGCGAGTGCCTCAATCGACAGATAAAATATAATTTAGGATGCATTCTCAAAGAATATTCTGTACAACATAAAAATTGGTCAAAATTTTTAAGTTTTGTAATTTTCAATTACAACAACTCCTACAAAAGTACAATTGACTCAACACCAGCTGAAGTTTATTTTGGTAGAAAGTTAATGACGCCGTTTGTGATTATAAACGAATTAACTGAGTTAATCACGAGTTCTGGTAAACCATCACAAGCACATATACAAGATGCGTTAAAGGTTGCTCACCAACAACGAGTCAACCAAACTTTAAATAAACCAACGCTGTCTAAATATAAAGTGGGTCAATTGGTCATGGTAAAAAACTTGGCCCCGAATATGAACAAGAATATCGCACCTAAATTCGCTTCAAAATTCAATGGACCGTACAAGATAATAAAGTTCACTACACCAACTTCAGTTAGGCTAAAAGCTCCAAAATCTAATAAGAAAACCTTCGGCATGTCGATATACAACATTCGGCCATACTATCTCAGAGGATATCAAGGGAATGGTAACGTTACTGCATCCTAATTAAACATCTAAATGTATTTGAATCTTCACGTCTAATCCACATTTGTAAGATTTTTCATTCATCTATTCGTGTCATTCTTGCTTTAATATTTTTCAATTAGCATGTCGCTAATTTTTTTGACCCCCTGGAGTGGAGAATAATTTTTTTTAGTACTCCACTGTTTAAAATTTATTATTATTTTGTTTTCATATATTTATTATTCAAAAAATAATAATTTATATAATTATTGGTTTATGCGAGTTGAGAATTTACATAATTTCAACAAACGTTTACTTAGATCGGATATGACTTGCGCATATCCAAGCTTACTTCGATATTTCTGCACATATTTCAAATCAGTTACAATAGGTACTTCTCTGAGTACAGTTACTAAAAGTAATTGTCTCACATGAATTAATCAGATGGTATTTTGAATTTTTATTTCTTCAATTTACAAATTGAATATTTATTATGGATTGTGCTGAAGTATCGAATGGGCGAATTAATGGTTTCTATCTGATTGTATCTAAGTATATTTTTTTTGTATAATTTATTTAATTCACTATTCCGAAACTTGTGGTCTCTCAAACTTGTCACAATTCAATACACATTCTATACACATTTTTGTTGTACAATTTATATTTTATGTGAATATGCAATGACTTTTTTCAATTTATAACTATATTGTTTGTATACGCTTGGCGTTTTCGCCCGTGTATTTTTTTTTACAGAAGCGTAATGTCTCTTTTATATACAACTATGTATCTGAATTAAATTTGTAGTCCATATTTATATTTTTGCAAATCAGACATATTTGAACATATTTTTTTTTTACTGTAGTGTCGTTTTTTTTTTATATACGATATTTCTTTTACTACAGTTCAATCTAGCACATATTCATGTAATCTTTTTTTTATAACTTGTACAACCAGACTTAGTATTTTAAGGATGGTTATACTATCAACATATTAAATTAAAAGTTGTTTATTTCAAATATATTTTATTTTGACATATATTTTGTTTTACTCCTTTTTTTGTACTTTTTTTATTTTCAGTATTTCAGATTCGAATCACTTGTCGATAACTTAGACACTTACTGGATAGTAAAGATCTTACTACCTCAATATTATCTTTTTTAATGGGCCCAGCTTTTATTGAAAGACTTTCGGTTCAACGTGTTATTTTTTTTATATTTACGTGTATCGCGTTAGCACCGATCGTTTTCCAATTTTCATAATTCCACATACAATACTCTGCTTTGGATTTTTTTTTCTAAAGTACCGTATATTTGGTTTTCATTATTTGTTTTTAAAAATACATCATAATACCTCTTTTAATTAAAATACTAAATTAACTTAATTTCATATTTATGAAAATAATTGATAATTCAATTATTTTCTATAAATTGTTTAGTTTTTTTTTTTAAAACTAAACACCGAATTTTTTTTTAAATTAAACTCTAATTCTATTTTTTACATACACACTCCCGTTCATAAAAGTTGAACCAGTAAGTCGCATTCTAAGCGTATACCGTCTGTTTTGGCCAGCTTTGCTATTAGAGAATCAATGTTAAATATTATTTACTATTATAATTACACAATGATTCATAAAGAAATAAAAATGGTGAGGTACTCTATAGTCTGTAGTGTGTATGTATGCATACCTAATGAATAATAATATTCTAAATTAAGTGGGCATCTCTAAATTCCCACTCTTAAATGGCATCGAACAGACATCAATTTACATCATGCACAGGCAGTCAGATGTTTGTATGTATGTGCATGTATGTATGTATGTATGGTTTTATAGTAAATATTTTATTTATTTATTTACTATTAGAAATGCTTTTGAAAACAGACTGTATATTAATAAATATATTTATAATATTATGTAGGTACAGTAACGGGATTGCACTCACTATACAAGCTTATTACCTTCAAATTTTAATATCTTGTTTAAAAATCCTCAGTAAATAAATAAAAAATTTTATTGAATTCTATAAAAACATGAATTCGCGAGAGTACTTCGTTAACAACTTGTTATTAATGATCTTTTGATATTACTATGGACTAATTCACTGGTTATAAATACAATAAATAAATTAATATTCGAATTAATGAAACTTACAGTATATATCAAACACCTTTCTCATAAAAAACAAAACCAAAAACAAATCAATCAAAGTTTGATGTTATATTCATGAAAAAAAAGTTTTATCTTGTAATTGACAAACATATAATTTCCGGAAATAAATTGAACAGCAAATCAACCTTCAAATTCCATATACCTTGTTCACGATGTATGAATTCGGACACTGTACGAATTTTTTACACTCAACACTTTATGGATATGGATTTATAGTTTCATAAATACCCTATCAGTAACCAAGATTTAAAAATAATTATTTATTTTAAATTATTCATATAATTTTGAAGAAGTCGCTGAGTACGAATCTGAAATTATTCATAACTCTATGTAAAATAGTAATGCAACATTCACTAATTTATAACACTAATTGATATGAATTTATAACACTTATTTATAACACTAATTGATAATTATTCTGAAATTTTTGGTGAATAAAGTGGTGATTTTTTTGTTTTTAATGTTGGATCTTAATATCAAAGAAAAAATAAAATTTTTTTTATATATATTTTTTCTTCATATGTTTTTTAACGACGTTTTTATAATCGTTTGTTACTACCCGTAATAAGGCCCACTAGATGTTAACCTAAGAAGACTTTGGCCTTCTTAGGTTAATATATTTTTGCTTTGATAGCATGTTTTATTAATAGAACATCAGAATAGATGGCTAAATGAACTAAGAAAAACATTTTCTTTGTTCAATTAGCCATTTTAGTTTCCTCTGTTACCAGAGTTCGAGATTTTTTTCCCCGAAGACTCTAAATAAGACCCAGGGTTGTTTGTGATTAAAAATAGTTATAGATAAATGAAAATATTTTAACATATAATGATAATTTTTAGTCTTAATACAATTTGTATTTTTAATATCCCTAACAAGGTTGTTCAATATTTTAGAAAAATTATTGTGGGAAGAACATAAATATTAAATCAGAAAATATTTATTTTAATAACTGTTTGGTAAATAATATTGATTTATTTTGATTGGACCTTAATACACAAAGTTTTGTAATATACCTTATTGAGAGATCCGATTCCTAATAAGGCTCACAATCAAGGCTTTTAAAATGATATTTTTTGTCATGGAAACTTAACAAATTGTGATTTTTTCTTCAAATATCGGATGCATAAATAATCAAAGTTTCTAAATTTGTATTTATCATGTTGCAAAAAGTGGACCTTGTTAGGCGTCAGTACCTTATACTGTGGCGTAGCTACCGAAGGGATAGACAGTGCCGTGCACCGGAGGCCCCAAGCTCAGGGAGCTCTCGGACCTTGACCCTGACCACCTACTTCTAATCTACCGGAATTAACTAAGGCATGGACTATTCACCAATTCTGTAAATAAATAATGAGAAAATATGGAGTGCTAGAATGTGAGACCTAACAGAAGTATTTACAGCAATGCTACTGTTCCATACATTCCTGTCACTTCTACAGCTGAAAGATCATTTAGCAAATTTAAAATTATAAAAAATTATTTAAGGAATACTATGGGCCAAGCTCGAATCCGACATTTATCGCTAATAGCAATCGAAAACAAAGCCGCATCAAGCCTAGATTTAACCGAAGTCATTGATACTTTTCCGAAAACTAAGACTAGGAAAAGATTATAAACTAAATTGTTCTTTTGTTTTCAGTATACACATCAGTCTAGTAGGTATGTCCGACTTTCATTAACTATTTATAATTTTGACTAGATAAAACCTAAACAGTTTAGTTAGGCCCCCAGTTTAGGACCAGGGCCTTTGGTTACCTAGTTATGCCTCAGACCTTACATTCTAGAAATAGCCTTGTCTATGCAAAACAAACAATAATCTAATGGAGAATGTGGAGTTGATTTGTACGTTCACAATGCCCTGTGGGCAAAAAAATATGAATAATGATTAATTTCGCCTCTTACGAAAAACATATAGGTACATGAAGTATATTCGCATTTAATAAATTACATGAAGTTATGTAAACGATTTTCAAAGGTTATTTTTATCATCAACTTGACCTAACTAACTACTGACTGACCATTATAAATTATTATATATAACAAGATTTTATTAAAAAGTATTTTGATGAGATCATAAATATAATTTTGGCAACCAACCAAAAACAATTCATTTTTGTGTTTGTAAAATACTCACATAGATAATGATTTAATTCAATATACTCCAGTCGACAGGTAAGGAGAAATTAGTTAGAAAAACTTCTGTTTGAGTATGCTGGTATGTAAAATGGGCAACACGTAAAAAAATCACGATGTGTCAAATCCTGTACTAACAAATGGGAGATCCAACAAACCGCTTTATTTTTTTTTCTCTATAACTTTTAATTTTTTGCTTTATAACATTTTTTCCTCTTCTGAACACTAACTTCGAACACGGAACAGATAGATCATGTCTTTACGTATCTGGCGCGCTGTATTTATTTGTCCTGCGAAGTCATTGTCTCATTGTAGGCGTATGCACGTGAATGAATACGTGGATACGCGTTTAGCTAGGTCATTGATTCTATTGTCATTGCGATGAACTTGAGGAGCAATAATAGCAGGCCAAGTAATAAAAATCTTTCGACGGAATGTGAGTGAAAATCGGTATATATTGAAAATTATTGTCGCCTCGTAATAGAAATGAAAAAATGGCGCAAGGAATTACGTAGCTGGTCTATCGGGCATACAACGACCAGTGACAGTTCAAATATCTGTGGATCATGCGAAGGACGATTTCGAGAAAAACCTACAACACGGACTGAAATTGCGCCTTTATTCTTTTTTTTGAAACCTATCCTGGTCTCATGAATTTCGGGTTTACTATCTAAATATAGGTATGGTTGAGAAGAGACTAAATATCCTTAGGCTTGGAGCTAGATATTTAGCACATAAGGATTGATCCATATTAAAACTGTACAAAATACTGGTATACCATTTTCTGCCAACAGTTTTGAATTGTAGCAAAGGGTGTACTGTGGCATGCAGAATATCTGGACTACCATATCCAAAGCATTATTCTGACCATGTATATGAAAATTCTTCTAACGCTACTCTCGATTATACTTTCGCTCTACAGCAAACTTTTAACATGTAAATAATGAAGACTACTCTATAAGAATAGGTGTGTGGAACACCGTGTGCATTTTTTTTGTAAAAAAGCTTTTACATACAAAGATTAATGAGCTTTGTATGTAAAAAAGTAAATGGTTGGGAAAGTATTTGTTTATATGAAAATTGATGAAAATTCAATGATTTACAAAAATAGGTGTGCCTTTTTTTAAAAGCGAAGGAATAAAGTTACTGAGCAAAAACCAAAAGTGTTCTGATAAATTCGAAAATTTATCTGGTTCTTTGATATTTGTATGTTAAAAAGTATATGGTTGGGAAAGTATTTGTTAATATAAAAAGTGTTAATATAAAAGTGTTGTAGTGTACTATTTCTAGATCTTGTACTTCAATATCTAGTCACATTTGTGCAATATATATGCCTCTTGGTAACACGTCGTAACCATCAACAAACTTGTACATTAATTATAAAGATTTCAGGCAAAATAAACATTGATTTAAATTCCATAAATTGTCTTTTGACTTATGATTTTTGGGTGAAAGGGAAACGAAGGATGGATGCTTGGTATTTGGAAATGTATTCGAGTTAGAAAATTATTTTCCAATTTCAATATACTTTTACAGTTGTAGAAAATTTATTAGTAGCAAAATATTAAAAAGCAAGAACATTTACTGATTTGTCCGGTTGCTCAGAGAAAAGATTCTTATTATTTCCTGACTAAAATGAACTTGCCGCCTGAAGTATCAAACAAATATATAAATATCTTTTTTTGAACCAATCAATATTACACTGTGTTATAATTACAATGGCAGAATAACAATTTAAATGTTGACTACAAATTAATAGTTCTATTCAATTATAAATTAATAGTTCTATATACTATTAATTAGCTAGTTCTTTCATACTATGTCTTCGTAACTTTAATGGAAATTGACATAAGTATTGTATTGTGACGCTTGAAGTATACACAAATAATAAAATGTTAGAATTACAATGGTGTTCAATATTGTAATTGAGTGGAAGTTATATAAGATATGGTGACATATAACTAATAGTTTGCGTTCGCGAGACGTTCGTACACACACCACACATAGAAATATTCTTGCACTAATGTACACACACAGATCCGATGGTCAAATATAGAGATTTTAGAATTGGTAGGAGATTGAGATTCTTTGATTTTTATTGTTTGAGAATTGGTGAAAACTCAACATTGTCCTTAAAGATGTTTGGGAGATACCATCGGAGGAAATAAGTGTCAATACTAAAATAAGTATATTATATATTGTTGTGTTGAAAATTATTAAGAATTTTTTTTTTTGGACCTCACATATATTTCTAAGTAAAATAGAAATAAAAGGATGTTGGAAAATATTGAAGAGAAAATATTTTTCTCCTTGGAGAAAGGAGTTTAAATTTTGTAAATAATTATTTTTGTAAATTGAAATCGGTAAATATATAATGTCTAATATACATACCGGTGGGCCAGTGCGTTAAGGCGTCAGACAAGCGGGGTATGCTATTGGCTCGTACCCCAGTCAGACCACTATAATTTTTAATAAATTTTATCCATTGCTAAATTATTATATAAGACCAAAGCTAAGATGGCTGGATCAGGTTGAGGATGACCTGAAAATATTCAAAATAAAAAACTGGAAAAAGAAGTCTGGGGAGAGAGTAACGTGGAACTCTATAATTGAGAAAGGCAAGGTCCACCAAGGGCTGTAGAGCTGGAAAAGGAAAAGAAGAAGAATTGTTAAAGAGTGTTGTAGCTTTTGGCTCAAATATAATCAAAAAGAACCCCACATTTTTGTTAGAAAAGCTTGTTTTTCAATATTTTCTAATTTATATATAGCGTATTAAATAGGTATAAGGATATGTATAAGAAGAGATTCGTATTCCTTATAATGGATGTGATTCTCTATTACCTTGAAAAATCAAAGTTCCTGAAGTTCAGTCCCAGAACCTTAATTGCCATTCACGCATTTACCTTAATTTGAAAAAATTAATTGGAAAAGAGCGTTCTAAATAAGGTTCAAATCAATTATGGAATTTTGAAAAATGAGCGGTACTTTTGTGGTCATGTTTACGAATAATATGCTTACTTATACACGCGGTATACAATTTAATCTTAATTTTCACATACAAAATGTGTAGTTTATTTTATTTAATTTCGTTTCTTTTTGGTACATATTTGAAAAGACAAATAATATATAATCATATTTTTCTTTATATTTTTTTTTGTAGCCACACAAAATAACAAAATAATACTAAGTTTTCTTATTATAAAAAAGTAGAAACATTTCTTTCATTTTCTTTCAAACCATTTATTTTATTATCATTTATATACAACATTCATTCAAACACATACACAGTACTACCAATACAAACATATACAGTAAAACCCCTCATATCCGACCTCGGAATACTCGCCTCCTCGGGATAATCGACCTAGTATCGGCGGTGCGACATTAGACTTGAATGTCTAGACTTGAATAGACAAGTTAAAACGGCTGTTCAAAATAATACAACCAACGATGACTCAGACGAAGAAGAAAACATCATTGATGACATAGTGAGCCATTCAGCTGCAAAGGATGCATTTGAAGTTGCTTTAAGGTACATCGAACAACATCCAACAACAACCCCAATGGACGTGATGTGGGCGAACAAGTGGCGTGACGCCTCCGCAAAATCAAGAATGACAAAATTGAAACAAAAATCATACATGACTTTTTCAAATAAGGTACATACATACTACCTTTTTATTAATTACTCATTAACCTACAGTATTAATGTATTTATTTTTATATGAATAAAACTAATTTTTCTACCTGAAAAGACGTTTTCTTGCTGCTCGCGATATCCGACTTTTTATACGTTCCGACCTTGGCCCGGCCCCGTTAGGGCCGGATATGAGGGGTTCTACTGTAGTAATAAATATTAAATTAAGCTTCACATTAGATATGACAAAAATGTAAAAAGGGAAAAGTTGTGTTCTTAAACAATTCGCCTAAAAAGAAGTAATATTTACGAAAAGGTCAAGTTTTTCCTTAATATCTATTCAATATTTTACGTAGAAAGTTAATGTCTTAAAAATAATAATTAGGTACTGGTGCCTAATAAGACCCACTTTTGCGAAAAAAAATTGATATTTCAAAATTTCGAAAGAAACAAAAATAAATAGATATTTAGCAAACATTGATTATTTATGATTGCATGAAAAAATCACAATTTATTATGTTTTCATGAAAAAATGATAGTTTTAAAAACCTCAATTTTGGGCCTTAGTAGAAACCGGGTCTCTCAATAAGACCCTTTAAAAAACTTTGCCAAATAAGAGATTAAATCAAGTACCTATATCAATATTATTCTGGGTTGGGCCTTGTTAGATCTATTGAAAATACAAAGTGCATTAAAACAAAAAATTATCATTATATTTTAAAAATATTTGCATTTCTCTGTTACTATTTCCTTAGTTTTTTCTAAGTATTTATTTAAAAAAACATCGAAATCAATATTTTATTTTTTATCACAAACCACCCTGAACCTTATTTGGAGTCTTGGGGAAAAATCTCGAATTTTGATATCTGACATGTATAAGACATGCTATTAAAGCGAAAATTTTTTGAAATAAGAAAAGCTTAAATTTAATACTCTTAAAAAATCCCGGACCTTCTTTGGTTATAATCAGGTGGGCCTTATCACGGGCAGTAACAAGCGTTGGCAAAAATGTCGTTAAAAAACAAATGAAGAAATTTATCAATAAAAATCGACTTGCTTTCAATGATGAAAAGCTTAAATATTAAGATCCAATAGTAAAAACAAAAAAACACCACTTTGTTCACCATAAATTTTAAAAAAGTGATTAATCAATATTAAGAGTGTCTTATTGATACATCACTGATAAACATGGGTTTGCTGTCTACCCTAAAACGCATTTGACTAAAAGTGTTGTTGCATTTTTGTATCCTGATGTTTTTGCTTATATATGTTGTATATGTCCAATTAATTCAACAATTACAATAACGATTTTTCATAACTGGACTTTATTAGAAGGCCGGACTTGATTTGGGGACAGTATCTTAGAAATATTTTATTCACCTTATATATTACGTCTCACAAACAAATTTGGGGACATGCCAAGTAAAATATGCAATACCTCCTAAGACAAAACTTGAATAGCTTGATTCACAATTAGATATCACTACAAATACAAAAAAATATCATTTTTCTGACAAATTTTGCATGAACAATGAAAATTACGATTGAAATTTTTGTTTTTGACGGAATATTTTATATTTTTTGCTAATTTTATGTTTACTTAATATACTATTACGTTCCGTGGCTTTGCCTAAAATCAAGCCTACCAAAATTACTGGGTATGGGAAAAAATGTCCCAAACAAAATACTTGTGCGATGAAATATACATTTATATAAAATTTCACCTACCATTGAAATTACTTCAATGGTAGTTTAGAAGCATAAAAAATGGTAGTTTGGAAACACTTTAGACACACCAAATTTGGCATATCTCCCTCCCTTAATATTGGAAAAAATCGCAAAATATATAAGAAGTAAAGTTGTGGAAACTTAATTTGTCTATAATTTAATTTCTTTTCATTTTTTCAGTTACACTTATATTTACAGAAATATATCTGTACACATTATAGTTTCAGAAAAAATGGTAAGGTAATGAATTGTAGCAAACTTGATTTTCTACAACTTTACTCCTCATACATTTTTTGATTGTTCTAATATTAGAGAGATATTTTATATGTTGGGTTTTCTTCTTTCTCTGTTCCTCTTTCCCCTTTACCTAAAATGGCGATCGTTAGGGAATAATTTATGTATTCAAAGGAAATTCGCAGAAGCTTCTGCGTAAACAATTTTTTTAAATTTTTACTCGATCATTTAGTTGCTGAGAAATAGAAGCCTAAAAATAAACATAAATATACACACATAAAGCCAACTTGGCCCTATGCAGTACTATTCTATTAGATAATCTCGTTTCTTTCCTTATTTTGCTATTATGATGTTTAATTATATTAAAATAGATTTTTTGTATGTGTATATATGTTGATGGATAACGATAGTTCTTGAGTATTCAAGTTCACTTCAAGAATAAATAAAAACTTTTCAGAAAATAGAAGTATTCGTAAATTGAAAAAAAATCTGCTGTGAACAGGCACACAAGCTGACAAAACCACTCATAATCTTTATGTATACCTTATACCGTGTTTTATTTATACCTACAGAAATAGTAATAAAATGAATTTTTGTTGAGTTCGAGTTGAGACATAGTTATATTTAAATAATAAAATCTACACTACAATACTCGAAACAATTTTTTTTCGAGTATTGTTGTATAAGTTTTATTATTTGAATAACAAATACTATTTGAAAATTTGAAATGGTAACGATTTTAGACATAGTTATATTTAAATAATAAAACATACACTACAATACTCGAAACAATTTTTTTTCGAGTATTGTTTTATAAGTTTTATTATATGAATAACATATACAATTTAAAAAAAGGAATTTGAATTTGATTTAATTTTCACAATTAAATGAGTCTAGTTCTCTTTTTAATACAATACAACACTGTACAACTGTTAATTTATAACTGATTGTTAATCTAACAAACAGTTATTTTAAACTAATATTTCTCGAACAAATGGTAATTTTAAACTCGATTTGACCTAATCAAATGTTAATCTTAAACTGATTTCGAATGTCCCTGCTGACAAATGGATCGTAGATCGTTCTAGAAAATTGATTGTTCACACTAATAGGGAACATTGTTTTTGAAAACATATTTTTTTTATAGATTCCAGAACAAATAATTAATTTCTCATCAACCACGGACGTTTTCACCATCATGTAGATAATTTTTTCCGGAAGGTTTATGTGTATAGAACATCCTAATTAAACTTTTGTATGTGTAAATGAAATAGATAGTTTGGATAGTTCTTAAATATATAATGTTTTGTTAATCAGCTATTAATATATTTTTTAAAGAATTCATTTTTCCCGACGCATAAATAAATGAAAATAAATAAAAATTTTACTTCATTAAATCAGCCAGGGTGGGAGGCAAGTGCCCCAGTTTAACCCACCGTAGCTACGCACTTGCCTATTTCGTATTTTATATACATGTTATGCAGTAATTTCTATATGAAATGATTTAAAATTTTAAAATAGAATGTGTACTTATATCCTATAGTTTTATGACGATTATAAACTTATGTTACTAAGAAATTCATCATATCCGGTTCCTGCGTTTTTTCAGAATTCGAAAACTTTCTTCTTCTTCTTTTTTTTGTGATAGATGACCTTTTTCGTTTCAACTTTTTGTTTAATGTATTCTATGGCAAGAAAAAATCAACAAAATACAAAAAGAAATATCATTTTAATTTTATGTCGGGAATATTTGATAATGTCATTAAGTTGAACACTGTTTTTGTATTAAAACAAAAGTTTTGATGGAAATCTGCCAATTGTTATCCGATTTTAATCCCAGCTTGGTTTTATACTTCCATAAAATATTATAGAGAGATCATAAATCAATGATGCTAGTATACAAAATTATCTGAAATGCATTGTGGTAAATGGAACTCTGTGAGCTTAATGAAGCTACCTTAGATAGTATTCCAGAAACAGGTTTTATACAATATTACAATTTCGACTAACTATTCATTAAATTTTTTTGTTTCTTGGCCTATTTTCTATGATTTTAGTTTCTTGGCCTATTTTCTATGATTTTAGTCTTACGAAAGCCATTTACCATAGGCTTTGAAAGGGTACTATATAAACTAATAGTTTGGCATGCAGAAGTTGCTACTATGTTATGGTAGTGGAATGCATATAATCTTTCACTTTCATGTCGATGTATTATTAATTTGTTTATTTACTATTTACTATTTACATATTCTTTTTTTAATTCGTTTTTTTTTTGTGAATTAGCGTCCATTGTTAGTATGGTTGGTTGCCTTTTGGTTATACATTATACCAATGGAAGTGAAGTTCGGACATACTACTCAAATGTCAAATTCAGTAAACGCTGGTCATTTCCATTATTATAATATAACTGAAAGACAACCATACTTACAATTGATAAATAGACGCTAGTTTACAATAAAAAATTACTAAAATTGATATACTTATCATAATCGTGAATATTTGAGTAACATAAAAAAATTACCAGAAGATGGATTAGAGGAGACAAATTGTAGTAAAATATATTTTCAACAATTTTACTAATAGTATAGTTTACGACAGTACAGTACATTTCATAATAAATAGAAACACTCTTTTTAACAGAAATTACAAATTTTAATCTGTAAATTACTTATTTATATTTAGATAGTATCTAACATCACTAGTAGTCGGATTTATATAGTTATTTAATTACTAAAAATAATTATTTTAACGATTTGACGAAAATTTTCGTGAATTATTTATCTTTTTAATTCAGATATTTACAAAACTCTTCATCAGACTATATATTTTTTTAAATTTTAACGTAATGTACGAGATTCAATTTATAAAAGAAGAAGTTTTTTACTTTTTAATCTATTGAAGGTGGAGCAACATTATCGAAAATGTATGCGTTCATTCAACATTTGCTATACATAACATTTTAAATTTCAATTTTTAATGATTAAATACATGAAAACCCTTCGTCAGATTTTTTTCAAAAAACTATTTTATACGTATGTGTTAGCAATAAATGGCATGTCAAAAATTCAGATTTTTATCTATACATTGCCGATTTTATCTATATATGCAGCCGATCAACCTTAACTACATTAACTATTTTCCTTATTCACGATCTTGACCCTTCTATTCTATGAATATCTATCGGATATCAAATTGAACAAATTTATGTAAAATCCTGTCATAGGTACAACACTAAGAGCTGAAAGAATATTAGCTGAAAAAATGTATGGATATATCTAGTAGATATCGCATGTTGTGTGGTATAATCATGGGTTTTTCCTTTGTATTTTGCTACTATGATACTATAAGAGATAATAATTGTATTCTCTGCTGGTGATATAAATAATGTGGCATCATTCTTATCTCCATATAAACACATTTTATTTTTATTTATTTACAGATAATGCTAATAAGAATAATATGTTCGTTGAATTGTCATCATTGTTAATTATCTTAGTAATAAATCATACATAAAGATGCTCTAATGGCCCGTTTACACACTGTAAATATTTAGTGATTAAATTTTATCAGTACAAGCTGAACTGGAATCATCTGACAAACGGTTTCGAAACGAGTCGTTTTCATTTCTGATGAAAATAATGACCCAAATGTATAGGTAGATGAAAAAATTGTTAAGATAGCAAATGCCAGCCGCCCGGGTAACTTACACTTCGTTACTTTGTAGCTCAATTTCATCCGTTCGGTCAGAAGCCGGTAGCCCCGTTTATAATAAACTTTGTAACTACAGACAAAAAAATTAAGTATTTCGATCAGAAATATACATTCTTTAATTAATCTCGTGCCCGAATTATTTTGTTGGGTGCAATAAATGGCACGCCTGTCATTGGTTCGCCATAGATGTTGTAGGATATACAAAAGTGTACTACTAAAATTTCAATTGTTTGAAACAATTGAAAAATGTGTACTAAGGGCAGGCAGGCATTGTAAAATTGACTTCGAAATGGGACTTCGCAGGAGGGTTGTACCCCTTAAGGCTAATCGATTGTGAAAGTATGATAGCGCACTAGCCAACAAACTACGAGAAAAAAGCTCTCAATGTTTTTATTGTATCTTATGTTTGATAAATTAAAATAATAGTGAATATTTACTTACAATAATAGTGAACTTGACAGGTGACCAGGGTTTGCTTCTACCTTGAATAACTTTTTTTATTTCTGCATATCTGTCTGTAATCACTGAAATCATCTCAACACATGTCACCACTCCCCCTCCATTAAACAAGGGAAATATTTTGTTTCCCTCTTGATCTTTAAAGCTATGCCAATTCCAATTCCCACGTCTAAACCTTGATAGATCTTTTCTGTCTGACCTATTAAGGAATTTTAAATATTCAGTCCTCTGTTTCTAATAGTTTAATGTTCTGTAAAAGCCAAATTCAATTCTGTAAAAGTTTAATCCTCTTCAATTGTGAATATTATAAGTTTAAATATTAGTATCACAATTATTTTTTGTGAATAAGTGGCAATTGTTTCTGAAACTAGTCCAAGGCGAAAAGTAAGAATGCTTTCGCTTCAAATTTATCAAACCGTTTTTGGAAAATTTTTAAATTATTTTTTTCAAAATATTTGATGGTACCTGCTAATAAAACTATACAAAATTTAAAATTCCCCATGCAATGTCCATGTAAAATTTAAACTTCCCCATGCAATTTCCATGCAAAATATAAACTTCCCCATGCAATTTCCACAGAATAGAATAACCTCCTCACTAATAACAAGACACAATCTAGTTACTCATAATTATATAGCTTTATCATTTATCTGAGTGTGACGTACGAGTATGTAAACCTAAATTAACACACAAATGTGCAAACACAAATATAATTTACAATATTTATTATTATAGTTAATATATTCGTAAATATAAGAAGCATTATTATTTTTAGTATAAAAATAGATGACTCTATGCACACATTTACTTTAACCTTTTTCCCACATGTACTAAAAAAGGGTATGGTTGACATTACAATACAATTTGCGGTTGAAAATATGTCAATTATGTTTTATTGGTTGGTGATACCAAAGTATAAGATGCAATATAATATCAATAAGTTGGAGCTGTTATCTGTCATAACATATTTATATTGGTAATATATAATATATATATATATAATATATATATATATATATATATATATATAATATATATGTATATATATATATATATGTATATATATATGTATATATATATATATATATATATATATATATATATATATGTATATATGTATATATATATATATATATATATATATATATATATATATATATATATATATATATATATATATATATATATATATATAAATATATATATATATATATATATATATATATATTAGTATATTAGACCGTTTTCATTTCTAATAGAGAATCACATACTGAAACTGAATGTCTGGACTGGAATATTGGGTGACCATATTATAGGACGGATGACCATTCGTCATTGACGGATCTTTAGATTCTCAAAAATATTTTAGTTTGTTACGAAATAATATGTTGCCAACTGTTAGAGCTCTTCCTAATTTAGACCTGGAATCTGTATGGTTCCAACAAGATGGTTACCCTACACACAGTGCCATGATAGTAAGGCTATTCCTGGAACAAACTTTCTTTTTGGAACAGGAACGTCTTATGAGTGGTTTTGGAACCCTCAAGTGACCAGCCAGATCGCCAAATCTATCTCCTAACGACTTTTTTTTTGTGGGGTTTTCTCAAAACACAGATCTATTCTCGGAATAGGCCTGAAAATTTTCAGCAATTAAGGCAAAGTATTGTTGACAATTGTGCGAATATTTCTCCTCAAGTGCTAGAAAATACCCGGGTAGATTTCTACAACCGACTCGGATATTGTTTAACAAATAATGAAGGAATATTCGAACAGTTGGTTTAACATTTTTTTCGTCGGAATTCTATTTTTTTTTCTTTTTGGGGGTTTTATTTTTCTTTTAATTTGTGTGGATTGTTGTTTTATGTTAAACCGTTAATAGAATACTATAATTTATTTTCAAATATTCCACATACAATTAGTAAGGGATATTCAAAAAAGAATTTTCAATTGTTAGAAGTAATGCTAAGCTTAAGAAGACAACAATGAATATATTCAATCCACTTTCATTTCATATTAATGCAGTACTGAGTACGAAACAGTCCAGCAAGCTTACACAACAGACACACTAAAGAGTATCCCTACTATTTTTATTTCTTTATTAAGCATATTGTGTATAGTTATTATAGTAAATAATATTTAACATGGATTCTCTATTAGCAATGCTTTCAAACACATACGGTTTATATATATATATGAAAAGTTTTTATTGATTATTTTGATAATTTTTTGTTTTCTTTGTTTATTTGGCTATGTAACTTATATAATTTTTGTTTTTTATTTTTAGTCAAATTATGAGGGAGCGGGATAGCTGGCGCCTTTTACGGGAAGAGAAAAGTAATTTTTTTTAATCTAATGAGTTTTTTAATGCAAATTTTGGTGTTTTCAACACGTATTATTATAATCTTAATGTTATCATAAGTAAATAAACGCTCGAGGAATCAAGTAAAGCAAAAATAATTTTCACTTCAAAAAAGGTTCATTGGAATGAGAGTTTGGTAATCTAAAATAAATGATTGTTATTTACTAATATAAACGTTCTCCCAAGAATAGATTATATTAGTCGGCGTTTTTGATATTTTTATTTTGACCTAATATACGGGATATCATGATCTTGAACTGCTTTATTGATAGTTAAGCCTTTTCATTGTCCGTACTCACATATTTATACAAGTAAAATTAGAAAATCCACAATGCAGAAATCAATCCTATACATGATCTAGGAAAAGATCTGTTTATTATTTCAAGATTAATCTTCAAACGACTGACCAGATTTCTCAAGGAAACCTATCTAATAATAAAAAAACCGCTTTCAAATCGGTCCACCCATTTGACAGCTATGATGTCACAGACAGGCACACATAGGCGTCAAACTGAGCCATCTTTTTACGTCCGGGGTTAAAACTAATATTTTGCTGTTGTCTACAACGTCTTCGATGCATCTTGAAACATAATATACAAAAGGGAATATGCATGAAAATTTTTTATCACTTGAATTGAAGCATGTTTACTTGACAAATATCAAGATAAAATTACTTTTTAAATAACTTTAAAAATAAGCGAGATATGATTGATTGAAATTCCCGATTAGACAAAGAGAGTGATAACCCTCTTGATATGTTATGTGACGTCATATTACACTTTCACCATTTATAATACACGTAAAACTCCGTTTTTAGTATTTTTGCAAGAAAGAGACAAGTAATAATCTTTAAAAGCTTATAGCTTCCATGATATTTGTCGGAATTTAATTTCGTTTTTAAATATTATTACAGTATTAACAGTATTTTCATACTCTGAAAATAAATGTGAAAAAAAATTTTCATGCATATTCCCTAATCCCACATATATCTATAGAGCACTGAGAGCCATTTGCATGAAATACATTATTAAAAATCATACTCGGTGCGAATCTAATTTTCTTCCGTGTTTTTACTCGAAATACTTCCGCCAGACAGTTTAAATGTTAAGTAAATGTTTCGAATGATCAAATTTCGACTACAAAAACTTAGTGGCGATAAAAGCGTATGTTTAACCTATAATCGGGAAACTTTGATAACTTGACCATAATTAGTAGAAAAAAAATGCCCAATTACCGTTAAAGTTTATGTGTGAGTCTAAGATTTTTAATAAAATTAGTTTTTACTCATATTGTGCTGTAGTAAATCGGACTGTGAATTTTCGACAATTTTGAGTATGAAGAGTTTAAATTGAGAATGAAGAGTTTAAATTGATACTATAAAAGGTGAGTGTATAACTATCAAATGAAGTAACACAACGTTCATTTTAAAATTAATTATTTATCGCAAGTTTGAAAACTACAATGTTAGTTTGCTTAATATATGTGAGAACTTTGCAAATGTGAGATTTTACGTTATACAAATAAGTAGAAACCTAAGCTACAGTCAATAAAATGTATGTTTTAATATATATTTTTCAAACCAAATATTCCCTTTCATACTCCTCAACATTCTGTTCTACCAAGCATGACATACACGATGAAAAATGTGAAATATTCACATGACATCCATGCACCAGTACAAAGTTTTTAACTATAACTGGCTAGAATAAATGCAGCGGTATCTCTTGTATCTACACTACCCCAGATAAAAGTATTTAAATATTTTAAGTCTTAGGCCATAAGAGTCTTTATAATTTCTGTATAGCCGGCCAAGTAGCCGCGCTTGTTAAGGCGCTCTACTTGGAACCGGAAGGTTATGAGTTCGAATCCCAACATCGGCAGTTTTTCAATTAAAAAAATTAATGGGGCGGTTGATTGAGTAAACTGTCGGCGTATGGACAAGAACGAAGTAACCGGCTATGCTTGTGAAGGTTTTCTGCAGTTTCCCTTCACGAACTCCAGATGAATATTGGCATAGTTCCTATCAAAGTTGGCTGCAGCCGCATAACCTACCAATTCCTAGTCTGCATAATGATGTGAAAAATAATGATGTGGGTGGCCTCTGTTATAGACCGTGGTGTCTCAGAAACGGAGGTAAATCCCCATTCTTATTATTATTATTATTATTATTATTATTATTATTATTATTATTATTATTATTATTATTATTATTATTATTATTATTATTATTATTATTATTATTATTATTATTATTATTATTATTATTATTATTATTATTATTATTATTATTATTATTATTATTATTATTATTATTATTATTATTATTATTATTATTATTATTATTATTATTATTATTATTATTATTATTATTATTATTATTATTATTATTATTATTATTATTATTATTATTATTATTATTATTATTATTATTATTATTATTATTATTATTATTATTATTATTATTATTATTATTATTATTATTATTATTATTATTATTATTATTATTATTATTATTATTATTATTATTATTATTATTATTATTATTATTATTATTATTATTATTATTATTATTATTATTATTATTATTATTATTATTATTATTATTATTATTATTATTATTATTATTATTATTATTATTATTATTATTATTATTATTATTATTATTATTATTATTATTATTATTATTATTATTATTATTATTATTATTATTATTATTATTATTATTATTATTATTATTATTATTATTATTATTATTATTATTATTATTATTATTATTATTATTATTATTATTATTATTATTATTATTATTATTATTATTATTATTATTATTATTATTATTATTATTATTATTATTATTATTATTATTATTATTATTATTATTATTATTATTATTATTATTATTATTATTATTATTATTATTATTATTATTATTATTATTATTATTATTATTATTATTATTATTATTATTATTATTATTATTATTATTATTATTATTATTATTATTATTATTATTATTATTATTATTATTATTATTATTATTATTATTATTATTATTATTATTATTATTATTATTATTATTATTATTATTATTATTATTATTATTATTATTATTATTATTATTATTATTATTATTATTATTATTATTATTATTATTATTATTATTATTATTATTATTATTATTATTATTATTATTATTATTATTATTATTATTATTATTATTATTATTATTATTATTATTATTATTATTATTATTATTATTATTATTATTATTATTATTATTATTATTATTATTATTATTATTATTATTATTATTATTATTATTATTATTATTATTATTATTATTATTATTATTATTATTATTATTATTATTATTATTATTATTATTATTATTATTATTATTATTATTATTATTATTATTATTATTATTATTATTATTATTATTATTATTATTATTATTATTATTATTATTATTATTATTATTATTATTATTATTATTATTATTATTATTATTATTATTATTATTATTATTATTATTATTATTATTATTATTATTATTATTATTATTATTATTATTATTATTATTATTATTATTATTATTATTATTATTATTATTATTATTATTATTATTATTATTATTATTATTATTATTATTATTATTATTATTATTATTATTATTATTATTATTATTATTATTATTATTATTATTATTATTATTATTATTATTATTATTATTATTATTATTATTATTATTATTATTATTATTATTATTATTATTATTATTATTATTATTATTATTATTATTATTATTATTATTATTATTATTATTATTATTATTATTATTATTATTATTATTATTATTATTATTATTATTATTATTATTATTATTATTATTATTATTATTATTATTATTATTATTATTATTATTATTATTATTATTATTATTATTATTATTATTATTATTATTATTATTATTATTATTATTATTATTATTATTATTATTATTATTATTATTATTATTATTATTATTATTATTATTATTATTATTATTATTATTATTATTATTATTATTATTATTATTATTATTATTATTATTATTATTATTATTATTATTATTATTATTATTATTATTATTATTATTATTATTATTATTATTATTATTATTATTATTATTATTATTATTATTATTATTATTATTATTATTATTATTATTATTATTATTATTATTATTATTATTATTATTATTATTATTATTATTATTATTATTATTATTATTATTATTATTATTATTATTATTATTATTATTATTATTATTATTATTATTATTATTATTATTATTATTATTATTATTATTATTATTATTATTATTATTATTATTATTATTATTATTATTATTATTATTATTATTATTATTATTATTATTATTATTATTATTATTATTATTATTATTATTATTATTATTATTATTATTATTATTATTATTATTATTATTATTATTATTATTATTATTATTATTATTATTATTATTATTATTATTATTATTATTATTATTATTATTATTATTATTATTATTATTATTATTATTATTATTATTATTATTATTATTATTATTATTATTATTATTATTATTATTATTATTATTATTATTATTATTATTATTATTATTATTATTATTATTATTATTATTATTATTATTATTATTATTATTATTATTATTATTATTATTATTATTATTATTATTATTATTATTATTATTATTATTATTATTATTATTATTATTATTATTATTATTATTATTATTATTATTATTATTATTATTATTATTATTATTATTATTATTATTATTATTATTATTATTATTATTATTATTATTATTATTATTATTATTATTATTATTATTATTATTATTATTATTATTATTATTATTATTATTATTATTATTATTATTATTATTATTATTATTATTATTATTATTATTATTATTATTATTATTATTATTATTATTATTATTATTATTATTATTATTATTATTATTATTATTATTATTATTATTATTATTATTATTATTATTATTATTATTATTATTATTATTATTATTATTATTATTATTATTATTATTATTATTATTATTATTATTATTATTATTATTATTATTATTATTATTATTATTATTATTATTATTATTATTATTATTATTATTATTATTATTATTATTATTATTATTATTATTATTATTATTATTATTATTATTATTATTATTATTATTATTATTATTATTATTATTATTATTATTATTATTATTATTATTATTATTATTATTATTATTATTATTATTATTATTATTATTATTATTATTATTATTATTATTATTATTATTATTATTATTATTATTATTATTATTATTATTATTATTATTATTATTATTATTATTATTATTATTATTATTATTATTATTATTATTATTATTATTATTATTATTATTATTATTATTATTATTATTATTATTATTATTATTATTATTATTATTATTATTATTATTATTATTATTATTATTATTATTATTATTATTATTATTATTATTATTATTATTATTATTATTATTATTATTATTATTATTATTATTATTATTATTATTATTATTATTATTATTATTATTATTATTATTATTATTATTATTATTATTATTATTATTATTATTATTATTATTATTATTATTATTATTATTATTATTATTATTATTATTATTATTATTATTATTATTATTATTATTATTATTATTATTATTATTATTATTATTATTATTATTATTATTATTATTATTATTATTATTATTATTATTATTATTATTATTATTATTATTATTATTATTATTATTATTATTATTATTATTATTATTATTATTATTATTATTATTATTATTATTATTATTATTATTATTATTATTATTATTATTATTATTATTATTATTATTATTATTATTATTATTATTATTATTATTATTATTATTATTATTATTATTATTATTATTATTATTATTATTATTATTATTATTATTATTATTATTATTATTATTATTATTATTATTATTATTATTATTATTATTATTATTATTATTATTATTATTATTATTATTATTATTATTATTATTATTATTATTATTATTATTATTATTATTATTATTATTATTATTATTATTATTATTATTATTATTATTATTATTATTATTATTATTATTATTATTATTATTATTATTATTATTATTATTATTATTATTATTATTATTATTATTATTATTATTATTATTATTATTATTATTATTATTATTATTATTATTATTATTATTATTATTATTATTATTATTATTATTATTATTATTATTATTATTATTATTATTATTATTATTATTATTATTATTATTATTATTATTATTATTATTATTATTATTATTATTATTATTATTATTATTATTATTATTATTATTATTATTATTATTATTATTATTATTATTATTATTATTATTATTATTATTATTATTATTATTATTATTATTATTATTATTATTATTATTATTATTATTATTATTATTATTATTATTATTATTATTATTATTATTATTATTATTATTATTATTATTATTATTATTATTATTATTATTATTATTATTATTATTATTATTATTATTATTATTATTATTATTATTATTATTATTATTATTATTATTATTATTATTATTATTATTATTATTATTATTATTATTATTATTATTATTATTATTATTATTATTATTATTATTATTATTATTATTATTATTATTATTATTATTATTATTATTATTATTATTATTATTATTATTATTATTATTATTATTATTATTATTATTATTATTATTATTATTATTATTATTATTATTATTATTATTATTATTATTATTATTATTATTATTATTATTATTATTATTATTATTATTATTATTATTATTATTATTATTATTATTATTATTATTATTATTATTATTATTATTATTATTATTATTATTATTATTATTATTATTATTATTATTATTATTATTATTATTATTATTATTATTATTATTATTATTATTATTATTATTATTATTATTATTATTATTATTATTATTATTATTATTATTATTATTATTATTATTATTATTATTATTATTATTATTATTATTATTATTATTATTATTATTATTATTATTATTATTATTATTATTATTATTATTATTATTATTATTATTATTATTATTATTATTATTATTATTATTATTATTATTATTATTATTATTATTATTATTATTATTATTATTATTATTATTATTATTATTATTATTATTATTATTATTATTATTATTATTATTATTATTATTATTATTATTATTATTATTATTATTATTATTATTATTATTATTATTATTATTATTATTATTATTATTATTATTATTATTATTATTATTATTATTATTATTATTATTATTATTATTATTATTATTATTATTATTATTATTATTATTATTATTATTATTATTATTATTATTATTATTATTATTATTATTATTATTATTATTATTATTATTATTATTATTATTATTATTATTATTATTATTATTATTATTATTATTATTATTATTATTATTATTATTATTATTATTATTATTATTATTATTATTATTATTATTATTATTATTATTATTATTATTATTATTATTATTATTATTATTATTATTATTATTATTATTATTATTATTATTATTATTATTATTATTATTATTATTATTATTATTATTATTATTATTATTATTATTATTATTATTATTATTATTATTATTATTATTATTATTATTATTATTATTATTATTATTATTATTATTATTATTATTATTATTATTATTATTATTATTATTATTATTATTATTATTATTATTATTATTATTATTATTATTATTATTATTATTATTATTATTATTATTATTATTATTATTATTATTATTATTATTATTATTATTATTATTATTATTATTATTATTATTATTATTATTATTATTATTATTATTATTATTATTATTATTATTATTATTATTATTATTATTATTATTATTATTATTATTATTATTATTATTATTATTATTATTATTATTATTATTATTATTATTATTATTATTATTATTATTATTATTATTATTATTATTATTATTATTATTATTATTATTATTATTATTATTATTATTATTATTATTATTATTATTATTATTATTATTATTATTATTATTATTATTATTATTATTATTATTATTATTATTATTATTATTATTATTATTATTATTATTATTATTATTATTTGTGTATAGCCGTGTATAGCACCGCACGAGTTGCAGATACTATTTTTTTTTAATTCCTATAAAAAGTCCCATATTGGAGCGGGGCGACAAAAACCAGAGCTTTAAATATCTTATAGTTGGTATTGTTGGCTTCGATAACAATATGAATATGGTATTATAAAATTAATACAATATTCGTATTATTCCTTGCGTGTTTGTTTTCTTTTTTTTATATGTGATAAATTTCAGGATAAAAAAGAACATAACAACTAACTGAGTTAATTGCTTAAATACGCGGTATATACAATATTAAAGTTTCGATATATGAAAAAAGTTTCTAACAAAATTTGTTTATTTTAAAAAAAAGGAACATTTTTGTTCTATCTCTGACGGTTTCAAAGATAGGAAGTTTTGCCCATTTTGCCCAAACATGGTCCGATTTTGCCTATTCTTACTAGACCTTAAAACATACATACAAAATTTTAGCTCACTATCTTTTTCCGTTTTTGAGTTATCGTGTTGACGGACGGACCGACACATTTGCAGTAATGGATTAATTAGGTCATAATATGAACACTTATACCAAATTTATTTTTCTGCGATTTATATTTTCAACCGTTACAAAAACGGAACTAAACTTAATATACCCTGGTATATATTATATACCGAATATTGCATTTTCTATTGCAGAATGCACTTTTATCAAATCATTTAAAGACCAAATTTATTTGAAAGCTCATTATAACAACCGAGGGACCATTTAATATGCATAAAAAATTATTTAGGTAGCATATTTGACCTAGAAAAAAATATAAGGGTTAAACAAATGCACAGTTGTATTTTATAGATGTATATATATTTTTTCATTTAATGGTAGTGACCAACGTCATTTCTGTCACTTCACGAGTGATATAAAGTGAGCATTTGTTCCTACGAATAAAATAACAATATATTTAACTACAATATTTTGTAAAAAATATAAATCTATGTTTGTAATTTCATGTATTTAACAATATGAAATAAACTTCGTAAACATAATTTTCACAAAGAATTTTCATCATGAAATGCAATACAGTTTAAATTGGAAGAAGCATTTAAAGTAATGAATAAAAATAGTACTACAAAGGACTTATGCAAATGAAATTAGTACCATTTGTTTTGACTTTGTGTTGTAATTGGGTTAAAAAAACAGAAAACATTTAAAAAAAAACTACAGAAAGGCATTATTAACCCTTTGGGCGTTCGTTTATTATAATATAGTTTATTTGTTTTAGTAAAGAAATATAAATTATCCATTGTTAAGCTAGTAGAGCATGCGGTTACACGATACAACAAACAGCAGTTAATTTTTAATTAGTGCATTTAATTAGCTTAATAATTTGATATTATATACAATATATTTAATTGATTTTTTAAATATTGCTCTGCTGGTTAAGCTAGTAGAGCATGCGATTACACAGTGCAACACAGAGCATTTAATTTTTAATTAGAGCATTTAATTAGCTTAATGATTTGATATTAAATACAATATAATTAATTGATTTTTTAAATATTGCTTTGCTAGCTTAATATTAAGCTAGCAGAACATGCGGTAACACAATACAACAAAGATCATCTAATTTTTAATTAGGGCATTAAATTAGCATTTAATTAGTGTCTAATTACGAGACAATTATGACTGAGTTCTGCTCAGGTTGCTCTGCTAGCTTAATGTACATTATAATCTATTCTTCGCTAATTTGGTTTCAGTATTAAGGAACGTTTACTTCAGTGAAACAATCCTATGATTGATCAACGATGATCGTGCAACGATAATCGTTCAACACTATTTATTTATATTTCCGTTGGACCTAAAAAAATAGTGTTAAACGATTATCGTTGCACGATCATCGTCACAATCGCAAATGTATTGAAACTTAACGAATACGTCGTCGCATACATGCAAATCCCACGATTTGATTTTAACTCACAAAAACAAATAATCTGTTCAGCATATTTTTGTATACTTTTTCATATTATCGTATCCAATGAAAACATTGCAGCGCTGAGAAATAAAAAAAAAAAAACTTTTGAAACATTGCCTCTAAGACATAATGAATTTTTGGTGGCAACGTCAGAAAAAATTTGAAAAATTGAATGAATAGGAATTTTATTGAAAATGTTCATAATGATTTTCAAGAAGCTTTATATATAAACACTGCCATTAATTATGTTCTTAAACACATTAAATAATTATATAGATAATTTTAAAGCATTCGAAGCTTTGTGTATACATCCTCATGAATATTTAATGCTTTTCCTATTTAATGTCAGCCGTTTGATTATTTAATTATTATTGAGTTGTGTTTAAAATTAATTATTTAAAGAACTTTTTTTATATATGAGCTTTTTATAAACAGGTTAGAAAGATATTATGTGATATTTTGACAAAGAATATTAATGGTATCTGCAATATAAAGAAATTATTCACACAGAGTAATTGTTTAACATAATTTTAAATTAATTCTGAAAATTCAACCATAATATAATACTTGGAAAAGATGATAACAACACTTCTATCTTATAAACATAAAAGTATATGGTACTCATGAACCTACTTGAAGTATACTGATTATACTGAGTGAGATACCATTGACGGAAGCCATAAAAAATGGTACTTTGCTATATTTGGCAATAATAATAATAATATATATTTAAAAAAAAAAAAAAACTAAATAAACAAAACGCTTTCTTTGCAACGAAGTTTTGGAGCTAATCTACAATTTGGACGGGCTACACTTGCTAATTGGTTGAATGATCTATAATTCTATACTATACTATAATATAAAGCTGAATAGTTTGTATGAATCTCAGAAACAACCCGTTCAATTTGAAAAATTCATACTTTGCCCGTTTATTAAGGAAGGCATCTGTGCCACGCTAAAAACCTAACTTTTAAACGGTGCCAGGCAGAAAAATCCTTAAATTTAAATTTAAATAATATCTTGTGCAACAAGTGCGGTAGGTTGGGCAATCGACAACACCGAACGAGTTGCAGATACTATTTTTTTACTAATGCGAGATAAGTACTATTTTAGCACCCGTTCTTTCGGGGGTTAAATGGCTGTTTGACTATTTAATTATTACCAGACTACAATTAGATGTATTACAAATATTTTTTTGAGTGTGCAAAGTTTACTTAAAATTTTCGCATGCAAATCAATATTGGGAATAGATCTAAGTGGTGTGGTAATACTTGAAAAGGCAAACCGTCATTTACGGCACGGAAAAGCGGGCAATAAAAAAATACTTTTCCCGCATGAGTAAAAAAAAATCTGCAACTCGTGCGGTGCTATACACGGCTATGGGGTCCATTGTGATGCCTAAGGATGTAAGGATTTGAGTGGAGTGGAACGAATTTTTGTGTGTAGACTAGGAATTGGTAGAATGTGCGGCTGCAGACGACTCTGATAGGATCTATGCCGATATTCATCTGAAATTCGTGAAGAAACCTGCAGAAAACCTTCACAAGCACAGCCGGTTACTTCGTTCTTGTCCATACGCCGACAGTTTAGTCAATTAACTGCCTTTTTCTTAATAATTGACAAAATCTTCTCAAAATGTTTCACTGCAGTCTGTGATAGGGACAAGTGGACGGAAGGAGAACCATAATGTCTCAAGAAAGGAATCGTTTGGTATACAGACGGCTCCAAAACTGGGGAAGGGGCCGAGGTGGGTATTTTACGGTGAAAGACCCAAGGCAAATTTTAGCCTCAATCTGGGAAAATATACTACAGTCTTGCATGCAGAAGTCTACGCCGTATTGGCTAGCGTCCGTGAGAATCTACGTAAGGGCTACATAAACCAGAACTGATAAAATTTCTCAGATTGTTAAGCTACTCTAAATGCATTTTCTGCAACTGAAATCACCTCAATGGTAGTCAGGAAATGCCTAGAGAAACTACTGGAGCTGGTAAAACGGAACAATGTTATATTGACCTGAATACCAGGTAACAAAAAGGCTTATACCTTAGCAAAGAAGGGGCTTGGATGACCTTTCATATGTGCAGAACTCATTTTAGGAATTCTAAGGGCAGCATGTAAACAAGTGATTAACGAGTTGATGGACGTTAAACACCGTGATTACTGGGAGAATATACCGCAACCAAAACTAGGTAAAGTAGTGTTTCGGAATGAATCTAAAAGACTGTCACTCGATGCTTTCAGCCTGAACAGGGTACAGCTTTGAAACGTTACCGGATTCATCACCGGACATTATCATCTAAAGCATCTGCACTCAATAGGACTCCACATTAGATCTATTATATGCAAACTGTGCGGTGAAGAGGAAGAAACAACCAGCCTCATCATCTGTAGAGCAGATAAAAGATATTCGGTGCATCTAAGCCCGAATATATGAACCTTCAGGAAAAACCTGATAAGCAAGCTTCTGGCTATTGCCAAGTAATCGGAAAAATTTCAAAATTTTGTAATTGATTTTTCATTCGGTTATTATTCATTCGGTTTTCGATAAAAGTGAATGAATATAAATGAATTAAAAAATTCTGAGAAATGGGCGCTACTCATATATCTCGTGGCCATGTGTACGATATATACAAGTAAACTTAATGAAAGCTTGTTTCAAAAACAACTTGTTATATAAAGCGATTGTTTACTCTTTCTTTGACCATTTGATAACTTTTTATCGGTTGGGCATTCGCATAATTGTGAAAAATACAAACTTTCTAACTGATGTTATTCAATTGATTCATTAGATATAATGAAATGAAGAATGATCTATTCATTCTTAGCACATACATGTTTCTGATAATATCATATGGCTTTTCCATTTTATAAATATGGAAAATAAACATCTCCTGCTACTACACGTTGTATAAATATCGTACTGTAAAATTTCTGACATCAACCACTTACCTACCCTCACAAAAGCGTTAAATGAAAAAGATTATTTCATACTTTACGATTATTTATTAATCTTAAAAATAAACAAGTTATGTAACAACTAACTGAGTTGATTTTTTGAATACCCAGTATATACTGAGTTATATATCAATGATTAAATTGTGAACAATTTTTGAATTGGCCCAAAATATAAAAAAAAATATTTTATGGTTTTAAAAATCGGCATATTTTTCGCTTTTCGAGGAACTTTAATCACAACTTATAGGAAAACTATTGAGTTTATGGAAAACATTTTCACACAAAAGTTGTTTATTTTAAAGACAAGAAACATGGTCCGATTTTCTCCAAACATGGTCCGATTTTGCCCATTAACGAACTTGACCTTCATTTTTGGTCTAGAACACAAAAACAAAATTTCTGTTCGATATCTCTTTTCATTCTTGAGTTATCGTGTTCACAGACGGACGGATAGATGGACATGCGAAAATGGTCGAATTAGGCCATTTTATGAACACATATGCCAAATATTCGTGCCTACGATCAATATATTCAAGCGTTACAAAGTCGGGACTAAACTTGTATATTTACACATACTGGGTATAAAAATTTGTTACGCAGGAGCTGCTTCATCTTTCCTTCGAATTTCCTTAGAATACATCAATCACTCTCTAGCGGTCATAATTTTAGTTTGATTAAAAATGAAATATCATATCTGATATGAGTTTAGTATTGGCAAGGCCAATTTTATTAATACATGGCATAGGTCAAGGGAAAAGGGGTGCAGAGAGGGCTACCTGATGTTTATACAAACGACAAAATTACAACGACAAAAACACAAAGACAAAATTAAAATTATTTCATTATTAACTTTATGTACTGAAATTATTTCGCCATTAATTTTATAAATTAAAATTATTTCGTTTGTAATTTTGTCGTTTTAATTTTATCGTTTGTTAAATGAACTCTCTTAATATTAGTCCAATCGAAAAATGTATACGAAGTAAAGTTGTAGATAATCAAGTTTGCTACACTTCATTACCTAATCATTTTTCTCAAACTCTAATGTGAACAGAGATATTTGGAATTTTAATTTTCAATCTTTAATTGTATTTATTTATGTAAATATTAGTGTAACACAAAAATGATAAGAAACAAAATTATAGCAAAATTAAGTACCTATAACTATACTTGTTATAAATTTTTCGATTTTTCGATTATTAAGGAAAATATGTCAAATTTTGTGTTTCCTCCTCCCTTTGAACCCTCCCCCCCTTTTTCCCTTGTCCAATTTTACCCATTACTCATAACGAACATGATCTTTCAAATACAAAAAGCTCCTCAAATATCAAACTTCATTCCAATCGGAATAATACTATGACCGCTAGAAATTCCCCAAACACATAAACGTATATATATATATATATATATGTATATATATTTGTACATGTATAAAAATTTTAACGATTGTCATTTTGAACATCTAGTAGGTAGGATCAATGGACATTTGAAGATATTTTTACGAAATTCCTTTATCGGTACAAAAACAATACCTGGCATTTCCTTTGGAGGAAATTCGCTAATATACGACTGTTTAAGATGTTATACGACTCGTATAACGTCTCACACATTGAACGAGATTGACTATTATCGGTAGGCATTCAGTGCTTAAATTAAATTTAATGTATGTAAATTTTTTTCCCTCAATAACAACTGACGTTAACTTTTTGACGATAATAATATATACATTTTTTATACAACGTTCTTGAAAAAAAATGTGAACGACCACAGAACCTCTATCAATCGATGTTGTTTGTATATAGAGTTTGTGTGGTAGATTCTTACAAGATTTTTTCTGCTATACACACGTTTAAAATTGTTGGATGGAGTACCGCTACTCGTTGGAGGATTAACTTGGCATACTTAAAAATAGTAAATATAGTATGATAACTAATGGTGTGTGGGTTAAGTACTATCAACAGCACATGGATTTGTTCTGAATATATTTTGGTCTAGGAAAAAATGTTTCGTTCGTTATTAACAACTTTTATACTAAACATTTCACGAAAATCAAATGGTTTCTACCCAAAACTGTAAAATTTTTAAAAGAATTCCACATTTGCGTGTCGATTAAACATACTGTATTCTTGAAAAAAAAAAAGATTATTTGTGATTTGAACTGAAATACCTCAAAAAACGGAAAGACTTGCAGGTATTCAATTTACATAAAGAATGCAACATTATGCTCTTGAATCTTCCAACAGCATTAACCTAAAAAATGAAATTTATGTTTACTAAAATGTAGATTTTGAAAGGAAAAGTTGGTTAGATTAGATTAAAAAGATTTATGGTATTTCCAAACTCTCATTAGTTTGTCAAGAATATCACGAAATTCACAATATTAGTAAAATCCTCAAAAACCAGTTGAATTTTTTTGAGAATTTATCATCATGTCATTTTTTGAGAAAATCGTTACGTAAGTTGGAGAAATTTAACATGCATCTTCATAAACATGGTGAATAAAAATGCTTGATTCCGACTGTTTTTACTTCGAACTCTCTCAATATAGTCACGGTTGTTCTGAAATTCAATACATACTTTCCTCAATTCCTAAGATATATTTTTTCTTCAAACTTTGGGAGAATGCTCATCGGGTTGTTAAGTTTTTTGATAAGACATGCGTAAAAAAGTGCATTGTTTCATGTCCGCAGCAGAAGGTTATTATTTATGATTCAGTCTGCATCCTGAGTACCGGCGCGCTGTTTGAAAAGTCGTTCGAAATTATATACTACTATATGTATGATGTTATGTGACGAATGGGAACACTGACGACAACGGACAGCTGTTTTCAATAACGCGCAGGAGTACCAACATTATAACATGGTTTTTATTTGTTTAAATTGAGAAAAGCTAAAGAATCATTTGATTAAAATCGCACAACTACAATAATAATACAATCAATCTGTCTCCTAGTTTGGGCATGGAAAACATAACCTCTATAATATTACGTTGTATATAGAGGTAACAATTTATATATTTTATATACATAGTCATAAATTTTCAACATTATGTTCATCTTTTTCGAAAGATAAACTGATTTTTTTCAGACAGATAATTTTATAATGCGCTTAGTGAATGAAATCAGAATATTTTTTATTAAAAACACTGTAAAAAAAAACAATATTATTTCTTACTTTGTTACATACTATCTATAAGAAATTTAGGGTTTAGTAATCAAACGTTCATAGTCATGTATGGACAAGTATACGAAGATAATGGTACAAGGGGCTACAAAAGTCGTGTCCATTATTCAAACTTTCATATATTATAGTTGATTTGATTCCTACATTCGATTCGATTCCCCGCTGTAGAGCCAAAAATGTAAGATGATAAATGATTATATATTTACATCATTGATAATTATAATACATTTAATAAATTAGAAGATAAGTTGAAAGATATTGTAGCGGTATCGCTTCTTCATTAAATTATTATTATAATTTTGTTCATCATTTTTAGTTGTTGCATAACAACAATAACTTCCCCCTATTATCACCTTGATTATTTACATATAAATAAACATAATATTTCATAAATCAAATCAATAAAGATCAATTATATCTTTCAAATATATTTATTATTTATTTAAATAATAATTATTTAATATATCAATTATTTACCTTTACAATATAAAGTATCTTTGTTGAAAATATTGAATGAATGTCAGAATGTATTTGTTATTAGTTACCAAGGTAAGGGACAAAAACCTTCCCGTAGTATCAAAGGGTGTATGTAGTTGAATACACAAAGATGTCTAAAAAAATAAAATATATTTTTGTTGCGACTCCGCTACATGTTCATTCGGTTTTTGAAAAAATTCTTCGAATAAAAGTGGTTGGTATATTTATAAAAAACAACTATTAGTCGAAAGCATTTTCTCGAAAATGAATAAGACACAAATCAATTGTAAATTGTAAATTTAGAAAAATTTGATACTACTTTTGTGGTCATGTGTACAGTAAACAGAACTATCATGATGAGTAACTATTACTATGCAGTCCATGAAAATAAAACATTAGAAACATTAGGCTATGCTGTGTAAAATTGAAAAATTATTTTAGGTTCCGATTAAGCCTAAAAAACAATAAAATCGTGTTTACTTAATGCCTTGATGAGCAGTTTTGTCTTATGATATCTTAAAATGGGATCAATCTTATAAAAGAGGATACAAGATATCCTTCTTTTTCTAATTCAAAAAATCCTGCTTTTCTTTTTTCTAATTAATTTTTATTATTCATTCGATCTTCGAAACATTCTTCGAATAAAGGACGTTCATTATAAATATACCAACAAGTTTTTTTCGAAAGTTTTCTCACTTTGGAAACTATACAATTTTGGAGAAAAAAATCCTATTTTGTGTCCCATTATAGTAAAACAGGGCCCATTGATCGTAAACTATCCGTAAAATCTCTTTTCTTTCTTATCCCTTAATTTGTTATAAATAATTATATGAAAAACCAGCACAGGGTCGACGGTTTCAGTTCGACTTCAGTTTCGTTCTGGTTGTTGGTGGGGAATATGCTTTGATGACATAAAGGTTGCTCCAAGTGCTCCAGCGTGATACAAATGTACTGATGGCAGACGTGGAAGAGTGCCTAGTTTAAGCTGATGTTTCAGAAGTTACCAATGAAGACTTTATTGATGACCAAATCCTAGCGACGGTTCAAAATAATGCATCAACGATGACTCAGACGAAGAAGAAAACACCACTGATGACATAGTGAGCCATTCAGCTGCAAAGGATGCCTTTGAAGTTGCTTTAAGGTATATCGATCGAACAACATTCCACAGCAACCCCAATGGACGTGATATGGGCGAAAAAGTGGTGTGACGCCTCCGCAAAGTCAAGGATGAAACAAAAAACCATATACGACTTTTTCAATAAGGTACATACATACTACCTTTTTATTAATTAACTATTGTTTAGTTATTAACCTACAGTATTAATGTAACTATTTTTATATAAATAAAACTAAATTTTCTACCTGGAACAAGACGTTTTCTTGCTCCTCGCGATATCCGACTTTTTGTACGTTCCGATCTCGGCCCGGTCCGGTTAGGGTCGGATATGAGGGGTTCTACTGTAATTGAAATTTTTTTTAAATTATGCATTATTTTTTACGTAAAAAAAATATAAATTTCTAAACTAGAATTTAATATCAATTAATTATGTATGATATATCGAACATTATTAAATAATTAAAGATAAATTAATATTGTGATTACTCAATTGAAAATCTGTATATGATTACACAATATTTATTTTTATTGATCGAACGTGTGGGCGTTGAAAATAAAATAAATAGATTGTGGTTTTGTTTTCAATTCCTAAATAAAACAAGTGAAAATAACAACTCACTTAGTCGATTGTGTAAATGTCTGGTTATACTGAGTTCATTATTATTGCGTGAACTGGTTATTTTATTTTACACATACGCGCCAATGTATAAGAATACAAATTAGTATATAAAAGTGCTGTATACATAGATGCTTTTGTAACTAAGAATATTTACAGATGTTTGAGCTCAAAATGTGGCACAACTATTCAGTTTATGAGAAAACGTTTCAAACAAAAGTTGTTTATTTATAAAATAGAAATATTTTGTGTTCTAAAATTTTTTTTTGTTTTACATATTTCTTACCGTTTCAAAGATACATAAATGCCACCGTACCGTAAATCGTACCTTTGCAGGGGAGATTCATGGTCCGATTTTGCTCGTTCACGTAGTTATTACTTTTTAACTCTCGAAGAAGTTACTCTAAAATATAGACAAAAAATCTCATCTCGATATCCCATTTGCGTTTTAGACCTATGAAACGAAAATTTTAAATACCTACAGTCATTACCCATTCCAAAACTATTTTTCTGCGATCATAGCATTATTTTTGGGTTTCAAATTTTTAATGGGACGTCCTATTCAAGGACTATTGGTTTAATCAACCATAGTAGAGTAGTTTTTTAGAAGTCTATTTTAGGTCAAAATTAACCGTTTTATAGTAGTTTAAAAAAAATTGATTTTCAACTATATTACTGTTTTAAAAAAAATGAAGTCCTACTTAAAAACAAGTGAAAAAAATAACTAACTGAGTGAATTGTTTCTACGAAAATGTGTTTATTTTTAAAAAGGGATCTTTTTTGTCATTAAACTTTTGCACTTTATCTTACGGTTGCAAGAAAGTTTTATCCATTTGTCTTATTCGCGAACTTGATTTTATTTTTTAGCTCTGGAAAACAAATATAAAACTTCAGCTCGCTATCTCTTTTCTTTTTTGCGTAATCGTGTTGAGGGGACGGACGGATAGTCACATTTGCGGAAATGGTCTAATTAGGTCATTTTATGAACGACTATACCAAAAATTTTTTTCTGTGATCAATATTTTCAACCGTTATAAAAACGGAAATAAACTTAATATATCCTGGTGTATATTATATACCGGATATAAAACTTGTTCACTATATAATTCACGAAAAATGCCGTTGAACTTTCTTATGAATATCGCCACAATTTCAATTTATATGCAGTTTCACGGTAAAAACCTCTAATTAGTTCAAGTTCAAAAGTACATACATAGGGTGGCGCAAAAGTATCTTCACGATTTTTAAGTTCAATAATTCTTTCTGGAATTAATATTTATTGAGTTTCTCTTTTTTAGATTATACTAAATATACTTAAGAGTTTCGATATAGAGTGATACCAGCCTGCAGAAAAGATAAATATCGTAAAATTTTATTTGGAAAACGGAAGAAGCTTTATTTCTACTCAGAGAAACTATCGACTATATTTTAATGCCAGATATACTCCTACTAACCATCCGATATTACTGATTATTTTCTTAGGGGTTATCTGAAAGAAAGGGTTTATGTTAACAAGCCACAATGCTTGGAACAACTTAGAATATTAGGCGAGAGATTTTGGGGATGTCTCAAGAAACTTTACGAAAGGTCAAATATGCTGAAAACAGCTCATAGTTTTTAGTGCGAACGGGATAACATTTGTTAAACATCATTTTTCGTAAAAAAACTTCAAGAATCACACTTTATATTATGAGTTGCAAAATATAAATTTTCTTAACTTCTCATATACTTATAATACCCAGTATATGTAAATATACAAAGTATATTCAGTTTAGTCCCGACTTTGTACCGCTTGAAAATATTGATCGTAGGCATGAATGTTTGGCATATGTGTTCTTAAAATGGCCTAATTCAGATATTTTTGCATGTCCGTCCGTTTGTCTGCCTGTCTGTCCGTGAACACGATAACTCAAAAACGAAAAGAGATTGTGTTCTATAGCAAAAAAGTGTGGGTCAAGTTAGTTAATTGAAATTTTTGTTAGTTTGAAAATTTTTTTTATAAATTCAATAGTTTTTTCATGATTTGTGCTCAAAGAGCAAATGGCATACTATTCATAGTCGAACGAAGTATTAACAATTCGAACATTGATATGCAACTCAGTATATACTGGGTATTCAAACAATTAACTTAGTTAGTTTTGACATTACTTGTTTTAATTTAAAATCGTGAAAGTATTCTTGCGCCACCTTACTTTTGTATATACAAATACAAATAAATCATTTTTAATTTTAGCCAAATAAATGAAATAAATTGATTTAAATACAAATAGTATAAACATTGCCAAAAAATATGTCTATTTTTACAAATTATCGCAGTATAAAAAAACAAAAATGGAAACATACAAAATATTCTTATCGTTTAACAGTTTTGTAATGATTTTATAAGCATAAATTATTTTAAATCTTGAAGAGATAAAATATAACACCAAACATACAATTTGTATAAATATAATAAAACAAAAGTTGTTGAGATATATTAAAATCATATAATAATCATTTTCTTGATGCATATTCAAACATGTTACGGGACGTGCGCGTCCACATTTCACAGTACTACTTTTCTATTTCTAAAAGCGTTAGTCATTCGGTTAGCGTGTTGTTGTGTAGTGCAAGGCTCTAGTAGAATAGGAATTATATAGTATTAATATACTATACGTACATCGAAAACATCATATACGTTAACTCCGAATGTATAAACTTTCCTGATATCATCTATAATGTAATTGTGGTTATAAAGTGATTAAGTTCTGTTTAAAATTTAAAAAAAGAAAGTGATTTTTGAAGAATTTTATTATTTGTGAAATATACTACGAATAATTTTTTGTTTTATTTAATTTAGTTTTTTTGTTTGTTTTTGTTTTTAATACAGACGTGTCTGATAAATTTATTTATATTTCTTAATTTAAATAAATATGGGGTTTTATTTAAGGTAATTAGTGTAAGAGATAAATTGTATTTGTTTTATTTCATTGTTTTGGAAAAATTCATAATTATTTAAGAAATATTTTGAAAAGTTTCCAAAAGTTTATTTAAAAAAAAGAAACCAGCAAGCGAAACTATAGATAACAAAGAGATTGTGATATTTAATCTAGTACGAGTGTTTTAACTTTGATGATATAATGTTGTAATATGCAAGACTTGTGTCAACAGTGATTGTTCATTATTTTTGGTGGCACTGTTGCAAATTATCATTTTTAAATATTATCAGATCTTTTAAAAAATTTGCGGTATAAGTTTTTTTATGTACCTATCAATTTCTTTATAAGCTTTATGATACAATGTTGTACTATGCAATACTTGTGTCACCAGTGATTATTCATTATTTTTAGTGGTGCTGTTGCAAATTATCACCAATAATTATTATTTGATCTTTGAAGAAATTTTCAATACCTTTTTTTGCATCAATTTCTTAAGTTCAACTTTATATGTTATTTTTGAAAGAAATCGTTGTTTTTAATAGAAAATATTCCCAGATTTATAAAAAATAGCGAAAATTTCAAATATTTTTTAAATTTATAAAACGAATAAAACGGTTTTTCGCATTTATCTCGAACATTTTGAGGTTATGTGAAAAAAAACATTGGCACAAAATTTGTAGATTTGTTCTACAACTAAAGAACATCTTTTGATTTTCTATACTCAAGCACAAGTTAACCTCCTTTTCTGTTTTCCTTCAAATGTAGATTGATCGTCGTTTCGGTGGAAATATTTCTCATCTATTCAACGACTATAAAATCGTGTTATATTATAAATGTAATTATAAGATCAAATTTTCTCGCCATAAAGTCTCACATCTGTCATTAAAGATTTATTATCTCGACTGTATGCTTTTAACGTTGGATTTTCTGCCGACGTGGCTTCTATTCTTTTTCATATATAACTAATTTGATCTATGTTATTTATATGTTCAGTTATAATTAATATTTATAATTATAAATAATTAAATAGGTTTCGACTTATACACATATAGACTGTATACATATATATATATACACATAAACATTCATATATATAAATATATTGTAGAGACCACGGACCACATAACTACATAAGGACGCATCAGATAGTTGAAATGGCATAAAACGCGCAAGAGGCGCAGAATGGGTTGGCTGAAGTGCGCTGCTAAAATTTAGACAAAATAAAGTGCAATATAATGTTTTGTTTTACTGAAAAGTATCACGGTTTGTCTCTATATATATATATATATATATATATATATAAATATATATATAAATATATATATAAATATATATATAAATATATATATATATATATATATATATATATATATATATATATATTGCCCAAGAATTTATTCAATCAATTTAGAAATGGTTTTATAAAATATTTATTGTTTAAGAAATATCTTTTACAATATGGAGAGATACACCAAAAAACGTAATAATAATAATAACAATAACAATAATAATAATAATAACAACAATAATGATGATAGCAATAACAATAATAACAACAACAACAACAACTATATGTATTCCCACTTTATGTAAATTAGGCAAATTATTCGGAATTTCCAAAAATCGAATTCTAAAATCTAAAGTAAAGCTAAACCATCAAAAAATTTACAATTGTCAAGCGGTAGGTGGTTTACAATAGTGGTTTACAATTGTCAAGCGGTAAACGTAAAAGATCAAAAGATTTAAATTTTATAATTTATATAACATTTATATTTTATTCATATCCAAATATATTAAAAAGGTACATTTTATGCCCCAAATTACCAGCCCAAAATTCCAGAGTATGTATTCAATGTATTGTATACTTTGTATAACAGTGACCATAAAAAAAGTTGATATTATTATATTTTTTTCAGAAAATGTTTTAATTAAAAAAAGAAAATAATAATAATTGGTAGGTACCCTGTATTTACTCTATCTCTCTTCCTACCTCTCACTCAGAGCTGAGTGCAGTCAAAGTTTGCCCACCTATGGTCTAGTCAACAAGTTAAAACACGTGTTCATTTTTGCTACTGCGAATTAAAATACGTGCGATAGCTCGTTGAACTCGTTATGACGTCTAAAACGCACAAAGAAAAAAGATCTACTTTTTTGAAAATTACTCAAAAACTATTGGTGCTAGAAGAATTTTAAACAGATTCTAAGAGTCGAGGAAATTTCCGAAAATGTCGATTCCCGAAACTGGACCTCTATTATAAATACTGTCTTTACTGTTGAAACATAGCACGGCGAGCATAGTGCCGTTAATTTTTTTTTCTTAAATCATAATCTTGCTCAACAAAGTATATTTGGAACGTGCGGAATCCTATTCTCAACAATAGTTTTTGAGTAATTTTCAAAAATGTAGACAGCTTTTCTTTTGAATCATTTATTATTTATAACTTTTGAAATTGTTGGTTTGAAATTTTCGGACACTCTTCTAGACGTCATAACGAGTTCAACGAGCTATCGCATGTATTTTAATTCGCAGTAGCCAGAATTAACACGTTTTTTAACTTGTTGGCTAGTCTATATAATATTACCGACCCTTTTATACTGTCAGCAATCAAACATTTAAACTATTGATTTTATGACTATAAAATTTGATTCAAACTTTGATTACAAATTTATTTGCTTTCTACATGTGTTCGTTACTAAATCGTTGAGATAGTTCCGTTATATAACATATTATATGAGACAGTCAATACTGTTAATATGTACTAGTTTTCATTTTAATGTGTCAGATATATTTAGATAAATATATAATTATCAAGTATGTCATCTGTACGGTATCCGAGTGTTTGCAGAAAACTACGACGGTAAAAAACGGCAAAAAAACTTATCCTAGCTATTAATCGAAATTATAGCCATGAGCTAAAATGTTTTTTTTAGTACGCAAGCGTCCTTTTCTTGTGGTATACTAAGAAAATAAGTGAAAGAACAAGCATTTTTTAACGATTACTTTTTAGCTCTAGAACTCACACAGGCAATTTCAACTCGCTATGTCTTTTCGTTTTTGAGTTATCGTGTTTACGGATGGACGGATAACATTCCGGAAATGAACTAATTAGGTAATTTTATGAACACCTATAACAAAATTTTTTTCTGCAATCAATATTTCAACCATTACAAAGTCGGAACTAAACATAATGAACGTTATATTATCGAATGATAATTAGTGAGAACTCTGGGTTTTTGAAATAAAATATCAAATTCATCCCCTTTGCCCAGATCAGTTTTTTTGTATTATAAATACGTATTTCGACTACATTGTAGTCATTATCAGTATAAATTAGCTAGTCGTAATTTACTCTTTGAAATTTAGAAATAGATAGAAAGTCGAGATCAATCGACAAAAATAAAAATAAATAGAAAATTAACTAAATTAAAATATACTAGATTTAAAATATAATAAATTTTAAATTATATTGAAATTACTCTTGTTAAAATTTCGTTCATTCAGATTTATTCCTGTTAACTTTAATTTTATTAAAATTACTCTTATGATATGTTACTCGTCGCTAATTTGGAGAAATTGTCACCAAATTAGCGACGAATAATTTAAAATTTATTATATTTTAAATCTAGTATATTTTAATTTAGTTAATTTTCTATTTATTTTTAGCGAATTTCCTCCAAAGAAAATGCAGCTATTGTTTTTGCACCAATGTTGGAATTTCGTAAAATCAGACTTCAAAATATTATTATAGGAAATTTATGTCAAATAATAATAATTTTTTAAATGTTTTGAATTATGTCGAATTTTTTATATTTTGAATTTATCGATAAAAATTTATTTTCAAAGTTTTGTGAATCTAGATATTTCTATTGAAACAATAAACTGTATTCAGCCATTAGAAAACGTTATATTCATAAAACAATGTTCAATTCTCATTGAAAACACGAATGACGATGATATAATATGAAAAACCATTTCACTCTTCGTATATAAAATCTTTTATAGTCTCTCTACAGATGTTTTCACATCAAAAATGAAAGGAGACACCGATCTGATATTTTGTTTGTGTGGTCATATGTAAAAAGTGCTAAATTCGGTCGATGAATCCTCCGATTTTTTTCAAAATAGTTAAAGAAAAGTATAAAAAATGTTTGTTTTTCAAAAGTAAACAACTTCTGTTTCAAACCTATTTTCATAAACGGAACAGTTTTGTCCCAATTTCAACTCAAACATCTGTAAACGTTATATTATCGAATGATAATTAGTGAGAACTCTAGGTTTTTGAAATAAAATTTCAAATTCGTCCCCTTTACCTAGATCAGTTTTTTGTATTATAAATACGTATTTCGACTACAATGTAGTCATCATCAGTATAAATTAGCTAGTCGTACTTTACTCTTTGACAATTAGAGATAGTTATAAAGTCGAGATCAACAGACAAAAAATAAATAGAAAATTAACTAGATTAAAATATATACTAGATTTAAAATATAATAAATTTTAAATTATATTGAAATTGCTCTTGTTAAAATTTCTTCATTCACATTTGTTCCTGTTAATTTTACTCTTATTAAAATTACTCTTATATTGTCCCAGGATATGTTACTTGTTACTAATTTGGTGACGGTATCACACATCTGTAGCAAGTGTAGATTACAGAATTATATGTATAAAGTACCTTGGTATAACCACTTTTTTATAAAAAACAATATAAACAGGTCTCACACTGACAATGAATCCTGTATATCTAGGGTATTTAAATATTTAAACAATTAATTCAGCTAGTTGATACATTTTCACCTTTTAAATATTTACACATACGAGTGTACTACTAGAAGTACTACTAGAGTATACGGGTATACTCGGACTTCTCGATAGCGTGACTAATGCTTTTACATTCAATTGTATTGTGGTTGTGTTAATTCGTGTTAATGTTCTCTTTATTCATATCACTGTCACCTAATATTTACTTTGAGTTAACCATTATATCAAATTGTACACATATTTACCTTTGTGTGTGCAATTAATTATTATAACTTATAAATATATATATATATATATATATATATATATATATATATATATATATATTATAAATTATTACCTAGAAAACATCCGTTACGCAGGAGCTGTGTTAACTTTATTCTCATCCATCCAATCATTCAAACATTGGCTGTATGAGATAAACATACAGACTATGTAGTCACAGAAGCAATGTATCTCTTTTTGATAAATTTAATCAAGCTGTATTTTAATTATAAAAATATTATTTTCTAATTAAAAACCGACAGATTTTTAACTGGTTTTCTTTAAGAAATAAACCATACAAATAATTTTCTTTTTCAATCTAAAGATATTTTGAAGTCCTTTCATTTAAAAAAAGATTTATTCCTCTCGGATCAAATGCACCTTTTTTATTTATAAAAATAAGTGACATGGTATTTTATTAATTGTCGGGTGCCTAATTTTTTTAAGGGCTTTTTTTAAATTGGGCTCATTATTTTTAACATATAAAAGGCATACTTTGCCATTGTTAAAAAAAATTTAAGTAATTCTTAGATTTTTATTAGCGAATTTCCTCCAAGGAAATGCAGCTATTGTTTTTGCACCAATGTTGGAATTTCGTAAAAATTTCTTCAAATGTCCATCGATCCTACCTATTAGATGTTTAAAATCACTATCGCTAAAATTTGCATTGTAATAATATTAGTGTAACAGAAAAATGATAAGAAACAAAATTACAGTAACACTTAGTACCTACAACTTAACTCCTCCGATTAATTTTTCGATTTTTCAAATATTAAGGGACACTAGTCAAATGTTGTGTTATCCCCACTCTCTAAACCCCCTTTCCCCTCGTCCGATTTTACCCATTAACGAACTTGACCTTTAGAATACCAAAAGCGCACAAATACCAAATTCCATTCCAATCCGCCTGTCCGCCTGCCTGCCTGTGGACACGACAACTCAAGAACGAAACGAGATGACGAGCTGAAATTTTTTCAAAAAATAATTTTCATTTTAACATACACAACTTTTGTTTGAATTTTTTTTCATAAACTCAGTAGTTTTCTCATAATTTGTGATTAAATGTTCCTCGGACAGCGAATTGTTAATAACTCGAATATGCAGAATTGTTAATAACTCGAATATGCAGAATTGTTAACAATTCAATCATTAATGAACAACTCAGTATATACTGGGTATTCAAACAATTAACTCAGTTAGTTGTTACATTACTTGTAATAAAATATTATTATGGTATGACGTGCTACCTACTGATCGGTTTGAAAAGATCTCCTCATCAGATTATGACTTGATGACAATGGGACCACCTCGAGAATATATTCTTTCATACAAAACAAGAATTTAGAAAATCGATCAACAATTGACGGAGAAATCGGTGAACATACATTAGTAAAAAATACATATAGTCGAACATAGAACCTCCTCCTTTTTTTCGATTCGGTTAAAATTTTTGTTGATTTTCTAATTTCCACAGAAACACTACCTTACTTCTAAAAAATAACTATAAAATTATTTTATTAAAATTTTGTTTCAATTTTGAAATGTCAATTTTGATTGTCGTTTCCATAGTAACTTTAAACTACAATAACACACTACTATTAATCGTTTGTATATGGTTGTATTTTGGCTATTAATAAATTTTTCAAATACTAAAATCATGTCAGATATGATATTTCATTTTGATCACACTAAAATTCTGACCGCTAGAGAGTGATTTATGTATTCTAAAGAAATTCACTAAGTTGACGCAGCTCCTGCATAACGCCTATTTTTTTATTTAAAATTTTTGCGTTTTCCGAAATTTGGGAATGTTTTTCTCGACGTCTAATAAACCGAATTAAATGTTTATGGGCTCATTTTTTTCTTTTTTTTATATAGAATTGAATAATATTCTATTATATGTTATTTTTATAATTTTAGTTTCAAAAAAGATATTAAGAAAAAACGCTTAAAAACACGCGAGAAAAAAACAAATTCAATTTTGACCCTGTTCCGTCACGAGTCGGACCGTAAAAATTTAGTGTCATATTCAGGATATGAAGTTGAATCGATTTAAAAAAAAATTCCGTGCAACCTGCCTTAAACCGGCTTTTTGAAGCTAATTTGATTCTAATATAATGCTGATGGTGACCTGCTAGAATGCCTACAGACGTATATATATATATATATATATATATGTATACGGGTATACTAGGATATATTTATATATATATACACATATACGGGTATACTAGGGTATATATATATATATATATATATTCCGTGAATTATATTTGTATGCTCTCTAGCTGTCACAATTGTAATCCGAACAAAATGAAATTTCGTTTCAGATTTGCTTTTGATATTTGAAAGGTCAAGTTCGTTAATGAGTAGAATGGATCATGGAGAAAGGAAGACGTGGAGAAAAAAAACACAAAATCTAAAATATAGTAACGTTGTAGAAATAACTTTAGTATAATTAATTACCTGATCATTTTTAATGAATATCAAATATAGTTACCATGGCGACAGAGATGTAATATTAAAATATGTAAATTACAAATATTTATGTAAATATTACAGAATTACAGAAAATATGGTCAGGCAATGAGAATTATCGTAAAATTTTGTCCATTAACGAACTTGGCCTTTTATAAACAAACAGCACGTCACCTACCAAATTTCTTTCCGATCAACCGAAAATTGCAGACGCTAGAGCGTGTACGGGCATGTGTGCTGACATTTTGTATGATGGTTAGTTTCGATAACTATTCGGTATGAACATTTGAAGAAATTGTTCCGAAATTCCGTCATCAATACAAAACCAATATATCACTAATAAATTAAACCAGATGACTTGTAAATTACAAAAGCCCCAATATGTGAAGAAAAAATTTTTTTATAGCAAAAACATATTGGCTTTTATTCTAAAACCACATTTAGTCAAAAAGCGAATGATTACACTGTTTACTTTTCAGTGGGGTTCAACAAGTTTAAATATTTTAGTTAAAATTATATTAAACTCAATAATAACATTCTCTATAAATGTTATTAATATATCTTTGACATATTAAAATCAAATTTATACATAATTTTATACATAATTGATATTAGGGTTTAAATTGCTCATGAAATATTTAAATAACATAATGCGGCGGAATACTTTATGACTTTCGAATCATATGAAATCATATGGAAATGAAGATATCTAGTTTAGTTGTTGTGTTAAAACAAATGAGACAAGGTAAAAAAGGGGTTTAGAGGAAGGAAGAAACAGCAAATTTTCTATATCTAACTTAATACTAAAAACTTAACAAAATGTATAAGAAGCAAAGTTATGAAAACTAATTGTACTACAATTTTGTATCTTTTCATTTTTTGGGTTACTCTAATATTTACAATTTAAGATTACAAATTAAAATCTAACATTTTTCGACTTTTCAACATTAAGAGAGATATTCTGTATTATGTGTTTTTTTCGTCTAAAAAATATCAAGAATGCTGCGGCGAGCATTAAAAAACTTTTCAAAATGTTATGATATCCAACAAAAAACATAAATGTGACAGGGACCATGTTTTCGCATACAAAAAGTATTGATATCCCAGCAAAAGCAAAAATTTCCTTAAAGGGTAGTGAAATCTATGTAAGGACCAAGTTTTCTTAACAAAAATGAGTAAATGATTGGTATACATTTATTGTGTCAGTGTCTCCGGTGCACGGTTTTCATATTTGACTTGGAAATTGTCTGATTTTATAATACGTATACAAAGACATAATCTGATCACTGGCCAAGTAAAATATAAAAACCGTGCACCTCATAATTGCAATATAAATTAACATTCCAAATCGCATACCTAACAATTTACCGAAAGATTTACTGAAATGCAGTCGATTATGAATATGTTTCTTTCACTTTCATCTTTATAAATTTTGTTTACGTTTAAAATCCAGATCAAATATACCGTAATTACTCTTGATTACAAAAGCATCATTACTTTGTATAATTGTACATTAGTGCATGTATAAAATGTAAAATAAACAGTCACCAAATTAGCAAAAAGTAACATCTGCGGATACAATTTCAGAGTAATTTTAATAAGAGTAATTCTAGCAAAAATAAATTTAATGAAAGTAATTTTAACAAGAATAATTTTAATAAAATTTATGTTCTTTTATTTTTTATTTATTTTTAATTTTGCCTATTTATTGTTTAATTGTCAAATAGTAAATTACCACTAGCTAATTTATACTGAGGATGACTACTTTGTAGTCGAAATACGTATTAATAATACAAAAACTGATCTAGGTATTTGGGCGAATTTGATATATTAGTTCACTCAGTATATACAGAATATAAATGCAACTAACTTAGTTTGTTGTTAATTTCATTTGGTATGTTTACATACTTGTGAATGGTATATTTGATCTAAAAGTTTAAACGTAAACAAAATTTATGAAGAGCACAGTAAATTGAAACAAACATATTCATAAACGACTCCATTTCGGTAATTCGTTCGGTAAATATATATGTATATGTTGTGGACCAAGCCATTAACAGGGCATTATACATAAAGTGCAGATAGTTTGAAAAATGCCCAATATTTAGTAGGCAATATGATAAAAACTATGGAAATAATTAAATTGACTGCCCTTTATGAATAATGTCCGTCATTTATTTTACAGAGTAATGAAAAGATTAAATTATTTTAATGTTGACATACATAATTAGGTAAGTAACAAATCATATAAAACGAGTATTACTATTTCTGTTTAACAAAAGGAACTAAAAACCAAACTAAATTATTTTGATTTAATAACAGTACTTACTATGTAATTAATAGCTCGTAAAAAAAAATAGTGAATCACAATACGAGTATAATCATCACTCATAGTGAATCCTTTTTACCTACAAATTTATCATAAATAAAACATTTCAAACAATCAATACACTGTACATATGATCATATATGTTAAAAGTTCCGTGTCTAATAGTAAATCAAATAAAAAATAAATAAAAAATAGCTCGTATTTCAGGATTGTAAATTCTATAATAGTTTCATTCCAGTTTCACTTCAGGAAATAATTTCATTCCAGGATCAGAACAGCCATTGAGATCCAAAAATTAATAATCAATGCCTGGAAAAAATTTTGGTCCCTAAAAGAAATTTTTAAAAGCAAAATGAATATCTTCTTAAAAAGAAAAAGGATACGTGGTATACGTGCATCCTTCCGATCTTAACATATGGCAATCAAACATCTGCCCTGACCATTTCAAATAATAAAAAATTAAGAACTTGCCAGAGAAGTATGGAAAGATCTATGCTTAACTACAAACTTACTGACAGGATTACATCTAACATTATTAGATCAATAACAAAGATTAAAGATGTAACAGTCTGTAACAAAATTGAAATGGAAATGGGCCGGACATATTACCAGACTAAAAGATGATAGACGAACAGATGTACTTCATGGGTAGCATTAAATCTCAAAGGCAAAAAGGGCCAACCAGCAACAAGGTGGAGAGATGTGATTAATGGTTTTGTGAATGGTCAGTGGAATAGAAAAGCTATGGATCGGGAAGTTTGGATTACACGGGGGGAGGACTTTGCCCAACAGGGCTAATTCAGGCTATAATATAATCTAATCTAAGTTCTATAAAATTAATAATATGAAACGATTTCAGTTTTAAGATTAATCACACTTATAAAATTAAAACGTTACATAATTTAATTTAGCAAACAAAATCTAATTTTTTTACTACTACAAAATCAATGTCACAAAAATCAAATAAAAACAATCTCAGTTTAGTTAAGTAACTAAATAACCAATTTGGAGGATTTCTTTCTTATTTATTAGAACAATTACCATTTTGATGACTTACTGTTTTTAAACACAGTATTTATTATTTTTCAATTATAAAGTAATTTGTAAACAAGTGCACTCTGTAGTAAGCATCGACAGAGTTTGTGCATGTACAAGTCCATAGGTAGAGGTATATTGTAAAGGCTGCCCTGGACGGGCTACACTTCGACCATAATGTCCATTGTGATGCCTTACGATGTGAGGATGTGAGTGCAGTGGAAGGAATTTGTGAGTAGACTAGGAATTGGTAGGATATGCGGCTGCAGCCGACTATGATAGGAACTATGCCCATATTCATCTGAAGTTCGTGAATGAAACTGCAGAAAACCTTCGCAAGCATAGCTGGTTACTTCGTTCTTTTCCATACGCTGACTGTTTAGTCAATTAACCGCCCCTTTTTCTTGTTTTCATAATTGACAAACTGCCGATGTCGAGATTCGAACCCATAACCTCCCAGTTTCCAAGTACTGCTCACTGCACAGACTAACGCCTTAGACCGCTCGGCTACTTGGACTAGTGTACAAGTCCGTAAATGTTTGTTCTTCCTCCTCGCGCCCTGTCTTTATGTACTTTAATTATCAAATTGCACAACAGTTTATTCATAGCAATATTCATAAAGACTAGACAATGTGATAAACAATGAAGTTTAAATAAGTAATAATTACATAGCCCAATTTGCCTTGTCATTATTCATAGTGCCCGGGCATTATAAATAGTGCCCTGATTAAAACATGGTACATAACATATATAATGAATAAACTGAAATCCAAATACATTTATGATTATGGAAATTTTGTTTATTATCAAATACGGAGTATACTTTCGTTTAGTATACGCTCCATTTCTCAATGTAACCTACATACGAAAGGTTAAGCCTTTTTTTTTATCCCCTACAGTCCAATGGAGAAATGCATTATTTATAAAACAAGTATCTTTTGATATTATCATCTATTAAATGATAAAAGGGCTTTTGAATTATCTAAATCCCATATATACCTATATCTTCTATACGCATCGGATGTTTAACCTTTACATATGACTCCTTAAGGATTATATTTACATTACCGAGAGGTTTTGATACAAATTTTTTGTCTTATACAAATAATTTAATATAATATATTTATTCAGATAATAGGAGTAAATAGTAAAATTAACAATAAATTAACGTATTTGAAATGTTTGAAGAAAAAAGAATTGGAGGTTATACAACTTCTATATGTAGACTCGAATCAATTTATAGATGTTGTGTGGTATTTTACATTAGTTACTAGACATATTTAAATAACAAATTCTTACAACTTGTATGTTTATATAAACAATAGTATATGGAGCTTATGGATCTCGGCGCCACGGTTGAACTAAACCACATTCAGAGCGTAATAATATTTAAATTTGAATTGAAAGACCATAATGAGACATTCTACTGTTGAGGCTCTTGAGGCTTGAGTAGTAGCAGATTCAATAAACCTACGGTGTTAATACCAGGAAAAAATATGAAAAAACTATCCAAATCATAATTAGACGCTAAAAATGAAACGCTAACATTGAGAATCATAACGATACAGCTAGAAGAGCCCTTGTTTATACACCACAATATTTTAAATATCCAGGCATGCGAGCTTGAATGTAACCAAAACTAATCGCAACTAACAAAGATCGATGTCATTGTTTGATAAAATCCAATTATTCTGATGGAGTTACAGAAGGCTTTTCTGTTGTTGACTTTAATATCAATGGAAAACGCAACATAATGTTTTTAAGGTTTTGTCCAGGACCTCGGATTCGTAATCAGCTTCTCCTGATTCTTAACCTTCCTTCTTCTTTGGTTGATTACGGAATTGATCTTTCAAATGACTGTACGGATACAACGTTCTTAATGAAAACACCAAATACCTTTATATTCCCTCCTATAAAATAATTGAAGTGAAGTGAAGATCATAACGATACAGCTAGAAGAGCCCTTGTTTATACACCACAAGATTCTGAAAATCCAGGTATGCGAACTTGAATGTAATCAAAACTAATCGCAACTAACAAAGATCGATGGCGTTGTCTGATAAAATCCTATGCTTCTGATGGGGTTACAGAAGGCTTTTCTTTTGTTGACTTTAATATCAATAGAAGACGCAACATAATGCTTTTAATCGGAGTCATCAAACCAAAATGGGTACTTTATAGGTCTCCATCTATATGATTATTGAAGTTATTGATATTATATTACAAAATGTGAGTTCCAAAATTAACTAAAGTTCCTTTTTTGGTAAGAAATTGGCCAAAAGTAAATTTTTGTGATACACACTTATTATAAAATGTTAATGTTTTTTGACATAACAAACAATCATTCATATGCAAATACAGACTGATTACAAAACGGAATTTTTCGCATTACGGGATCCTAAAATTCCTTGAAAACTCAATATACTTCTAACATGCCTACCTAGACAAGTGGCAGAGCTGTTAATGACGCTCGGAAGTGGGATATTGCAGGTTCGATTTCCAACGGTGGCAGTTAGTCAATTAAATTAATTTAAAAAACATGACGTGGTTAATTGATTAAACTGTCGGCGTATGGATAAGAACGAAAGTAATCATATATTGATAGTTTGTGAAAGTTTTCTGGAGCTTCCTTTCACAAACTCCAGATGGATATCGACATATAGTAGCTATGCAATTGCACAACCTACCAATTTCTAGCCTACATACAAACTCCTTGTTTTTAGGGGTCGTGAAACAGGCCTAGAAAAGGCTACTCCTCCCCTACGCTATTACTACCTCGACGAACATGTTCACAGTCTCAAGCAAGTCTTCTATCGATGATTTCTATACCAAGGTATAAAATAAACTCTTACCAAATTAGGGTAATGATTTTATATCGAGCTGTTTTGATGACCAATTATTTGTAATAAAATAATGAAAAGATATATATTACAGACCACATTGTATTCTGTACATAGATGTGAGTTGAGATAGATAAATTCTGAAATGTTTTATAAATAGAGATTACATTTAAAATAAATGATTGTTTAAATGTGAAATAATTAAAATTGTTTCTGAAATGAGTAAATTGATAATTAAAAACTAACACATTGCTTTTATGTTACATCTGTTCCAATAGATTGAATAAAAAAAAAGACATTAGATATGTTTTGGATATTTTGTAATTAAATATGCCCATTTAACTTTTAGGATTCCGTTTCTAAAAATAATTGTATGTAATATCCAATAATGTAATATAAAAAAAACTGTCGTTTAATGATATCATCAATATTTTAAAAATATATTAGGCTAACGTTGTCCATCATTTCTAATATATGTAGCTGATCTGTAGCCGCCACTGTTTTAATCAGTCACTGTTTTAAAGTCCAAATTCGTTAATGGACAATCTTAGTGATATTACTCACTTTCAATCTCTATAGATTTTTAATTAGAAAATTATTTTGGGTGGTAATCATTGGTAAGTTTTCGCTTCTATTTTTTTATTTCGAATTAGTATTAAACATATCAACTTTTAGGATTCCGTTTCTAAATTTAATTGTATGTAATATCCAATAATTTAGTATAAAAAACACTGTCGTTTAATGATATCATCAATATTTTAAAAATATATTAGGCTAACGTTGTCCATCATTTCTAATATATGTAGCTGATCTGTAGCCGCCACTGTTTTAATCAGTCACTGTTTTAAAGTCCAAATTCGTTAATGGACAATCTTAGGGATATTACTCACTTACAATCTCTATAGATTTTTAATCAGAAAATTATTTTGGGTGGTAATCATTGGTAAGTTTTCGCTACTATTTTTTTATTTCGAATTAGTATTAGACATTTCAACAAGGTAACAATTATTATTTTTACTTATTTATACCCTTTAAGAACAATAATGATTTTTTTAATTGTATATAAAAAAAAAATCTTCAACTGTAAAAATGAGGCGAGACTAGACGATAGAAAACTCTTATCAGTTAGTTGTTACTTTCACTTGTTTAATATAAATTCAAAATTTATGATACCTTACATTTAATTTCAAGGAAAATCATACTCTATATTGCCGTGAATTCGTGTATCTACTAATCGTGGTTTGTATACTTTGAAATGTTATTTGACTTTATATTCGATGCATGAGTTTCATGGTAATAATCTGTATAGAGGAAGTCTCGAGTAGAATTCTTAAACGATCTTACATGAATTTATGAGACTATATAATATATTTTTTATATTTAAAATATTCCGAAGCTTGCATTTATACTCTACTAGTAATCCGCACCGGCTTAGAAGATGCGCCGAGTTCAGTGCTTAGATACAGGGCGCCAGTAAAGCTCCCAGCCGGCATGGTTTTTTCTGACTTTTTCAACTATCATCGTCATATTTCAGTCAATATACACAAAACTTCAATGAATTATTCCTTAAACCTTCCTCATGTATTCCGTCCATTGGTGAAAACCTTATGAAAATCCGTTCGGTAGTTTTTATGTTTACCGCGTACAGACAGACAGGCGCGGCTGGGGGACTTTATTTAATGTCAGGATAAGGATTCAATAATTCTATAATATAATAATATTGTTATAAGATAGAAACGATGATTCATAAGATCAGAAATCGTTACTTTAAATATTTGGAAAAAGCATACCCAATGATTTGTATACGCCTATCGAAATACCTAAATATTATTTGGTTGAGTATATATAATATTGAGTATATTTTAGCCAAAATATAATTCAGAATAGTTATATTACTGCAAGTTATAGGGTCGATCCATACTATACTGCCGATCATGGTTCGATCTCGGTCCGATTTCGACCTGGTAAAATATTATCAAGTTAAGAAACAATATGTATATTCATACTATCGGTCACAGTCAAATTTCGGTCCAATCACACTCCAGTCACGAAAAATAAAAATATTTTTGAGTGAGATTGAACTTGTAACGGCTTGTGAATGATAGTGTCAATGCTCCCGGTTCAGTCAGCTATTACCCACTGAAGTGTATTTTACCGCTTAATATTATCAAACCGAGATCGGACCGAGAAAGAAACGTGATCGGAATTTTAATGTGAACATCTACTTGATAATATTTTACCAGACCGAGATCGGACCGAGAACGAACCGTGATCGGCACTATAGTGTGGATCGACTCATATTGTCTTAAATATATGTCAAGTTTCAATACCTGATACAAAATACGTGTGAAATTATATAAGATGTCTCGTTGTAAACAATGCACCTAAATGTTTGTTCTAGAAGCCGTTTTTGAAAAAATGTCCCGAATTAATTTGTTTGGTTTGGAAGAGGCATTTTGATTATCTTGATTTTCATCTTGTTCTAGACCTTAAGGTTATTTAATGGTAAACTTTTTTTGTCAAATATGAAATCCTGCATTTGACCACAAATTTTCAAAGATCGATAATTTTTACGTTCAAATACATATTCATATCATGGGTCAAATATTTTTCATATGAGAACCCCTACAGGGTTTAATTTGATACCTTAGTAAGGTTACTTTGTGAGGAAAAGTATAACTTCCCGGCCTATCAGTATCTGAGGTCAAAAACTGGGGATCATTTTGAAAATCACAAGTGGGCACTCAAATAACCTTGAAGGTCTCGGTTAAAATAAATTAAAGGTGTAATTCAAGGTGCATTGTTAAAAAAAAGCTCCCTTTATAGTTTAAAGAAGGTGTTAAGGTTAATATCGATTGAAAAACTTTAATTTTTATAAATATAATAAATAATTTTAAACGCATAAACTTCAAACGTCTTTTTCACTCTGTTTTGGGTTAAATTTCAAGAAATATCTCTCTATTAGGTGTGTTACAAAGCTCAATATCCATAACTTTCTACATATCAATACATCATACATATCTTGGTGGAGATTTCACTAAAGACCTCTGGTTTTCCGGGCTAGCGCTATATCACCTTAGCAACTTAAACATATTTTCATATTTCATATTTCTTTTGGTTTTTGTAATTATTCAAAATCCAAAATAGATGGATAAACGCCAAATTTACAAACAAAAACAATGGAAAAAACCAAAATTTCATAATTCATAGTGATATTAGATTGGAAGGTAATGAATATAAAAAATAAATAATAGGAAATGCGTGTACAGATACTTTCTCGATTCTATTTATGATAACATGTACGTTTTCTATTTATTTTATTTATAATTGTAAATAATAAATTCGTATTTCCGTATACAAATATCACTCTAGTACACTTGACCACTAAAGTTGATGTCATTTTTTTAAATTTTATAGTTAATTTGTGTTTTATTTATTCGGTTATCGACAAAAAATTTTCTTATAAAAGTTGTGACTATTTTTCTAATGAACAACTTTTATCCGAAGCCTTTTTTTCCAAAACCGATTCAATAAGGCACAAATCAATTATAAAATTTAAAAAAATTACATGAACTTGTGGGGTCTATAGTACCTATGTGATGTAAGTAAATACAGCAGAGGTGGGCGCAGACGGGTCGCCATAAGCTGGTTGAGAGTATATAAAAATAGTATGTTTTGAAGTAAGACGGAACATACCATTTTTATTTACTCTCACCCAGCTTATGGCGAGTCGTTCGACTCCGGCGACCCGTCTGCGTCCACCTCTGGAATACAGAATATCCTCACTCAATGAGTAAACACGGAAAGTACTTGACTTGAAATGTAAATAAATTATTATAGTTTGAATAATCTACTAAAAATAATTGTTTGGTTTGAATCAAGAGATAGTGAATTATGAAAATTGTATTGATTAATTTTACAACAATTTTAACGGAATTTTTTTTGAAACTTACTAATTTAGGGTTTAACTTACTAATTATTTTGAAAAGTTTTGGAAAATATGTCCCAAATTTGGCATATTTACGTACCAATTATAATAAAATCGTATAAAATTTGGCTCTTATAATCATTGAAAAATAATTATAACTTAACACTTAATAAGACGAAAAATCTGGAAAAGTGGTGGAACAGTACCAATTTTAAAAATTATTTTTTTCCTGAATTCTTTAGACCTTCAAGAACATTCATTAGCACTAACCCCTCCATTACCTCGAAAAATGAGAAAATTAGGATAATTTACCCCCTCCCAAAGTATCCCAAACAGTAACAGTGATAAAAAAATTATGAAAATTCAATTATGAATTATCGTCTTTTTAGCGAATATCCTGAAAGGAAATGCAGCAGTTGTTTTTGTACTAATGTTGGAATTTCGTTACAAATTTCTTCGAATGTCCATCGATCCTACCTACTAGATGTTAAAAATCACTATCGGTAAAATTTGTATATATATATATATACGTTTATGTATCTGTGGATTCTCTAGCGGTAACAATTTTATTCCGGTTGGAATGAAATTTTGTATTTGAGGTGCTTTTGTTGTTCAAAAGGTCAAGTTCGTCAATGGGTAAAAGCGGATAAGGGGAAAGGGGAGTTTAGAGGGAGGGATAAACACAAAATTTGGCATATCTATACAATATTAGAAAAATCGAAAATTTTATAAGAAATAAACTTGTAGGTAATTAGTTTTACTGTAATTTTGTGTTGTATCATTTTTTCTGTTACACCAATATTTACTTATCTTACGGAATTATATTTTTTTATCTTACAGAAATATTTATTTACAATTAAATGTTTACAATTAAATTAAAATTAAAGAGTTCGAAAAAAATGAGGTAATAAATTATAGCATACATGATTTTCCACAACTTTGTTGCTTATACATTTTTCGATTGTTAATAAGAGAGATTGCTAATAATAAGAGAGATATTTTATATTTTGTGTTTTCTTCTTTCTCTATGCCCTCTTTCTCCTTGACCAATGCCATTAATTTATAAAATTGGACTTGCAAATACCAAAATTATATCAGATACAAAATTCCATTTTGATCAGACTAAAATTGTGAGCATTAGTGAGTTATTTATGTTAGAGAGGTAGATTGTAAAGGCTGCCCTGAACGGGCTACACTTCGACCATAAGGTCCATTGTGATGCCTTAGGATGTGAGAATGTGAGTGGAGTGGAAGGAATTTGTGAGTAGACTAGGAATTGGTAGGATATGCGACTGCAGCCGACTATGATAGGAACTATGCCGATATTCATCTGGAGTTCGTGAAGGAATCTGCAGAAAACCTTCTCAAGCATAGCCGGTTACTTCGTTCTTGTCCATACGTCGACAGTTTAGTCAATCAACGCCCCCTGTTTTTATAATTGACAAACTGCCGATGTCGGGATTCGAACCCATAACCTCCCAGTTTCCAAGTACTGCATACAGCGCAGACATGGCGCCTTAGACCGCTCGGCTACTTGACTGGTAGCCTATTTATGTTAACTGAGGAAATTAGCTAAGTTGAAGCAGTTCTTGCGTAACGAATTTTTTCATTTTTTTCATGCCAAACCTTTTCTCAATTATTTATTTTCAGCCGATACATCTTGTATGAAAAGTATCACCATGTTTATTTTCACCAAACATAAAAGAATCAGTGTGTACTCTTAGACTTAACGAAATTGTGTTAATAATTACCTGATTGAAATCAGTATTTTGTAAATGAAACAAAATATAATAGCAATACCATTATGCTGATAGTTACCACGCTGCGAACTCTACGTATCTCTGTTTTTGGTGTTCAACTGAGGTTTTACTTAATTTGGCACTTAAGTAATATCTCTGAACATTGGTTACATTTTTTTGACATCAATACTTATGATATGAAAATTCATACACAACTTGAATCGGGATCGAATGTGATATTTTTAAGCTCAACGAATACACTTGAGTAATCTTACCCTTTATTTCCTTTATCTATGATAAATCATTCAAGCATAAAGTACTTGAAATTTACGCGGTTAATATAACCAATTTGTTCCATTTGACTTATGTAATGTTAATAGTTTAAACTTTGTGAGATATAATTTGAATTTAGTTCTCTAGTTTAGGGTAAAGTTTGTAATTTTGACATAATTACTTTCGAAAATAAAATTACTTCATCAGTACGGTAGTGCGTCGGGCAACGTGCAAGCATCATCATAGATGATTGTCTATATGTAAGTAAATATAAGCTAAGGATTAGAGATAATTTTTAGGCTTCTGTATCACAGGAAATAAGACAGCAACTATGCTCAAATTTAGAACGATGTTGAGACACACAATGTTCGTATCATTATCGCTTTACTAGTTTCCAAGGTACAAAACCTCAATTATTGAGGTTTTAATGACTCACTGACGCATCATCAAGATATCTCTATGGTACTTTTGGTAGAAAGGTTGGTTTTAAGATTAAATCACCTAGAAAAATCAAAATATCTGATATCTTCTCTGATAGGAGGGGAAGTCTCTATTCTTAAAAAAAGTTTAAAGATAGCACTCTTGTTTTTTTTACTATTGGCAAATATTATTTATATATTATATTAGGCCAGAAAATGGGTAGATTTGCATGATACGTCTCCATAATATTTGCGAATTGCATATTCTTGTAGGGCTTATAGCCCAGATGAAGACCTACTATTGGCGAAAGGGAAAAAAAGAGGTTTTTGAGCGATAGCGACGACACTGTAAATTTGACAGAAAAAAAGTAAAGAAACCATTTTTAGGTATTAAAAATTCGTTACGCAGGAGCTGCGTCAACTTAGCGAATTTCCTTAGAATACATAAATCACTCTCTAGGGGTCATAATGTGAGATCAAAATGAAATACAATATCTGATATGACTTAAGTATTTAAAAAAATTAAATTTATTAATAGCCCAAGAAAACGGTATAACGATTATAGTTTATAGTTACTACGGAAACGACAATCAAAATTTTATTACAATAAAATATATTTCATGTATTCGTGTCAAACACAAAATATTAAATATCGCTTATAATATTAGAATAATCGAAAAGTGAATAAGGAGTAAAGTTGTAGAAAATCAAGTTTGCTACAATTCATTACTCAATCATTTTTCTCAAACTCTAATGTGAACAGAGATATTTAGAATTTTAACTTTCAATCTTTAATTGTAAATAATTCTGTAAATATTAGTGTAACAGAAAATTGATAAGAAACAAAATTACAGTAAAACTTAGCACCTACAACTTAACTTCTGATAAATTTTTCGATTTTCCAAATATTAAGGGAGATTTCAGTCAAATTTTGTGTTTCCCCCTCCCTCGAAACCCCCTTTCCCCTCGTCCGATTTTACCAACTTGACCTTTAGAATAACAAAAGCGACTCAAATACCAAATTTCATTCTAATCGGAATAAAACTGTGACCGCTGGATAGTCCACAGACATTTAAAGAAAGTACATATGTATATATGTACATATACATATGTATATATATATTTATATATCTATATCTATATATATATATATATATATATATAAGTATTTATGTATATATGTATGTATATATATATATATATATATATATATATATATATATATATATATATATATATATATATATATATATATATATATTTGTATATACATACATATATACAAATTTAAGAGATAGTGATTTTTAACATCTAATAGATTTGGATCAATTGACATTTGAAGAAGTTTTTCCAAATTCCAACATTGGTGCAAAAACAATAGCTGCATTTCCTTTGGAGGAAATTCGCTAAGAAGACGCTAAACAATTTGGCGCGTCGGAAATTAAAATCGGTTAATTAGTTCTCTCGCAAAGTAATAAAAACTAGCTGAACTGGCCATTTCTCAAATAACTAATTGTATATTGACGTATCACTACTTCTGGTAGTGAATATGCATAAACTTTGCCCCTTTATTTGCTTCTTTATTTTTGTTTTTGTTGAGATTATTTATTCCATTTCAACACACTGAGATATTTAAGTGTATACCATTTACAATCAAGATATCTGTAGGTAACCTCAATATATCCATTGCTAGTAGAAAGGAAGGTATCTTTTCAAGTTTTCCAATAATAATAACTTTCCAAGTTTTATTAAGATTGTGAACTACAGAGAACTCAGTGCCTCTTAAACCAATCCATTCTACTCTCTTTAACTTAGAAATTCGGGATTGTATTAAACATTGTATCGATGCGTATAGAATATTCGACGTTTTCAGAGTGATATTTTTTTTTAAACATATCAAATAATGTCTAAAGGAACAGAAAACTGAATAAAATATTTTACACTAAAATTATTCTGACCAGCAACCGAATGGTAAGTACGTGTCTGACTGTAGTACTTCCACTTTTAAATACATTAGAAGTGTAGAATCATCTGTGATGTAATGTAATTTATTCAAAACTTTTATCTCCAAAAAGTTTTCCCGAATCTCCTGTGTAAATTATGAGCAAAATTTAACGGAAACTACTTTTTCCAGATAAAAATCTGAATAGACTATCCCACAATTTTAATGAATATATTGTAAAGGCTGCCTTGGACAGGCTAAACTTCGACCATAAGGTCCATTGTGATGCCTAAGGATGTGAGGATGTGAGTGGAGTGGAAAGAATTTTTGTGTATAGACTAGGAATTGGTAAGATATGCGGCTGCAGCCGATTATGATAGGAACTATGCCAAAATTAATCTGGAGTTCGTAAACGAAACTACAGAAAACCTTCAAGCATAGCCGGTTACTTCGTTCTTGTCCAAACGCCAACAGTTTAGTCAATTAACCCTTTTGTTTTCTTAATAATTGACAAACTGCCGATGTCGGGATTCGAATCCATAACCTCCCAGTTTCCAAGTAGACATACTGCCGCAGACATAACGCCCTAGACCGCTCGACCACTTGGACTGGTGAGTATTTTAATGAATACTCGTACATAAATCACATTGAATTTTAGAAAGAAAGAAAATATTATTTTATTATTAAATTTAAGTTCTGTTTTTAAGTTTTGAAGTTTTTCAAGAAGAGCAATTATAATACAAAAATGACGTAACATTCGCATATTAGTCAATATATAAAGACAAAGATGTTTAAGTGTCATTTACAAGAGATAGATGACAAGTTTTGATACATCTTTTTGTTTTCCAGTTTTACTTTCCATCAGTATTTCTTGGAAGCAACAGGTTTTGCGTTACCATTTGCGTATATAGAATGAACGAAATAAATTTGGTAAAAAATATTGACTAAAAAGCACTTCTGACTTATTACATGAGTCGTCGTGTTTGTATTATATAGTATTACACAATACACGCATTTTACAACACCGTACTACATGCTAGATATGATTGGGCTACTTTTGTTACATGAAAAAAGAACATAATATTTCGCTTCTCGCAATTAGTTTTCATTTAAATTGTATTCATGAAATGTACATATATAAAATTTAATTAAAAAAGTGGTGTGAAATACCAACGTGACGTCTATACACAGATGGTTATAAAAAACTGGAAATCTTCATGCAGGTGTAGTCAAGGATTATCTGGAGGAACTACTGGAGCTGGCAACAGAACAATGTTAAATTGATCTGGGTGGCGGGTCACAGTGGTTTCGAAAGAAACAAAAAAGCAGATACCTTAGCAAAAAAAGGGAGTCAGAATACATCATATAGATAACATTGCTATGACATCTAAGGTAGCTAAGTTGGTAGAGCATTGGTCTGGAATGCCAGAGATGTCACAAAATGGTATCAATGTTCAGATATATTACTGAAATGTTAAATAAAGTAAATGCTAGTCGCTTCCGTTGGTATAATATAACCGAAAGGCAACCATACTAACAATGGAAATAAATAGACGCTAGTTTACAAATAAAAATTTAAAAAATTTAGAAAAATGAGCGCTACTTTTATGTCTAATAGTACATGAAAGTGGCTATTATATAACAAGCCATACAATATTTTATAATAAAATTTGTTAATGGATTTATGCCATCGTCAACAATATAAGGTGTCTCAAAAGTCGCTGAACCTTTTTAAGCAATAACTTTTTTCCTACTGAGATTCTTTAGTTTTTATCTTCAGTTTTTGAATCTGTCCATTTCATACCTTTAGTGAACTCCACGACATAACACCGAGTAACAAAAATTATAGTGTTTTTTTAAAGCATATATAAGTAGACAGATAATTAAAGCCTAATCGGTGCCCAAGGCAACCTATTTTGCCAAAAGTTAGTTTCAAGAGTAGTTTGGGCGCAAAAAAATGTATGTTAAAGAGCCATTGCCAGTTTGATGTTTATCAAAATCGACACACATTATCAGAGCCAATGTTGATATTATTGATTAACTTTAACTCATTTATTGGTGCATAAGATTTTCGCATCGATAAAAGAAAGATATTTTACAAAGTCAAAAATTCATAGGTTTTTCTATTATCTATTCTGATCACTAAACAATTACTTTGTCAAACCAAAACGATCCACAAATTCCTAATCGACAAAAGAAGAAAATATGTATCCCAGTGTTCTAGCTTGCATGAGCTAACATTGAAATCAACAAGCCAGAATCCCGCGCGCCGCCTGATTCGAATTACAATGCCGGTTGTATTTACAAATGTCTAGTGCCGGGCGGACTAATATGCTAGATTGGATTACGTCACAAGATTATATTGCCTCAGATGCTGAATTCTGTTCCATCTTCGGTGTCGCTGGTGAGTGTGAAAGCACATACTCACACTTCGTATAGAGGTAATATATATTACACACTTAGTTATAATATGAATACAGAGGACATACAAACTACATTTAATATGGGGTTGCATACCCGTATTTTCATCACTAGTAAGTTGAAATTTTAACATCATTTATTATAATTTATTCGAGTTCAAAGTATTCCATGTTTTTACCCGGAATTAAAGAGCAAGCACAAGTATATTGTGGCGTGGGTTATGTTTTTATAAAGACAACGAATGTTTAGTCGGCTTTGATGTTTACTTTTCTGTATTAGTGGGATTGTATGTATAAATTTCTAGGTACTAATTACCGCCTCTTTCGTCGCTATTTTTCCACTAGGTTAAAATGTTTTAGTCGAAAAAAAAAATCAACGACAAGTAAAAGTTTAGTGTATTTTGCATTAGATCTTGGCGCTTTTCAATATATCGCCAGTATACTTTTCATATCGACCAACAAAATTTGTTATTCGGATTTTAGATCAGACTAAATTACCATGAAGATTGATTTAAAAGTTCATAAATTAGCTTTTCCTTCAATATATCATTCATATGGTTCAGCCTTGAACCTTGCGTAGACTAAAATGATAACCATATTAAATTATCATGATGATGGATGTATATATTAGTTAATTATTAAAATTGCAAATTCTTCGTGTATATTTAGCAAATATGATCGAGTGATCTAGTGAAATTAATTTTTACCTTTTTTATTCCCGGTATATATGATGTATACAAAGGTATATTAAGTTTAGTCCCGACTTTGTAACGCTTGTAAATATTGATCGCAGACATAAATTTTTGTAATAGGTGTTCATAAAATGGCCTACGTCGGTTATTTTTGCATGTCCGTCTGTCTGTGGACACGGTAACTCAAAAACGAAAAAATATAACGAGCTGAAATTTTGTGTGTGTGTGTGAAATAAGGTTAAAAAGTAAGGTCAAGTTCGTGAATGGGTAAAATTGGACCATGTTTGGGTAAAATGGGCAAAACCATTCATCTTTGATACCATGAGTGATAGAACAAAAATTTAAAGAACAAAAACTGTTTCTTTTGTTAGAAACATTTTTTTCGTAAACTTTCACTTTTAAGATGATTATTTTTGTTGGTGCATTTAGTAGCACAAAAATTTTATTGAAAAATATTACCGAATCTGTTCAAAGAATGTACAAGCAAAGGAAAATTAATGGAGAAACGTGATACCACAAATATTATTAGTTTTTTATAGAATTAATCTACAAAGAAAAGAAAATACTTTGAAGGGGTGAAAATTTGAAGAAATAAAATTAATAATGTAATATATTCGTAATAAATGAACTAGTTAATGTTAATAACCAGAAGATACGCAGGGTATATACTCATTATTATATATACATCGGTAGACAATAAAGTAAATTGATAAATATATTCCAAAATTTAATTATGATGTAAGAAATGACATTAATAACTCTAATTAGTGAATGATAATCAATAGAAAAGTTACTCATTTAAAGGACAACTATATTCTTATCGAAGCATATTTTCAAGACAAATCCCCTCCAGACAAGATTAGGATCAGAATTTGATTTGGCCAGAGGGTGCGGTATTTTATACCGACAGGTCAAAATTTGTGTGGGTTGTGGAGTTTTCTCTGATAACACAATAGAAAAATTATAATTTCGCCTACCGGATTACTCCAACGTATGTCGAGCCGAGGCGGTGGTATCTTGACCGGTCCGAGTAGATGTTAAAAGCGCTGCGCTCGTAATTTTGAAGTTGCTGGATTGATTCTCAACTGTAGTTTGTTAATTTAATTAATTTAAAAAAAATTAATGGGGCGTTTTTTGCTCTTTTTTTCACAGGCTAAAAATAACGTTTTCTAATAAATCCCGAATTTTCAGAATTTTTGACCGTTTAGAACGCGAGATAATTAATATCAGTTATCATTCTCTCTCACTCTCTCTCATTAGAAGCATGCCCGCCCAACTATTATCTGTTGTATTAAAAAAAAAACTAAATAGAAAAACTACTCAACAGAATTTAAAAAAAAAAACTAGGTGAGTAAAGATAAATATTTATTGTTTAAATTTAAAAAAAATCGTGTATTATCGTTTTGTTTTCGAAATTTAAAAGTTTAAAATAATTATTTTTTTCAAAATAACATTATTCTGTATATATGTACAGTGAATTTGTCTATGTGTTGTAAATGTGTGTTGACATACTTGTTCTATAATAAAATCAAATCGGTTTTTTGTCCTGATTATATAACACAGTACTGGAACGTCCTTAATTGACTAAAATCTCGGCGTATGAACAAGAACAAAACTAACCGGCTATACTTATGTAGGTTTTCTCCATTCACAAACTCCAGATAAATATCGGCATAGCTCCTATCCAAGTTGGCTGTAGTCTTACAACCTAGCAAATCTGAGTCTACATACAAATTTCTTGTCCATTCGGGGGTCGGTAAAAAAGGCCTAGAAAAGCCTACTTACCAGGATTCGACATCCCCTCTGCTACTACCACCAGGGAGGATTCTGAATGGCTATGAACTTTAACGTGCAGCGAGAGAAAATATATATTTAAGAAAAAAAACTGAACTTGCATAGACCTTTCTTTTGTGATCAAAGGTCACACGTGTATTCAAAGCTAATGACAAAGGCCTCTTTGTGTAAATAGGTCGTTTCGTATGGGTCAAATCGAATTTGAAGTTATTATTTTATTTAAACGACAGAAGTATAATATTTAACTTATAGGTGTTTTCATATTTATTACTCTATAATATTTCAAAAATTCAGATGCATATCTTTAAGGTGCGTTTGTGATCGAACAACCTTACATTTGTATAAAAGTAAAAGTGTTAAAGACTATTATACCTATATCTTCTATAATTCGTAAAAACGACAAAACTTTTAGAAATTTTTTTCGAGTTCGTAGTCCTCTGAGAAATGTAAAACCCATGTCGTCACTTATTATTTATTGATCTACATATAAATAGTACATAACATAAACCATATTTTGACAAAATGGAAACCCGACTTCAAAAATCAAATATTTTATAACAAACAATGCACTAAAAAGTAAAAAAATAATTGCATATTCTTGTGCCAATTTTAGTTCACCTAAGCAAAAAATTTTTAATATATATGTACAATTATTGTTATTTTTGGAGGCGGTGTCAGCATAGAGAAATTCACATTACTTTTTTTTTTTTTTGTAAAAATTTTTTTTTTTGAGGTCGGTTTTTTTTTTGTAAAAAATTTTTTTGAAGTCGGTTTTGAAAAAAATTTTCTTATTTTCCCATTATGAATAAGTATACCTTTTCAAAAAAAAATTTCGCAGAAATCGGTTATCATATATAAAATGAGGATTTTCCTCGATTTCCCGGGGATTCGCTCATCAGAATGCGATTTGGATCCAATGGGACCAATGGGAAACCAAACCCTTTAAAACAAAAAAAAATTCAAAATCGGTTCATAAATGACGGAGTTCTGAGGTGACACACATAAAAAAAAAAAAGAAAAAAAAATACAGACGAATTGAGAACCATCCTCCTTTTTGAAGTCGGGTTAAAAATAAATAAAAACGTTCCACTCACCAAAAATAAAAAAATCTAAACAAAACGTGACCAAATAAATTGAAAACATAATCATTATATTGTTTATAAAAAATCCACATCTCTAGAGACAATTTTTATTGTTATTTGGTAGAATTTATAGTCGACAGGTCGACAGTGACTTTTCTTTACTGGAATTTTGGCAGTAAAATAATCTTCTTACAGTCAATTGCCTTTATATTATTTTTTGTATGCTTTTTATACCTATTAACAAACTACATCTTTCAAATATAAAAAGGACATTATATATTTATATATATATATATATATATATATATATATATATATATATATATATATATATATATATATATATATATATATATAAAAGTCATGGAGTATTTTGAAAGGGTGGATAGGAGATGAAATTCTAAGATGAAAAGTCCTTGGACATTTTTGCACCTGACCCACTAATACGTTAGTTGGATATTAATTAAATAAAGTAACCAATTAGAGAAGCGCGTTAACGGAATTAGAAATGGTGGGGAATGCACGCAGCGGCAGCAGAGATACATGAGGGGAGCGAGCTCTCCCCACAATTACCGTAGAGCGAGTATTATCTTATGCGTTTCAAATTCGGTACAGTTTTGACAGTGGAGTTTTAAAAAATTTTGGAAAAAAAAATTTACTTTTTTTTCTTCGAAAAATCTAATTAACTGAATTATTCAGTTTTTATTAGATTTCTTACGATGAAATTTTACGGCGGCAATTGACGTTGTTTTTTAAAGTTAAGAGTTGATTGGATTTTGGAATCAATCGGTACAGTAGTATAAAATTTCATTATCTTAAAATTAAAATATTTTTTTGAAAATTTCATTTTTGGGATTATCATAAAGATAGTCAGGTTAGTTTTTTACGACCTCAAAGATTCAAGATCTTATAAAAACTCAATTTTCGATAATCGGACTGAAATCAAAAACTTCCCAATATTTGAAAACCTTTCATATACTTAACAAAAAGTTGAAAATTAGTCTAAATTGCAATTGATATGATCAGTACAAAAAACAGTAATAAATTCTTAAGTATAATATTTTTCAATATTTTAGTGAGCTAAATTATGGGTTATATTGTTAATTTTTTAACGAAAAATATAAGTTTTCAGGTATAATGAATCATTCAATTTTCATTGAATTTAGAGCTCGCTCCCCTCACGTATCTTTGCTGGCGCTGCGTGCATTTCCCACCATTTCTTATTCCGTTAACGCGCTTCTCTAATTGGTTACTTTATTTAATTAATATCTTATTAACGGTGGGTTAGGAGCAAAAATATCCAAAGACGTTTCATCTATGAATTTCATCCCCTATTCACCCTTTCAAGAAACTCCGTGACTTTTGACCCACTGTATATATATAATTATATATATATATATATATATATATATATATATATATATATATATATATATATATATATATATTATTTATTTATTTATATATATATATATATATAGTGGGTCAAAAGTCATGGAGTTTCTTGAAAGGGTTTCTTGTATATATATATATATATATATATATATATATATATATATATATTTATATATATAGAGTGGGTCAAAAGTTATGGAGTTTCTTGAAAGGGTTTCTTGAAAGTAACTCTGTTTGTTTGCTACTTTCTTCACGACTTTTGTCTTAAAAAATCTTGAAGGGGGTGAATATTAAATAAAAATACATACAGTCGAACGTAGAATCTCCTTCTTTTTTTGGAGTAGGTTAAAATTTTTGTTGATTTATCATTTCCACAAAAATTATACTTAATTATTTTAATAAATTTTTGTTTCCATTTTGAAATTTCAACGTTGATTGTCGTTTCTATAGTAACTATAAACTATAATAGCACACAATAAATCGTTATACATCGATGTAATCAATGTATGTACATTTAGAAAAACCCTATTTTTCCAATGGACATGTGTATGTAGCGTGCTCACGAGTATCCAGTCTACAAAATCTTTAACAAAAGATGGCCAAAACAAATTGTATACAAAAATGTATTCACCTAAATATTATACTTAGGTTATATATATATATATATATATATATATGTATATATAGCTTTCATATTAAATTCTTTAAATTATTTTTGTATTGTCATTGCTTCTTAATACGTCTGCCAAATTTCAAAATATTTAGAAGTCCGGAAAAGTGTGAAAACTTATTTACAAAATGCCATTCATACATAGAAGTTTCAGATTGTTCAGACGTCCGGAATTGGGTGACAATTCACTTACAAATTCCAGTACATTCATACATACATACATGTTAACCTAGTAAAAGCATGTTAATAATAGAAAATCATATTGGTTTAAAAATATATAATTTATAAAGTTTTCCGACAAACCTCCCATATTCGCCAAAAATTCATTCCATTTTTTTACATTATTCGTTGTATACAAATAGATTTTTTGGTTGTATACTGTTATACACTTTTATAAAATTTAATATTATAAAAAGATGTATATGGGAAATATTTCGTGTCCCTGGGATATATTTTTTTGGTTATATAAAAATCATAATTCAGTTACTTGTTGGCGTAGGTAACATCAGTTTTTTGAATGTGATATCACGAATGGAGTGTTAAGTCTACAGGCGATAAATATACATGTTATATAAATTTTTGTTTCGTTGAAAATAAAATAAACGGAAACAACTTGTTACAATATATTCTAAATTGATGAAATGGATTCTCAACGTTTTTTGAAACAATGAGAAGACTAGCATATACTCGGACACATGAGGTTCATGAGGACATATGTTGGCTCTTGACGACTCTGACGAACCCTTTTCACCCTTCCAGAAAGAGTTTGCCCTTACGTCAGAGTCACCTTTGGTTTTTCGGTAAGCACGCTGGACTAGATATCAACATTTAATTGAAATTTATTGACATGTGTCCGAGTATACGCTAGTCTAAGTGCTAGTCGACCGTATGCGGTACCCCTCTTTCTGATTATTATTATTATTATATGCTAGTATTATCATATGTTCAAAAAACGTAATCACGTTTGACAAACATTGTATTGTTGACATTTTAAGTATACACAAATAATATGAACAATAATTTATTTTCAAAATATGCAAGAACAAATTGTATAGCTCAATTCAGGTATTTTATTTTGTGTAACCGTTGAATTATTACCGAATACAAAATTTTATAAAAACAATATGTACAGAGCTCACTAAACGTTGATATTTTATTTATTTTTAACAGATAATAAGCTCCTGGGGTATATATGATGACAAAAGCTCTTGAATGTACCACACTGAGAATATATATTTTATAACTAACTTCACCTTTTTAGTTAGTAAAAAAAATTTGAATTTAAATGATTGATCTTTATATCATAATTTTTGTGTAGCATATAATAACATGTCATAAATGCCCGTCTTGTCTTGTCAGTTTTTATCACTAAGATGTTTAATGGTATGCAATGTCTGCAATGTTAAGATGAATAACAAGTTCAACAATTTATCTACTATAGATAAATAGTATTTTTTGGTAAATATTATTAATTAATTATGTGGTACGGAGCCCTCAGTGTCTGAGTCCCACTTGATAATTTTTTATGTAAAAATGGTTTATTTACCTGTGGGCATGTATTCATTATATGAAAATTTAAAATAAAAAAAATTTTAATAATACCTTAAATGCTTAAAAAAATGTAAACCAAAATAAGGTTTTTTGTGTGGGAAATACAATCTATGTGAAAGGTTTTATTACATTTTAGGCGAATGAGATTTTCATAAATACTCAAATAACTCTGGTAATAACAAAAATAACTCTGGTAAACAAATTTTTTTCAAACAGCTATTTTCAGGGCTGTGATGTGCAAAACCGATCAGCAACCTCCTCCTGGTGTATATTGGGCTACTATAATGTCGACGGTATTCAAATAAGTAAAATAATTGGTTCATCAATGATATTAGCGTTACCCAATGTGAACCACTTGTTTGAAGAAAATTCGTTCGTTGAATTAATATGATTGTAAAATCATTAAAAGTCGATTATTCTTTAATTTAAAACCTAAATATCATTAATTAGTTTAAGTACTAGAAAAAAAAATCATACAAACGATTTTTTCCCGTAAAATACAAATCTACAATAAAAACAGGGGGGAGTGGCTGTGCCTTGGACATGGCCGTGTGTTTTACGTGAATACGTGTACGTAACGGGTAATATAATACATATATCAAGTAAATTTTGTTGACAAATATATTAATCTCGCGACAAAATTTTATATCATATAAATTGTATAATGTAATAAATTGATGGGTTTGATTTAATTTACAGTTTATTTTCTGGTTTTAAAAGCTTGTTTAAAAAATTTTTTTTTTACTTTTAATATTTTTTTTATTTTTCACTGGACATGTTTCTAAGTCTGTTCATTTCATAATTGATTTCTTAAGTTTAATTTCATAATTTCGAGTTAATAAGTGAAGGGATAGTAAGTTAAGAGGAAAGTGGTGCTTGGAGAAAGAAGAAACACAAAATATAAAATACCACACTTAATATTAGAAAAATTGAAAAATGTGCAAGGAGGTAAGTTGTAGAAAATCATGATGTTTACTACAATTTATTACCTCATGGTTTTTCAACAACTCGAATGTGTACAAAGATATTTTGGATTTAAATTTGCAATCATAAACCGTCAATTTTTTTTTAATATTAGAGAAACAAAAAAAAAAACGAAAAGGAAATTAATTATAGTAAAACCAATTTTCTACAACTTTACTTCTCATGTGTGTTTCGATTTTTTCAATATTAAGAGAGATATACTATTGCAGATATTTCGACATTGCATTATTTACATTATTTTTTTACTTTAACACCATATTTTATTCGCTATAATTAATTTACACTAATGTTTTATATACGCAATCGTTGAGTAAAACTAAATCAAACGTTCTTGCTTTACCGAGTCAAAAGTTATACGAAACGGAAATTATGTGACGCAGCAAAACGATATCAAAATGGCACCGGTACCGATTCACTCTTGCATATGGTGTTTTTCGGGTGTCACTAGATTCTTCTTGAGAAACCCTTCCCAACCATATACGATATCTTCACTTTGACTTGGCTGTTTGACGAGTTAAGGCTGACATTGCATTATTTTTTAAATTTTTCTTACTTTAACGCCAAAAATATTCGCTATAACTGTTTCTCACGAATTTTTTATCTAAATATATCGATAGATCTATAGAAGAGCTGTTGATTGAAACTTAAACGAACTTCTTAGCTTCTCTGATAAAAAGTTATTACGAGCGGAAATGATATGACGCAGCAAAACGACCGCAAAATGGCCCTCCATCGCTCCAATGCTCCAGCTTGCTTTATTAATACAAATCAAAACATAACGCTTTAAGAATGCTTGACAATTCCTAACAGTTGACCTCGCTTCGAACAGAATCCTACAAAATATTAGTCTCATCAAAGAAAAATCCCAACTAAAGTTTTATATATATTTTGTTAAGCCGAAAGACGAAAAATATTTAGTTATATAAACAAAGTATAATAATAATAATCGTCATGAAATAAAAATAAGTTTTTTTATATATTTTGGTTCTGCTATTGAAGAAAATACTCTTCAAGATTCTATTTTCTGTGATATTGAAAGATAGTAATTGGCATTTATTTGACAATATCAAAAACAGAAAGATATGTATATACACTCCCGTTCATAAAAATTGAACCAGTTGAAACATTCTAAGTGTTATTGTATGAATATATATATATATATATATATATATATATATATATATATATATATATATATATATAATGTGATTTACATGTGGTTCAATTTTTATGAAAGGGAGTGTACATTGGTTTGTTGGTTTGCAAAAGTGGCATTTCCCAAAAAAAAATCTAATATAATTAATAGTTTTCGGAAAGAAATGGTTTATAGAAGAAGTTTTTATGTAAATTAATCAAAATTATTTTTTCAAATTATGCCACTTTTGCAAACTAATGTACACTCATGTAAATCATAAATATATATATATATTTAGCAAATATATATATATATATATATATATATTTGCTAAAAATATGATTTACATGAGTGTACATTAGTTTGCAAAAGTGGCATAATTTGAAAAAATAATTTTGATTAATTTACATAAAAACTTCTTCTATAAAACATTTCTTTCCGAAAACTATTAATTATATTAGATTTTTTTTTGGGAAATGCCACTTTTGCAAACCAACAAACCAATGTACACTCCCCTTCATAAAAATTGAACCACATGTAAATCACATTTTTAGCAAATATACATATATATATATATATATATATATATATATATATATATATATATATATATATGTATATATATATATATATATTTTATATATATATATATATATATATATAAATGTACATATATATATATATATATTTATATATATATATATATATATCTTTTTTTTTTTATGTTTCTCGATATATATATAGAAGTTTATTATTCTTCTATAAACCATTTATTTCCGAAAACTATTAATTATATTAATTTTTTTTTTGGGAAATTTTACGCCCATTATCAATAACACAAATGTATAAAAATTAATTTTTCAAATTGTGTCACTTTTTTATATATATAATATATATATATATATATATAATATAATTATATATATATATATATTTTATATATATATAAATGTATATATATATATATTTTATATATATATAAATGTATATATATATATATTTATATATATATATATATATATATATTTATATATATATATATATATTTATATCTTTCTTTTTTTTATGTTTTCAAACGTAAATGCCAATTACGAACTCTCAATAACACTTAAAGTATATTTTATTCAATAGCAGAACCAATATATAAAAGAAACTTTTTTTTTCATTGGAGTTACTATTATACTTTGATTATATAAGCCAATATTTTTCGACTTTAGGTTTAACAAAATATATATAAAACTTTATTTATAGATTTTTCTTTTATGAGACAAATATTTTGTAGGATTCTGTTCCAAGCGAGGTCACTTAAAAATAATTTTTGGGACCTCAACACATAATTCTTATAGAAAACTTGTAAAGAAAACGTTTAAAACAGAATATTTTTCTCCTTGGAGTTTTTTTTTATGCTGAAAAGTATAATTCGAATTAGAAAAAAATAAAATCTTAATTTAATTTATTTTTCTTTCAAAGTTAGTTTTTTTTTTTTAATAAAATCAAATATTATATTATTATGGTTTTGATAGTTTTTGAACATGTTTTCGAAAGTATAAATCAAATACTGTACAAGTTAAATTTTGTAAAAAACATTTATAGAAACAAGATGAAGTAGGCCTACTTAACAAACAGCTATTAGGTTATACTTATAATTAGTGGATGTAAATCGTAAATCCGAGCGCGTTAAGTTATACAGAGAGGTATCATATTATTCTAGGTTTATGTCACAGTCGAGCTAATATAATTTTTAATATAATTTTATCCATTATCGACCCCTTTGAATTGTTCAAAAATTTTCTGCAAACAAATATGTTTATCAAAAACCATATTTTTGTGATTCGTGTCAGTCTTCTGGCACTATATAATGGAGTAGTTCGCCAATTATAAAATGTGTTAAAAATTCAATTCAATTGTCAATAGACTCAATTCAATTATTAAATTGAAGTTATTTAAATCAAATAAAGCCAGGTTGGATTAGAAACATAAAATTTTTGTATTAATTTTTTTCTTTTTTGAATTAAGTTGCGTCTTTTTCCGATTGGGATAACTTTAGTAAACTTTTACTAATATTTTGTATTTTTGTGTGTCGAGTATCGGAGTCTGTTTTAGGTTCCACAGCGCTCCTTTGGAAGTTAAAGAGAGCCAAGATTCCGTCAGAAACTGTTAGGAATTGTCAAGCATTTTTAAAAGTTTGTCTTGCTGTGTAGCAGTGAAGTAAATTGGAGCATAGGATTTGAATTAGACTTCATTGTTTAGATAAAATAATAGAGTTATTAATGTGTAAATAATCCGCAACCTTTCTCAAACTATATACAATGAGACCTGATGGAACTTTAATTCACACATTTATTCAATTAACTAACATTAAACAAATGTATGAAAAATATAAATTTTAATTGTGGCAAAAATTTGATGATCGAAAGCTATCTAAAAAAACTTTGGAGGTACACGCTTTGGCTTGAGGGACTATATTTTGAACATTGGCTACAATATTTATATTTTATAAATATTTACAAAATACCAAAACATAATAAATTACTAGTTTTTTGGTTTGGTATCTATGTTCCTTGAATTTGGCATACCACAAATTCTTCAAGCTTTTAATCAAAATTTGTTTTTCTATAAATGCTTCTTATGAATTAAAGGTTTGATTACACTTAGTAAATATGTATTTCTACGTGACACAGCTGTAGAGTAGGAGGGTTAAAAGTACTATCGTTATACTAATATGACAAACAGATTGATATGTTTTCGATCTAATTATATGGGTACGTGTAATCAATAAACGGAACCCTTAAGAATATTACTGAATGCCATTAGACAAATATTATTTTTATCTTCAAATTACACATCTCGCAAACATCTATTTATATACCAATCGGTATGTATATGTAATAATAAATAAATTGTGTATATTTTCCAAGTAATATCGAATATAAAATACTCGTATGATTACTCAGAAAAAGTATTATGAAATAGAAATAGGTCTCTATTTTTAGGAACAGAGAAAATCAATTTTGTTGACAAAATATGACAAAATGTCATACAACACATTAGGGAAGAAAATGTATCATTTTTAAGGAATATTGTCAGTGTTTCCCATTCTTCTTCTTAGTATATCACCTTCTATCGGAGATTGATGATCATATTGGCAATCTTTACAGTTGACGCTTAGGCACACATCAATTCAATGAATGGGATTCTTAACTATTCTCGCAAGTTCTGGAGCCACGCAATCGTTTGCCAATCGTTCCCTCCAATGTAACGCTTCACCTGGATCTTCCCCTAAATTATTAATTGCAGCTTATGATATTTTTCGTAAGACGTGTCTTAGATACTGCCGATTCCGATTGCGCTTTTTAATTGTCAATATAGTATTAAATGATTTCTGCTTTCTGACGCCGATGGATCTACATCTACTGTAGAATATATATGCCCAAATATCTACATCCCGAATGTTGTCTGAATCCTATTTAAAGTTCCTTTTTTGTAAGTAAAAATTTCCATTTTATAGACATAGTACATTACATGAAGGACATAATTCTTACTATCCTCTGGAGCAGTTTCAGAGATAGATCCAGTGAAGTTGAACAGGCGTCATTTTGACAAACGCAGCACTTGTTTGCTCTACCCTAGCAATAACATTATCACGGTGATTAAGCTGTTGTTAATGATAATTTTTAAAGCTATCCACTTCGTCGACTAAGGTATCGTTAATTGTGAACACAACTTTTACCGGTAGTTTACGGATGAGCATAAGCTTGGATTGACGAATCCATTATTCTTGCTCACTTTATTTGAGACGTTGAGCATTATTTGTTTCCTCGTAGCCATTAACTACTTTTTTTTTCACTGAAGCAAACGAATGTAATTTAATTGGAAAATAATCACAAATTGTGTCATCAAATGTCTGATCGTATAATTTTTATATTACCATAATGTTAAAAACCTTTTATATTGTCATTATTATAGCACCATTTGTCTATTAGTATTCATAAAAAAAAACCACATACAATTTGATTTGGGTATTTATCAGTTTCTAGCTGTAAAATACTCTTAAATAAAGCTCAAAAGAGACTGTTTTCTTAATCAAGTAAATAAAATTTAGGTAAACTAAATAATAAAATTAGTAATATTTAGTCATAAATTTCATTCTGCGAAGACACATATACTTTTCTTTATTTTTTTACTAGCATTACCCGTCACGGCTTCGCCCGCAAAAATTTTGTAACGCTTTTATAACCAAGTAACATAATATTTTCTCCCGTCAAGGACTGATATATACACCTATACATCAATAAATTATACAACTATACCTTCCTCATGAATCATTTTTAAAATATGTAAGGACCAATGCATTCAAAAACTTGACAAATTATATACTAAAACCTTCCTCGAGAACCACTCTATTCATTGATCAAAACAGCATTAAAATCGGTGCAGTAGTTTTTGAGTTTATCGCGAACAGACAGACAGACAGACGCGGCGGAGGACTTTATTATATAATATGTAAGGATAGAACATTAAGTTCCTCAATAAGTAAATCTTGTGTACTTCTTTTACTACTTTTTTTCGAATTTATTTGTTATTAGCAATGGTGATTATCGAACGGATCTCAAAATGGAATTGTACTCTAAAATCACAAAAATTGTGGAAGTTTACCGATTTAGTCAGCGGTTTATGAAATATCATCTAAAATCCCATGAAAAAGGAGAAAAATGCTATTTTTGAAGGTTTCCTTAACCGAGACAAAATTTCCATGACAATTTTGTGAAATTTCTAGAATTTTAAAATAATCTGATATCAAATTTTCAGAGCTTTGAAAACCTGAAAATATCATGTCAATGGAGGTATGACGTGAAAGTCAGACATTGTGAGTAATTATCAAATCAATAACTATCGTAAGTATTTCGAAAATATAAAACCTTCTAGAAATTTCTTTTTAATTAGACATAAACAATGGACTACATTTTATAACAATTGTACACACTGAATTCTTTATGTTGAAACGTCAAGAATTTAAAACAACAAATAAAAGTCATTAATTTTTTTACACCTTCGTTTTAAGATATTTTTCGTTTTTTTTTAATTATGTAAGAAAATTAATGAAATAGCAAGATGTCAAAAACATGATATTGAAATAAGAAAATAGTAAATTAAGGACATGATGTAGGGGAAAAAGTATAATAAAAAAATAATTAAATAATTAAATATTTACAAACAAAAAACCTTTCTTAAGGTGTAAACTAATTTTTTTTCTTGAGAATTTGATAAAATTATTATTTGACATTATGTCCAGTGTCGGTTAGTTTAATTTAATCAAATTTTATTGACTTTTAATTTGCAGTTAAAGTTAACAGTACGTATACGTAAACGGATAGTCAGTATCTGTTTTAAACTGTTTTACACATTTCTTTCAAAAACTAATATGTTAACTATTTGAACTTGAATAAACTATGTATTCGTAACCTTAATGGAAACTGACATTAGTAAAGCATTGTGACGCTTCAAAGTATACATAATTAATAATATTTTAGAATAATAAGTTGTTATTAACTACAAAGTAATACTGTCAATGATGTGAAAATATTTACTCGTTCATCTATATCATCCGTAGTGTAACGCTAGCACCCTGGGCTAGAATCCAGAAGTCCTGGGTTCAATACCTGGTTGAGGAGTTAATATTTTCATATCAAAATTATTTAAAAATTCCAATGGCATGTTTGTCTATATAGTATACGCTAGTTCTTTTATACTATGTCTTTGTAGCCTGAATGGATATTGTCAACAGTATTCATAACTAATAATATATTGAGTAAATTTATTTAAGAAGAACATAGACTTTATATTTTTTTAAAAGAAACTTTTTAAAGTTGATAATTTACAAATTCAACACCAAAAATAATGAATAATCACTGTCAACATAAGTCTTGCATAGTACAACATATAGTACACTCATATGTAATATATTTAAAACAGTAAGTCATAGTCTAAGCATAAATATTACTGAATATATATAGTTTAATTATTTTGCAGGAGAGTGTAGGTCTCAAAAATAGCTCTCATTTATCAAAATTGTTTAGTTGATTTGTACCTTATTTTGTCGGTTTTTAGAGAAAATGTTTCGAATAAAAGTTGTATATTTATAACGAATAACTTTTAGGCGAAGCATTTCTTTTGGAAACCGAATGAATAAGATACAAATCATTTATAAAATTTGGAAAAATGAGCGCTACATTGTGGCCATGTGTATTAATATTATATCATTAGATGTTAAAATACTACATATTTGATATTAAGTCGAGAGTGAACTACCTTAATTTGGTAACGCTAATAAACAACACTAAACATAATAAATTATTTTATATTTTTAGGTACAAATTAAACCTCAAATTGACAAAATATTTTCAATAAAAATGAACTTAAAAAGTAAATAAAAATTTAAAAAAATGACATTAGAATATAAACAAAAATGTATGTTTAATAAAATTGTTTAATTATTGTGTTAAATATTGTTATAAAAAAAAAATATCTACAGTAAAATGGAAAATAGTTAAATAATAATAAAATAAAAATCTAAGCTGTAATAAAATTTATGTACAGTTAAATTAATTAAAACATCCATTAAAAAATAAAATAAAAAATAAAAATGGAAGGCTTAATAAATGCAGATTATAATAATAATATAACATTGTTTTCATATAATGATAGTGAATTATTACAAAATGGTGATGGAACAAATATGAATAATAATGATGGTACAACAATGTCTTTCAATTTATCATTAACTGAATATTTAATAAATGAAATTGGACCAAAGCAATTACCATTTAATATAATCATACCATTTACGATTGTATATTTGTTAATATTTGTAACTGGTGTTGTGGGTAATTTTGTGGTATGTGTGGTGATTGTTAGACACTCAACAATGCATAGTGCTACAAACTATTATCTATTTTCATTGGCTATATCAGATTTAACATTATTATTATTAGGTAAGTACAGTTTATCATTCAAATATTGTATTATAGGGATGTTGCGGATATTCGCTTTCGCATCCGCAATAGCGGAATTTCCGCATTAATTTCAGCATCCGCTACGCAATATTCAATGTTCTTTGCGGATCTTTTGCGCATGCAGATGTTTGTTGCGTGTTTAGCATTTCTTATTGTAAATAAATCACAACGTTTTTGTATTGAATGGGTCGTGACTTGATGAAAATCCATTATAAATATTTGTTTTATTTTAAAATCACAACGTGTTTAGACGTGTTAATATAGGGATGTTTTCTTATTTATTTCATCATTTTACATTATTGTTTGAGTGTTTCGTCTTGAATAATCTATCTGACAAGTGAATCAACAATGCCACCACCGATGCAAAGTGTGGTTTAGCCCTATTTTAAAGCAAATGAGTATATGCGAAACAAATCTCAGTATAAAATATGCAATAAAACATTCTCTCGCAAGGGCCGTACAACCATGTCTTTGGGGAATCATTTAAAATCGATGAACACGGAGCAGTTTAACATGTTTAGCGCGGGATCAACCTATGAACCTCTGCGAAATAGGATGGAACCTGAAAAGGTAACAAAATTGCTCTTTAATAAATATAATGCACCAAATTTTAAATTTTCATAGCAAAAATTTGAGATAAAATTTTTCTAATATAAAGATTAGATATAATATAAAGAAAATTATTACCATCTTTTTCTTTTATTCATGTACCTAAATTAAGTAAAAACTTGTCCTGTAAATCCGCAGCCGCATCCGTTGTGAGCTTAAAAATATCCGAATCCGAGGTTGTCAAAAATTTCATATCCGCAACATCCCTGTATTGTAAGTGGATTTATCTAGAAAAATCCCGTGATGTAAATTTGATTGAATTTTGAAAACTTTCGCTGTAATTTTAAAACGCAGAGTTTCCAATCTATCTGATAGATATAGTCTACTATCACCAAATACAATTGTGTAATTGAGGTCTTTGATGCAAGAACCAGGTAAGTCAAAATTTTCTAATTTAAAAAAAAAATGGATCTTTGGCTGTTGAAAATATAGCTGTTTTGTTTGGTACAAGATCCGGACATAATCGTAACATTAGTCCTCTCCTGTGTGGTAAATAGAGTGGAAAAGGCTACAGCAACGGTTAATAGAAACCGGGTACCAGGTGAGTTTTTCCAAGTGATCAAACTGGTAAAAATTTTTAAAGATACATCGTTGAACGCCATTTAACATCTCAAAATGTGGACCCATTCAAATTTGAGTCCAATTTTGAAGTTTGCTAAGTAATAAGTTCTCCTACGTTTTTCCAATATAATTAGCTACTAATATTTATGGAAAGTATTTTTTCCTAAGTTTATAAAAGTCATTTAACGGTGGTGATACTTTCGTTCCAGAACTACTTATAAAAAATATTTATAATCGAAATTCAAATCCATTTTTGCAGAATCATCCATAATTATAAAATCTTGAATGTTAAACCCTAAAATGTACGTTTATCGTTTTTTAATATCCACACTATAAAATGATGGTGGATTAAAAGATACTAATCTATATTAAAAAAAAGTCGGTCTAGGGTGAATAAGACAACGGATAGTGTAGAGTCCGTAGTATATATAATATTCAGTGTATGATTGTGACATACAGACGAAAATAGCAAAACCATAACAGTTTCTGCTTTGACGACGGAATCCTAAAAACCATAATTGTCATTAAAGCATGTATAAAGTTTATATCAAAGAAGCAAATACAATTTTATTGTCACTTTAATAAGTTATACAAATGGTTGAAAAAGTTTTTTGTGTTCATAAATTTTAGATTAGAAAGATACAAACAAAATAGTATTTTTAATGAATTATTCTAATGAGTTGAATTTTTTTCTATTACTAACCTGCTTTAATTGAAATAGATTCTATTGCAGTAATCTGCTTCTATTGAAATAGAGGTTATTATCGTATTCTTTTTGGGATTTTTTTAATCTTTCTTCAGCCCTGAATTGTTAATTCTTGAAAAAATACATGGAAGTAACGGCAGGTGAAAGAACTCAATGCAAGTTTCTCCATAATTAAAACGTTTATAGCGTCAAGAAATGTCTAATGGGAAGTAAAATTTCCATCTCCATCAAACTATACACTAATACACTAATATACACTAATATACAAAGTTAGAGGTTTGGAAAAACAAATGAAGTATTTTTAGCGAATTTCCTCCAAAGGAAATGCAGCTATTGTTTTTGCACCAATGTTGGAATTTCGTAAAAATTTCTTCAAATGTCCATCGATCCTACCTATTAGATGTTAAAAATACTATCGTTAAAATTTGAATACATATATATATATATATATATATATATATATATATATACATATGTATTTTTTCTGCGGACTCTCTAGCGGTCACAGTTTTATTCCGATTAGAATGAAATTTGGTATTCTAAAGGTCAAGTTCGTTAATGGGTAAAATCGGACGAGGGGAAAGGGGGTTTAGAGGGAGGAGAAAACATAAAATTTGACTATCTCCCTTAATATTTGAAAAATCGAAAAATCTATCAGGAGTTAAGTTTTACTGAAATTTTGTTTCTTATCATTTTTCTGTTACACTTATATTTACAGAAATATTTACAATTAAAGATTGAAAGTTAAAATTCTAAATTTCTCTGTTCACATTAGAGTTTGAGAAAAATGATCAAGTAATGAATTGTAGCAAACTTGATTTTCTACAACTTTACTCCTTATACATTTTTAGATTTTTCTAATATTAAGAGAGATATTTAATATGTTGTGTTTGTTTGACACAAATACATGAAGTATATTTTATTGTAAAAAATTTTGATTGTCGTTTCCATAGTAACTATAAACTATAATCGTTATTTTGGCTATTCATAAATTTAATTTTTACCAAACCTAAAGTCATATCAGATATATATTTCATTTTGATCACACTAAAATTATGACCGCTAAAGAGTGATTTATGTATTCTAAGGAAATTCGCTAAGTTTAGGCATTTCGAGATTGTTTCAATGAATGAGAAAAGCAAGGGAATGTTTAAAAGGTATGAGATATACAAATCGATAAAATTGTATCAGAATTAGAAAGTTAGAATACAAGCATTCGTTCAGGTTTTAGATGCTCGTCTTTCGTTCTATTTTCGAACATGGTCGTTTTCCTATAATCGACTATATTTAATCTGAAATATCTAAAAATGGACAAACATGAAATGTATAATATTTTAACAAAACAAAATGATCCAGAAATGAGGAACCATAAACCTCACTTTATGCTTAGTTAATGTTTTCAAACCAATATTCTACCCTTATGGTATACAATATAATCGATTTATTATTGTTGAATGAATAATGTTAGTACTCATATCAAATTCGTAATTAAACTTCCTCGTACTTGAGTATAGATTATAGAATTATACTACGAAGTTGAACCAATTAAAGTGTTATAGAAGTATTAAATGTATAGTACTATATTAGTACTTAGCAGAGTTAATTTAATTATTAGGTTCGCCCCAGGTTTTCATTTATACTCACATAATACACACTTTTAAGATTCACTTATTTGCGAAGTGATTTTTGTTTTTGAAAAGTTGTAAATGGACCAAATCGTCCAAGAAACAAAGATGGGTTTAGAGAAAGAGGGGGTAATAAAAAACATTTCTTATGATTTTATTTAAAAAAAAAGTTTATCATTGATCAAGTTGTTGAAAATTAATTATACTATTATTTATTTCTTATTGCTATTTTCTGTATATCTAATATTTAAAAAAAATATGCGTAATTCGTCATATTCTTATACTACACTGGCTTATACCCGCAGCTTCGCCGCGATTAATTGTTAAATCTCCGGCTCCACTTCTTCAAATATTTATCGTTCCCACCGCTCCCACTTCTTCAAGTATTTATCGATACTTCCACCATATTTCAACGAATATTTTCGAGTTTTATCTCACGTGGCGGAAAAAAAATTAGTTTTTAAGTGTAATCATAAGCTTTCAAATAAAATAAAATTCAATCAAAATCGGTCTAGTAGTCTTAGCGTGACGCTTGAGCAAACAAATAAACAGACATTTACAATTTTACAATAGTGAGATAATAATATTAATATTATAACAACTAAACTCAATTGAATTTCCCACCGCCTCCACTATCTCCCAACATTTATTTATACTTCCCATAAATTTCTATTTTAAAATTCCCTCAGAATTGAACGATATTAGATTTGGTCTCAACTAGCCAAACAAACATGTGAAGTTAAGCTATCGTTTAACCCATAGAGACTATATAAAGGAGATCTAACTCAAACGGGAAAATTGACAAAATATGGCAACGAAATGGTAGAAGTTATATTTACTTTTTATGCCGCTAGGGTCGCTAGTTTTTGATAGGAACTCATCCGTACCGAAGTGAAATACCGTACGTTTAGTCTACATCTTCGCATAGCAGATCACCCACGAGTATGAGAGAGTACATATGTATACAATAAGCAATGTATATGAGAAGGAGGTGTTAATGTATACATATGTGCTCTATCATACTCGTGGGAGATCTGCTATGCGAATATGTAAACTAAACGTACGGTATAGTAAAATAAATTGAAATGAAGTAGCCAGTAACTAGTTTTATTACGAAGTGATTATTTTGAAGTTTGAAATTTGTTAAAAAAAATTTATTAAATAAAAACCTGTTTAAGAAACATTTAAAATAGGATGAGCATGTGCAGTAAACAATTGTAAAAGTGGTAGTGCTTGTGACAAGTAGCAACGGGATCAATTGGATTTTAAAAACCAGGACATTTTAAAGTACCAAAAGCGAGTATAAATATTCCAAAATTAATTAAATTGTATATGACATTATATTAAATATTAATTTTCAGCATTATTATTAAAAAAATAAAAGTTTAATTTAATATTTGATTCAATAATTTATTTTCATTTTTACAATTCCAACATAACAGGTTACTATTTAATTATTTGATGTTTTTTTTTATTTTTATGTAATTATTTTGCGAATTTTAACTATCACTTCAACTTCAACAAATTCCTTATTGAAAAATTGAAATTACTTATTACTTAAAATATTTTATTGGAAAAATACTTTGGCTGGAAATAATTTTTATACTACTATAAATGCGTAATCTTTTTCAATTAAAACTCGCGCCTTATACTCTCTGTTTTGTTTCCGGTGCTGAAGGAACACTACTGACATCTTATTTTTGCCAGGTATTTGTTTACATGGAGTTATGCATCCTTGTTTAGTGTCTATGGTTTAACCCTTAAAATTCCATTGTTCCGTTTAACCTTTATTATTTCATTTTATATGTTAATCCGATTGAAGTATTTCAAAAAGTTGACTCTTACAGTGGAATTCGTACATACAAACTGCATGCCTTACTGCTTCAAGTAAACATTGCTTTCGTGTATACATAAATTGTATAAACAGAAATGATAGGACCCTAATCAATCGGTTATGGTTCGATAACTAGTGTGGTAATATTATGTAGTGATTTAGTGAATTATAATTCAATTACGTTATCTTGATAGCCAATATTCACTCAGTATATGATCGTTCATGAAGTAAAGGTATGTATTCATAATGTAATAGAACATAATTTCATAGAATACTCAGATTTATCAGATTTATCAGATTTGATATGCTTATATGTAACATATTTTTAGATCAGTCACTGAATGAAAATAATTTATTATCATATAAGCTCATTACAAACAACGAACGAAAAACGTGAACAAAAGTTATATTAAAATTGTTTCTGGTTTTATGGGTTTGATGATATGCGTTTGTTTAAACTCTTCGATGTTTAAAATGAGTTTTGCGAGCTTTTCGAAAACTTTATTTTACACTGTTCTCAATACTGATTTTCTTTTCGCAAAGTCCTTTCGTGATAATACAGAAAAATGTCTAAGTGTTATTTAAAACAAAAAAAAACCGCACGTAGGAGCTACGTAAGCGAGTTTTTTCAATATCAAATCAAGCAACCAGAATGATTGTAATTTCCATTTAATATTTTATATAACAGACATGAGCATTATACCTGGATACAGTGCCGTAACTAGGGCGGTGCCCAGGCACAGAGCGCAAAAATGACCAAACCACAAATAATATGATAATATAATATATTATTCTTACAAGTATTAGAAGTAAATAACATTAAAAATATAAAAGACGATGAGATCATTCGTAAATATTGACATTACGATTTGCGACTGGCGTTTGGACTGCTAGTCTAGTTCACATGTACCATTTTGGTGAATTCTGGTTCTCTTCTTTTTTTGCGGGTGTGCGGGTGGGGTGAGACGCGTGGGACTTCCCAATGAAAAAAGCGCATAAAAACAAATCGTTTAGTAAGTTTACGGTTTTCCTGGAATCTCTACTATATGCCTGTACTAATCAGTATTTGGTGTCATTTGTGTATTTTGGCAAATATTTTCGAATAAATAGGGCGCATAAAAGTCTAGTTACGGCACTGCCTGGATATTTTATGTTTCCCCCTGCCTATTAGTAGAAAAAAGGGTACTATGAGAGAAGAGAGAACATAAAATATTCAGACATAATGTTCATGTCCAATACAAAAAATATTAAATGGAACTTCCCCTATCTTCTATATAAAATTAAATTCTGGTTGTTGGTAACAGCATCAAGTGAGAACGGCTGGACCGATTTGGGAATGTTTTAAATTGTTCGTTATATTTCGAATATGGTTATAATGGGAAAATTGGAAAAATTTCCCGAAAAATTGGAAAATTTGGGAAAAATGAAAGTGCTTGTTTCAATCGGACTTTTGTATGCTTTTTTATGCAAAGTCGATCATTGTCCTCTACATACCCACTCCCACCAGGGGGTGTGAAAATATCTAACTTTAAAACCTTAAAAGATTTTTTTTTTAATCAAAGACAAAATTTTTTTTAAATTACAATCATTAGTTAAATCTACTAATTAGGATTGAAGCAATTTTAGTGAAATTGGTTCATCGGTACAATAAAAATTTTGAAAATCTGATTTACTATCGCAATTTATTTTTATGAAAATAGCATTCTAACTATTATAATAATCTTCTTCCGCACTCACCTTAAATTAACAACTGTTTTTATTATTTTAATAATATTTAGAAAAACATCAGGTGTGAATAGCTCCACAAATTCTACAAACAAGGTTTAGTCTTGTCGCGGTATTTTGGCTCTCTTTATACCTCAAAGGAGCGCTGCCCGAACCTGCAAATGATTCCGATACTCGACAAAAACAAAAAAATATATATTAGTAAAAGGTTTTACTAAATATTTTATAATTGAAATGACACGCACGTTTTTTTGTTAAAGAAAAGCAAAAAAAATTAAATTAAACACAAGTTTTTACGAATAAAAAAAAAACTTGATTTTATTGCTTTAAAAAAAATGATAATCTAATTTCTTTTTCAACACAAATTATTTTAATTTTTCAACACAATGTCAAACTTTGAATTACTTGTACACATTCCAACTTTAACTTGATCAGGATTGAACAACAATTATATACTTTGAACTAATCAGACAATAGTCGATTTTAAACTTTGAAAATAATCCGACAATAGTCGATTTTAAACTTTGAAACTAATCAGACAAGGGTCGATTTTAAACTGACTTGAATCAACACTGGTCACCGGTTTATATACCCATCAAAGATCTTTCGAGAACATGGTTGTTACTTTGAATAAATATTTTTTTTTGATAATATATTTTTGCATGGAGGCTTCTAGAATATTTTAGTTTTAGTTTATCAACAACCATGGACGTAATCGGAGTGTTCAGATTATTTATAAAATTAATTAAAAATTATACCTCTCCTTAGGTTTGACCCATAATCACACCCCGCTTGGTTGATATTTAACTACCGACTTAATTAACATGGCCAGTGTGAATTCAAAATCTATTCACAATGTTGTTTTTACAAAATTATTTATTTGTGTATCTATTTATGTTATTTATCAAAAACATTCAATTTGTATGACTTTTAATTTTTTTAAATTAAATTATATCTGATAATTTTTTTTCAATTTTTTTTTTAAAAAAAAGAAAAACTTTAAATCAAAAGCAGTTATTATTTACTTTTCAATTTTCGACTTAAAAAAAAAAAATTAACTTAAGAAAAAAAACAAATCGAATTATATTATTTTCTTTTTGCACTCCTCTCCTTTACTCCTTTTTTCATGGAGAAAAATATTGTTTTGTTAAATATTTTTCGTAATATTGTACTTAATATTTTTCTATTTCATAATTAAAATGTGTGTTGGATCCAGAAAAATTATTCTCAATAATTTTCATTACAACAGTCTCTATACATAGGTTGTGTCACGTTCACGATATATTTTTTTATATTATATGCATATGTTTGTCTTCGGTGACTTTTATAGTAACAAGAAACGGTAGAAAACAATTTTCCTATAGTGTAGTTTTTCATTTATTTTGTGTATAAATTTATAGTCAGGTTATGTCACACATTTAACAGAATTTTGGACTATATTGTACAGTGAAATTAGACGAAAAGTGGACTATTACCCTATAATATAAGTACAATCTATTTTCATGCTAAAATGAACATGATAGCTATACAATCAGCTTATTAGTTTATTTAAATTAGCTTATTAGCTTAAATAGGGAAAATAAATAAAATACTTGGTTTTTTAGATTCAAACATGAAAAGTACTTATTTTCAATATTATATGACACCCCTAATTTTATTAGTAATTTGCATGTTTGCGGTTTTTCGTTTAAAAGCGAAACGATTTCGCAACTTTAGAGATTACAAAAATAATGCTAATAAAATTATGTTTTTGATTTGAAAGTATATTTTATGGCATTAAGTGTGTAATCTGATGTCGATCAAAAGTCTGCCGCGGCTTTGCTTGGTGGCACGTGTTTGGGATGTCCAAATTTCGATGAATTTGTCACATAAATCTGGCTGAATTTTCTGGATGACTTTTGTTATGTTTGGTAGCACGTATTCGGGATGTCCACATTTCGATGAATTTGTTACATAAATCTGGATGAATTTTCTGGATGACGTTTGTTATGTTTACTTTGAGGGCAACGATTGTTTACGGTTTATTAGCATATACCTGCGATATAAGATAAGATAAAGTCAAGAAGTCTGAAGGTGTTAAATCGCACGATCTCGGTGCTCAGTTCACGTCGCCGACTAAAATCCGCACCAAACAGTAATTTTCTCGAAAAGTATTTGGTGCAGGTGCATGTTGAAAATTTGATGATTTGTATATGTTGTTCAACGTTATAACATTCGATGGTGATTTGGCATACACTACTAAACAATTTCCGACAACAGTCTCTATTGAAAGATCCATGATAAATACAGAATCATTAATAATATGAAATATTGATAGTGAAACACTCTTTAATGGTGGAGTCTGGGAATGGAGGTTCATTATTCATATAAAACAAGTGAAAATAACAACTAAGTGAGTTAATTGCTTAAATACCCGATAAATACTGAATTTATTAAAAAAATTTCACAGAAAATATATTTATTTTTAATAATGGAACATTTTTCTCTTCAAATATTTGTTCTATCTCTTACAGTTTCTTCAGTTTTGCCCATTTTGCCAAATCATGGTCTGATTTTGCCCATTCGAAATTGACCATTTACATTTTAGCTCTAGAGCACACATACGGAATTTGAACTCGCAATCTCTTTCGTTATGGCGTTATCGTGTTTACGGACGGTTGGAAAGCTTTGCAGAAATGGTCCTAGGTCATTTTAGGAACACCTATACAAAAATGTTTTTTGTGCGAATCATATTTTCAACCATTACAAAGACGAAACTAAACTTAATATACCCTGGTATATATTATATACCGGATTTAAAAAAATATTGTATAGCAAAAAGAAATTTATTAACACACAAAGAGCAGGTGTTCATTCCCCCTCTCAGAAGCTTTTTCAGAGTCAATAATCGAGGCGTTTGTCACCTGTGTGCTGTTGCACATTCCATTCAGAGCCAGTTGCTATAACAGTGCACTGCACTTCGAAAACGTACTGTTCATCTCTATATACATTTAATATTTTTAGTCATGAAATAGTATTTATTATCTTTCATCTTCTAATAAACTTATAGTTAAATAAAATAGTTAACAGGCAGATGTATTTACGATACTTGAGTCAAATACTTACACCTTGAAAACGTACCTGTAACCCTTAGGTAACTCTAGAAGAGTGTTTCTACATCATACAGGAGTGTTTTGATATCGAGATTGAATATTGTTAGTGATTCTATTTTTACAATGCTATTAGAGTCAAATTAGCTTCAAAAAGCCGGTTTCAGGCAGGTTGCTTGAAACTGCAATGTTTTTAAAATCGATTCATCTTGATGTTCTGAATATGACCCTAAATTTTGACGGTTCGACTCGTGACGGAACAGGGTCAAAATTGAATTTGTTTATAACCAAAACGCGTTTTTTCTTAATATCTTTATTAAAACTAAAAATTTTAAAAATGACATAGAATATTATTTAATTTTATATAAAAAAGAAAACCAATGAGCCCATAAACATTAAAATCGGTTTCTTAGAACGAGAAAAAAATTCCCAAAAAAGTTCGCAAAACGCAAAAATTTTAAAATAAAATAAAAAAATTATGTCATTTTTCATTTAACAATTGCAAATTATGCCTTTTATATATTAAAAGTAATGTGCCCAATTTTAGCCCTTAAAAAAATTTGGTTCCCGACAATGAATAAAATACCATGTCACCTATTTTTATAAAAAAAAGGGTGCATTTGATCCCAGATGTATAAATCTTTTTTAAATGAAAGGTCTTCAAAATATCTATAAAATGAAAAAGAAAATTATTTTATTAACTGTATTTTTACCCATTATTTTTCTATTTGTGTATAACGCGCTATAAACAAATTTAAAAAAAAAAAACAATTAAGAAATTATTTAAATAAACTTTATTTTCTTTTAACTTATAAATTTTTTATAGATCTTTAATTTAAAAAAAATATATAACGATACGAAAAAATATATACTACTTTTAAGAGATTTATCATATGTCTTACCATTTGCTAATTTACTTATAAACAAAAATTATGTTTTTAGGTTTTATTTTTTTAACACTTAACTAGTTAATTTTAAACGAAAAAAAATTACTGAGCAATATAATTTATTTCTTAAAAAAAAAAATAAAATAAAATCTGTGGGTCTCTGGTTGAAAATAGTAATAAATTAATTTATAGTCAGTTGTATTAAAAGAGGACACAACGTGTTATTACTAAATATATTTATATCGTGTACTCATTTATTCGTTACCTGAACAAATATGCGAGCAGAAAAATTGCGGTTCCAAGCAACCTGCCTGAAATATGCTAATTTTACTCTACTATGCGATCTGTAAATAATAATAGTTGTATATTAAATAAATATTGCATAAAAACAGTTGTCTTACACTTTCCAAAAACTCATCAACTTAATGCCGCCATTGGTTTAAGATTATCTCAGAAAGATGTTTGTAGTTTAAGAAACACATAAATTGATGGAAATCTTTTTTGTGCAAAATTTTAAAAGGATTGTTGCTTGTCACGTGGCGCGAGCCATGTTTTCGCTTTAAATTGGACCACAAAGAAAGTTTTAAAAGGATTTAAAAAAATGATATAATTTTTTTGAATTTTATAATTAATTTGTTCCTTATTGATTCGGTTTTAGTAATATAACTTTTTTTCGAAAATTTTTTTTTGAAAACCAGATGAATAAGACACAAATCTACACTACTCTATAAATGAGAAAGTAACTCTGTTTGTTTGCTACCCCTTCACGACTAAACGGTTAAACGGATCGTAATGGAATTTGGCAAGGATATGGATTATATCCTTGGGAAGGACATAGGCTATCTTTTGTCTCAAGAAATAATCTTGTAAGAGGTAACCGTTAAAAAAATACGTACAGTAGAACATAGAATCTCCTTCTTTTTTTTATTAAGTTAAAATGTTTATTGAGTTTATCATTTCCACAGAAACTATACTTCTAAAAAATGACTATAAAATTATTTTATTACTATTTATTTTACACTTTTATTTAACTATAAACTATAATAGCACACTATAAAGCGTTAGATATCGTTGTATATTGTATACATATATCATATAGCGCGATTATTATTATTATTATTATTTTCAATACATATATATTTAGCTTTCATATAAATACGGACGAAGTCGTGGGAAACAGCACCCTGACTATAAAATTAGAAAAAATGACATTAACTTTTGTGGCCAAGTGTACTTAAATAGGAAATAAATCGTATTTTGCTGAGAAATACGAAAATTCGTGTACTTGCCAGGGATGCCAGGATCGAATAAGTTGAGAGACGCCATATAATATTTAAATCTACCACTTACCGCTTCGAATTTCAAAAGGCCAAATTTGTGTAGATTCAATTCCATTATTGTTTGCTAATTTCAATGAACTAGAATAAGCTAAAATTCTATATACATTTTAGCTTGAAAATAGATTTTATTTATATATTAGGGTGGTAATATATATATATACAATACATATTTTGTTGGTTGGTTTTCCAAACAAGACTCATGATACACGTGTGTACATAACAAACATAGATTATGGATGTCACAGATACTGTAAAATATCGTAATAATGCCGGGTGTCTCAAAGCGTGAGAATAGATGAGATCCATTAACATGAAGAAAAAAGTTTTCGAACATGTGTCCGGAAGTGCGTTTGTTTTCGAGAAGTTTATTTTCGAGAAATAATAACTAGAAAAGGATATTGAAAGCAAATTTTAACCTCTGTTCCCGCCGTTCTTAAATTTTATTTCGAAAACGATGATAAATTAAAAATTAAATAACACTGTGGCAATGACAAAATTGTTATTTGTTTAAATTATTCTTATTAGTGGATGTACTGTTTATTTTACTTAAACACATGCAAAGATACAAAAACATGTCTGTTTTAAATTTGAAAAACAATTATATAGCACACAACCACAACTTTATCAACTTTTTTATTTACTTATTTAAAAAAATACTTTGTTGACGATCGTTTCGATCTTTTAAGATCATTTTCAAAACAATGAAATGAAAATGATCTTAAAAGTATTTTAAAGTTTAAAGTGCTTGCAAGATGGTGTTGTTTTTGCGTCGAGCTGTCTAAGAAATTTTGGTAGTTAATATAATCTTGGTATCCTATATATTATATTAACAACCAAAATTTCTTAAACAGCTCAACGCAAAAACAACTCCATTTTGCAAGAACTTGACATTAAACAGCATCTATCCAACGTGGTTTCCTCCCATATTTTGAAATAATTTGTCCACGTCTATCGAAGCGATAATATGGAAAAATTGATTGTAATCAATCTAACAAAAGTTACAGAATAACCTAGTTTTTAAATACACAGTCGGTACAAAATGATATAAAATAAACAGTAAGTAGTAAGTAAAATTATTTATTGACTATTTTATTTTGAATACTTCACGTAAGATAGTCTATAATTTAATAAATTATGAATTCATAATTTACTAAACAACTATCAACCAGTAACTATCTTTTCCTTATGATTATATGAAGTACTATAATTTATTTATTATATCGTACATCGTTTTATTTATAATTCATTAAAATAAAGTAGTTAGTAGTATGTTGAATGTCAGTTATGGTCATGTCTCTGAAGTTAGCCCCACACTTTTGGAGTTTCGAAAAAATCAATTTGTATCTCTAATTTGTCGTAAATGTGCTATAATTTAAAAAAAAACGTAAAAATGTTTAATTGTTTAAATAAATTAGAATACATAAATCACTCTTTAGCGGTCACAATTTTAGTCTGAGTAAATGACATATCGTACCGGATATGATTTATTTGAAAGGCTAATTCCATGAATTCATGGTATAGGTGTCAAGGCGAAAGGGGGGCATAGAGAAAGAAGAAAACACGGGAGTAAAGAGTGTATGAGGAGTAAAGTTGTAAATAATTAAATGTGCTACAATTCAAAAATTGTAAATATTTCTGTGCATATTAGTGTAACAGAAAAAATGATATGAAATAAAATTATAGTAATTTTCTACAACTTTACATCTAACTTTTCGAATTTTTCCCCTTCCTCGACCCCCTTTTTTTCCTTGCCCGATTTTTTCCATTAACGAAATTAAAGTTTCAAATACCAAAAGCGCCTCAAACAACAGATTTCATTCCAATCGGATTAAAACTGTGACCGCTTGAGCGACTACAGAGACACATATATGTTACAACACCTACAGCTCTATCTCCTTGTAGAAATTTGCTAAAACCAAAACTTTATAAGGAATTCGATATTCTCCCTTTATTTTGTTTTGTTTTTAATAATTGGCTTATGTAGAAAAAAATCTAAAAAATTGCAAAATAACATTTCAACTTGTGCCGAAACAATTGGACCTAGAAAGCTGCAATTTTTATTGGTATCTTGTTAAGATAATTTTTAAATAAAAATTGTATCAAAAGTATAGAACAATTATTTAAAAAACGTTTTTTTTTCATGGAAACTTGATTTTGGGAGCATTCAGGCCCTTCAGATTCAGCATATTTAAAATTTATTCATCAATATAACAACTAGTGTACTAATGGGCCACAGTGTGTATATTTTTGAAATTATATTTTTTATAGCTTAACTATGAAGCAGATTACATGATTACAGCACATTACAGGACAGCATATATTTTTCGAAAATTCAAAATTGTGGGGCTAACTTTAGAGACATATTACGGTACCTGTCTTTATAAGTTTGTCGTTAGTTAAATTAAGAGCTTGTTGTTTTTAATATACATAGTGTTTTTAATATACAGAGTGTTTTTAATATATATTCGTTATGATTATGTGACAAACGTCAGAAAACGACTTGCTACGACAACAAAATGGGTCTCTAACATTATAAGGTTCTCATCTCAAAGAAATTTAAAATAATAATGATTATAATCTTTGGTCTTGGGTAGCAGATAAGTAACACATAAGTCTACAATACTTTTGCCAAGTCTTTAATAAAAATAAAATTTTTAGTATGCCAATTTAAAGAAGTCAAAATTTAAAACAATCTCTATAGTTGAATATGGATATGTATTTCCAATAAAATCATGATTTCAAGTTGAGATGTCAAACTTTCATTAACATTATCTTAAAATAGTCGTATTGAGACTTGTAGATTTGTAAAGGGTAATTGACAAATGAGTGAAAATTCTTTCTGTCCAGTTTTGTCTTATAAAGAGCTTTTGTACCACGACCAATTTGATCTATTATTCCTCCCTTCCTTCAAAGATGTAAGAGGAGTCCTTTGATCTTGATAAACGATAGAATATTCCTCGGCGCCACTTCATTGATTTCATCTGGCTGGAGATCTTTCCATCCCAAATGATAGTGTCTTTTGAGAGAGAGACTTTTTCATTCACATAGATTGTGAATTCCGGTTTCTTCCTCTTCATGACAAATCTGCAGAGATCATTCCCTGTTAGATTAATAGTGTGCATATGTATATTGAGTAAACGCTTCAAGGCCTTTTTCCATGCGACACTATTTATAAGAGCCCTTGTATGATATTGACCATGAGTATTTATCCAAGAACGGTTGACTCTCCCATTCTTTTATTTTATATTTTATGGTCCTTTTTAGTACTCCAAAAAGCACTTAGTGGAGCACTAGCACCCATTCTGTTTGTATCGATTCTTATGTGTACCTAGACTTTTAAGTTAGTCGATGCAATTTAGGACAATTTTGGAGATTATTTCAGGTGAACCTAACGCTTTAAGTGCGGCCTGACTATCGTATAAAATATATATTATTCAACCTATGTAGTTTCGTTGAAGGGTCTGATTGCACTTCTATTAACGGCATATATTTCAGCCTGGAAAATTTAGGTGCATTTATCAAGACTGATATAGATATTCGTTCATGCGTATACCAAATTATATATTGGCTGTCGAAATGGATTGCGCCATTCTCCCATGACGATTTGTCGTATATTTGCAATATTTGCATTTGTGTATTTGCAGTTGAGAAAAATTTACAACAAAACGATGGCATCCTATTACCGGATTGGTTTCCTTAACCCTTAAATAAGGGCTATTTATTTTACACATGTAATGAGTAAGTAAGCTGCAGTAGTATTTTTTGATCCACAGTAGTATATCACAATAGACCTCGCTTATATTTTGGTGAAATCTTATATTATGTAAATTCTGATGTAAGAATATGGTGTACGATATGTTTTATCCTACTTCCTTGTGATTGGTTTACTATAATCATGTCACTAAAGTGGTTGACAAAGAAATAAAAATTTAGCAAGACGAGAACTATAGCTATTAAAAAAACATGCGATTGATATAATTCTGTATGTGGATAGAGAAGTATGTCTAGTTATATCAAATACATTTATTGCGATTGAAAACTTTCACGTATAAAAACGGGCTAATATTTATAAAAAAGTCATGTAGCAGTTTGTATGTTGTGAGAAAATAAAGAATCCGAGATAGTTACTTGCAAAAATACTCCTACATATTACCCATTCTTCTGTACATATAAAAATGAATCAACAAACTAAAATTGATACCCTGTAAATTGGATTCCTATGTGCACATATAATGAATGTTATTTTATATTCTTAATAGATAGTTAATATCAATTTAACTTTAAAGTATACTCCAGATTTTTTTCTATATAGTTTTAAATGAAAATGTATCCTTCATCGTAAATGCATAACGAAAATCTAATCATCAATCAATTAAGTATGACTGAGAATGTTGTGTATGTCGCTCCATTATGTGAACGTTCGTTCCATGAAATATTTTTATTGTAAAGAAAGCAATGCAAATATAATTAACTGTATGAGAAAATTGTAAGATGTATTATCTTGAGTGATATGTGTCTGTCAGTCAAGTAGCTTTTTCGTTGATAGTTTTAAGGTTACTACAAGCTATCCAGCATCCTGAAAATAATACAATGCTTGGTAAATTTCGATCCATTTTCGTTTTTTAAACTCTTAAAGATTCTTTATGTGAGATAAAGTGATGTTCAAATATTTAGCCTCTAGTGTTTCTTTGTTTGAAAATCTGTCTGCTTTGGTTAGTCAGATAAAAAAAAATGTTTATACATAATTCATAACAAAATTATTTATTTTTTTCTACTTTTGTGTCGTCATATATTAAAGCGAAAACATGACTCGAGCTACGTGAGAAACAACAATTTTGAAATACATAAGCAATGGTATTAATTTAAAAAATATTTATAGTAATACTAGCGTATGAGAATAGATACAACAAATTTTGATACAAACAAGTAATAATAATAATATAGTCCTGTGGCACTCTTTTTAGAGCAAGGAACCCCTCCGTGAAGCGGGGTATTGGTTTGGATCATCTAAGTTTGATCCCGATTTCCTTTGACTTGTTTCCCCATATTATCATGAAATATTCCATTTCTAGATCTTTTCCATCATTTCTCTCCATTTGGTTTTGTTCTTTGCATCTCTTGTCCAAAGGCTACCACATATCTTGCTTATTTCGTCTGCCCATCTTTTATTTTGCCTTCCCCGGTTTCTTTTCCTGTCTAAGGGTGTCCACTTTGTAAGTTTTTTACTCCACTTGCTTTCAGTTGTTCTTATCACATGGCCAGCCCATTTGAACTTTAACATCTTTATTACCTCCTCAACCCGTTTTATTCTTAATTTGCCAGTTATATCTATATTTTTGATTTTCTTTTCGTATATTTAACATAGATCTTTGCATTTTATTTTGGGTGCTAGATATTTTATTTTTGTTGGCTTGAGTTAAAGCCAACTGTTTGGCACCCATAAGTTAAAGTTGGTAAGATACAGCTTTGTAAGACTTTGGATTTTTTTAATGTTGAGTGGTTGCCCTTAACTATGTTCTTAAGTGACCAATATCTTTTCCAAGCTGACGTAATTCTTCTGTGGGTTTCTTGCGCCTATCTGTCCTTGATTAATATGATCTATCCCAGGTAAATGTACTCGCTAACGTATTCCACTATTTGATTGTCCAGTAAGATAGGCTGCTTCAGCGAGTTTGACATTACCTTTGTTTTTAAAGGCTTCGTTTCTAATCCTCTCATCTTGATGGAGTTGTTCAAATCACCCATCATTCCTTCTAGTTCTTGTGGGGAGCTTGCGAAAAGAGCAATATCATCCGCAAATCTAAGATTGCTTAGATAAATGCCATCTATTCTAAGACCACGAATTTCCCAGTTCTGTACAAGGAAGATTCCTTGTAGGACTGCATTGTATAGATCTGGGGACAGGGGACAGCTTTGCTTTACTCTCTTTTTACTTTGAAGTGCCTTCCGTTGTTTTCCAATGTTATATACGCATTGTTGTTTTTGTATATTTCTTTAAGAATGGTGATATAGATGTTTTTTATTCCGCAGTTCTCGAGAGCCTCTCATATGTATTGGTGTTTGATTGACTTAAAAGCGAGCGAATAGTCTATAAATGCCAAGTACTGTGGGATGTTATATTCAGTTGTTTTTTCTATCAATTGATTCACTTGTAAAAGTGGTTCATCGTAGCTTTTCCGGGTCTGAAGCTTGCTTGTTTGATTTCATCCAGTTGCGTTTTGAGTCTTCGTTGCAGAGCTGTCATGCAGAGTTTGTGCACTGTAAAACATAAATTTGAGGACATTCATGGGGTAGATATGGTATATTTATAAAATTATACAAAATTCAATATAGTACTTACATTCATAAAATTGTTCGAAATCTACAATAAAGTTGATTATGTTTTGACGTATATTAAAATTAAAATTCATTATTTTAATATACTAAATTACTGCTGCCTAATAGGGCTTGGCTCCTATTAAAGCCCAGTTATGAAAAGTCGTTATTGCAATTGTTGAATTAATTCAAAATATCCAACATTTAAGCAGAAACATCAGTAGACACTTTTAGTCATAGTGGTTACGAGTTTCAATATAAAAATTACCGTAAAGCTCTATATAAAAAACTTTATTTTTAATTATTGAAAACCTTTTCATGTGATCTATAAAAAGTTTTGAAATTGATAAAACATAATTACATGATTAAACTTGCGAAATATCAAATATTAAAAGTTTTATCCAATATCAAGTTGCACGCATGATCGTCCTTAATATTCTAAATGAATGATAACTTTTTTAATGAACTAAACCCATTGAAAACGTTTATAGAATATCATAACCAAACTTGAATTTCCTATTGAATATTTGACGGTCATGTAATGATAAATGTAAGTCATAAATATTATAATTTTTTTTGTTTGCTTCAAGTGTATGGTGCTGTGTTTGGATCATCCTATGTGCTATACAAGAGTTTTCTGACGTTATACACCACTGACCTCTATTTAAACTGCACATATCCTGTGTTACACCATAAACCCCAATTGAAGCGCTACTCATCTAGCCAGCGTCTAATATTATTAAATTGTAACGAAACCAAAAAAACAATAAATATTTATTTTACAAGCTTTTATTTAACTTGCAATGTATGTAAGTACGTATGTATATATGTTTGTATGTTCGGGTCAAATCATGCAAGCTGAATTACAACCACTTCCTCTTATCTTACGGAGTTGAATTTTTACATGTTGGTTCAGTTTTGATGACAATGCATTTTTATGCTAAGCATAACAAGAATCGACAAGGGGCAAGGGGGGTTTAGAGGAAGGAGGAAACACAAAATTTGGTATATCTCTGTTAATGTTGAAAAAATCGAAAAACACAGAAGAAGTAAAGTTGTAGAAAATTAGTTTTACTATAAAAAGCTTGTTTTTAAAATTGTTTTTTTAATAGACACTTATCTAAATAAGATTTCAGAATTTGGGATCTTGGCTAGTTGAGGCTTATGGTGCATGTTTGATAGGAATGTGTATTAGAGTATAAGTGGCTATCACATGTATTTCCACTACATACTTAAAGTTTTAGTACCTTGGCTAGTTTTGACAGTGCTGACTGTCATTAAGTTGGAGCCGTTATTTCACGATTAGACGGATAAGTACAATCTGTCCAGTTTATATAGAGGTCAGTGTTATATACCATTTCTGTTTATGACTCAAGCAAATTGTAAAACCACGAATAATGAACGATATAAACCATTTACAACCATTTATTACATGTTTTAATGCCACTTCATGAAAAAAATAAATGGTTTGCACGCAATATTCTTAAAATATTCCGAATGTTCACTCCTTATCTTTCACTTTTAATTATTTTTTTTAATGTTTAACCTAATAAAACATTTTTTTTGTGTTATATTAATTTTTCCCATATTTACATATATATATATATATATATATATATATATATATATATACATATATATATATATATTGTTTATAAGTAGCTATTACTCGAGTGCGTTTTATATAAAGACGATGATTCACATAAACTAGATAAAATCGTATGTCCAATTATGATACCGATAATGGACTGACCCATCCTTGCTGCCTCTCCTTAAACCAAGTACAGCATCACGTCTTTAGCATCAGTAGATTTTAGTTCAGAAAGGTCTTGAACGAACGGTGGATCCAAATGACAAGTCTACATAGTAAGAGCTAGACAAGCGCAGAGTATGTGAGTCATTGTCTATTCTTCTTCCTCTCTGTAGCAGCTTCTGACCGTTCTAAAAGAAAAGTTCTGCATGTATGCCGACCAAACAGTGCCGTCTGATGGCTGCTATAACGTTACCCAAGCATGACTGGACCTATCTGGTAGCACCACAAACTTGTTCCTTCTGCAACCTTACATTGCCTTTGGCTAATATAGTTTATTTCAATCATTTTTTTGTTTATTGATGCTTGTGACCGGCAACTATCTACGCTTTTTGGTCAGCTTGTCGACACTCAGGTATGCCCATATCGGGCGCACATTGAACTTCGACTTCGAATACCAATTTCAGCTTACTACATTTTGTGCTCTTTAATTTCTCAACTGTTAATTTTAGATAGCTTCGTAAATACTATAACTTTAAATTATAATAATTTATCGCAAGACATATCTAATTTCATACAATGAGCCCGGAAACTATTTTCTATATAAAATGTCTTCAACAAAATTAATTTGATGAGTGCTCATTTAATTGGACTAAGGTTGTGTGCATCGAAAATCAACCTTACATAATCTAATTATCCAAATCCAACCTAACGTGACCAATTCAATCGATCTATAGAATAAATTTGATCGCGAAAATAAGTCTAATTAAATTTTCAAGACTATTTGATTGTACTGTAGACCATATAAGTTCATGTCATTTTTTTTAATTTTATAGTTGATTTGTGTCTTATTGGTTTGGTTTTCGAAAAAATTCTTCGGATAAAAGTTGTTCATTATAAATATAATAACTACTTTTATTCAAAATTTTTTGTTTTAAACCAAATGAATAAGGTACAAATTAACTATAAAAGTTAAAGCAATGACTTCAACTTTTGTGGCCAAGTGTACGAGTACATACAAAATATACGAACAAATATGAAATAGAGTATGCGGCCCCCACATTGAATTAATCTTGGTATGAACACATTTTCTAAAAGAACCATTTATATTGTAACAAATAGCAATTGAAAAACAAAAAATTTTAAATAAAATATTTGGGATTAAAAATACGTATTGTTGCAAAATATATAAATATTAAAGTGGTATTTTCACGAACGTTTATCCTCCGTTAAATAAATTTCACAACGATATAAGAGAATGTAAAAAAAAATAAAAAAAAGTCCACTTAATCTGTGTTACATGAAAACCCTTTCAATTTCTGTTATGGTAACGCTTTGTTATATTATTATTTCGACATAAAATAAATGAAATTCAGTGTTTTAAAAAAAACTTATTGAAGTATAATTATTCATTCTTTTTTACCGACGAAAAGGAGGTACTCAATTCAACCTGTATATTTTATTTTTAATGTATGATCACGCATAACTATTTACAGAGTAGTCCGATTATGATAATTCTTTTTTTGTTTGATAGGGTTTCCTTCAAAGTTGGTCCCATATAAATTTGAAAAAAATTTATTTATTAAAATTTTAACCACAAGAAAAAAATAACAATAATAAAGACTTCCCAGCGCTTCCACTAAAAAACAAATATCATAATCGCTGTATATTGCCGTGTGTAAACACTTTGAAAGGACTCAATATCTTTGCACAATTATATATATATATATATATATATATATATATATATATATATATATATATATATATATATTTATCTATATATATATATATTATGTCTAACCACGCATAATTTTTTACAGATTAGTCCGATTTCAATAATTCCTTTTTTATTGGATAGGGTATACTTCGAAAAATTTGAAAAAAAAGTTCGCTCCTAAGGATAGAAAAATAGGGAAAAATGTATTGTTCATCTACTGAATTGTCATCTGTTTAAACTTGGTATTCTTAGGTAGTTCTAATGACACTATAATATGTACGAAAAAAGAAAGACTGAAAACTGAAAAATAAAAACTTTTTAACAAAAAATAGAACCGACGAATGAAGAAAGTAACTGAAAAGCAAAAAAATAAAAAATTTTAAACAAAAAATTAAACTTTCGAAAAAGAAAGGAACTGAAAAGCAAAAAATAAAAAAGAATCTTTTTAGTCTACACTAATCTAAATACCTAAATAGTTTTGAGTCGGCGCTAAAAAATCGAAATGGGCAAAGGGTGAATCTGATTTTCGGTTAAATATTACAAAATATTACATTTTGTATTATTTTGTTTGTTTGGCGCCGGCTCAAAATTATTTAGGTATTAACATTAGTGTAAGACTTAGTTAGACTAATTATTTTTTGCTCTTCAGTACTTTTCATTTTTCGAAGGTTTAATTTTTTGTTTAAAAGTTTTTATTTTTTGCTTTTCAATTAATTTCATCTTTCGTCGGTTCTATTTTTTGTTAAAATGTTTTTACTAACTTACAACGTACATCTTGAATTCGTCCATATAAAATCAAATCGAATATATATAGTATATATATAACTAATAATTTTTTATCTTCCTCATGATAAGAGAATATCATGATTGATATCAAAGTTAATTAAAATTGAAAAATAGTTTCTTAGAACTTTTCAACACGTAATACTAATTATAATTTGTTGCTAACTCAATAGTTACGTAATTCACATGGAAACATTTATTGTCATAATCTGTATGAAAGTCTTGCGTCAAAGTTGAGTAGGTAGCGCCAGGATAGTAACAAGCTATTTTCTTAATTAAAATATTGTAAACATATTTCGGTTCAAAATTAACTGACTTAATTGCTTTAATACCCGGTATAAACGGAATTTATCGAATTAAGTTACACACAAAAGCTTTTCATTTTTTAAAAATTCGTTACGCAGGAGCTGCTTCAACTTAGCGAATTTCCTTGGAATACATAAACTACTCTCTAGCGGTCACAATGTTAGTCTGATCAAAATGAAATGTCGTATACGATTTTAGTATTTGCATGGCCAATTTTATTAATAAATGACATACGTCAAGGGGAAAGGGGGATAGAAGAAAACACAAAATATAAAATATCTTTCTTAATATTAGAGCAATCGAAAATTGCGTGAGGAATAAAGTTGTAGAAAATCATGTTTGCTACAATTCATCATCTTATCATGTTTGCTCAAACTCGAATGCGTTTTTTATTAAATTCCTCAGATATATTGAGGAATTTAATTTTCAATCTTAAACCCTCTATATTGTTGTAAATATTAGTGTTACAGGAAAAATGATAAGAAATAAAATTACAGTAAAACTTAATACCTACAATTTTACTTCTTATAAAATTTTCGATTTTTCGAATATTAAGGGAGATACGTCAAATTTTGTGTTTTCCTCTTCCTTTAAACCCCCCTTTCCCCTTGTCCGTTTTTACCCATTAACGAACTTGACTACCAATTTTGAATACCAAAAGCGTCTCAGATACCAAATTTCATTCCGATAAAATGAAAACTGTGACCGCTAGAGTGATTACAGACACATATATATATATATATATATGTATATATATATATATGTATATATATATATATATATATATATATATATATATATAAATTTTACAGATGGTGATTTTTGACATCTACTAGGTAGGATCGATGGACATTTGAAGAAATTTTTGCGAAATTTTGACTTCGGTACGGGACCAATAGGTCTATTTTCTTTCAGGAAATTCGCTTAAAAAAGGATTGTTTGTTGTCTTTAAATCTTTGTTCTATCTTTTACGGTATCAAAGATGGACAGTTTTGCCCATTTTACGCAAACAGGGCGCATTATTATTTTAAATAATAATAAATTTATTAAATATTAAATAATATTAAATTTATTTATTATTATAAATAATAATAAATTTTGTTATTATTGATCGTTAATAAAGTTAATTATATAGTCGAAATTCACTATTCAATAAATTCCATTATTTTTCACTTCTTTTAGCGAGAAAACAAAGCACTTTTAAGCAAAAGTTTTTCTACAAAAGATACGTATTTTATTCCGTAAAATATGTATATGTATTAAAAATATGGGTTTCCATTTAAAATTTCAAAGTTCGACTCTGTTTTGCCCTTGTTGGTTCACCGGATCCGAAATATGATAAGCGTATTAGATTCCTCGGGAAAAATTACTAGGGTTTACCGTTTGAAAATTTTTAGTTAGAACAACCTTAAACGACTTATTATGCCGTGTCCATACAATTTGAACACCCGTTATATGGTTTTGAAATCAATATGTTACAAGTAATTTAATAGTTTATAATATGTTGCTTATCTCAAAAAACCATTCAAATACACAATACACAATCAATCATTTTTAATCGAAAACAATATCAAAACAAACTTTTAGTAGGAATTTTTTCATTTTGTCATAGTGCCGTACATATCCATCACATAGGAACCACAAAATTAAAATTAAAAAAGTTTACAGTCCTTAAAAAATTTGTTGAATTTATAAATTTTTACGTTGTACACATTATATCCGCCTACTGAAATTTGAAATGCCAATCTATACTCTCTTTCATAAGAATTTAAACCAGTAAAAACATTCTAAGTGTTACTGTATGCAATATTATACATATATTGAGTAATATATACGCTTAGATATGGGTTACTGAGTCAATTTTTATGAACGGGAGTGTACTTTATACATTTGTTTCCTATAAATTTGTAGTTTGATCACATCAACGGGATAAAATTTATAATTTGAAAAAAAAAACACACGCTCTTATTAGTAATAATGGCAGCGTGAGATTGTTTTTGGTAACATATTTTTGGACAGTGTATTTTATTGATTTCACGTCAACACAAATCACACCACAATACTAATAAAAGAGTGTATTTAATTTTTTCCGGCATTATTTGCAAGCGTTAAAAATTTTAATATATTTATTTGGGTATACTTAAGCGTTCAACAATACAATGTTTATCCAAATTCCATTTAGGTTACGTAAGAGCAATATATATATATATATATATATATATATATATATATATATATATATATATATATAAATATATATATATATATATATATATATATATATACATGTATATATATATATATATATATATTTTATATATATATATATATATATATATATATATATATATACATATATCTTCCTTTTTACGGATTTAATTCCTTTAAGTTTTGATGAAAGTTTTCCATAGCATTAAAAACAGTTGATATTCAAAAATTACATAGCATATTATATATTACATATTAAGTTCAAATGATGATATTTACAGCTATAATAAATAATACGACAAGTTTCGCAGAAAAAAAAATCGATGGAAGACGAAAAGTCTTCGATGGAAGTGGAAAAAGGGGTATACAAACTAGTCATGCTAGACATTGTACGTTAAACATAGCATGTTAAACATTGAATGTTTTAGTCATCAAAATAATACAAATCAAATGAAAAAGAGTTTTTTCATAACTTCCTTTAGTTTAACGTTAAATGTACAATTTTCTAATAAATACTATTCGTTTTATAAACGTATGAAAAAACCAATACTATTTCACTTGCTATTTTAACTACATTGGTAGGTACAGTATCATTTCTGTCATTAAAATATATATTTTATTTAATCTAAAAGTTGATCAAAGTTTATCATCAAAGTTTTATTCAAAAAGTGGTATAATAATCCACACATCAAATAAAAAAGTTTATTTTCATTCACAAACGAAAAATATTGTGTTTAGTGTTCAAACGTATATAAAATAATTGCCAATGGGTTTTATTTTAATGTACTTTCTTATTACCCATTTCGACTACAAATTACTGCTTACGGTAATTATACTGTCTTTGACATTTTAAAAGTTTTATTGAATGAAAATGTTTTAAAAATTTATCGTTTCTAGCGAATTTTCTGAAAGGAAATAGAGGTATTGATCTCGTACCGACTTCAAAATTTCTTCAAATATCCATCGATCCTACCTAGTAGATATCGAAAATCAGCATTTGTAAAATTTATATATATGTATATCTATGGACATATATATATATATATATATATATATATATATATATATATATATATATATATATACATATACATATATATATATATATATATATGTGTGTCTGTAATCGTTCTAGTGGTCACAATTTTGATCAGATTGGAATGAAAATTTGTACTTGAGGCGCTTTTGGTATTCAAAAGTCAAGTTCGTTAATGAGTAAAATCGGACAGGAGAAAAGGGGGGTGTAGAGGGAGAGGGAAACACAAAATTTAACATATATCCCTTAATATTCGAAAAATAGAAAAATTTTTAAGCACTAAAGTTGTAGGAACTAAGTTTTACTGTAATTTTGTTTCTTATCATTTTTTCTGTTACACTAATATTTACAGAAATATTGACGGTTTAAGATTGAAAATTAAATTTCTTAATATCTCTGTACACATTAGAGTTTGAGCAAAAATGATAAGGTGATGAATTGTAGCAAACATGATTTTCTACAACTTTATATCTTACGTATTTTTCGATTGTTCTAATATTAAGAGACATGTTTTATATTTTCTGTTTTCTTCTTTCTTCATGCCCCCTTTTCCCCTTGACGTATGTCATTGATTAATAAAATTGGCCTTGCAAATACTAAAATCATATACGACATTTCATTTTGATCAAACTAAAATAGTTACCGCTAGAAAGTGATTTATGTATTCCAAGGAAAGTTGAAGCAGCTCCTGCGTAACGAATTTTTTTACTATTGATCTTTATTTGATATTCAAAGAATTAATGAAAATAACTCAATTCAAAAACAGAAGAAATCAAGACTCAGTTCAAAAATGGAATTAGCACACTATATACATATACCGTACAAAATAAAATAGTGGACCCAACAACGACAGGCCGTTGGGCGATACTACCTACTGGTAAATGAATAGCACTCAAGCGAAATACCTAAAAATTGAGATTCTATGATATTATTACCGAATTATGGTATATCAAAACAAATATGTTCTGTTGAGTTATGTTTATATTTCAATAATAAATAAATAGTTTTAAAATGTTTTCAAACTGTTAGTAGTAACTATAAAATAACATCAAAAACTCTCGCCAATGACATGATCCATTGGGATATGTTTATAATGTAACGAAACCATCATAGCAGGTAGTTTTGAACTTACTGTAAGCTTAAATAGTGAGTGCATGTCAAGCACCATGTAGTCTTAGATGAAACTATGCTGTATATCGTAAAAGGCCCCCGAATCAGGCTATATGAAAAAGTAGTATCTTTTCAGCATCAGCCTTCCTCCCACGAATGGTTAATATTGTTAATATCCCTTCCAAGTGACAAATTTATAACATATTGTACTTTTCAACTCGTCTTCCATCTAATCATTCCTAAAACCTGAATTCAAGCTTTTGGAGCTGACAGTGAAACATATAGTTGAAATGTTCATATTGAAGTTATAAAAATTATTATCGAAAAAATAAAGATAATTTAATATTAAAAATTGTTATTTAATCACAAACTTTTAAATGAACTTCTGACAATTCAAGCTCGATAAGATACATGATCCTGAAGTTATTTTATAAGAAGTCTATAAAACTTTTATTATAGGAAATGCATTGCATTCGTCTTCTATAAAATTTAATATACATTTCCACGAATTTTATTTTATTTTATGGATGACTGATACCCGTTGAAAAATTAACGATACAATCGCTGTACGATACTTTTATGTAATGGATTAAGCTCCTCAAATCCTATATCTGAACAACCATTTTTTTACAAAAAAACCAAACCCGGCTCCAAAAAAGGATCTAAAAAAATCTGCTATGAAAAAATTGCACTAAAAAGTAAAAAATAATTGCGTTATTTATTTACATCAATTTACTTTACAATATCCATTTTTTTTAAATCAAATATTATTATTTTTGCAGTTGGTGCATTTTTTGATGGCACATTTTTTTGACCCGTTTTTCTTTTTTGGAGTCCGGTTTTTTTTTTGTGAAATTCTTAGTGCATTTTTTCATAGGAGATTTTTTTACTTGCGTTTTGTTTTTCTTTTTTGTAAAAAAATTCGGAGAAATCGGTGATCATACATATAAAATGAGAATTTTCCTCGATTTCCAATGAATCCCCTCATCCGAATGCAATTTGGTGACAATGGGACCAATCTGAAAACAAACCCTTTAAAACAAAATTTCCAAATCGGTTAATAAATGACGGAGTTCTGAGGAAACAAACATTTAAAAAAAAATTCACACGAATTGATAACCCTCTCTTTTTTTGAAGTCGGGTTAAAATGAGATAACGTTAATTTATATGCGCTTGGACAGAGTTTTTCGAAAATCGATTTTTCAAGAAAATTATATGATATTGATTCCATATCCATTAATTATCTTATAAAAATAATAAAATGTAGGAGTCTATTGTGTAGGAGATCCAAAACTAAAACATCTTTGGCACGCTTTTGTTGTCGCCAAAAGCGGACTATCTGGACTAAGCTGGAGAACTATCTTTACAAATTCTCTGTTTTTCTTATGTTTGTATTAAGTCAAAGAATATGAGAAAAATTTGTCCCGTTCAAAAATTATATTTGATAATTTCATTTGATAATCAGTGCCATATTAAAGAAAATTAATTAGTCAAAAAGATTCCGATACTCACGCGCCGATTTGTTCTAGTTTAATTTGTTAAAACTATGTAGATAATTTTGTGATATGAAATAGAATTAAAAAAATATCGGCTATATTATGTACTTAATAAATATGTGCATACTCTTAATTATCTACAAGGGAGGTCCCTGATAATTTTTTGCACCGGAGCCCCCAAAAACGTCGAGACGTCCCTGTTTATAAGGCCAGCAATATTCAGTGTTTATTTCATCGGTTTACGTAGATTATTAAATTTTTTCTATATCATATAGAAATAGAAGAAATATATTATAACTGTCAGGTTTAATTATAAGAAATAACAAGTAATGTAACAACTAACTGAGTGAATTGTTTGAATACCCAGTATATACTGACTTGTATATCAGTGTTTGAATTGTAAACAATTTTTGAATTGCATCACAATGTAAAAAAAATCTCTTATGGTTTTAATGTTGGGCATATTTTTCGCTTTCCAAAGAACCCTTGAGCACAAATTATGAGAAAACTATTGAATTTACGAAAAACAAATTTTCAAACAAAAGCTGTTTATTTTAAAAAGAAAAAGATTTTTTGTTAACAGATTTTTTTTTCTATCTCTTACGGTTTCAAAGATGTATATTTACCCCTCTGGCGGGGGCCAACACGTTCTGATCTTGCCTTTTAACGAACTTGACCTTACTTTTTTACTCTAGAATACACACAAAAAATTTCAGCTCATTATCTCTTTTCGTTCTTGAATTATCGGACTTGAGTCAAGGATTAATATTTTCAAGCGTTACAAAATCAGGACTAAACTTAATGCCTTGTATATTTTCATATACTGGGTATAAAAACACTATTGAAGAAGACATGTTCAACTGGGTTTTTGATCAAACTAGGAATACTTATTTTATTACATTGCATAGAGATGCGAATTAGTATAACATTGTTAAAATTTTGAATCATTGTCTTACTCATGTTGATTTATTAGCGGTTATAGAAACGACTAGTTCGAAATGAATGAAACAATGATAAGTAGAATGAATATAACTTAATACCTTTGTGTATTTTGTGTTAACTTTTAACGGTCACGTACAAACGTAACCTGAATTTTGTTTATCATATCTATGTTGTGAAATTCTTACCAAAAACTTTTCTGACAGCATTCAACAGCACCTAAAACCCTAAAAGTATACACAATCATACATCATACAGACATGAAAATTTATCAAAAACAACTTCGTTAGCTATGAGAATACATAATGATTATTGATATACGTAAAAAACCATTTTTAGTACTTTCATATATGTTAGTTTATTTGGAAAGGTAGAGTGAGCTTGATAAAAATTTGTACCAATTAAGCCGTTGTTTAAAAAAAATTAAAATTTTCAAATACCCGGATACGTTTAACAATAATGCTTACCAAAACTATATCTACATAGAAAACTACCAAGAGGAAAACTATTTATTAAAAAAATGTATTAAAGGCCGTAGACGAAAACTTTTATTCATTCGGTTTTCGAAGAAATTTTTCGAATAAAAGTTATACATTATAAGTACAGGTACACTACCAGTCAAGTAGCCGAGCAGTCTAAGGCGTCATGTCTGCGCAGTATGCAGCACTTTGAAACTGGGAGGTTATGGGTTCGAATCCCGACATCGGCAGTTTGTCAATTATATAAAAAAAAGGGGCGGTTGATTGACTAAACTGTCGGCGTATGGACAAGAACGAAGTAACCGGCTATGCATGAGAAGGTTTTCTGCAGTTTCCTTCACGAACTCCAGATGAATATCGGCATAGTTCCTATCGTAGTCGGCTGCAGCCGCATATCCTACCAATTCCTAGTCTACTCACAAATTCCTTCCACTCCTCTCACATTCTCACATCCTAAGGTATCACAATGGACCTTCTGGTCGAAGTGTAGCCCGTCCAGGGCAGCCTTTACAGTCTACCTCTACAGGTACACTAACTATTTGTATTGGAAACAGTTTCTCAGAAACCGAATGGATAAAGGCAATAAAGATCTATAAAAAGTAGAGACAAGAACGCTACTTTTGTGGCCCATATGATAGACTATGGGTGATTTTGTATTGGGCATTTCACGCTTTCAGCGTTCACGTTTGTATGCGCAATTTATTTGCGTTCGTATTGGCTTAGGAATACTTACATTGTGCACCAGAAAGATAAATAAACAGATATTTTGATTCAAGAGCATTTACTCTTCTAGAAAAAAAGGAGCTTCATATAAACAAGCTTCATTTTTCTTGGCCAGCCAATTGAGCAATCTGACAAAATTCTCAAAACAGATTTTTAATATATATATATTAAAATATATATATATATATATATATATAATACAGGTCATGAGAGTAATGTGAGTACTTTCAGATATTTCATTTTTTTTCATACTCAACATATGAAATCCATCGAGAGTAAATACCACGAATATCGTGCGAGAATACAAATCATAAAAATAATAAAAATAATCATAAAAATAATAAACATAAAAATATATTATTAATATAAATTTGTTTTTCTTATACATAGTAAAATGTTAAATTTTAAAAATCTAAAAATGTTACAATTAAATGTATTTGAAACAACGAGATGTTCGCTATTTAGAATAAATTAATTCGTGATATAAATTTAATTAAATTTTTTTTTATGCTACAAACCCACCACAAACTTAGACTGTCTATTTCACCTATTTAGGTGTTTATTTACGAAAAACGGTAAAACATGTATTTCTTTGCGAATTATTAATTGCTTAAATAGGTACTAGGTACTTATCTCTGACTTAAAAAAGGGGTCCAAGACAAAAATTCTTCGCCTATTTCACTATCTTTAGGGTTGATTTTAGAAAAAATTATTTCTTTATGCAGCTATACATTTTTGAAGGAACGTATCTGCGAAATTTCATATTACTTTAATTGTTGTCACTTTCATGGTTACTGTAATTGAAATCTCCTTCAATATATCATATATACAGGGTTAAAAATTATAAAAGGAGATTTCAATTACAGTTACAATAAAGGTGGCCACATTTAAAGTAATATGAAATTTGGAAGATACGTTTCATTAAGTTTAGTCCGAACTTTGTAACAGTTAAAGTATTGATCGTAGAATTTTTGGTATAGATGTTCGTCAAATAATCCAATTAGGTCATTTCTGCACGTACGCCTGTCTGTCCGTTAACACGATAATTCAAAAACGAAAAGAGATAGCAAGGCTGTGTGTGAGAGCTAAAAGTTAACGCCAAGTTCTTCAAGTGGCCAAATCGGATCATCAATGGGCTTGGGCAAAATGGGCAAAACTAACCATCATTGAATCCGTAAGAGGTAGAACAAAAATTTAAAGACAAAAATGTTCCTTCTTTTTAAAATAAACACTTTTGTTTGATACTTTTTTTTGCATAAACTCAATAAACACCGGGTATTTAAGCAATTCACACTTTTATATTGGTTTTTTGTTCTATCTATCTATCTCAATTCAAATTTAGCGATTCTTTATTTTCTATGAATTAAAAACACAGAGTTTTTTTATCATATTCGGTTTTCTGAGATATTTCAAAAGCAAAAGTTGTACAGTTTCTAGTTGTATTTTATGTATTTTATTTACGTGAATCCACTAGTTAATTTGATTGGAACAACTATTAGATTTTTCCAAGAGAAAGCCCTGCAATCAGTACTGGTAATATATAATTTAAAAAAAAAGCTTAGCAGAAAATAGTTCAAACTAAAATCAAATCAAACTATAAACAAAATAATTTTTTTTCAAATTAATTACATTTTTCAATTAATTTAAATAAAAAAATGAATCAATGAACACACATTATTATAAAGCAATTTATACAACTCAAAAATTCCTAAATAAATATTGAAAATTCATTTTCGATTATTAATTGACAGAATTCACTGTTTTTATTATTTTCTAGTTGAATAGTTTTTTTTTGTATTCGTATTTATTCAATTTTTATTACTTTTACAATTAAATTAGCAATTTGAAACATATGTAAATAACAAATATTCATTCAAATATTCATGTAATAAATACATTTATCAACCATATTAAAGCAGGTTGTTGGATCGACAATAGGTAATTCATTCGGATATGCTCCGAATTAAAAAGCGCGGATCCACCGTTGTGAAACCTTAATAGACTTGTGACGTCACTCTTTCACGGTCTATTGAGGTCGATAGGCTGATGATATTATATCCAATGCCGTAATAAAATTTAAAAAAAAACAATAAATCATAGATGATATGTTGACACGTTATGTCACATTTTTGACAGCACATTATCTGTTTCTATTTGGCACATGAATACTTAAAAGCACGTAGTCCTCAATGATACAAGAAAGATTATCCGTGCTAGCTCTCCTAAATATACAAAACGATGTGAACCTGGATATCGATGATATTATCAACGTTTTCGCGAAAAAGAAACGTAAGCTTGAATTTGTAGTTTAAGTAAGCACGAATACTAGCGTTTTATCTAATTTGATATTCTTTGAAGCAGTAAAAATCTCATCAAAATCGATTCAGTAGTTTACGACTCTAAATCTGACACTGTAATGTGCAAACTAATATACATTTACTTCTGTAATTTTCGTGACAGAACAATCAGGTTTATTAATTTACTAGTATTCGCCCCACGGCTTTGCCCACGTGAAACTATGCACTGTACAAAATCTTGGTCAGGGCGTCATATATTTTGTAAACATCTCCTTTGTAGGACTGCACTATATCGAACATGAGCGAGTTCATACTCCGACTCGCAACTGGCGCCTGCGAATTAAGTGTACTAGGCTTTCATATACTGTTGACGTGGAGGTCGCGTCGGTTGGCGGATTTAAAAATTTATTTTTACACAAGGTTATGTTGCGATTTTTTAAAAAATCGACCAATTGGATTAACACAGTAGTTTGTGAAGTAGTTCTAAAGCTGTAAATTATATGTAAAACATTTTAAACTAGGTTATACTTGCGTACGTTTTATTGTTAAATCTCCGGCTCTCGTCTTTTTGGCTAAAAACCTTAGTTTCCCATCGCTTCCTAATACTTCAAATATTTATTGACACTTCCAGTAAATAGATAGCTGACAAAAAATTTACAATTTTTCATTCATCACGTAATGCTACTTTGACTAATCGAATATTCAGAGGATACAGAAAATAACCGATACTAGATATATTCAAAAAGGGTAATTTAGATAGAACTAATATAATATGTTGTTAATTAATATAAAACTACTTCTCTTTAATTTTTGTATATGCAATTTAAATTACTATCATTTTACTATAAACAATTAAAGCAGAACCTCAATATACAGAACTTAATAGCTTTCACATTATACCAACATTGGAGTAAAATATACGCACACAAAATGTGTACGTTTTTGTTCGTACCTACTATTTTGGAAATAATTTACAAAACCACAAATAAGACTAGACTAAAGTGCCACTTCTGGTTTTGGATTATAATCAAAATCTGGATTTTGCATCTTCTATTGCTATCATAATTAATTACTAAATATTGTATCTCTAGCTCAAAAATTTTTCGCCTACCGAAAAAGTTTAAAAAAAAACATGTAGGTACCTTTTTCGAGGAATTCTCAAAAAATATTAAGAATAAAGTAACATTTCCGGTTTAACTATTTCCGTCGAAACTTTACAGTCGTACGAGATAACAATATATAACTTAAGTTTAAATTTAAAGTTTCATACCTATCACCGTTCTTGAGATATCTTGTTTACGGGTATACATCCATCCAGGCATAAATACCTACCTACATACTATCACACAGACCCACCAGAAGACTTTTTTGGGATTCAAAACATAAAGATCGCATCGAAGAAAAGAAAAAAAAGCCTTATGAATATATAATAGCAGTCAACACATATGTCATAATATAATATGTATCAAAAAGATAGATAATTATAGAAAGATTGTAACGGATGCCCTGTACGGGCTACACTTCGACCATAAGGTCCATTGTGATGCCTAAGGATATGAGAATGTGAGTGTAGTGAATAATTTTTGTGTATAGACTAGGAATTGGTAGGATATGCGGCTGCAGCCAATTATAATAGGACCTATGCCGATATTCATCTGGCATAGTTCATTAGGGAACATACCCATACTACGTGACCTGTTTAGGGGGGGGGGGTAGATCTTTAAAATACTACGCTCGGTCACGGGAATGGGGGTGGGGGTGGCTTTGATTTTTGTCACGTAGTCGATCGATTTCGCCGAGAGAAATCTCGCGCTTTTTCGAACTATATTTGACTATGGCGCGGAGTGTTTAACTAAACGTGCTTCTTAAACTCACAGTTAGTGGCGCTGATGCACATATGTCGAGATGTCAGCTGATTGAAAACAGACACTGTTTGTCCGACAATTTGTAGTCCAGTGAAGTACGAACAGTGAAGTATGAGACGGATATTAATGTGATTAAGCAGAAAACAATTGTTTTCATAAATTAAGTTTTCGGTAGCAATATGTTTTTACATAAGTTTTTCTTTGTCATAATATCTAGAGCACGGTAGTGCGTAAGGCCGAGTTTAAGGGATTTAATTTACTAGTAATTATAAGTAGAGTTGAATTTTTTTGTTTTGACTATTATATGCGCGTAAGGGGAACTTATTTAAAAGTAGAAGGGCAACTTATTTAAACCATATTTTAATCATATGTTTAATACTTAGTAATAAATATATGTTTCCTTCCCATCATTTTGAAAATAGACTGATCCACTCAAACTGTGACGATATTCGAGGCTTCATTACTAATTAATATACTTCTATGCATGCACTCTTATGCAATAAACGCCGTATTAATAAAGACGAATATGAGCCAAATTATTTTTATTTGTTTCACTTTCTGCTTGCAAAATGATTAATAATCATAATTGTCAATACTACGTAACAACTTTAGGGGGAGGGGGGGGGTCTTGGCATATACCACAAATGGTTACCGAGGGGAGGGGGGGGTCGAAAAATCTTAAAAAATAGGTCACGTAGTATGGGTACGTTCCCTTACTACAGTTTAGTCAATTAACCGCCCGCTTTTTTTTTCTTAATAACTGACAAACTGCCAATGTCGGGATTCGAACCCATAACCTCCTAGTTTCCAAGTAGACATACTGCGCGTACATAACGCCTTAGACCGCACGTTCACTTGGACTGGTTATGTATCGTATAACTTGCATATAGAGTTCGCGCGAATATTTGACACCATTTTTGTTATTCGAAATATTTTCATATACTATATAGTAAAATTATATAGTATTATAAATTAAATTTTATAGTATTTAGATTAAAGTTGCTACTATAAACATGTTTTTTTAATACGATTTCATACAATATACAAATATTTTAATAATGTATACAAATATTATAACATTGCATGTACTATGGACCACAAATGTTGATGTCTTTTTTTTTTTAATTTTATAATTAATTTGAGCTTTATTGATTCGATTTTGGAAAAAATGAAAAAATGCTTCCGATAAAAGTTTGTCATTAGAAATATAGTAACAACTCATATTTGACAATTTTTTTCGAAAACCGAATGAATAAGGCACAAATCAATTATAAAATTTAAAAAAATGACATCAACTCCTGTGGTCCACGTAGTACTATAATATTTATATTGTGGCCAAGTGTACAATATGCTTGAAAATATTATTCTACTTAATCCCTTAAGGTTTTTTTTTTAATAAATTTGTACCTGAAATAATTATTTATTTGACTAAATTATGTACTTGAAATAATTATGTAAAAGGAAAGTTCATAACAGTAAAATAGACAATTTTATTTATTACATATATATTATATATTTTATGTGCGTAAAGTTTAACTAAGAAACCGTGTTTTTATTTAATTATTGTATTTTTTTTAATGTAACTACAATGTTTAATGTTTACTACACTTATTAAGGAGCCTTGCCATCGATTGGTGAGCCATCTATAAAAAACAGTCTAAAGTTGCTTTATTATTTTAAAACCTGTATACATTTTTATTGAAACGAACGATTTTTTTGTATAATCGACCAAAATGTTCCAATAACTTTAAAAAACAACGTACAAATTTTGCCACCTGGATATAAATTTTTAATGCCATGTGTCATGAGATCCCTGTATAAGACTATGTATCAGAAAAGGACAGCTCTACAATTTAAGCAAACTTTGTGATTTTTTCTCTAAAACTACGGGGAATGGAGTGTTAATTTATATTCTAAAGAAAATTCAAGAGAATCTATAAAAATTATTTTTATGGAAGAGCACCTTAAAAAAAGTAAAAAAACCAACTAACAGATTTAATGGCTTAAATACCCGATATTTACTGAAGTTATGAAATAAATTTTCCTACAAAAATCGTTTATTTTTAAAAAAGAAACATTTTTGTCTTAAAATTTTTGTTCTATCTCTTACGGTTTCAATGATAGGCAGTTTTACCTATTTTGCCCAAACATGGTCCGATTTTGCCCATTCACGAAACACACATACAAAATTTGCGGAAATAGACTATTCGCGGAAATAGGTAATTTTATGAACACCTCTTACAAACATATGTCTGCGATCTGTATTTTCAAGCATTATAAAGTCGGATCTACCCTAACATACCCTTATATCTATACTAATATAATAATGCTGAAGAGTTTATTTGTTTGTTTGTTGGTTTAAACGCGTTGGTTTAAATTTTAATAAAACTCAACTATTTTTGTTCGTTCTTCAGTCGTATACGTGATTATTGTGGATCTCCCAAATGTTTATGATACTAAAAAATAAATGAAAAATAAAAAAGTTATAACAATAATAAAACCGTCAGTGATTTATGGCCCACCTGTATATAAATTGAGTCGATATATTTCAGTATATATATTGCATAATTTAATGTTGCATATTTTCCCTACCGCCTTCAACAATCCTTCCATGATTGTGTTTATAGAGCACTTTTCTGTAAAATAAGGAAAAGTTCCGTGTATATTTGCTTAAAAATGCACTACTGTTTTCACAAAGAAAAAATGTTGTTTTATACTTCTCGGAAAGAATAACAAAGACGCAATCATGCAAAAACAAACTTGTATTATATACAACAATAGACGTATATCGAACACCAAAAGACTCATTGTACACTTTTGCGTCAGCAAACGATTTGGTTTGAGAACCGTTTAACGAATACATAGATATATTTACAAAACGTGTTTTGTATAAATCAGTTGTTATGTTTTCTCAATGTTTAAGGTAGTTCACTCGTGACAGTCAAAGCAAAAAGAATAAAACATCAAGAACACATCAACTTATTAGAAAGAATATAAGCACTTGGTAATTTTAAGGACGTTCCAGCACTGTATTATAGAATCAGGACAAAAAACTTGTATGATTTTATTATAGAACAAAAACGCATACGCATCACATAGAATGCGTATACGTGTATACACATTTATATTTCGAAAACAAAACGGTAAAATGCGATATTTTTGTTTAAATTTATTTAATAAATATTTATCTTTACTATTCTATTTTTCTTTTTAAATTATGTCGAGTATTTTTTTTAATACAACAGATAATAGTTGGGCGGGCATGAAGTTTTACATGCTTCTAATGAGAGACAGTGAGAGAGAATGATAACTTTGCTATTAATTATCTCGCGTTCTAAACGGTCAAAAATTCTGAAATTTCGGGATTTATTAGAAAACATCATTTTTAGCTTGTGAAAAAAATGAGCAAAATCTGACGAAAAAAGGTTCAATACTGGAACATCCTTAAACTGTTTTAGTGTCCGATGATGGTTTAATATAGAGTTTTTAGTTTTACAATTTAGAGTTCATAAGGAATTTCCACGAAAAAAGCTCGAATCAATTAATATATAATTATTGTAAACTTACAGGTTTGCTAACTCAACATATCTAGACTAACATATACAGTTATTTATTATTTTATTTTATTAATAAAATAAAATTTACTTTTTTGGGAAATATTAATTAGAAATATCATTGTTAATCATTAGTAAAATCGAAAGTAAAGTTGTAGAAAATAAATTTTGCTTCAATTTATCATCTGATTTTTTTCTCCGACAATTTGCGAATTATTTAGTTTTAAAATACAAAAATATTAATACTTTGGATCGTTCCTCTGGGAAAAGTCGTTTAGACATCTACGGATTTTTTCAATTAAATTAAATACTGAGCACAAAGAAATAGTTTTTCAATTTCATCATTACGAAAAATAAGTTTACGTGTTAAGTACCTTAAGTACCTTAAATATATATAATAATATTTTTATGAATGTAGTATCAACACAAATATATATATATATATATATATATATATATATATATATATATATATATATATATATATATATATATATATATATGTATGTACATCGTTAAAATGGATATATATATATATATATATATATAAATAAATATATATATACAGGATGTCCCGTAAGTAGTCAAGTTCCATAAAAGGTTAGGTAGAGGGTTCGATTTTAGAACGAAAAGTCCTGAGACATTTTTTTATTAGACGTACCGTTAATTAATTATTAATTAATTAAAGAAACTAGTAAATAAGAGTAATAACGCTTTTTGACCCTATTATTATTATTATTATTATTATTGTCATTATTATCATTGTTCAATTATTACTTGAAATTTGAAACAAAAACAAAAAAACAAAAATGACAAAAATAAAAAAACCTCAACCGAAAAATTGGAGTTAATTATTTGATAATAATAAACTTTGAAACAGATTTTACTACAGCAAAACGACTTTTCCAAAACATTGCTTCCCCAACTAGAAATGCTTCTGGTACTAACGAATTTATTTATTCATTATTTTTCGCTAATGAAGTGACCTTTTACTGAGTTCGAAACCTAAATGAAAGAGTTGAGATTTGAAGACTTGGATCATCGTTTTATAGAGATGCATGTCTCTTTTTTAACAGGCTTGGGACATCCTAAAAAAAATATCTGCTTGCTATAACTTGTGTCCCAAAGCTACTATAATTGTTATCTCGCTCTTATCCACAGAGACAAGAAAGTAAAATTTAAGGGATCTTTATTTTATGGGGGTGCATGTCTTGCGATTTTCTAAAAATTGATAATTCCAAAAATTTAATTATTGCATTATTAAAAAAATTAATCAATCAAATAATTTTATTAATGCACTATTGAGAAAACTTTATAATTTAACGAATTTAATTTGCGCATTTTTATTTAAATTTATTATTAAAACAATTTATTTATTACATTTTTCAAAAAATAAAAAAAATTAATTAATGCACTTTTCAAGGAATTAATAATTTGAAAGCTTTAAGCAATACATTTTTCCAAAAATTGATAATTAAATCAAAAATGAATTATCAAAAAAAAAGCATTTTTTGCAACTTTGGTTTCAACCAAGTTCCCTTGATTAATTAATAATTAATTAACGGTGCCGTCTTATAAAAAAATGTCTCAGGACTTTTTGTTCCAAAATCGTACCCTCTACCTACCCTCTTATGGAATTCGGCTACTTATGGGACAACCTGTATATATATATCGTAAAAATAACATAATAATTTTGATGTATAATTTTATATAAAGCTATATGGTATTTTGTTTTTTATGAAAAGAAACATTTTTGTGAAATAAAATAAAAATCAATTGATACAAATAAAATATGTACTCAATGTTTAAACAAGTAATATAAAATTGTATGAGAGCTGGTAGCCAGACAGACTTGACGTATTTCAGTATTCATATTGAATTGTTCATATTGAATTGTCTTATTCTTTTAAACTTGCCACACATGAAATTTTCGAACTTGTCACACTTTGGCATCTTGATTGTCTATTTCTAATAGGTTCTTCAGAATTTTCAAGTTTCATATATAACCTATGGGTCATTACAGTATCAGTTACAGTATTAAATTTTAGTGTTTAGTGTTAAAATTGACAAAAACAAACACTTCTGGAATCACCTCGGTTTCTGACTCTTAGATAGATAATAGAATGTAGGGGCTGCCCTGGACGGGTTACATTTCAACCATAAGGTCCATTGTGATGCCTAAGGATGTGAGATGTAGGTGGTGTAGAAGGAATTTTTGTGTATAGACTAGGAATTGGTAGGATATGCGGCTGCAGCCGACTATGATAGGAATATGCCGATATTCATCTGGAGTTTGTGAAGGAAACTGCAGAAAACCTTCTCAAGCATAGCCGGTTACTTTGTTCTTGTCCATACGCCGAGGATTTAGTCAGTTAACCGCCTATCTTTTTCTTTTTTTTTCTTCATAATTGACAAACTGCCGATGTCGGGATTCGAACCCATAACCTCCCAGTTTCCAAGTAGGCATACTGCACAGACATAACGCCTTAAACTGCTCGGCCACTTTGAATGGTAATTTAATATTAATTGAACATTTACATGTTTAGCTTGTCTATAGTGGAGTCTACAGTCTATAGGTGGGCAGGGTTTGACTTCACAAGCTCTGAGTTAGAGATAGAGTAAATATAGGGTATCCTACCAATTATTATTATTTTCTTTTTTTAATTAAAACATTTTTTGAAAAAAATATAATGATACCAACTCTTTTTTATGGTCACTGTTATACAATAAGTATACAATACATACAATACATTGAATACATACTCTGGAATTTTTGAATGGTAATTTGGGGCATAAAATCTTTTTAATATATTTGTGTATGAATAAAATATAAATGTTATATAAATAATAAAATATAAATCTTTTGACCTTTTCGTTTACCGCTTGACAATTGTAAACCGCTAGTAAATTTTTTGATGGTTTTGCTTTAGTTAAGAATTAGATTTTAGCATAAGATTTTTGGAAATTCCAAATAATTTGCCTAAACTATTCATATCGGAGAACTAATAAACAATTATTTACCTTATTTAATTAATTTTTCTTAGTAGGGGGTATAGTGTCATGGGAATTTGATGACAATGGATACAATAAATATGCCAATGATACAGCTGGGTGGGGGGGGGGGGGGGTATTAATTTGTAACTAATTTCTAAATGGTTAAATTTTACATAAAGTGGGAATTTTATGTTAGCTTACTCAACCTGATTGAATTTCTTCGAGTTAGTCAACTTTGAATTAAAAAAGTGAAAAGTACTATTCGTGCTAATAAAAATCATTTTTCGCATAATTTCTTTATTCAAAAAAAATAAAAATAGTGATTTTAGTGAAACGGTAAATTCACAATTTGATAATCGATTTAAAGATTTCGAAAATATAAATGTAATGAGCGATTTTTTAGTGGTCCCTTTTAATAGAAAATTTTAAATTCCCGCTTTAATAGAAATTTTTTCCGGAATCCAACGATTGCGCGTCATTAAACGAAATGATTACCCTTCCAACAAATTATAATTTATTAGGAGCCATGAACACAAGCACAAAAAGTATTTGGGATATCGTCGCAGAAAACCCATCTTCGTTTTGAATATCCGGAATTATTAAAAATAAATAAATAAAAAACTTAGTTGTTTTTGTAGTTGTTTCGCATCTTCTTCATTATCTGAATCGGGAATTTCACATAGGGAACATATAAAATCAAATAAATATTGGGCAGTAATCGGTAGGCAACCTGTATTGAATCATCTTACTTTCATTTTCTTATGGAGAGCCGCGTGGCTCCGAAGAGCCGTCTTGGCCCACCTCTGTTGAGTGACTCTACACCATATATTAAATTTATGGTTTACATAAACCATGAATATGAATGGATGTTTTTTTTTATTGACTGAAATCTTCGACAATTCGAAAAATAATTACATATATATTTCAATCGAAGTTTAGACGTTTGTAGTTATATTTAAATTAAATTATTCAATTAAAATGTTTAATTCAATTAGAGCACTCTTTTATTGATAGTTCGACTAATCTCTAAATATTCTCAAAATCAAATTAAATACAAAATTTAACATACAAAAGTAATGAAATAATGAATAAAACATTTAGCAATGGCATGTTCTATACAGTTGCTCTTTCGTAATTTATTGTACTTTTTACAATTTGTAAAAAAGTCAATTACTTTTAGACAGAAGAATGAAATAGTTTAAAAACATTCCGTTAACAAATATTGTTTAGATGATAATTAAATTTGTATACCCTGTATATAATATAAACCAGGGTATATTAAGTTGAGTCCCGACTTTGCAACAGTTGCAAAGTTATGCAACTGCGGAGGGCTACCGAATTTATTATCGGGCCTTATCCCCTGCGAAAGCATCTGCACACAATGGGACTCCAAAACGGATCCATTATGCGCAGATTGTGTAGCGAGGAGGAAGAAACATCCAGGCATATTATCTTTAACTGCGAACCTCTAGGTTAAAGCAGATACAGAATATTCGGTGCATCTCACCCCGAATATATGAACCTTCGGGAGGACCTGATAAGCAAGCTCCAAGCTATTGCCAACTTATGGAAGAAGCGAATCTCGTCGGACTGAGGTAGAAAGGGGAGCACAATGGACCATAAGGATGAAGTGCAAAACTTTTTAGACCCCAAGATGTATCTATCTATCTACCTTGCAATAGTTGAAAATATTGATCGCATAAAAATTTGGTGCAGGTGTTAAATAAAAAAACCTAGTTCGTCCATTTTCGCAAATGTTTCCGTCCGTTCTTTCGTTAGTCCGTCCGTTAGCACGATCACTTAAAAACTATGTGTGTTCAAGAGCTAAAACGGAAGGTCAAGTTCGTGAATGGACAAAATTGAACCATGTTTGGGCAAAATAGGCAAAACTGCCTATCATAAATACCGTAAGAGATAGAACAAAAACTTAAAGACCCAAAATCATTTTTAAAATAAACTATTTTTGCAACAAACTTTTTTTCATAAATTTAGTATATACCGGATATTTAAGCAATTAACTAGATAGGGACAAGAATTTAATATTATTTAGACTATAAATAATGTTCTCCCAAACCAACATATTTTAATTACCATATAAATTACATTAGAAATATAAATATAAAATTTTCTCTGTTATAATATTATGTTAATTTTTTTTTTTGGGTTTAAATTCAAATTACTTTCTTTTATGGACATAGTATCCCATGTAAAATAATTAAAACTAAACGTAATTTTAAACAACGACTGACTACTGTACAAAATAATGTAAACCAATTTTTTATTACCTTTATACATTGCCCATAAAAATATGTTTTAACCCTTATTGAAATATATATTTCATTTGCGGATTATTAAAAATATTTTAACAACATAAGAAATAATAAAGTTTTTATGTAAATGCAGGAATTGGTATAAAATAATAATAATTGTACAAAAGGACCTAATATTTACATGAAACGAGTAAAAATAACAACTTACTGAATTAATTGCTTAAATATCTGATTTATACTTTATGAAAAAAGAGTTTATGAAAAAAGTTTCAAAGAAAAGTTGGTTATTTAAAAATTTTTTTTTTCATATTACGGTTTCAATGATGGACATTTCCAACCAACGGGGGAAAGCACGGTCCGATTTTGTCCATTCACGAACTTGACATAGTTTTTAGCTCAAGAACACACACAATACCACACACACACACGCGCGCAATTTTAGCTCGTTATTTCTTTTCGCTTTTGAGTTATCGCATTTACGGATAGACAGGCAGAAAAACCGATTTAGAACATACTCGAGTTAGTACTGAAAAATCTCTTCAAATATTCATCAAACATAGGCATGTAGATGTATATCTCAGGAACCATCCAACTCTACAATGTAACAAACCTCAATACCAACTTTCACGTTTCTAACTTAAAAAATGGCGCACTTCCCATAGAAAATTGAATCCCTTATTTTACCCCCTTATATATATATATATATATATATATATATATATATATATATATATATATTTATACATATAAATATCTATATATATATACATATACTAGCTGACCCGCCCCGGCTTCACACGGGCTTTTTACAGAAGATATAAAACAGCCTATGTTACTCCGAGTAGATGTAGCTTTCGATAAAATTGGTTGAGTAGTTTTTGAGTTGAATCGTAACAAACAAAAAATCAATAATCTTTCCTCGTTATACATAATAGCATTACCCGTCGCGCCTTCGCCCGCAAAAATTTTGTAACACCCTTATAACCCAGCAACATAATATTTTCTCCCGTCAAGGACTGATAAATTGCGTTTAATTTTTGAAATACATTTGCTGTATGCATTGCCATCTATTGGCAAAACTTTTGAAGTACTCATGTTGTGTATACTGCCATCTATAGGCAAATTTTTAAAACGTATTTGTTGTATGCATTGCTATCAATGTGTATTACTACAAAAATAAACTAACTTAATATTAATTTTAAAATCATGTGAATAGAAATCGGAAAAAATGAAATAGAAACAAATATGAACAATGGACTGTGTTAATATATGATTCACTGTTACACATCAATCACTTTATGCAGACTGCTGTCTGTTGCATGCTTATATAAATAACAGTCAAAATGTCTACATCCCCACTCCTGGCAAACAATGTATAACACACAGCACCTAGAGCAACGAACATCTGTTACTATGCACTGATAAATTATACAACTATTCCTTTTTTTATAATATGTAAGGACCAATTTATAAAAAAAGTTGACAAATTATATACTAAAACCTTCCTCGAGATATACTTATATACTAAAACCACTTCATTGGTAAAAACAGCTTGAAAATCGGTGCAGTAGTAAATCGCGAACAGACAGACGCTGCTGAGGGACTTTATTTTATATTGCGTAAGGATATATATATACATACATATATATATATATAATTATATATATATATATACATATATATATATATATATATATACATATATATATATATATATATATATATATATATATATATATATATATATATATATAATATATATATACCCTAAAGTTTGTACGGCCAGACCTTCTATTTAATATAAATAGAAGTCTTCTATTTTATAAAAGACCACGTATTGAGCTATGTCCGAAGCTATGAAATGAAATTTACGTCACATCCTATACAATGAATATTACAACAGTTACGGTGGTAATTAGCGGAACAATATCGAATACCAATGCTGGGTAAGAATAAAATAATAAACCAATATTATAATAATACTTGCTTGAATTACGATTAGTATTAAAATTACCCTAGTTATAATAATAATGAAAAATACTAAATCACATTTACTTGTAAAAATAGTCATATATATATTTTATTGAATATTCTCTGTGCGATGTCCTCCCATATCTCAAAAACTATAAGACTTGAACGTTGAAGTTTTGTATTAATATGCAGGCTGAAGTTTATTTCCTGAAAGGAAATAGAGCTATTGGTCTCGTATCGAGTTCAAAATTTTGCAAAATTTCTTCAAATGTCCATCGATCCTACCTAATAGATGCCGAAAATCAGCATCTGTAAAATTTATATAGAGTTTTTCGAATAAATAATCAGGTAATGAAATGTAGTCGTTGTTGATGTTCTACAACTTTACTACATTTTTCGATTTTTCTAATATTGAGAGAGAAATTCTATATTTGTGTTTTCTTCTTCTTTGTCTTTCAGATCAGAATGAAATTTATTTGGTATTCTGTATTTATTCTGAAGATATTCGCTAAGTTCCTGCGTAATGAATTTACATTCATTTTTTTATATTTACTAAAATTACATTTTAGGATTAAAACGCATGATTTTCAACGAGTTTCAACTGGTATTACAATAATTTTTATTTATTCTCTTACTGAATATTTAATTAAAAAGTTTGAATAGCATCATCATATTTTCATATATTCACTCATAGTACTATTAAATATTTTTCTAAAATAATTAAAAAAAGTTTTAATTTTAATTTTCGATGTATTCATAATAAAATACACGTAATTCCCAAAATGTTATTCACAAAATCATACTTTTCCCACCTCATATCACAATTTTCTCGTGAAAATTATTTTTTGATAGTTCTTATTTACACAAACCAACTCTGATTTCGAAAATATATGTGATAGTTATTTCTGTAAATTAATGGCCGTTGTGATTTATAAGTTCGAATTTTAATGGATCTCTTAATGGAATTAATTTTTATGCTTATAAAGGCGTTGTGTGTACTTGGATCGGGGAGGTTATGGGTTCGAATCCCGACATCGGCAGTTTGTCAATTATTTAAAAAAAAGGGCGGTTAATTGACTAAACTGTTGGCGTATGGATAAGAAAGAAATAACCGGCTATACTTGTGAAAGGTTTTCTGCTGTTTTCTTCACAAACTCCAGATGAGTATCGACATAGTTCCTATCAAAGTCGGATGCTGCTGTACATCCTACCAATTGCAAGTCAACACACAAAATTCCTTACCCTCCACTCAAATTTTCACAACCTTAGGCATCACAATGGACATTATGGTCGAAGTGTGTCCCGCCCAGGGAAGCCTCTACAATATATCTATCTAATGGAGCTAAGTGAAAAGAAGACAGCGAGAAGGAGAGTATGTAGTGATTCCAGTGGGGCATGTAGTGATTTAAATGGTAGTATCCATTAACTTAAAAGCATCAGCTGATCGCATCAAACTACTTGTTGAATTTATCGTGATAATTTGTTTGTCGCAAAGTAAGTGGTGTCACATTTCAATCAACATATAGCATTCATAAAACACTTTTATGTTCGATCAAGAAACATTTATTTGTCCGACTCTACAATATAGACATTAAAACAAAGACGTGACGGCTGCGTGAACACTTTAAACCCCAACGTGTGATTTAATCTAAAAAAAATTTCAATATCGTTTTTATTTTAGTTTATAACATCAAATCATGTTACGATCAATAGACTGGCTAAACGGCTTCTTTTTGCTCTCTCAATTTTAGTGTTTTACTGGTTGATTGATGTTGATTGGTTACTAATGTCAATTTTCATTACGGTTACGAGGACATAGTATGAAAGAACTAGCGTGTACTATATAAACTTACATTACATGTCATTGGATTTTTAATTATTATTGATATGAATGTATTGTGACGCTTAAAGTATACACAACGACTTCAAAGTTGACGTCAAAGTAATACTGTGACAATGATATGAAAAAATCGTTCATCAATATCATCTGTGGTGTAATGGTATCGCACTGGGCTAGAAATCTAGAGGTCCAGGGTTATATACCTGGTGGATGATCAGTTTTTATATAATATTAAATAAATATTGATTATATTTAGGGTTATATGGTTAGGGTTAATAAATATAGTATCTATTATAAGTCGTGCATTTTTAGGATACATAGTGTATTTAACAATCACAACATTTTGAAATCTACCTGAAGTTTTATTTTTTAATTAACTATAACTGCTAATATGCTATACTACTGATTATAGTATGGCACTTATGAACTACTGTTGAAACCACAGTGGTATAGCGCAAATAAAATAAGCGTGTTTGAACTCTATTTTAATAACTACTTCGCAAAAATATTTATTTTATTATAACGAGCTTCACATTATAATTTTTCTATGATATCTATTTTCCTACCCGGTGGTGGATACAGACTAATGAGGCCATTTTATGAACACCTTTATCAAAAAATTTTGTTTCCTGTATATACATTTACAAAAGGATAATAAGTTTAGTCCCAACTTTGTAACACTTGAAAATATCACAGGAAAAAATTTTGAGTATATGTGTTCATAAAAAACCTCCTTCACGCAAAAACGGAAACAGATAACGATTTCCAACTTTATGTGTGTTCTACAATTAAGAAGTAAATTCAAGCTTGTGGACGAATACATTCATGGTCAGCGTATTTACCGCTAGAGATAGATGAAAAGTTAAAAGACATAAACTATTCCTTTTTTAAAAACAACTTTTCAACAATTCAAACAACTTTTGTTTGAATTAATTTTTTTCTTTGCTTAATGGTTTTGTCACAATTTCAGCTCAAACATCTGTAATTACTCTTGATTGATTACAATAACATATATGCCTAATATAAAACTTGTACTCACTGCTATGTATATTATAATATTTGTGAACGTGTAAAAACGTGTTAATTAAAAAAATCACACGTGATAATACACTCAATATAAGCAGGGCATTTAACCAATTTACTCAGTTAGTTGTTATTTTTACATGGCATTCAATATTTTGTATGGCATCAATACATTCTAGATATTCTAATAGCGGTTTCTATTCAACTTCGAATGAAAGAAATTTGATATAAAATAATATAAATAAATGATATTTGAATAAAAACGTTGCAAATGACATACCCCGGGGTTTATTATTATTTTCACGTGTAGGTACTAACTAATACAAACATCTTGCACCAAACAGCTTCAAATAAACAAAATATTGTAATAAGATATTAAAAATGCATTTAATACCACGCAAATTTGTTTCTTGAAAGACATTATTTCGATACAGATGAAACTTTGTAAATAGTATAATGTTGCAGTCTAGATTATGCAAACTTCTTGAAGACCCGATTCAATTATTTTTAGGTGAAAAAAGAAGTAAAAAATTCATCACATCAAATTGAAAGACAAGGATTTCTATTTTTATCCTACAGCTGACTACAAATTTTAATCCAAATTAAACTAGCAGTAGTAGTAGCGAACAGGAGATCGAAGTCTGATAAGTAGACCTTTGTAGGCCTTTTTTACCAATCCATAAAGGTGAAGGAATTTTTTTGTATTATATAGGAATTGGTAAGTTGTGTTACTGCAGCCGACTTTGGTTGGAACGATATGTGCCGATATTCATCTGGAGGTTTTGAAAGGAAACGGCAGAAAACCTTCACAAGCGATCAAACTAGCAAGTAACAAATTTGTTACATTTTTCCCTAAAAAATTTCTAACTGTATTGGCAAACATTTTTAAAGTGGTTGAGTAAAATTTTTAAAAAGTTTCAAGTCTTGACGACCCGATTCGATTATTTAAGGGTGTTTTCTGAGGGGTATGGAGTTGGCTCCTTTTTCGACATCTTACATTCATCACAAATCGTGAATCATGTAGATCTTAATTTTAATCTTAATCACTAATCTTAATTTGATTATACATTTTTATCTAAACGAGATATAAAAATAGCGCTCGTTTTTCAAAAATGTATTGATGTGAACTTTTCATTCGGTTCGATAAAATGCTTCGGATAAAACTTGTATTCTCTACTATTATAAAATGTCTGTTTATTTGTTTGTTTGTTCGTGCAAAACGCAAAACCTACTGGACCGATTTGGATGAAACGATTTTTTTCTTTAAAAGCTTATGGTAAGTCTTAAAAACTGGTTCGCAACTGGTATTTATCTTTGAAAATTTTTGCTGAAATAGAAATGTGGTGAAAGTGTCGATAAATAAGTAGTGAAGCGGTGGGAACGATAAATGTTTTAGGTACTGTTGAGAAATTACATTGAGGTTTTTAGTCTCATGACGAGATCCGGAGATATAACAATAAAACAAGAGTGAAGCTAAGGCTGTAAGCTAGTTTATTATACGAGTAAATTTACTAAAAACTTTCATTTGAAACATTTTTCCAAAAACTGAATGAAAATGGTACACAAATGCTAAAAAAATTTGGAAAAATTTGTGCTACGTTTGTGACTTTTATAGTACAGATATGCATCATACATTAATTTACTTTCTCTCGATTTATTCATGGAATTAAATGGAAAAGAAATAGTAAATTTTACACCGTACATCCTTATTGAATGAAATTTATTTTATTTTTTGAAAAAGATCTCATTAAAATTCAGAATGTCATTGAATTGCAAATGCAAACAAAGTCATCAGGTAGACACATTCATGTACCATAGGTCACAAAAGTAATGCTCATTTTGCAAAATTTTACAATTGATTTGTGCCTCAATCATTTGGTTTTCGAAAAACAGCTCCGAATAAAAGTTGTTCGTTATAAATATACTAACAACTTTTATTCGAAATATTTAATCCCAAAAACCTAACGAATAAGGTACAAATCAACTATAGAATTGAAAAAAATGAGCGCTACTTTTATGGTCTATACATTATATACCTCAAATGAAAGAAAACTTTTTAAATAATTATAATTAAATATTTTTTTTTTAAATCGTTGAAGTGCGAGTTTATCTGAAACACAAAGGGTTCCTTGGCACTAAACAATATTCTGGTGTGAATATCAATTGTTACGGTACAGATTAGAATCTGTATATATATATTTGTATAATAGGGAATATGCATGAAAATTTTTTTTCACATTTATTTTCAGAATATGAAAATACTGTTAATACTGTAATAATATTTAAAAACGAAATTAAAATCCGACAAATATCAAGGATGCTATAAGCTTTTAAAGATTATTATCTGTCTCTCTCTTGCAAAAATACTAAAAACGGAGTTTTACGTGTATTTTAAATGGTGAAAGTGTAATATGACGTCACATATCATATCAAGAGGGCTATCACCTTCTTTGTCTAATCAGGAATTTCAATCATTCATATCTCGCTTATTTTTAAAGTTATTTAAAAAGTAATTTTACCTTGATATTTGTCAAGTAAACATGCTTCAATTCAAGTAAAAAAAAATTTTCATGCATATTCCCTGTTGAAACAAAAAAAAAATAATACATTAGATTGGTATTGTGACACTAGGATTTGAATACGCGGCCTTCTCATTGGATGAGACCTACTATTTCTTGAACAAAATATATCAAGAACTGATAGATGATACCTTTTTCTTTCAAGGCACTTTGATTGCAAGCATAAACAATTTTATGATCATAGGAGGAGACAGATAAATCATATTACGTCTACCTAGATCCAAACTATTCTTTTTTTTTTCCCGTATTTATCTAAGCCATATCCTATACAACACCTTGGTTGGGTATATTTTCAAAGAAAACACAATCTTGATATAGTGATTCTACTCGATAAGTGCCATTGCTAGGTACTTTCAACGTGGATATTGTATAATAAACTGGATCTACCGGAGCATTTGGTATTAGTTTACACACTTTTTTACACACTTAGATCTTGACACATATTAGAGATCTCCTTAAAATGTGATTGTATGTTCGATACTGAATCCTTAAATCAGTTAGAATTAACTACCGAATAACCAGTCCAAGTGGCCGAGCGGTCTAAGGCGTTATGTCTACGCAGTATGCCTACTTGGAATCCCAACATCGGCAGTTTGTCAATTATTAAGGAAAAAAAAACTAAACTGTCGGCGTATGGACAAGAACGATGTAACCGGCTATGATTGAGAAGGCTTCAGTTTCCTTCACGAACTCCAGATGAATATCGGCATAGTTCCTATCATAGTCGACTGCAACCGCATATCCTACCCATTCCTCTATACACAAAAATTCCTTCGACTCCACTCACATCCTCACATCCTTAGACATCACAATGGATCTTATTGTCGAAGTGTAGCCCGTCTAGGGTAGCCTCGGCAATGTATCTATATATCGAACTATCGAATATGAAACAATGATCAATCTTAATTAATGATCTTGGTATTTTATATTACATTGTAAGAAGATAACTATCATTGATATATTTTATTTATTAAATTTCAATTTTTGCCCCAATTTCCTATATCAAAAATTTTTGCAGTCACCAAATTAGCATCTCCTCAGATAATAATTATAGTTAGCTAATGCATACTGATGATGACTACTTTGTAGTCGAAATACGTATTTATAAAATACAAAAATTTTTTATCTAGGAAATTGGGGCAAAAATCTAAATTTTTATTCGAAAAATCCTAGAGTTCTCTTTGATATTATTTATATATTTTATTTATGTTATCCATGGAAATATGATAATTGATTGCCAAAAGACATAAAAAATATATAATTTAGATATTATTAAACAAAACTGTAAACATAGCTTCAAAATCGCATAAAAAAGTGTAATTAATCAAGCTTAATGGAAAACATTTTAATAAATAGGTTTTTAACTATTATAGTCCAAATTTGAAGAAAGCTTTTTGTCAAACAAACGTTAGACAAAGAGTATCTTCTATTTGTACAAACTCTGTAAAAAATGACATAGTAGTAGATTCTTAAACTACAGAATTCTAAATGTGAAACATACTATTATAGTACGGAGGAAAAGCGTTATATTAAAATGTATCTTTGCATTTTATATTCCAGCAATGCAAATTAATTGAACCTTTCTCTTTAAAATAGGATCCATCACCAAATGGAGAGGGGTATGCCTGGAGGTAGATTTAGGGGTTTGATATTGGCGTTAACCAAGAAATTGTTCTAAAAGTATATTTGTTCAAAATAACATTTTTGTTCATTTTTGAGATACCTTCTTTTACCACGTAAAAATACTGCCCATTATACCCCCAATTTAACAATACACACCATTTTAACACGGGCGAATCTAAAGTAAAAGTTGGGGGTGATGACAGACTTCAAAAAAAAATTAGAATAAGTAAAAATCGTATTATCCATTAAAAAAATTTTCGATGATGAAATTCGTATTATTTTAAATACTAAAGCACTAGAAAAGCGTATTATTCTTGGGAAATAATTTTTATAACGTTCTGAAAAAACTTTCAAATTAATAATTATAATTAAAGGAAACTAGGTTTTTTACAACTGGTAATAAAGTAGGTATTATTTATGTTTAAAAAGTTTAAATATATATAATGAAGAAGAAGAAGAAGAAAAAGTTTACAAAGAATTTTAAGGTATCCATTATCGAATAATTGGTAAAGATAATTTTATTCAATTGATAATTAATTTTCATCAGATAATTTTTATTCTTAATTTTAAAAAAATATCATTGAAAATTATTTTGAATAATTAATTAAACTTATATCAAATCAACCAGGTTGATTATCAATAACCAATCCGCGTTGCATTTTAAAGATTAGTGTTTAGGGAACAAATTCGCATTTTAATTTATTATATAACCTTCCATACACTGTATTTCGAAGTCTCGGACGTCTTGGACTTCTCATGATCTCATCGGGCTTCGGTCCATTAGATTTTTCCATTCAATGCGGAAGGTTCACAAACATTCGCGAAAAAATTCTCTAAGAAGCAAAACCAGGTTAAAATTCAAAAAAGGTGGGTTAATTTTTGAACGGGGATCTGTATCGAAAAAATGTTCAAACAAAAATTGTAGATCTCGGCGAGTCGGACATTAGACACCATTTTGTGTACCCGAATTATTTTTCTGTTTTTATTGATTGTATGTGTACCCTTCAGACCCAACCCCACTCCATTGGTGGGCATGAGGGAGTCCCATGATGGAGTCTTATAATGTATTATATAATAATGTAGGTATATTACACATTTTTGAAAAAATATTTCGAAAAAAATTAGTTTTTAGCGAATTTCCTCCAAAGAAAATGCAGCTATTGTTTTCGCACCAATGTTGGAATTTCGAAAAAATTTCTTCAAATGTCCATCGATCCTACCTACTCGATGTTAAAAATCACTATCGCTAAAATTTGTATATATATATATATATATATATATATGTATACATATATATATATACATATATATATATATACATATATATATATATATATATATAAATATATATATATATAGATATATATATATATATATAAATATATATATATATAGATATATATATATATATATATATATGTACTTTTTTAAATGTCTGTGGACTCTCTAGCGGTCACATTTTTATTCCGATTGGAATGAAATTTGGTATTTGAGTCGCTTTTGGTATTCTAAAGGTCAAGTTCGTGATCTTGTTCGTGGTCCTGCAAAATCGCAAGACCAACACCAAAACTGCAAGACCAACACCAAAACTGCAAGACCAAGACAAATTTTGCTCATTACTACCCAAGGCCGCCTCTACAATCTATCTATCTAGCCTCCGTACTATTGAAAGTATTTTGTATGACTTATAAGTATAACATTATGACACAAATACATGATTATGTTGTTCTAATTATAAACATTTTGTATCATACGGAATATCTAGTATCATAAACAAGATGTATAATATTATAGACTTCTTTTGTTATGTAGCTCCTACGTAGCTTCTATATGTAATCCGTTCTGTAGCTCCATTAGTTATGAGAGATGAACTACAATGTAGCTTTCTAACTACAACTCCTCGAATAAATATTCTATTTGAATATTTTAGGTTATAAACTTTGCCAATTACAACTTCAAATAATTAATTAATTAAATAATTACTAGAAAAAACTTTATATATAAACGTGCATATATTGCAGTTTTTAATTACCATATCTCTCAAGAGGATGTTTAGTTTCATAAAATGCGAAAAACTGTGATAATATTTTACAAATTAATTAACTACTATTATAAAATTGTAAATGTCTGTTTGCTCGAGCATCACGTAAAAACTAATGGACCGATTTTGATGAAACTTTTTTTGTTTAAAAGCTTATGACCAGACCTAGAAACTGGTATAAACCGCTACGAGAGATAGATTTCGAAAATATTCGATGAAATATAAATTTGGTGGAAGAGATAAATATTTAAAGAAGTGGGAGCGCTGGGAAATTAAGAATGTAGTCTTCAAAAAACAATAAAACGCGGCGAAGCCGCGGGTATGAGCTAGTAATAAATCAAAGTTCTTTTTCGTAAATAATTTTTATATATTAAAATATAAAACTGAGAAAAAGAACACCAAAAGATGAGATGCGGGTGGGGGTATTATTCCAACATTGTGACAAAATATTTTATTTGCATGGGATTTGCAAATTTTTACCTTTGTATTTGATTAAAGATAACCCCACTGAGCCGATTAACTTTGTAGTTTTGTACTATCAGACCGCCGACAATTAACACAAAATTAACTATCTCATGTAGCTCAGAGACAGAGCAGAGCGTTGGTCTAGAACGCCAGAGTTGGTGGGTTCCATTCCCACCCTGAATAATTATGATTTTTAATATCAAGCGTTTGATATCAAAGAATGTTCAGACATATTACTTAAATGTGAAATTAAGTAAACGCCAGTCACTTCTGTTTATAATCGAAAAGCATCCATACTAACAATGGATAAACAGACGTTAGTTTACAACAAAACAATTAAAAAATATGTAACTATTAAATTAAAACAAATTAATAATACATTGAGATCAAGGCAGTGAGATATTATATGCATTCCAATACCAAAACATCTCAGGTAGGTCAGAAGCAGTGCGTTGGCCTAGAATGCCAGAGATTGTGTGTTGGATTTCCATTCCTAGAAGTGTATGATTTTTCATACCAAGTATTTGCTGTTAAAAAATGTCAAAATTAATCCTTTTTTCACACAGATTTTAGTGAAAAATTATTTGAACGTAACGCGTAAAAAGTCAAGTCTCTACAGCGTACAAAAACGAATTTCTGAACGAACGAAGAACAGTATACCATCATTTTATACCCTGTATATATGTAATGTACGATATTATAGTTTTAATCCCACGTTTATAACTGATGATAATAATATTGACCGGAGAACAAATTTAGCAAAATTTTTTTCAACAATATAATCTCATTGACAGAATGACAGATTCATCACATTTGAGTAGTTATTCCTCAACTCAGAATTAATAAAAATTTGTTTTTTAAAGTTTGTTTGAAAATAATCCACAAACCACGGTTCACAATTTCAATATGTTTTTCATGTATTTTTTGTGTATATTAAGAATCATCTCTTTATTTGATGGAACATTCACCTATTTGATATATTAAATTACATAAAGTTATATAAATTTAAATTAGTATTTCGTTATATATTATCAATTCTACTGATATCCCGTATCTCCATTTTCAATGTGAATTAAAATTTGAAATAATAAATCTAAAACTATTATATATATATATAAATAATTTCAGTATATAATTGTAATAAATGAACTTTAGAGATGGAGTCAGTAATAGACTTTATAAATATTTTAAAAAATAAATTAATTTTATAAATCCTATGATATATATAGCATTAACTATAATTATATTTGCATATTACGCAATGATTGACTACATTAACATGTCACAATACGTTTTACTACAGTAAAACGTATCACACATAGGCGCCAAACAACTAAAAGAAATTACATGACGTGTGAATGGGGAGCAATAGCCACTTGTAAACCCTGAAAACTCATTCAATATGAAGTACTCGTTAAGAACTTTTAGATTAACAAAAATACGATTGCTTGATTCATCCATACTACTATATAAATGTGAAAGTAACTATGTTTGTTTGCTACTTCTTCACGACTAAACGGCTAAACGGATCGTAATGAAATTAGAATAATTAGAATACATCCATAACTGGCAGCCATCTTAAAATCCATTAAAATCAATTGCAGCCTATATATGAAAAATTAAAAAAAATAGAAATTAAAAAAAAATACCTTGTAGAGAGAGAGAGGCTATTGCATTATTCAACGTAACAAATAAGGAAAGTATATGATCATGCGAATGTAGGTAGAGTGTACTCCGTTTATCATGAACTCTGCATTCTCTATACACAATACCACTATTAGTATAAATACACTTATAAATGGAGTAGGCTCTACAAATGCATGAATCATATACTTTCCTTGTTTGTACGTGGAATAATGCAATAGTCTCTCTCTCTCTCTACAAGGTATTTTTTTTTTAATTTCTATTTTTTTAAATTTTTCTTATATAGGCTGCAATTGATTTTAATCGATTTTAACATGGCTGCCAGTTATGGATGTATTCTAATTATTCTAAACTTTTAAATATATTTTTCAATTAACATATGAGGGAAGTAAGCTAAGTTTACTTTTAGTTTGAACACCTGGCTGCAGGTAACCGTAGCAGTAATAAGCAGCGCTGCCTGCTAATACAAGATTTGTCGTATCGTATACTATGTTATTTAACAAGCAAAATTCAATTAACACGTGAGGGATTTAACTATAAAAATAATCAATTTTTAATTAATTAATTAATGTTAATTGCAGCAGAACTACCCTGGCAGACATTACATTGCCAAATTGTTTATATTGCAATAAGCGTTTTCAATAATATTTCAATCAATTAACAGATGAGGGAATGTTTTCACTAATGCCGGATCTTAGACCAATATACACACATACAGAAGGCATAGAACAGTATGTTTATTATATATACAAATTATTTATATATACAAATTATTGTAATTTTGAAATAAAAAATAGTTTTAAACTTTTATTTCGAATACAAAACTATTTAAAAAAAATTTATTTAATAAATATTTATCTTTATCAGCCTAGTTTTTTTTTAAAATTCTGTCGATAATAGTTGGGCAGGCAGATAATAGTTGAGCAGGCTTGAAGTTTTACATGCTTCTAATGAGAGAGAGTGAGAGAGAATGATTACTTTGATATTAATTATCTCGCATTCTAAACAGTCAAAAATTCTGAAAATTCTGGATTTATTTGAAATCGTTATTTTCAGAGAGTGAAAAAAAAAATTAGCAAAATCTGTCGAAAAGTTTCATGCTGGAACATCCTTTAAACATTCTTGTTCGTTACACTTTTGAACAAATGCCTACACTACACGTGCTCAAGCATCCAATATAGTTTGTAAAAGTGTGATGGCTATGGAATAGAGGGGCAATATATATTATATTACGTTCGTAGTATATTGATATAAATTATCGACAAAACATGCAAAAAGTCAAATTAAATTTCATTCAAGCTTAAAAGTGCAAATCACCGATTTTAACATATGGTTGGATAGTTAATCGTGTGAACATAATGTCACCGTTAAAGGAAAACAAACCTAATGGAAAACTTTGTTTACACATTTTTTTTAGATATTAATTGAATTGTTGCCACATAATTTAAAATATGGGTATTGATTCTTGTGGTTCAATGCAGACTTTGAATAATATTCTTTTTTAACTCCATAAACACACTAAAAGAAAATATATAATTGATTTATGCATTATTTATACGGTTGTTGAAAAAATGTTTCGAATAAAAGTTGTTAGTATATTTAAAATGATCAACTTTTATTCGAAGTATTTTTTCGAAGACCGAATAAATAAGGCACAAATCAATTGTAAAATTTACAAATGTTAGCTCGATTTTTGACGCCATTCGTATAAAAGGCGATAGTGACTGATTGGTAGACAACGTACAACCTAAATCGATGAAAATAGTAACATAAAATCCAGAACTTATGTCCCTTAAAAGGGATAGAGGACCTGTCAGCAAGAGTTTTTTTTTATATTCAATTCTTACATCGATGAAATGAAGCGTTCAACGTTTGGATAGAAAATTATATTCATTGCGTGTATCAAATTTAAACTTATGAATATTCATCAAAGCAAATAAGAAAATACGTAAGTTTGTATAGGATATTGTAATTCCCTCTTTTTATTGACTTGAATATTATTATGAATACTTTTCAAAACAAATAATGATAAACGTATATAAAGATTATTAAGGATGTACGAGCACTGAAGCTTCAAAAAGATTAAGCCTTGATTTTTTGTTTCCATGTAGTTGAAGGGCATATAAATCAATTATAAAAGTTTCAAAGGGTGTTACGGGGGTCTTGAAATAATTATTTAATGTTAAAATTCGATAATGCATTATGGATAAACCCATATTTTTACACATATTTTGACATGTTTTGATAATTTTCACGTGGAATAAAATAAGACGAATAAAAAAAAACTACGCAATAGAAAATAGAAATATTAATAAAGAGATTGATCCAATAAAATTCCGGTATGACAGGCCTTATAAAAAGCTATTTAAGAAAACAACTGAGATTTCGGATATATTTTATTTTTGTCTGCTGTAGCTTATTTACCTCAGGTTTTTTCTTATTTATCTGAAATTTCAGTTTTTTTTCTTAAATATCTTTTTTATTAGGCCCGGTATGACGGGCCTAAATCTAATTTTAATTTTAACTACAAAAAAGAATAAACATGATTGTGGACTTTTATGAATGTACTATATAAGATTTTGAAGAATTTTATAAATGGACTATACATCAGCGCTCGTACATCCTTAAGATAATCAAAGAGAACTAACTCTAGGCTTTTTGAAACTAAATTTCAATTTTTACCCTAATTCTTAGAACAAATATTTGTATTTTATAAATACGTATTTCGACTCCAAAGTAGTCATCATCAGTATGGATTAGCTAATCGTAACTATCTCTGGCATTAGATAGATATTTCTCCCGGGGATTGTTACGATTAGCTAATTCATGACTAATTGATGACTACTTCGTAGTCGAAATACGTATTTATAAAACACAAATAATTTTTTAAAGAATAATTTTATGTAATTAAATGAATGTAAGACGTAAACGGTCCAGCCTTGAACACATCATGCGATCCAAAATATATAAGATGCAGAAATTTGTGTGGACAGGAAAAATGGATTCATCATGATCTAAAGGATAATGAAGGACAGCGTGGATGGATAACATAAATAAATTGATCGGTATGAATTTGCACGAAATCATACCCTAGTAGGTAAGGAAGTTCGTCTTGCTATCTAAGAATAGATAACCGGATAAAATGACACAAGAAAGTATCCATATTAATGCGAAAAAATGTTTCTCAAAAATTGTTCATCAAAAATTGTTAGTATCTTAAAAATTTACACTACTTTCGAAGTAAGTATTTATGGACAGTGGTGGTCTGATGAATATTGAATATCAGTCCATAAATTAACTTCATATCTCATTTCGTTTCAAAACCAAACATGAGAAACACATTTTAGTTACTATAATGATGCAATAAAATTTCCTCCTGCCATATCGCCATAACTATTCATCTTGTGTGTTGGTGCTAGGAAGATGTAAGAAGTGATTTTTATTCCCAATTTACTAAATTTTGTGCAACTCCAAACTTTTCATGTTGAAGTGGTACGAAATTTATTGTTAACAATTTACACCTAAAGTGTATATAATTGGGTTAAAACGCAGGGATAAAGAAAGATTGTCTATTTTCGAGGATCGTATGTTTTCAGAAATAACGTGTTATAAATAGAATCGATTTTAGCACAAATATAATATAAAAGCATTTCAGGGTGTGTAATGATGTACTCAATAATAATATGTGAAAATGTTCGATAATTATATTACTGTTCGACTATGATGCAACTTTCTTTGATCAATTGTAAATGTTATTACATATAATAGGGTTTCCCAAACTTTTTCTTTGGTAGAGTATTTTCAGAATTTTGGAATTTTCACGAACCATCTTCTTCATTTTAAAGGGTAGGTAATAAAATATATATAATCAAAAACAAATTAAGAAAAAAAAACCTTTACCAATATAACTTAAAAAAAGTTTATCTCGAATTGAAAGAGCGGCGCCATGAAGGACAATCCGGTAACTTAAAAGACTTTTACGGTTACATGTTCATTTTCTGTTTGGCTGGAATCAAAGAACTGTTTAGCGAATTTTGTCCTGCACAAAACACATTATTTGTTTATGACATTTGTTCTTTTTAACCGACTTCAAAAAGGAGGATGGTTCTCAATTCGTCTGTATTTTTTGTTGTGGTCGAAATCAGTTTGTATATCATTTTCTTCGTCGTCAATGGTTGACGTGTCAGTTAAATAGGCTCACAAAATTGCTTTGTTTTAAACATTTATTCGCGGAACAGCTATCAAGTGCCTGCGTAGCACTAGCGCTCCGCGTACCATAACCCTTTTTTAAACCTTACGTACAGTATCAATAGTAACATAATAATACGTTCATTAAATTCGAAAAATAGCGCTTTTATTCGATTTAGTCATTGTTTTTAAAATAGAAAAATATTGTATTTATGATGAAAAAAATAATTTTAATTTGTTTATTAGAAAAAAAAACAATTACAAAAAAACGATACAAATGATTTAACAAATAAAGATTATTAAAATAATCCTTCAGGTCAGATCATATCCTCAGTCAAATCATTTAAAAGACAAAACTTTTTTTAATATCATTGTGAGACACGCACCAAATTAGCAACAAGCAACATATCTCTGAATCCTTATTTCAGAGGTAGTTACGATTAGCTAATTCATACTGACGATGACAACATTGTAGTAGAAATACGTACTTATAAAATACAAATAAATGTTCTAGGAAGTGGGGCAAAATTTAGCGAATTCTGCTTCAACTTAGCGAATTTCCTTAGAATACATAATTCACTCTCCAGCAGTCATAATTTTAGTGTGATCAAAATGAAATATCATATCTGACACGATTTTAGTATTGGCATTTAGTATGCTAAATGGCATAGGTCAAGGGGAAAGGAGGAGATAAAGAAAGAAGAAAACACAAAAAATAAAATATCTCTCTTAATATTAGAACAATCGAAAAATGTATAAGGAAACACTCACACAAAGGTAGAAATAGGCATATACATAGGAGTATAGTAAATGACTTAAACATTATCTCATTGAAATCAACATTGGAGTAGGTACTATGGACCACACAAGTTCATGACATTTTTTCAATTTTATAATTGAGTATTAAATGGGTCGTTACTAGACGATTTTACAAAAATTTCAAATATTTATTTAATTTAATAATTATTATTAATTGATTTGTGTTAAATATAGTAACAGCGTTTATTCGAAAATACTTTTCGAAAACCAAATAAGTAAAGCACAAATTGAAAATTTTTGAAAAATAGCATAGACTTTAGTGACCACATAATGATATTTATTTCGTATCAGGATTGACCTTGAACGAAACAATGTAAATTATATTGAGATTAAATTGAGTTTAATTTAGTTCTTTTACGATCAAATACATTGTTCTAAGTTTAAACTGTTCTTATTTAAAGTGTTCCTCGTTGTTGTACTATTTTTGAGAAAAATTCCAAAAACCAAAAAAATATCAAAATTATCACCACAGTAAAGATAGTGGGATACGGTGATATGTCAGTATTCACGTACTCAGGTTTAACTGTATTTAATTTTGTACGGTACTTTATTGTTGTTATAACGATCAATTAAAAGTTTACAAACATTGTTTAAAAAAAAATATAACAACATAAACAGAAAAAATAATTAACCCCTATAACAATGTTCGACAGTTTTGTTTCTACCGAATTAATGAAATTACAATGTAAATAATTCTTACTTTTGTTTACATTTTCAATACAAAATCCATTCAATACAAAATACATAAAAAAGTTTCTTTTTAACCATTTTATTAATAGAACTCCGGCACAAGTTTTAATTTAATTTTAATGAGAGCCTTATGAGATGAATTTCGTCTGTTTTATTTTCTTATTTATTGTATCAAATCTTAGTTTGTTAAACATACACAAAGTCATATTAAGTTTAGAACCGACGAAGCGCGGATCTACCGTTGTGGGCACGATGGGCATGCCCACAACCCTAATAGACTTGTGACGTCACACTTTCACGGTCTATTGAGGTCGATAGGCTGATGATATTCTAACCAATGCCTTAATAAAATAAAATAAAAAACAATGAATCGTGCGTGATTCGGACGCAGCGAAGTACTTATAGACGAAGTACGACATTATAGACGATATTCTGACACGTTATGTCACATTTTTGATAACATATTATCTGTTTCTTTTTGGCACATGAATACTTGTATTGGAAAAAAGAGATGACTATTCGCTGGGTGCGCATAGTCATCTACTAATTTAAAAGTACATAGTCGTCTACTAATTTAAAAGTAAGCGTGTGTTGTATGCTGCCAAAACTTCCAAGCCGCCTTCGTTTTTGGTGGCGTAACGTTTTCGCGAAAAAGAAACGTAAGCTTGAATTTGTAATTCAAGTAAGCCTAAATAAAATTATTTAATGTAAAATGTACCCGACCAAAAACATAAATGTAAGAAAGAGTCCAGTTTTCGGGAAAATCCTTAATGTAATAGTTCTTTCTTAAAAAGTGATGATATGAGAGTAAGGACCGAGCTATTTACAAAGTAAATAGCTCCAGACTTCATATAGTAGTTGCTTCTTAAAAAGTGATGATATGGAAGAAAGGACCGAGCTATTTACAAAGTAAATAGCTCTATACTTCATATAATAGTTGCTCTTTAAAAAGTGATGATATACCATTAAAGAACCGAGCTATTTATAAAGTAAATAGCTCGGTAAACTATTTACTAAAAAAATTACTGAGGGGTAAATTGATTAAATGTAAGAAAAAATTTGGTTGAAATTTATTTCGTAAGTTTTCCCTTAGATGAGAGGTAGATTGTAAAGGCTGCCCTGGACGGGCTACACTTCGACCATAAGGTCCATTGTGATTCCTTAGGATGTGAGGATGTGAGTGGAGTGGAAGGAATTTGTGAGTAGACTAGGAATTGGTAGGATATGCGGCTGCAGCCGACTATGATAGGAACTATGGCGATATTCATCTGGAGTTCGTGAAGGAAACTGCAGAAAACCTTCTCAAGCATAGCCGGTTACTTCGTTCTTGTCCATACACCGACAGTTTAGTCAATTAACCGCCCTTTTTTTTATATAATTGACAAACTGCTGATGTCGGGATTCGAACCCATAACCTCCCAGTTTCCAAGTACTGCATACTGCGTATACATGATGCCATAGACCGCTCGGCTACTTGGCTGGTAAGTTTTCCCTTAGTATGTTTTTAAATTTTTATATAACGCGGCAAGTTTTAAAATATTTGAAATCATCAGAAAAAATAACTTGCCGCGATATACAAAATTTTAAAAACATTTGTAAACATCTCCTTTGGCTGGATCCGCGCCTGGTGCCGACTCTATACGCGAAGTTGTGGGTGTATGTGAGTGTGTGTGTGTGTTTGTTCTACAGTAAAAGAGTGGGATCTTATTAAAACGAATAAGATCCAAATGCTTTTTTGTAATTAAATAGAGTTTTAATTTAGAATACTTTTTTTTAAATGTAACATACCTTTTAACTAATATAAACAAATTAGAATTACTATTTTAAATTTATAAAAACATAATAAGGGAAAACTTTAAAACATAAAAAGCGAAATATTATACAACCAAATTTTTTCTTACATTTATCAATTAACCCCTTATTAATTTTCTAAGGAAAAATTTACATGATCAATTTATATTCATTTCACTCACACTAGGTAAATAGCTCGGTCCTTTATCCAATATCATCACTTTTTAAGGAGCGACTATTACAATAAGGATTTCCCCGAAAACTCGGCCTTTTTTTAATTTATGTTTTTGATCAGATCAATATTTACAACACATATTTCGTTTCTCCTGCAGTAATCTATGCGTCGATATATAGAGTGTCCCAAAGCTCATCACCTCATAGTCTTGATATATACTATATATCAATGTCAATTTGAAGCACAAAATCCCCTTTTATAACAGAACACATCATCTGACGTTGTTCTCATATTTTCGAATCAAGTTGCCAATCACGATGGATGGATATTTTGTTCTGCAAATTGTAATTGAATTGCTTAACACACAAAATAATTGAGTTATATCGTGTATATATGAAGACTATTGCATCACGTTGGTGGGGAGTATAATCATGAAAAAATATCGAGTTGATCTTCAATTATCTTAAGAAAAAAAACGAAGAGTTAAGAAGTTCAAAATAAATGAAGTGATGACTTTTGGGACACTCAATATAAATTGTTCAATGGATCCTACATTCATTAAAAATGTTTTTTCATACATACAAATATTTTTGTATTCTCTACATCATTTTTCATGTAAAATATAATGTTTGCTATAATTCTAAAGCCATTTAGAAAACGTGACTAAAATTAAATAATATAATTATTTATAACATTTTAATTAATATATTACAGAGAAAAATCGGGCATTCTTCAAGGGGGTCGCTTTAAATAACACTGAAACATACAAATTATTTTGTTTTGACAATAGCATCTGCTCAAATAAGAACGCATTTTAAATATGACGTCTATTGTGATACCGACAGGGGACTGAGAGAGCAGTGAAACAACAGGTCTTGAAACATAAAAAATAATTCTACTCTTTCAATATTTGTTTTAAAATATTCTTTAAATTTTTCTTAAGGTTTCGAATTGCCTTTCAAAATTCCCTGATGCGAAAAACACATAGCATTGGTCTGAAAGAAATAAATAAAGAAATTCTCATATAAAATTTAATCAAAATTCAGTGTGCTCTTTCCTTTCTTGAGTTTTTCGAACTTGAATCTCCAATCTTGCAAAATTTTTGGAATGAACATAGAGTAAATATCTAATCTGACTAGATACACATCTGTATCTCCTCTTTTCTCTTCTTTTTTTCATGCTAAAAATTATATCTTACCTCTATCAGCGAAGATCGTAGCGGTCTTTTTCCCGTTGTATCAAAAATATAGCGATCAGTAGTTTTCATTACCCAGGTAATCATGTCAAGGGAGGCAAAGAGGAAGTCAGAATACCCTTCATTGGCCCAGAGCCTATTTTATGAATTCCAAAGACAGCATGTAAACAGGTGATCAACAAGTGGATAAATAATAATCACCGTGATTACTAAGAAAATATACCGCAGCAAAAGCTTGGAAAAGTACTCCGAAGTACTACTTCGGAGTCTTAGCCAAGAGGCTAAGACTCGAAGTACTGAACCTGAACAGGATATAACTGCGGAAGGTTACCGGAATCATCACCGGGCATTATCACCTGCAGAAGCATCTGCTCAAGATAGGACTTCATAATGGATCCATTTTGTACAGGCTGTGCGGCGAGTAGGAGGAAACAACCAGCCACATAATCTTTAACTGCAAATCTCTCGGTTACAGCAGATACAAGATATTCGGTGCATCTCATCCGGAATATATGAACCTTCAGGAAAATCAGATCAGTAAGTATCCTGGCTATTGCCAAGATATGGGAGAAGCGAATCTCATCAGACTGAAGTAGAAGGGGGAGCACAATTGGCTATAAGGGTGTAGAAGTGTAGAACTATTTATAGCCCAAAATTTATCTGTCTATCTTTTAATGCCTAGGGATATTTTTCGTTCTGACTGTTAGCAGTAGTAGTAGTAGTAGCAGATGAGAGGTCAGAGCTTCACAAGTAGGCCTTTCTAAAGGACAAGGAATTTGGTAGGAGGGGCGACTGCAGCCGACTTTGCTAAGAACAATGCCGATATTCATCTTGAGTTTGTGTTAAGAAACTGCAGAAAACCTTCACAAGCATAGCCGGTTAGTTTCGTTCTTATCCATACGCCAACAGGTTAGTCTATTAACCCGCCCATTTAAATGACAAACTGCCAATGTTAGGAATCGAACCAGCATCCTACCAGGTCCTTGTAGAGAGCCTTTAACAGCTCGACCAATCGGATTGTTAGTTATGGCTGTTATATAGTTGTATCCTTTCTTTTGTAACAAAAGAAAAAAAAACAGTTTGCTAAGAATATAAAAATAACACTTTTAATTAAAATTAAGTTTTATTATAAAACAATTTTGTAATACTTTGATATTTGTACCTGTATCTAAACTTCATTATTAGTTTGAAGAAAGGGTATTGTACAAGTAAGCTAGGTTAAATGGAGTGACAATAATGACAGGATAGCTTGTATACCATTTAATACATTTAATCTCCAAGTAAGTCTTCCACTCCCATGATAAATATTATCCGTTGAAGTTTGTAACAAACAAGGTTCATAACGACATCTACAGTTGACAATTTGATAAAAGTTTTTCGTATACAAATAAAACAAAATTTAATAATAGTTTGTAATCTTCTCTCTTTCATATCTATTCCTTGGCATTTATATTATACGAGTTGTAGTAGCCGGCGTAGCCCGGGTAAGAATACTCGTTCAATATATGCTTCTAATACTGAACATCTTATTATCATTTATTCAATCGAAATTTCGCTAGAAAAAATATCACGTTCGTAAAAACAGTTTGGCTGAGAATAGCGTATGTGTCCACGGGACGGTTCAATCCATAACTAATTAACTTAAAAAGTTATTTATAAAGTCAAATAATACATAACCTAAGGGCTTTTGTTCGTAAAGAGACATTTTAAAAATACATTCATATAATTTTATATGTTCATTTAGCTAGCGGAGCTCATAATTAGACGATAATTCAATGCTAATTAAATGCCCAATATTTAAAAAATCAATTTATTATATTGTATTTAATTTCAAATTATTAAGCTAATTAAATGCCTGTGTAACCGCTAGCAGAGCATGGGGTTACACAATACAATAAAGAGCATTTAATTTTTAACTAAGACATTTAATTAGATTTAATTAGCGTCTAATTATGAGACAATTATAATTGTGTTCTGCTCAGGTTGCTCTGCTAATTTAATGGACATTTAGCTCTGCTAGCTTATTAATTTTATATTATAGTATTAATTCTTAATTAATAAATTACGAATTGTGCCAAATTTCAGCTATGTTGAACTACCAACTGCAACTTTATCTGCAAATCAAATGTCTGTGAAAAACAGTTACGTTTTTTTAGTCTGTATATGGAATACTAATAAAAAAACACTGAATAAAAATAAATCGAAAACAATTTTTGAACACATTTAATCGGTTTTATTGTTTTATATTTTTAGAGCTTATCAACACAAAGATAAAAATCTGGTTTGGAATGCTCACATGGCCTCTATATACATAGTTTAATAAATGGCTTTAACATATTATATTATTAAATTCAACATTGAAGTGGATTACTCACACACACATATACATAACGGTATTTATTTATTGTCAAAATTGAATTTGGACAAAACCAGTATCTAAATTATTCAGATTAAATTTAGCATAAGTTATTTCGTTTACCACAAAAAGCTTGATACAAAAGTTCTTAAGATTTTAATCTATGTCGTGCTGTTTTTCAGAAAATTACCAAAAACATAATTAATGAGATCTCTAGGTTTTTAAAATAAAATTTCAAATTCCCCCCAATAACTAGATCAGTTTTTGTTTTATAAATACGTATTTCGACTACAAATTAGTCATCATCAGTATAAATTAACTAGTCGTAATTTACTCTTTGACAATTAGAAATAGATAGAAAATAGAGATTAATAGACAAAAATAAAAATAAATAAAAAATTAACCAAAATAAATTAAAATATAATAAATTTTATTTGAAATTACTCTTGTTAAAATTGCTTTCTATCTATTTCTAATTGTCAAAGAGTAAATTACGACTAGCTAATTTATACTGATGATGACTACTTTGTAGTCGAAATACGTATTTAAAACTGGTCAAGGTATTGGAGCGAATTTGAAATTTTATTTAAAAAAGATATGCTAAGGCGTTTTGTCTGTGCAGTATGCAGTTCTTGGAAACTGGGAGGGTATGGGTTCGAATCCCGACATCGGCAGTTTGTCAATTATAGAAATAAAAAAAAGGGGCGGTTAATTGACTAAACTGTCGGCGTATGGACAAGAACGAAGTAACCGGCTATGCTTGAGAAGGTTTTCTGCAGTTTCCTTCACGAACTCCAGATGAATATCGCCATAGTTCCTATCATAGTCGGCTGCAGCCGCATATCCTACCAATTCCTAGTCTACTCACAAATTCCTTCCACTCCACTCACATCCTCACATTCTAAGGCATCACAATGGACCTTATGGTCGATGTGTAGCCCGTCCAGGGCAGCCTTTACAATCTACCTCTACCTCTAAAAAAGAAAGTGCCACTTCCTGTTTGTGGATTTCAATTAAAATCTGAATTTTGCATCTGCTAATGATATAAAATCTAAGCTAAAATTGGTCTAGCTTAAAAATTTTCCTACGCTTATCAGTAAAATAGTATCTATAAAGTTCTACAAAATTATAGTTGTTTAAGTATATGAAATCTAGGTTTTAAGAATTGTTATCATGGTACAAAGTTTAAAAAAACCATCGGAATCGTTTTTGTGAAATTCTCAAAAAACTCTAAAACATTAAGAACAATAGTTATTTTTGGTTTTGCCTCTGTTCGCCAAAGCAGTGCAGTCACGTAAGACGTCAATATTAAACATAAGTTTACAGTTTCACACCTCTCAGTATCTCCCTTGAATAGATATCTTGTTTACAAACACACGCATCCATCCAGACACCAACGGTAAAAAAAATGTGTTTTTGGTATCAGGGGACTTCAAATATAAGGATTTGGTAAAATCTCATTATTCATTTTCAACATCGTAAACAATACCTCTATTCAACCTATACAGATGTAAAATTTTTTAACAAATAATAAAACAAAATTTTTTTTATATAACACGCAATGAATGAAAACCAAATTTTTCACGATTTACATCTGTTAGAATAAAGAAAATTGATTTGAAGGTACCAAAATAATTTGAAAGTATTATCAGGAACAAATAAATCAACCATGCATGTTTTTTTTCTTTTGATGTGTTCAAAGTATATATATTCAATACATAAAATTGGTTTTCTGAGAATAAAAACAAAACAACTTTTCGAAAAATTGGTACTTTAAATTTCGCACAAATAAAAATAGAATGTTCTATTCTAACTATAGTACAATATAGTCAATAGAGAATATTGCGCTGCACTAAATTACAGGAGCTATTTAAAAAAAATTCGTTACGCAGGCGAATTGCGACAACTTAGCGAATTTCCTTAGAATACATAAATCACTCTCTAGCGGTCATAAATTTAGTGTGATCAAAATGAAATATAACATCTGATATGACTTTAGTATTTGCAAAAATTAAATTTATTAATAGCCAAAATAGAACGATAAATAGATTAAACGATAAATACATTAAACGATTATAGTTTATAGTTACAATGGAAACGACAATCAAAATTGACATTTTAAAATTTTAATAAAACAATTTTATAGTTTATTTTAACCAACTCCAAAAAAAAGAAGGAGGAGATTCTATGTTCGACTGTGATGTAATGTAACAACTAACTGACTTACATGTTTGAATACCCAGAATATAATGAGTTGTATATCAATGATTAAATTGTTAACAATTCTGCGTATTCGAAATGTTAACATTTTTTAACATACATATAACATATAATAACATACAAATTATGAGAAAACTATTGAGTTTATGCAAATCTTTTTCAAACAAAACTTGTTTATTATAAAAAGAACATTTTTTGTTAACATTTTTTTTTCGATCTGTTACTTTTTTGCTCCAGAACATATTTCAGCTCGTTATCTCTTTTCGTTCTTGGCTTATCGTGTCCACAGACAGACGGAAATGGCCAAATTTTATGAGCACATATACCAAACATTCATGCCTACGATCAATATTTTTAAGCGTTACAGCCGTGATCAAACTTAACATACCTTGTATATTTACATATACTAAATTTTACGTAATAGGTTTGGGCAAGAATTGTCTTTTGTATTATATCTGTAAATTGTTATTTTTAGCTTTTTTATATAGTAAATTTTTTTGTTTTTTTGAAGTCGATTGAATTTTTTTTTTAAAGTTTTTTACAATAAAATACATTTCATGTATTCGTGTCAAACAAACACAAAATATTAAATATTTCTCTTAGTATTATTAGAATAATCGAAAAATGTATAAGGAGTAAAGTTGTGGAAAATCAAGTTTGCTACAATTCATTACTTGATTATTTTTCTCAAACTCTATCGTGAACCGAGATATTTAGAACTTTAACTTTCAATCTTTAATTGTAAATATTTCTATAAATATTAGTGTAACAAAAAAATGATAAGAAACAAAATTACAGTAAAACTTAGAACCTACAATTTAACTTCTGATAAATTTTTCGATTTTTCAAATATAAAGGGAGATAGTAAAATTTTGTGTTTTCCCCTCCCGTTAAACCCCCTTTTTCCTCTTCCGAATTTACCCATTAACGAACTTGATCTTTAGAATACCAAAAGCGACTCAAATACCAAATTTCATTCTAATGGGAATAAAACTGTGACCACTAGAGAGTCCACAGACACATAAAAAAAGTACATATATATATATATATATATATATATATATATGTACATATGTTAGCGATAGTGATTTTTAACATCTAATAGGTAGGATCGATGGACATTTGAAGAAATTTTTACGAAATGTCATTGGTGCAAATACAATAGCTGCATTTCCTTTGGAGGAAATTCGCTAAAAATGAGGTTCAGTTTCACGTACTGATTGTAAATGCACAAAATCCTTACAAGTTTCGACTCGGAAGTGCCGTCATTTTGAGCAAAACTTTATAAAACTGTACATATAGGCCGATACAGTTTTTCTCAAAACGGCGGCACTTCCGGGGTTGAAATTTGTAAGGATTTTGTTCATTTACATTCAGTATGTGATACTGAGCCTAATTTAAAAAAAATGAACTCCTATAATTTAGTGCAATGGGCACTCATGTAATGGGCTCCTCTAGTGATTGTACTACTAATTATTTATCAAATTCTTGTTTATTTATTTTTTATTTCGTTTTAAAAAAGCTTTTGTTGATTAATCTTTTTTTAAACGAAGTATTAAACAAATACATAATTACCGATTTAAATTTAAATAAAATACAGATTAAAATACTCGGATACTTGAAATAAAAGCTTAATATATTTCAAATGATGGTTTAAATCGAAAAAGTAATTTTAATGATACAAACAGGTTGATTGGAATTAAGTTGTAATTAACTGGACATTTTTTGATGAACAGGCAATGTGGATAGGTAGGTAGGAAAATGGAACAAGAGGCAGGAAAATTTTTTACAGTTTTTTAAACCACTATGTACTAGGTATAAATTGGAAAAACTTCGGGTTAGCTTTTTTGACAATTATCATTTCAATATTTGTAATGCAACAATGTGAATGCAATTTTATTATTTATTTAAGTAGTTAAATAAATATGCTTGTACAATAAATAAAAAACAATTTAATGAATACGTTTCATACAAATATTATCGATAAAATAGAAAACAAACATTTAAGTTACAATGTTAAGATTTGCGGCAAATATCCAGTGAAAAACAATACCGTAAGAGAATTTATTTTCGTGTAATAACATTATATATGTGTAACGAGGCACGCACCAAATTAGCCACGAGTAACATAAAATTTCGATTTTCACCCCAATTTCCTAGATCAAAAATTATTGTATTTTATAAATATGTATTTCGATAAAGTTGTCATCATCAGTATGAATATAATTACAATTAGCTAATTCTTACTAATGATGACTACTTTGTAGTCGAAATACGTATTTATAAAATACAAACATTTTTGATTTAGGAAATTGGGGCAATAATCGAAATTTAATTTGAAAAATCCTAGAGTTCTCTTTGATATTATTTATAATGAGTAACATCTCTTTGACTCCATATCCCGGAAATAGTTACGATTAGCTAATTTATACTGATGATGACTACTTTGTATTCGAAATACGTATTTATAAAATACAAATAATTGTTCTAAGAATTGGGGCAAAATTTGAAATTAAATTTGGTAAAGACACATGTTCTCTCTTTTTTGTTCTATCTTTTGATTAAGGTAACTTTATTTGATATTTATTTCGGATTTTTGTAAAAACAAATAAAAGTAATATAAAACTAAAAACCTAACTAAATAAAATTTCTAAATTTTGAAGTAAATTTTTTTAAATAAATTGAACAGTTTTGTAAATTTCCTAAATTGTGTTAATGCAAGTATTTCTATAGAAACGATTTTGAATATGGTTTTTCATACACGCACACATACTTTTATACCACTATCAGAAATTCTTAGAAATGTGTATCATTGAATGGAGTCGATGACAACAAAACAGCTTTTTCACTCCATTATTTTGACACAGGGCGTACATTTATGTTTGAACATGTATCGGGCCTGGATAAACAGACTAAACTGGACGAAACGAAATATGAGTGAAATGTTATTTATTAAACTGAATAACAGGGTTAACATGAGATCTAATACTCACAACCTCAACAATACCTGAAATATACAGAACGCCTTTTAGTGCAGGTGCCCAAAAACTGACAGGCCCAACCAACTTGGGGTATAACCGATAAAGTGAAAGATTGTTAATACTCGGTTGAAATAGTCATCCACCATAATATCAGAATATAATAAAACATAATATTATAATAATATCGACCTGTTTTTGCACAGTTTTGCACCTTTTTTATAAATAAACAATTGAAAATGTTGCTCTTCCCGCGGTTTTTAATTATCAAGAGGCCTAAATATATTCCTTTTTCGAATCAATAAATTTTTATCATTTATTTGGCAAAAGCCACTAAATTGCACTTTTATTTTTTCCACATTTTCCTGATAGCGTTAGTAATAATAATGATAATAATCATAATAGTAATGGTATGTATTTCCGTGTGTCATGTTATGAATATATCGTAAATCTTGTTAAAACAAAAACATTGTTAGATACCCAGCCATATGTGGATTCCCATCCACCCATATCTGTCGAAGAATACAAGAAGTAGGAAATTGAGTTATTTACACAAAAACATATGCAAAATATTTCATATCATATAACATATGAGAATATTATTTTATACTCAAGAGTTAGTAAATAGTTGATTCTGGAATTTTTGACATTATATTGTTGTCTAAGAGGAAACAGGAAATTCTCTTCAAAGCTCGTTGTTTGAATATCTTTTTCGAGAAAAAGGATATCAATATTTATTTTGTTTTGAATTCGTATAGTACCCTTCTTTGACTACTATTTAATTCCTTTGGGAAAAAGATTGATTAATATTCTTATGTTCAACAATCCACACTCAATAAAAACGGAATGATCTTATCTTAAAAGATTGATTGAAACATTGATTCGCTTGATCTTAAAAGCGAAATTTTATTCACATTAAATGGTTTGCGAACACACATATCGATTAATGAAAAGATTTGAATTCTTTAAGAAGAGTTTATATCCGGGTGGATAATGTCAAACCAACATTATCTTAATTATTCATACTTTGTAACACAGATGTTTTCTAAATATTGTATTGTTTATGTTGTAGCGGAAACACTACTAAAATAAAATTTTCTTCCTTTTAGAAACCTATACTCCTCAACTAAATTCTCCATCTGATATCACAGAAATTATTATTGTTTATTACATTGGTAACTATCAACAAATATAATATGACATTATTCAATACATTCATTTAATAAAAGATCATTTATATCTTTCAACGAATTTTTTAATTTATTAATTATTGGATTCTTTATATCCATCCATCCTCCTACAATGTCAACAATACTTACCTTCTGTAACCATTGATAGGCTAAAACAAGCTCACGTTCTTGATTACTATGTTCTATTTTGTAGTTAATTGTAATTCTTAATATAACATTTTTTTTTAAGTATTTCTCATTAAAGATTTCACTTTTCTTGATTGATAAAAATCTCAAACATGGGTAAAGGTTGGCCGGCCCAAATAATCTTGTTGAAATTTATGTAACAACTTCATACGCAAAACTCCCCACCGATTGTTAAATAAGCCGCGGTTTCAGTTTTAAAAATATTACAAATCTGATTGAGGATCTGGACATCAGCATGCAACATCAGAAGAAAAAATTATAATTTATCAATCTGTGGTGTAACGGTAACACACTCGGCTAGAAATCCAGAAGTCCAGGGATCGATGTCTGACGAGTTAATTTTTTCATATCAATATTTAATTAAAAATATCTATGACATGTTTTTCTATATAGTATACGGTAGTTCTTTCATACTATGTTATCCTAATCTTAATGGAAATTGACATTAGTATTGTATTGTAACGGTTAAAGTAAACCCAATTAATAATATTTTATCAAAATTTTCAATAATTAACAATCGGAAAATGTAATTAGGTACATGAAGAATAGGTGAAGTAAATTTTATGTTAGTTAAATAGGGAAATAAAGATTTCATCATGTTCATTCTATATCATACAGTTAATATAATTAATGATATTGAAAAATATCACAATTTACTCATCCTGTATTTTATTATCTTTGTGTTTATTCGTAAAACTAACTCGTATAACATCAACAAAATGTTGAATAATATGACATCACACCAACTTCCATTGTGTAAAATCTCCCTGTACAATATATTTGTACGTACGGTAGGTACCTACAATTATATTGTACCTAGGTAATTGTAGGAAATTATAGATGTTGAATTGGGAACTGTACTAATTATTTGGTTTAAGAACTTCTTTCACAAAATATGTTTTCAAAAAACAATGTTTTTTATTTATTCGTGTGAACACGTTGGTTGTTGTACTGGCAGCATATAAAGGCGCAGTTTCAACAATTCGAAATCAGTTTTAAAATAAGCTATGGTTCGATTAAGATCAGAGTTTAAAATTCACATTTGTTCAGTTTAAAGTAAACTATTGTTGGATTATTATCATCAGTTAAAAATTACTATTGTTCAAGTCAAGTCAGTTGTATATTGTTGTATAAAAACGAGATAAGAGACTCTATTATAATTTTAAAAAAATTATTAAAATTCAAATTATTATTTTTTGTTCAAATCAAAACATTCAGGTTTGGATATCATAGAGTTTTTGTTTTATTTAATTTTTTTTAAAGTGCGTGTCGTCCAATTGACATATATTTAGCAAACTTTTACTAATATTTTGTTTTTTTTTCGTGTCGAGTATCGGAATCTGTTGTAGGTTCTACAGAAAGCCATGATACCGCGACAACGGCATGGTTGATAATTTCCGAGTAGCATACATGTTATTAAAGTTTTCCATTCCGTGTGGCAATTGTGACCATGATATATGTTTTAAACGGTGAGAAAAGTGTTAAATATAAAAAATCGTTATTGCATAAAAACACGCAAATTTTATTACGAATGTTTCTCCTACGATCTGAGAGATTAAAATTTAAGTATATTTAGAATTTGAATTTAGATTTGAGTCAGGAGCAAGTCTTATAAAGAGCTTTTGTACCGCGGTCAATTTGATCAATTGTACTTCCTTTCCTTCAAAGGTGTTTCAGGATATTCCTTGACGACACCTTATCGATTTCATCTTGCTGGAGATCTGTCCATCCCAAATAATAGTATCTTTTGAGAGATAGACTTTCACATTCACACAGAACGTGAATTTCGGTGTCCTCCTATTACCTGTGAGATTGATTTTAAAATAATTTTTTAAATAAAAGTTTGTTTTTAAAATAATTTTTTACATTAATTTTTAAATACTCCGAATAGACAACGGGAGTGAATCACTTATGAATAAAGAATCAACACAGTTAATTAACCATAGGTTTGTTTAATGTTAGTACTATTTAAAGCATTAATCTTTGTGTTTCTTGGTTGAAATGTATTCTAATGAAATATTAGAGAGTTTACGTTTGGGAATTATTACGAATATCCTCTGATTTCTCATAAATGAGCTAGATTAATGACTAAACTTTCGTTGTTTTCATTATCAATTTTGTGAAGTCGACGTGTGTTTGTGTATAAGTTCAAATAACAATAATTTTAAAGCCCTTTATAATAACTTTATGTGAAAATTATATGCTTTTATGAAACGCACACACAATTAAGACGATTAAATGTGTAGAACTAAAAACGCCTTGAGCAAATTACAAAATATAATTATTATAATCATTATGTTACCCCCCAATACGTGAAGATGGATTCATCGTGAATAAATGTTAAAATCTGGTATCTCTTTTTGTTTTTATTAAATTTTTCTTAAATTAGTTTTTACATAATAAGAATTATTATTACAACATGCCTCTATATCAAATACAAACAAAAAATAATAATTAAAGTTGAAATTAAAATTGATGTTTCAACATAAATAAGATATTTTTTATATTCTCATACAAATAATTATTTACTTTAAACAAACAATATTTCATATAAAAATTAAAAAAATATTAAATTTCAAAAATTTTTTTTTTAATAAATTATTTTTGTAATTATGTTTTATTTGCTAATCTAGAATACTATTTTCGTAGTAGAATAATATACAAACTCAATAATTTTCTAGAATTATATTTATATTAATTGGTGTACTAACCATGATTATATTTTATACATATATCCACTAGGGTTTTACAGTTCAAATTAACTACACAGCATTCTATGGAAATCGTTTAATGCTAAATTTGATTTAAAATACGTACAAGTTCAGTATAAAGCGATGTAAAAACAATTATGATTATAAATTGCAAAGAAAAATTATGATTCAAGCAGTCAAGTGAGTTAAAATAAGGCATCAAAAATTTTGACGATATACAATATCTCTTATCATATACGAGTGTTAGTCATTTATATACTTCCAAATGGTATACAAAGTATAAAGAGAAACAAATATTAGAGTAGGTAATTTTAAATAATGTATTTTTTTGAGTTTCTTTATGAAAAAAAAAGTTATTGAAATTGTGAAGTTATTGAACATTTTTTGGCTTTACATATTTGTTCGATCTCTAACGGTTTCAAAGTTGGACATTTTTGTTCATTTTGCCCAAACATGGTGCGATTTTTGGGCAAAATGAACTTGCTATCTTTTTTCGTTTTTGCGATATCGTGTTTACGGACGGACAGTTACGATATCAAAACCTATATCAAATTTTTTTTTCTGCGATCAACATTTTCAACCGTTACAAAGTCAGGATTAAAGAATACCATGTTATAAATTATATACCGGGTGTAAAAATGGTCAGTTGATTTCACTCATATTGGTGTATAATTTATTTTCTGTAAATTTACCTATGATGTATTTTCCATTTTACTAATTTTAAACGACAAATTCCTCCCATTAAGGGAATTTTACTCTTAATGAGGCCTTATTCCCTGTAAGTACCCCTTTACTCTTGGAAGTATGTACCATTTATACATCTATACAAATGAATAAAATTCAAGGGTCTGTTTGTAATGTCAAAATAACAGCTTTTTACTAAATGCATATGAAAGTATATACGGTACTTATAACAAAAAACCATTTTTTAAATGTTTATCTCTCTGTCTGTTTGTTCCGACTTTCACTGGTAGATAGCTGATGTTATAAGGAGTAACTTAGGATACTTTTCTTTTTTTTTCCGCACAAACAAATTGAAACCTATGAAATTGTGAAGAAATCCGAATCTCCTGAATCTTCAGCGTCATCGAAGCGGACGGGGTACGGCTAGTATAAAATAAGAAAGTAATACAAAATAAAATCTAAAATACTCCGTAATTGATCAGGATATTATAGATTGTTATGTATTCAAGCTTCCAGGGTCGGGCTGGGCCGAAAGGGCTCGGGTGGCTCCCCAAAACGCTGGGGCCCAGAACGGGATTATAGTAGATGGGATACTATGTGAAAATAATGGAATATACAAATTATTAATTATCAACTATATATATTTTTAGGTAAATATATTTCCAATTACTTATAATGTAACAAATCAGAAGCTAGCCAATCAACATTTTTTTTAAAAGAGGAGAAGTTTCATCTAAGCTGTCAATAACTCGACTGTAAAAGCTGCTATTCTCATTATCCTTGATAAAATCCGATTCTCTGTTTAATATAATCAACGAATCCAACAGTTCTTGCCCCAATAGAGAGCGAAGTCTCGTTTTAATGCGCTTCAGCGCTGAAAATCGTCTCTCACAAGTCACTTACGTGAACGAAATTGTGAGAATTACACAATATGCAACATATAAGGTAATGGTACATGGTGATGGGCATGTTATATTGTGATACAAGTTTCCATGCACATGGTATGCAACTTTGGAAGACGTGCGAACCGCTTCGTGAAAAACACATAGCGTCCTTTGCAGTTTGGTCTAAGACATCTTCGTCATATTTTTCCTCACTCTCAGAATCTGAGTCATTTATGTCTTGCTGCCAAGGTGGAACATGCTCATCCAAAAAAGTTTTAGACAGTTCAAAACATAAATAATTTTATGAATAGATTAGATAGATATTATATTAGATTCGTTTACGATAGAATGCATCTCTTAAATAATGTCCAATGTCGTGTATTATGATACACGTCAAAATCGGTTGATTCAAGAGTTTTAATTTTACAACAAGTTTTAATTTTTCTGTATCATTTCTAAGTATGTAGGAACTATCTACTTTACATATAGGTCACAAGAGCCGGGCCCTGGGCTGTGCCCGTGGGGGGCCCGGCTGGCAAACGCCACCTCGACTATATTTGCATTTTCATGACAAGTTGAGCTTCACTTCTCAATAGACAAAATTGTTGTCAAGTATGGAGTATATTACAGTATATAGTTTTTTTCATTTATAGCAAGAGACATTTAATGGATTCATAAAACAAATACTATTCGATGTTCTTAAAGTAATGAAAACAACCATGTTATATTTAATTAAATATTCATATATTTAATAACTTTTCCCCTGATACATTGATACATAATATTTATCATAAATACATATTCATTATATATATATATATATATATATATATATATATATATATATATAAATGAATATTCATTTTAAGTATGATACATTTTCTGGTGAATTTATTCCCTAAGCATATTACATTTGTATGTCTATCACAACTGAAATACAAAAACTTTTGTTTGAATAATTTTTTGTTTGTTTCTTGTTTTACAGTAAATAGTGCTTACATTAATACATTACTTTTTTCAACGCATATTTACAGCATGAAAATACTACAAACATTTAAGATAGTTCAGTCGTAACAGTCAAAGCAAAATGTATTACAGCTATGTCAAGTTACGTATGGCAGCTATGCCATTGGACCATTTCAAGTATAAAGCCCATTACACAATGAAAAAAATAAGGTATAAGAATAAGATATAAGAAATAAAATATAAGGAATATTAGAATCCAGCATATGGCAGAACCGTTGATCAATTCACAATTCAAAAATAAGGAATAAGAAATAAGATATAGCAACAGAATTTCCGTCGCGTTGGATATCTATTCCTTATTTCTTATTCCCAGCCAATCACAATGTTATGTGGAGGATGTTATGCGCAGTCGACTCTCTGACTTACGTTTTTGGCATTTGTGCACACATCAGCAGCTGGCATTCAACCACTGTGATTGGTTGAATATTATATCTTATCGCCCATTGTGTTTTGGTCGCTGTGCTATATCTTATATCTTATATCTTATTCTCATATCTTATATATTATTCCTTATTTTTTTCATTGTGTAATGGCCTTAACATATACAGTATTTGAACATTTATGAAGCAATGTCATCTACTATGGGCCGCAAATGTCGTGCCCTTTTTTCTTCATAATTTGTATAGTGATTTTGTTCCTTTTTCATTCGGTTTTTGGGTGAAATAACTATACAATTTTCAAAAAAAGATACTTTTGAACACGCTTTTATAAGCTTGGTATGTATGCATCTATGTTTGTAACGGAATCTTTGAACCTGATTTTCACCCACTTTGCACACTTATCAAGGACCGATGATAAAACAAGAATTTAATAAGTCTGTACCATTATTCTGACCAGAATTTTCAGGATTTCCGATTTTTAATATTATCCGATGACACGGTAGTGTCTCTGTAGTCTTTCACGGTAGTGTTACTTTTTTAGTCTTTATCAAGACTTAAGTCTTTATCAAGACTAAAAAAGGAAAAATAATTAATAGTTTAAAAAAACTAAAAAACACTCTTTTATAGCTAGCCGAACTAAAAAGTAGATAATAATTTTGAAATATGGAGAGTTCGTTCTATAACGATTTAAACTTCACTGGTTTATTTTAGTTAAATAAAAAATTTCTAATCATTTTAAAATAAGAATTAAGTTATCAACAAAATAATTAAATTGATTGTACAAATTTAGATCAAGGAAAGAGTGGCGTTAAATTTTTGAAAAAATTCATCATGTAGTAGCTACGTAGACAAATTTTCTCACGCAAATTTTCTCAGAACATTAAAACTTTAAAGTTGTAAATATTTATGTTAAGTTTCGGAAACACAGTTTCTTTCAAACAAAATTTAAAAAAAAAATTAAAAATAATCGATACGCAGGAACTGCGTCAATATAGCGAATTTACTCAGAATAAATACATCACTTCTTTTTTTTTTTGAAATAAATTTTAATTAACTTTTATCTAATTAATATCCATGGCAACCTGTAATCTCTAGTGTGCTACAGACACATATATAAATAAATAAATTTTCGTATCTGATATGCTTTTGGTATTTCAAAGGTCAAGTTCGTTAATGAACCAGTCAAGGATCGATCAAGGTTAAGGAGTGTTAAGAGATAGAAGAAAACATAAAAAATGGAAAATTTCTTTTAATATTAGAAAAATGCATTTAAATGCATTAAAAATAAATATTAAAAATTTATTTACTGCAATTCACTTAACTTTACGCCCTCAATATTTTTCCATTTTACTAATATTAAGAGAGAAATTCAAATTGTTTTCTTATGGTAGGTTGTGTGACTGCTGTCGACTTTAATAAGAACCATGCTGATATTCATTTGGAGTTTGTGAAAGAAAACTGCAGAAAACCTTCACAAACAAAGCCAGTTACTTTCGTTCTTTTCTATACGCCGTCCGTTTAGTCAATTAATCGCCCTTTAACTTTTTTTTTAAATTAATTTAATTGACAAACTTTATCCGATTTCCCAGTAGAGCGCCCTTAACAGCTCGAACACTTGGACTTCCAAAACTATATAGTCACCGATAAAAATACATTTTTTACGAAAGATTTAAAAATTTGTTTGAGCCATTTGTTATTTTTAAATGTTATGAATTTAATGAATGGCAATTTTTTATATCAAATCATTGCTCGTTATTTATTTTCGGAGGTAAGAAATATCCTGTCTAGTAGAAGGTAGTCTGACATATCATGGTTAATCGGTTTTAGATAAGATCATTGTTACACATATAGCAAAAATGTTTCCTTATGATAAAATTTACATTGGATGAATGTTTATCACCACTCCGTATATTTACTAGATATTGTACTTAGAAAATATGGATTGTATAAACCATAGAGAATCAATGTCAGTCACGGAAACAAGATGGTGGGCAGGGTGGATAATAGGAACAGATAAACCGATCAATTCATGGAAACATTTGTGGTTTTGATATATATATATATTTGATGTATGATTGGTGTACGCACGTATCTGTTAGTTTAATAAGACCTATACATAGATATACTCGTACAAGACTATTCATACTAAAGTCATATATCATCGTCTATCTCTGTAGTCTTAAAAATAATACAAAATATTTTATGACAGCTCTATGTATGATATTTTCTTGATTTCATAACAAAAATAATAATAATATTAATAATAACATTTTATTTTACATGGCATTCGAATTATTGTGACTATTCGAATCATTAAATTTACTTTGATATATTCTATATAGACAAATAATGAAAGAGGGGGGTGTCAAAAGAAATAGATTACTTTTAAGACAACATATAATATAAAGATTATTAAAATAATCAAAGAGAACTCTAGGTTTTTGGAAATTAAATTTCAAATTTTGCCCCAATTTCTAGAACAATTATTTGTATTTTATAAATACGTATTTCGACTACAAGTTAGTCATCATCAGTATGAATTAGCTAATCGTAACTATCTCTCGGATATGGAGTCAGAGATATGCTGCTCGTTGCTAATTTGGTGCGTGTCTCACAATAATATTAAAAAAAGTTTTGTCTTTTATATGATCTGACTGAGGTAGTACCTGTGAAGTATTATTTGAGTTGACTGACCAATTAAGGGATTAAGTGTGTGTAGAGTGCAACCCATTTATTGGCGGTAATCTTCTCTGACCATGTGGTGTTGTTTTTGTCAATAAGGTGAGGGTGTTGATCGAAGCTAACCTTGATATTCAGGTATAACATTTTTTTGAAAATGGTTTAATTTTATTAAATCAGAATTTGGAATTGGGCCTAAATTCATTACCTGTTTTCTTAATCTGTGTATGTAGATACTTTCGTATGCATCTAATTCTGTCGGCTTTTGTACGGATTTTAGTAGGGATGGTTACCGCTAATAAATGGGTTGAACTCTTCACACACTTAATACCTTAATTGGTCAGGCAACTCAAATAATTCTTCAGGTACTACTTCAGTCAGATCATATAAAAGACAAAACTTTTTTTCATATTATTGTGAGACATGCACCAAATTAGCAACGAGCAACATATCTCTGACTCCATATCCCAGTGATAGTTACGATTAGCTAATTCATACTGACGATGACTACCTTGTAGTTGAAATACGTATTTATAAAATACAAATAATTGGTCTAGGAATTGGGGCAAAATTTGAAACTTATCAATATATATTAGTTTAACGCATTTATCTGGACGGATCTTTCCATTTCCAAACAAACTGTTTTTTGAAAGAAGGGTGATTTTTTTATTTTATACTTCTTTTGACGCGTTATGAGAATTCGATCAGAGTTTGGCAGACATTCAGTAATAAATACTCGTTTGTATCTTACAGTGTACAGACAAAATGTATGTATACATACCGGTTGTGTAGTTTACATCTTCGCATAGTAGATCTCCCATGAGTATGAGAGAGTACATATGAATACATTAAGCAATGTGTATGAGAAGGAGGTCTTATAGATTTGTTTTGTTATTATTATTACATGTTATAGCATACTGAAGTCTGAACAACAGAACAAATCTTAACAACAGATCTGTTCACTTAAAAATACCTCATACAATCACACAACAGTTTAACTTTAAGTAAGAAAACAAACCAATAAGACCTCCTTCTCATACACATTGCTTAATGTATACATATCATACTCGTGGGAGATCTACTATGCGAAGATGTAAACTAAACAACCGGTATATTAGACGTTTAAACAAAATAGACCAAACAGAAATCACATAGGCAGTGTGACCCCACTCCAGCGGAACATAATTTATAAGACAGTATTATACATTATTGGCTATCCTGCTCATTTGTACAGCAACAGAACAGGATAGTATATGCTATTTAAAATGGACAATTTTCAATAGAGTATACAGTTTTGGACATAATTTCTTTTCTTCAAAAAACTACCTAAATATTGAAATATCTCGGAAAACACTCGGAGATATCGAAAAAATAGTCGTCGATTATTTTGTTGGAAATCAAAATAGACAATGGAATTTATGTACCACATCTCACAGAAATTTGAGAGGCCTTGAAAATTTTGTGGATCTGCCATGTTAACGCTGAATTTAACATTTTCGGACCTAAAATGTGAAAAATCTCGGAAACGCAAAAAAAGGAATACATGCACTATGTTTCATGACGATAGCTCGACCTTTTTTTTTTACTTTAAACATTTTTGTTCTCGGTTGATTGGTTTGAATTGTGACGAAACGTAAAGATTTTCAATAAACAAATTTTCGTCTATGCAAACTTTTGTTTTTGGACTTTTTTTACTACTATATCATTTTATCAAACTTCTGTGCCTTAATACCAGCGTTGACCTTATTTAATATATTTATAATTGAAAAAAAGTATAACAAGTACAAACATATTTTTTTTCTATACACCAAAAATTCGTATAAATAAAGTCTGTAACTGAATTAAAGTATATAATGTACACCCATTCCCGGTAGTTGGTTTGTTATAAAAGTTTGTTTTCAAAAAAGTTTGTTATCAAAAACTTTTGTCCATAACATCTTTTCGAAAGCTTACACGCATTAACAAAAAAACTTATCCCAATTTAGGAGACGATAGATAGTACGTTCCATATAGAAATTACGTATAATCACTTTTTACATGTATATAGTTTTCTATATGAAATTTCAAATTCGCCCTAATACCTAGATCAGTTTTTTTATTATAAATACGTATGTCGACTACAAAGTAGTCATCATCAGTATAAATTAGGTAGCCGTAATTTACTTTTTGACAATTAGAAATAGATAGAAAATTGAGATCAATAGACAAAAATATAAATAAATAAAAAAATTAAACAAAATAAATTAAAATGTAATAAATTTTATTGAAATTACTCTCGTTAAAATTGTTTTCATTCGATTTACTCTTGTTAACATCACTCTTATTAAAATTTCTCTTATATTATCTCAGGATATGTTATGTGTTGCTAATTTGGTGATAGTTTCACCCAATTAGAGTTCTCATTAATTATCATTTGATAATGTAATCTTTTCTTAATGAGTTAAAGTTATATTCATTGACTTTTATGTTACCCGACCGCAATTTGGTTCCATCCATCACTTCGAGATTGGTCACTAGACTTGTAAAATGGTGTCGTAGACATGTGGTCTGAATATGAGCACACTGTAATGGATAAATCTCTAAAATAAGAATTATCGTTACACTTAGTTCTTATACAATTTCCTGTTGAGATTATTCGAAAAATCAACGTTTTACAGAAAGCGTAAGCTATACAGACCAAAAAACCCATCATATAAAGGGAGGTCGAATCATGGCAAGTAGGCCTTTCTGGGCCTTTATCACTGACCCCTTAAGTACAACAAATTGTCTCTAGACTAGTAATTGGGCGGTTGTGTGACTGCATCCAACTTTGTTAGGAACTATTCTGATATTCATCTGGAGTTTGTGAAAGAAAACTGCAGAAAACAGCAACACAGCAGCTTCACAAGCATATCCGGATTACGGTTGTTTTTCTCCATACGCCGACAGTTTAGTCACTTAACCACCCCATTCAACAACCTCCCAGTTCCGAGTAGAGTTCTTTAAACAACTAGACCACTCGGAATGGTTGCCGGCCTACCTAAATCCTGATGACAGTGCAATAATATGACAACGACTGGATTGGCTAATGATTAAATTCGAAGTAGAATTTAAAAATGTGGTGGAAGCGTTACTAAAGATAAAGAAAGTTTTCAGTCTTTATATAGTTTTGAAAAAATCTGAAATACATACTTTCATAAGTATGTAGCTAACTTGAGAGCAAAAAATTATGAGAAAATTTTTTTTTTTTTTTTTTTTTTAGCATCCTAATTTTAACTATTATCAGTTCTAATAAGAACTATGAATAGAGTGATCACAAGATAAAAATCGTGAATTGTGTCTACCCAATGGAAGACACAAGAATGAAGAATTATATACTAAAATTATTTAAGTACATTTATCACTAAAATGTCAAATAAATCTATATTTTAATTCTAAGATATTAAGTTTATTTAGTCTGTTTAAGGTCTTACTATTGTCAAGAAGATTAAGCACATACACATTTGGATGCGTTTCTAAACGATACATATAGTTTTCACTAAATCGCACTATTTCTTCACGCACTGTAGACACATTTAAACTACGATGTAGGTCATCGTTTCGAACGTACCATGGTGAATCACTTATCGCACGCAGCACTTTAGACTGAAAACGCTGTAAAATCTCAATGTTACTCACACTTGCAGTACCCCACAATTGAATGCCATATGTCCATATAGGTTTCAAAATGCTTTTATACACTAATAACTTATTTTCGAGGGATAATTTAGAGTTACGATTAAGCAACCAGAAATATTTATTGAATTGAATATTTAATTGTTTTCTTTTGGCCCATATATGCTTTCGCCAAGTTAAACGTTTATCCAGATGCATACCCAGATATTTGACATCTTCGTTTTGTGGAAGTATCGCGTTATTTAAGGTTACTGGTGGACAGATTCCCCTGCGTAATGTGAAGGTAACTTGGACCGATTTATTTGTATTAGCACGAATCCGCCACTTATGCAGCCATTGCTGAATTTGGTTTAAACTTAATTGAAGTTTTTCCGATGCTACATTTGGATCCGAATCTGATACTAGGATTGCAGTATCATCTGCAAAAGTAGCAGTAATGTTTTCATCGTTCACTGGCAGATCTAGTGTATAAATAAGATACAAAATTGGAGCTAAAACGCTTCCCTGGGGAACTCCGGCAAAAATAGGATGTATATCAGACAGTTCATTTTGAAATCTTACTTGATAATATCTGTCAGTTAAATATGATTTTAAAATGAGATAATACGAATCTGGAATGTTCTTTTTCAATTTATATAATAATCCAGGATACCATACTTTGTCGAAAGCTTGACTGATGTCAAGAAACGCTGCCGTACAATATTTTTTCTCTTGAAAAGTATTGTTAATGCCACTGACAACTCGGTGAACTTGTTCGATCGTTGAATGTTTGGATCTAAAACCAAATTGATGATCAGGAACAAGATTGGATTCTTCCAAAATTGGTAAAAACCTCCTTAGAAATAATTTTTCGAAAATTTTAGATAGTAACGGTAGGAGACTTATTGGTCTGTAGGATGTAACATCATTTATAGGCTTTCCTGGTTTAAGTATCATGATAATCTGCGATACTTTCCAGATTTGAGGAAAATATTTTAGGCGCAGTATGGAATTAAAGATAGTACACATCATGATAATACCTTTTTTTGGCAACTCTCGAAGAATTCGGGCAGTTACAAGATCATAGCCGGGAGCCTTTTTATTATTGATATTCCAAATGACCGATTTGATTTCTTTAGGTGAAAAGGAAACAATAGGGAGGGATAACTGTAAGGGAGCATCCAGAAAAAGGTCTTCTTCTTCATTTAAGTTTTCTCCAGGATTTGGCTGAAAGATTTCGGATAAACTGTCAGAAAACAAATCAGCTTTTTCTTTAGAACTTTTAGCCCAGCTGCCATTAACACGACGAAGAGGTGGTATAGGCTTTTGAGGTTGTTTACAGCGCCTAGTAGCTTTCCAGAGTGAATAGTCTGCAGCATCTGTTGGTGATAAATTTTTGAGGTAGTCTTGGATAGCTTCTTGTTTTAGTTTCTCCAACAGTCGTTTTAAGTTTTGAGCAGCCCTGTTGAATGCGTTTTTATCTCTAGCGTACCTTGTTTGCTGCCAATTTCTTCTCAATCTCCGCTTTTCTAGAATTAAATTCCGTACAGCATCGGATTGAGTAGTGTTAACTCTGCTCTTGTTACAAATTGTAGGCGTTGATTTAAATGCAGCTGATTGTAAAGTTTGTGTAAAATCTACTACCGCTATTTCAAGTTCCTCTTCTGTTTTTATAGGCTTTTGTAGAACTATATTTGTGTCCATGTAGTCTCTAAAATAATCCCAGTCTGTATATTTATTGAAAAGACATGGAGGTATATCTTTTTCAATAAGTTGCGTATTTATGGTGAGTAGCACAGGGGAGTGATCTGAAGATAATTCATCGCAGGAAGTGATTTTTAAGTATCTACGTGACATATTTTTAGTTATGAATATATCTAATAGATCTGGAATTTTATTAGGATCCGATGGCCAATATGTAGGTTCTCCAGTTGAAATATGGTCTAGACCTTTAGATTCTATAGCTTTATACAAGTTCCTACCCTTGGGGTTTATGAGTCGTGAGCCCCAGTGGGTATGCTTGGCATTATAGTCTCCGCCAGAAATGAATCTATGGCCAAGAGTGTCAAAAAAATCTTGAAAATTTACCTGATTTATTGCATGTCTTGGGGGACAGTAAACGGCAGAAAACGTCAATGGACCAATCCAATCTTCTACCACTACACTTGTAGCTTGAAGATATTCGGTACAGTTGCTAACTGTTACATGATGTTTCAAGCTATTTTTTATTATAATAGCGGTTCCACCTTGAGATCGACCACTTGGATGTTTCGTGTCGTAGACAGTAAAGTTTCGTATAGCCAGATAGCTTCTGTCCGTAAATCGGGTTTCAGATATAAGCGCAACATCTATGTTACGGTGTTCGAGGAAAGTTTCAAATTCTAAACGGCGGTTTATTAAACCATTTGCATTCCATAAGACAACATTTATTGAATGGACCATTATTTCATTTTAGAAACAAGGGCAGTCAAGAGATTGACCATTATGGTATTTTGTTTCATAACATCACGAAACATATCTTTTAATTCAATAAATGATTGTTTCATGAATATAATAAAATCGTCATTACTTTTTTCGTTATCAGTGGCGGCATCAACACTAATAGTGGGTTTTTGGTTACGAACTGCTTGTGCAAAACTAAAGTTTTGTTTGATGTAGTTGGGAGTTGGAGCACGAGAGTTAGAGTCTTCTGCTTGTTTTTTTCTGAGTGTGGGAAATCTTTTATGAAGGAGTTTTTTATACACTTCACAACCCCTATAATTTGCTGGGTGATTTTCACCACAGTTCACACAAACCGCTGGCACATCACGATTTTTATTACACGCACTGGTGCGATGGTTTTCGGTACACTTAACGCAACGATATGTGCGTCCACAATTATTCTGGGTATGTCCGAATCTTTGGCACTTTTTGCATTGAGGCACTTCTCGTTTTTTATTTGGTGGCTCAAACTTGACGATTTTGTTACCAAGTTTTGTCACTTCGTAAATTTGTTTGTTGTTTTCATTTGGCTTTAAATCAATGAAAAACATTGGTAGAGGTGCTTTAGTTTTGGCATGTTTAATATTTGCCACGTTTTCCACAACATAACCAAGATCCACAAGGTCGGTTGTTATATCCTCCTGAGTTGTGGTATGGTGAACGTTTCTTAGAACGACGCGGAAGGGCCTCTCTTGCTTCAGCCTATGAGTGTAATAACTCACGCTCCTAAGGTTGAAGTATTTTATTATATCCCTGTAAGTTGGAATATCGACAGGAGTAATCTTAATCTGGTTGTTCAGAACCTTGCACATATACTTATTTTTAAAGCCAGTTGATGTCAAGTCTTTTTCAAATTCTGTGAAGTTGAGTACATTACACACGAAAATTGATTGTACTTGATCTTTTTTCTCGCTAACGGCTGTTGAAGTTTTATTTTCTGGCGGTTGAGGAAGATTTTGCAGAACTTCAAAGCGGTTCGTAATTAGTACTGGACCTTGAGGAGTTCCTTTCTGCCGTACTCTCCTCTCTTCTGCATCTGGACTTCTTTTCTTTTTTCTTGATTCAACAATGGTAAAGTCATTACCTTGCCATTCTGGATGATTATTTTTTCTGGAATTTATTTCGGAGATATTATTTTCTTGTACCTTAGAACTAGAAGGATTTTCTTTTGTTGGCGTTATTGAAGCCATTTCTAGACTGTCTGGCACAGATGATTGAGAAGATACACTTAGTCTTCGGATAGCATTTTGTTTCTCAATCTCAAACTTTTCAGTTTGGCTCATATAATTGCTTATATTGTCTTTGAGTTTTATGACAGGTGCATTAGCACTAGCGCTTTCAGCATCTATAACTTCATCAAGCACGGATTTTCCCTCGATCGGTAGATATATTGGACGATATCTTAAAATATGTTTTGAACCGTCACTGGAATCTTGCATTACATTAGATTACACAATATTGAATTACACTTAGTATAATATAATGAACACATTGCAATTTTCATTTTATAAAAAATAAATTTTTGATGACTCTGCACGTCAATGTCAATGACACAATTTTTATTGTTGTAAACTTGCAAATAATATTTGAATTGAATTTTTCGCAACAAAGACACTATTCACTGTTTTTTTAACAAAAATTTGCACATCTACGTTTGACTGCATTCGAACGACGACTGAGACGACATGTATCCCTAAACAGGTAATAGCTAATACCTATATGAAACCTATATGAGAAAATTAATTCTGAAAGCGTTAACGATTAGGAAGGTTTAAATTTAACAAAAAGTGACCCCCCCTTCCCACTATCGCTTTAACAATTAACTAATTCAGTTTTTTTGTACGTGCGTTGCATTATACTAATAAAGGCATGTTTTTATTGAAAATACACTTTTTAAATCCGGTTTATATATACCAGGGTGTATTAAGTCTAGTTCCGACTTCGTAACGGTTGTCTGTCTGTCAACTCGATAACTTAAGAACGAAAAGAGATAACGAACTGAAATTTTGTTTTTTTGTTCTAGAGCTATATAGTCAGTTCAAGTTCGTGAATGGGTACAATCGGATCATATTTGGGCAAAATGGGCAAAACTATCTAAAGCTGTTCTAGAGCAAAAAAGTACCGTCAAGTTTGTTAATGGATATGATTGAAATATGTATCCTCCTTCCAGGGGGAATATATATATATATATATACATGTATATATATATATATATATATATATATATATATATATATATATACGAGATAGAGAAAAAAACAAACAAAAAATCATCCTCATTTTAAAATAAACAACTTTTGTATGAACGTAATTTTTTCTCATAAACGCAATAGATTTTTCATAATTTGTACCCCAACATTGCCGCGACAGGAGAAATATATCCATTTTTGAATCCGTATAAGATAGAAAAACATTTTAGCTGCTTCAACTTAGCGAATTTCCTTAATACATAAATCACTTTCTAGCGGTCATAATTTTAGTCTGATCAAAATGAAATATCGTATCTGATTTTAGTATTTGCGAGGCCAATTTTATTAATAAATGGCATACGTCAAAGGGAATTGGGGACATAAGAATCTTAATATTAGAACAATCGAAAAATGCGTAAGGAATAAAGTTGTAGAAAATCATGTTTGCTACAATTCATCACCTTGTCATTTTTGCTCAAACTCTAATGTGTACAGAGATATTGAGGAGTTTAATTTTTAATCTTAAACCGTCAATATTTCTGTAAATATTAGGATAACAGAAAAAATGATAAGAAACTAAATTACAGTAAAACTTAGTACCTACAACTTTACTTTTTATAATTTCTAGATTTTTCGAATATTAAGGGAGATATGTTAAATTTTGTGTTTCCCCCTCTCTCTAAACCCCCCCCTTGTTCGATTTTACCCATTAACGAATTTGACCTTTTAAATACCAAAAGCGCCTCGAATACCAAATTTCATTCCAATCAGATCAAAACTGTGACCGCTAGAATGATTACAGACACATAGCTCTATTTCCTTTCAGGAAATACGCTAAAAACCCTTTTCTAATAAGATTACCACCTCCAAGCAACTTTTTATGTCTTGTATGTACTTGAAATGTTTTGGACACGGATATATACCTAAATTATCTATACGACTAGTTGAAACTTTTTGAAAATTCAACAGTACAGTATATGTTATTGCCCTAAGTACCATTATTAAATAAAACTAAACTAATCAAATCCACCACAATAACTTTATTATCTTTGAAAATGAACATGAACTCTCTACGGAAGTCCCTTTTTACCAATAAATGTAGCTGATATTTTAACAGCCTAGATTCACACATGTTTAAATTTGATAATAACACATAAGAAAGTTTTATTTCCTCCCACGGGTATTTACAATATTATTATTTACATGTGACAATGTTTTCGAAATGTAAGGGAGCATCACTACATTAATATCCATTAATAATTACAACTTTTATTTTATGTAAATCCAATTTTGTATTTTCACAAAATATGAATATTATTTTAAAATGTATTTTACAAACTTTCACATGCATTATTTTCACTAGTATATTTCTGAAACAAATTAAAACTAAGTTCATTGTGAGAATGCTTTTTATAGCTCTATTATATGTTTTTAAGAAATGGAAAAGCTAAGAGGGTAAAACGGTAAGACCCAGAATTCATTGGCATCAGTTTATAACAGATGGTTGATGATAATGATGAGAGTGTCATGTCTACAGACGTTGAAAAACATGTCTTTAAGACATGTGTTTCCAGACATAGACGTGGTTTGTCTTTGCCATGCATCGGATTTACCGTTTGCTCGATTATTTGATATCCTGTGCGTTTCCTTGCAGTTATAGATTTAATCCGTCGGTTATTGACTGTCTTCAGTTTTAGCGAATTTTCTCCAAAGGAAATGCAGCTATTGTTTTTTTACCAATGTTGCAATTTCGTAAAACTTTTTTCATATGTCCAACGATCCTACCTACTAGATGTCAAAAATCACTATCGTTAAAATTTTTATATATGTATATATATATATATATATATCAAAATATATATGTACATAAAAGTTTATGTATCTGTGGACTCTCTACCGGTCACAGTTTTATTCCAATTGGAATGAAATTTGTTATTTGAAAGTTCGTTCATGGGTAAAATCGGACGAGGGAAAAGAGGGGTTTAGTGGGAGGGCAAAACACAAAATTTGACTATCTCCCTTAATATTTGAAAAATCGGAAAATTTATCAAGAGTTAAGTTGTAGGTACTAAGTTTTACTGTAATTTTGTTTCTTATCATTTTTCTGTTACACTAATATTTACAGAAATATTTACAATTAAAGATTGAAAGTTAAAATTCTAAATATCTCTGTTCACATTAGAGTTTGCTAAAAATGATCGAGTAATGAATTGTAGCAAACATGATTTTCTACAACTTTATTCCTTATACATTTTTCGATTATTCGAATATTAAGAGAGATATTTAATAATTTGATTTTGTTTGACATGAATACATGAATTATATTATATTGCAAAAAATTTTGATTGTCGTTTCCATCGTAACTATAATCTATAATCGTTATACATGATTCTATTTTGGCAAATAGAACTAAATAAATATAATTTTTGCAAATACTAAAGTCATATCAGATACTATATTGCATTTTGATCACACTAAAATTATGACCGCTGAGAGTGATTTATGTATTCTAAGGAAATTCGCTAAGATGACGCAGCTCCTGCCTAACGCCTTTTTTTAGTCTTGAGATATTCAAATTAGAAATCCTATTGTAATTATATCTTATAACTAAATTTTAATAAAGCAAGGTTCCGATTTCTGAGATTTGGGTACGGAACCCTACTTGCCGTTATATACTAATACGAAAAGGTTATTACAATACATAAAATTACCAAATAATTTATTTTTATATCTATAGTAACGAGTAACGAATGCTTAAAAACGAATATTATAACTAATTAGAATCCGAAACTAATAGCACTATTCTTACAGTATCAACAAATACACGTGGTGACATTTACTTAATCCCTAAATTAAATTTTAACATATAATAGCATTATGTTTCCTCTTAACTAACGAAAATAACGAGCAAACAAATATAATATCACGGCGACAGATGGATACCAAGAATAAATATCCTATTCAAATTACAACAATGCGACTGATTAGAAATTACTAACTCAAACCGTTTATTGTATTGAATGGGTCGTTCGTTACTTGACGAAAATCCATTATAATTATTAAATAAAACTAATATTTGAGATTTTGTTATAGAAAATTTTAAATATTCGTTTTATTTAATAATTAAATAATTGAAAAAAAAAGTTGAAATGAATTACATATTTATCGCCGCACCAAAAATGATTTACATTTAATATTAACAACCTTTATACAAAAAAAAAGAGTGGGTTGTATACATCTTTTGTTGGTACTTGCCGCCAGGGGTACATTTCAAAAAATAATTAATAAAAATATAATATTTAGTTATTACTAAAAATAATCAAACAAAAAAATAACTAGAATCTTACCAGCTCGAAACTTGATCACTTTTCTTTTTAATCGAATACTCGAACGGAATCACATCGGAGTTCGCAATTTAATAAATAAAAATTCAGACGAGGATTGAGCGACTGTTATTTGGAGGTATTCTATACAAGTTCATCTAAAATACAAGTATTGTTTAAACTTCTTAATCTAATTTAATCTAGAGCACGGTAGTGTGTAAGGCCGAGATTTAAGGGAGACATTCGGACTTTTCACTACAGTGCTATTACTACACCTTAATTTAGAGTCGTTTGTTAGATGCTGTATCTTCTGAACGAAAAGAGCTACAGTGTTGATATTTCGAATATAGATACTTTACGGAATTATAAGAAACAGTTTTTTCAATCAACGATAACGAATTAACCGTTAAAAAGTTATTTCACTTCAAAAACGCAAAATTCGCGGGAATGCCTACAATTCTTGGTAACTAATAGATCAATATTCTACGATACTTCCAGATATGCTCTAAAGTTGATATTTGGCATGTAGGTAACTGTAGTACCCAAACCGACGGGAAAATTGCGAAAACTGGAAATTTGTATCGGAAAAAAGGCAATTTTTACAATTTTCGTTTTAATTAAATTAGCATTAGAACGCATATATTTATCTTATTCGTTGATATTTTTATAGAGTCCTATCTGATTGGATGACACTTAGGTATTTAAATATTGATTGTATTAGACCATTAAAAACTCAACCACCATGTAGAAAACAAACTGAAATATATTATCACTAAAAATTTCTTTAACCTATAGTAGTGAATTGGCTTGTTGTATACAGCAGTTGACGTATAGCATTTAAAAGTTAAGCAACGTTGGTTAAAATCAGTAATTGGATGGGTGAACATTGTGAACAGATGTTTTTTTTAATTTTGTAATAAACATTAATTAATATTATCATTTTAACTTTTTTATTATATTTTGCATTGATCAATTATTATTTATTAACTTCAATTGTTTCAGTGCAACCCCCCGGAAAATTGGAAAAACATACTCCAAAATTACGTTCTTCTTTTTTATAAATGCTAGAAAGATAGAATTTTCACTAATCGACCCGAAATAACGTCAAATTAACAGAATATTTTGAAAAATTTCATTACCTATATCGCAACCACACCGAAAATGGGGAAAACATCCCTAAAACTGACCTTTTCACTTCTATTCATGATAGAAAGATCGGGTTTTTTCCATTTGACGTGGAACAGGTTCAAGCTAACAGAATTATTTGAAAAAAGTAAATTTTTCCATTACAACCCTTCGCAATCGGGAAAAACACCCGTAAAACAACCCCGTTCCTTCTATTCATGCTAGAAAGATGAGGTTTTTTGCATTTGACACTAAATAGTTACAAATTAGTAAGTTTATTCGAAAAATTTAAAATTTTTCATTACAACCTCCCGGAAAATCGAAAAACACCCCCCAAAATTACGTTTTTCAGTTCTTTACATACTGAAATGATGGAATTTTCACCAATTGACCCGACATAAAGTCAAGTTAACAGAATACTTTAAAAAATTTCATTTCCTACATCGCAAATCAACCTCCCCCTCCCGAAAATAAGGAAAACAACCGTAAAATTGCCATTTCACTTCAATTCTAGTTAGAGAGACGGGATTTTCATTTTAAAGTCAAATTAACAGATTACTTTAAAAAATTTCATTATCTACATGGGAAACCTCCGAAAATGGGAAAACACCCCTTAAACTGCCTTTTTCACTTCTATTAATGATAGATAGATCAGGTTTTTTTCATTCGACATGGACCGGGTTTAAAATAGTAGGACTATTTTAAAAACGTAAATTTTTCTATCGTTACCCTTCGAAAATGGGATAAACACCCATAAAACTACCCGTTTTCTTGTATACATGCTAGGAAGATGGAGTTTTTTATATTCGAAGCTAAAAAGCTACAAATTAAGAAGGTTATTCAAAAAACTTACATCGCTTCCTCCTAAAAAAAATATGAAAAGCACCCCCGAAGCTACCCATTTAACTTCTATTCATGGCAGAAAGATGGGATTTTCACCAATCGACTCAAAATAAAGTCAAATTAACAGAATACCACGAAAATTTTATAACCTACACCGCAATCTCCAAAAAGAGGAAAAACACCCCTAAAACTGCCCTTTTCACTTCTTTTCATGTTAGAAAGAACGGGTTTTTTTTATTCAACGTGGAACTGGATTAAATTCACAGGATTATTTTATTAGAGTAAATTTTCCAATCGCAACCATTCACAAATGGAAAAAACACCCCTAAAAGCACCCATTTTCTTCTATACATGCTAGAAAGATGTGGTTTCTTGCATTCGACGCTTAATAGCTACAAATTAAGAAGATAATTAGAAAAACTTAAAACTTTTCCTCACCACCCCCTAAAAAGATTGGAAAACAACCCCCTAAAGTTCCATTCATGGTAGAAAGATGGGGTTTTTTGCATTTGGTGGATAATTTCTAAGACATTTCTTTTATACTATTGGTCAATACCTAACATATATGAGATTCTATACAATAAACATACAAGTGTTACACATTTAATTGTTTTATCTCAGAACTCCGTCATTTATGAACCGATTTAGAATTTTTTGTTTTAAAGGGTTTGATTTCTCATTGCCACCATTATTATATAACAACCATACAATATTGATGTTTAAGCCTTTCAAAAAGCGAGCAGAGCCAGTTGACGTTACATAACGCGAAGCGGTCTCCTTTGTATATGTGAAGAATAACAAAACGCGTAGGGTTTTGTGCGAAGCCTTGGGCTTCGTATATTTAAGCCTTACAAAAAGAATTGATATCCGACCAAAAACATAAATGTAAGAAAGGGCCGAGTTTTCGGGAAAATCCTTAATGTAATAGTTCCTTCTTAAAAAGTGATGATATGAGAGTAAGGACCGAGCTATTTACAAAGTAAATAGCTCTAGACTTTACATAATAGTTCCTTCTTAAAAAGTGATGATATGGAAGAAAGGACCGAGATATTTACAAAGTAAATAGCTCTAGACTTCAGATAATAGTTGCTCTTTGAAAAGTGATGATATCCCATTAAAGAGCCGAGCTATTTATAAAGTAAATAGCTCGGTAAACTATTAACTAAAAAAATTAATGAGGGGTAAATTGAATTAATGTAAGAAAAAATTTTGTTGAAATTTATTTCATAAGTTTTCCCTTAGTATGTTTTTAAAATTTTATAACGCGGCAAGTTTTATAATATTTGAAATCATCAGAAAAAAAAACTTGCCGCGTTATATAAAATTTTAAAAACATACTAAGGGAAAACTTATGAAATAAATTTCAACAAAATTTTTTCTTACATTTAATCAATTTACCCCTCATTAATTTTTTTAGTTAATAGTTTACCGAGCTATTTACTTTGTAAATAGCTCGGCTCTTTAATGGGATATCATCACTTTTCAAAGAGCAACTATTATCTGAAGTCTAGAGCTATTTACTTTGTAAATAGCTCGGTCCTTTCTTCCATATCATCACTTTTTAAGAAGGAACTATTATGTAAAGTCTAGAGCTATTTACTTTGTAAATAGCTCGGTCCTTACTCTCATATCATCACTTTTTAAGAAGGAACTATTACATTAAGGATTTTCCCGAAAACTCGGCCCTTTCTTACATTTATGTTTTTGGTCGGATTTATTTTACAATTCAATAGTTAGGACTGATTTTATTTATTATTTCACGTAATTTCGAATAAATATATTACTATTCAATTGCACCTAAAATCCATACCTTCAGTTGAAGGTAATTCATTTTTGTTATATTGTTATTAATTCGTAAGAATAGTTAATCGTCACAATCCGGTGACAATTTATTTTACATGTTATTTTCAAACTTATTAGTTAACCGTTTCTATGCGTTTAATTTAAGTTTAATTTTGGCTCAAGAATCGTTAGTGTTTTTTTATGGTATCTCACCTGAATTACAAGTTGACTGCAGTTTTTGGAAACCTAATTTACTCGTTTTATAATTAGCAGATTATGCTGTAAAATTCTAATGTATGGAGTGTGAGTTTAATTATATTTTTCTAATTTCCATATTCCATACATTACTTCAGCTAACTGCACTTCTTGTTTTTTCTTCAAGTTTAATAATTATTAGTCTAGTGTGTTAAATTCTTTAAACGCATGGAGACTGCATACGTTGATTCGGTGATAAACATTTAGTGTAATTCAAAATACTTATATAATTTGTTTGCACGGGCATATCTATTTGTATCTGCTAAAAAATAGGTATGTTTTAATTTTTCAACCAATCAAACCTTATTAGGTCTGTTTTATACAATCGACCGTTACAGTGGTGTAACAGATTTAAAATTTTGTAAATTATTAATTCTTGGTTTATATAAACGTTGTTTTTTTTTTTTAATTTTAAGTTCTTGATTCTTCCTGATTAAATCTTTTCAGAGATTCACACTTCAGGGTACAATTAACATCCTTCTCAGCCATAGTAGAAATCGGGAGCCCAGGATTATTACAACACTACCAAGGCTGCTTCCACATATATGGTTTCACTTACGAACACTTTTCGCTCTGTTGTCTTTTTCCACTAATCAAATTCTCAAGTTTTAATTTGAATACCGTTGGATAATATACGTTATCTTGGTTAGTTTCTTTTTTTATTAATTATTCCATCACATTATTTCATTTCTTTAATATTACCACGGATATATTTTTTACAGGGTGTGGTCGGAGGACACCAGTCAGGAACGAAGTTCGTTACGCTTTTTCTTCAAGTCCGAATGTTATTCGAAATAAATTCGTTAAACTTTTATTATTCACGTCTAACCTAACCAACTAAACTCATTAAATTAAAATGCGCTTGCAACACCGTACACGTGATAGAAGTGAAAATTTAAAAAATAGACAAAATACAACGATATATAACGTTTTATAGTGGGCTAGTATAGTTTATAGTTTCTATGGAAATGTCAATCAACAAAATTTTAATAAAACAAAATATATAGCTTTCTTTCTCATTCTCTCTACCTCATGTCTTTCTTCTCTCTCGTGTTACGAAATCTGCGTAAGCCTGACGCGTTCTTAAAATCGCACTCTCAATGCTTGTCCACTTATTGATTATCGAAACGCTGCCTAAGAAGTTTCACTTTAATAAATTTAAATTTTTTAATAGCCAAAATACAACGATATATAACGATTTATAGTGTGATTGTATAGTTTATAGTTTCTATGGAAATGTCAAACAAAATTGACATTTCAAAATTAAAAAAAAAAATTTTAATTAAAAAAATTTATAGCTATTTTTTAGAAATATAGTTTTTGTGGAAATAACTTTTTATTATAAACACAGCATACTAGACTCACTACTCAACACACTAATACACACACAGAATACCACATTATGTTATTTGATGATTTGTACCTGGTCACACCACCCGTAAGCCGCGTTAAGGAAGTTCGTTCCAAAAAAGAATATATTTAAATATTCTATCTAGTAGACAGACGTACATACTGTTACGTACAGACGTACATACTGTTTTTTCATGTTGACAGCTAAATCCAAAAACGCCCCTGGAAAAATTGTCTTTTCTTTCATATTTATGCAGTTTTCTTTCATATTTATTCATTGTTTTTATGCAATATTCAACAGAGAGTTGTTTACCCAATATATACTATGCACTCGGACATATCTAAGGAAGTGTGAACTCTAACTCGAGATTCCCACGATGCATACAAAATCTAATTCACTACCTCTTACGACACTGAATGCTACCGTGTATAATAGGTGATTATAAAATCACCTAATTAGTCCATTTCCGTATAATCGTCTATACGTCCGTTCGTCAGTTCGTCAACACCATAACTCAAAACCGAATAGAGATTGCGAGCTGAAATTTTGTATGTATATTCTACAGCTAAAAACTAAGGTCCAGTTCGTGAATGGGCAAAATCGGGTAAAACTGTTTTTACTCTTGAAACCGGATGTGATAGAAACTTTTTTCCATAAATTCAGTATATACCGGGATTTTAAGAGCACCATAAGGTTTTATTTATAGTTACATATGACTGATTCGGAAGAAAAAATTATTTTCTACTTTTAGATCATTAAATAAAAAATTTTTTTTAAATCGATTAATCTTGTTAAGATGATTTTAATGAAACCTTTTGTATTAAAACATACAAACTAAAATAATATATCTGTCGGTCAGAAATAAAAAGTGAAACTGGAAAACTGAAACTATTAAAAAACATTAAATTGGCTTATTTACGTAAAAGGTACATTAACTATTCTAAGGTGAACATTGATAATGACATTGTATGACATACAATCAAGAATAAAGGAATTATCGAAGTTTTATTTGAAAAACATTTTTTGTGGCATAATTTATAATTTATTTGAACAAGTATTTCGTACTTAAATATTAAATAAACATTATGGATTGTCTAAGAACGAATGTACTGTAAATTAAATAACAGTCATATTTATTTATTTGAATGATAACGATCTTCGCCGAGAACATAAAATATCAACATTTAATAAATAAAACAACGTAATATAATAAATTACGGTTTCGCATGTGTATGTCAGTAAATAAGACGATAAAATGATTTTAATCTAAAATATAGTTGTGTGTCTTTTTAACACGTTTGCTGCATTCGGGGCCTTTGTGATAATATCAGAATTAAACTTACTGTATGTAAAAAAAATGGACGAAAAAAACATTACCAATTCCAGAATAATTTCAAAATCACTTTTTCTATTTTGAACATCAGTTGGGATTAATTTGAAATACTAATCGAAGCCACGTCGACACATTTGTTGACATCCGCACTAGCATGAACGATTGGTAACTCATTGACAACCGGTTCCTTAAACTTGCCCAAGAGGAAATTTATTACATCCTTCCCAAAAAATCATTTCAAATTCAAAGATATATTTGTAGATGTACTTCATTATTGACTCTCAAAACGGGAACGTTTTGTAAAATCGAATATCTTAGAACCTATTTCGCAATATATACGGAACTGAAAACGAAATCACTGCTAGGTGGGTTCAATCTTGCATGAGCATCATAGATAAAGGTTAATAGATAAAAGTCGGGAAAAATTCAACCTTATAACTACGACACTGACTGGACATCTAAAATTTCAGAGTCATCTATCTTGTATAGAAGTATAAACTGTGTTCATTTGAAAAATTTCCACAAGTTTTGGTAAAATATTTTTTTAAATGAATTTTAGAAAAAAAAAGTTTTAAACAAAAGTTGCTTAGTTTAAATGGCAAAACATATTGCTATAATTTTAATTTTGTTAGATGCATCCGTGAGCATACAAATTTATCTTTTAAACAGTGAAATGGAAAATCTTTAAAAAAAATAAATATAAAATAAAATGGAAAAATATAAAAACAACTTTTGTTCGAAATTTGTTTCCTACATACTCCAAGTTTTGGTATAAATACGAAGCGTAAATATGGTAAATTTTGTATGTATACGCTAGAAATATTGGATACATGACATTAAAGATAATTTATACCACTTGAAACTTTTTTGTGAAACTTTGGATTGAAACACCTTTTTTCTAAGTAATATATTCTTAATATTATATTTAAAAAAATATTTATCTGGAAACATTTGAACACACTGTAAACGTTATAGTTTTTATACCACGTTTAGCACAAACGAAATAGTAGAAAAATTAAACAGATAAAGAGTATAAAATTGTATTCTACATTTAGTTCAATCCAATTATTGTAGTATTCTATTATCCGACAAATAAAATAAATGTGAGACGGACCAAGTTTTCGCACATTCGATTATTTCTTTGAATATTCAGTGTTGTAAAATTTGACCACTTGCCAAGTAAAATATGAAAATCCTGCATCTGAGAAACTAACCCGATTAATAAAATATACCAATCATTTTCTCATTTTTGTTAAAAAACTTGGTCCTTACATAGGTATCACACAAACATGATGCGCACAGGTAAACGCAACGGTTTGAGTCTACAGATGTATTCTTACCTGAATTCACCAAGGAAGGGCATGTCTAAGAACTAGCATTTTTAGGATCAATGTTTTCGCACCATCACTTTACTAATAGCCAAATAAGAAGAAAACACATAATATAAATATCTCTCTTAATATTAGAAAATTCGAAAAATGTATAAGGTGTAAAGTTCTAATATACACAAAATTATTTATAATTTAAAGTTTCAATCTTTAATCGTAATTATTTCTGTAAATATTAGATAAACGGAAAAAATGATAAGAAACGAAACTGTAGTAAAATTAATTTTTTATAACATTGCTCCTTGTAAACTTTTTGATTTTTGAAGTATTAAGAAAGATATACCATTTTGTGTTTCCCCCTCCCTGTAAAACACCCTTTTACCTTGTTCAATTTGGGGATTAAAGAACTTTAAAATACCAAAAGCACCTGGCATACCAAATTCCATTCTGAATAAAACAGGTCACTAGATCGGCTATAGACACATCACTAATGATAGTTGACAATGTTTCAACAGAAATTATGAAAAATCTATAAATTTTATGAAAAAAGGTTTAAACAAAAGTTGTTTACTTTTTGACAAGATTATATTTTTCTTCCATCTTTTGCCATTTTTGAGGTATAAATTTGGCCCTCAAATAGCAGGGGGAGGAAAATTTTTAGTTATTTTAGTTTTTTCTGGATGGTTTCAATCTATCTGCCTACCAATTATCAACTATCTAGGACAATTGGAAGTACCCTAATATTGATGATAAGTGACTGATTGCGTGCGTTAGTCAGACCCCAAAATGTTAATTTTTAAGGTTAAATATCTTAGAAATTATTAAAGCTAGAATGTTGAACTTATCGTCAGGTGGTGGGTCTCAAGCTACGTTTTAAATTTAAGTTTCATAGCATTTTCGGTCCCTGAGATACAGAGTAATAAAAACCGTCTTCATTCTTTCCTGCAAATATAGTTAGTGCTTAAACTTTGTCTGACGCACTACCGTGCTATGTGATAGTATTAGAAAATAAAATATAATTTAATAAGAATAACATGTTTAAATAGAAACAAAATAAAACTCATTAATAATTCACACACGAAAATTTCCTTCTCTGATATTTTAATTCCTTTAAATTTATGTTTAATTTCCATAGTACACAGTACTATTTATAACCGAATAACGAATAAGAAATTTCATATGATATTGTTGTATTCGAAGAATTAATAGAAAATTGTTTTTCATTTTAAACTATACAATGTTTCTTTTTCAATAAAGTTTGTTTTAGATTGCCTTTTGGCATAATCAAAGTTTTATTTTCACACACAAATATTCGACACGTGTTTTAAACATGTTTGGTGTTATTAATAGTTATTGAAAATTAAACAAAGGATAATGTTAGGATTTACATGTTTTATTTCCATGTTTTATTTATATTGTTTTTTTTTCCATGTATCTTTTTTCAAATAAATACTTAATTAAACATCCAATGATTTGTTTGCCTATATAATATTCGCTACTTCTTTCATACTATGTCTTCGTAATCTTAATGGAAATTGACATTAGCATTGAACTATGTCGCTTAAGTATACACTAAAATTAATTTGTTAGAATAAACATACTTTCTTTGATATGCGTTTTCTATAATTCCGAGCAACGAAATCTTTAATTATTTTGTAATTTTTATTTCCTTTTCAACGCTGCCGTGGGTCTCGCATTCGTTTGGCACCGGACTTTATGGCTCGTTGAATTTCTTTTGACGCGAGCGAAATTTCTTGGAAAGAATGCTTTGAATAAATAAGATTTGTCGATTGAAGTTATTCTATTCTTAAGAATGTAACAATCCAAAATTCTAATTACTTTCGTGTATTTTATAAACCTTATTTCCAATTCAACATTGAATAGAGTATATTGTAATAATATTATCAATTAGTTTAGTATAGAATCCTGGAGAATCGATGGAATAACTGAATTAGGAATAAAGATATTGAATATTAAATTGTTGGTAAAATACTATTATTAAAGGGATTATCTTTAGATTAAAACAAATATTAAATTTTAACAAAATAATATTGATTGACTATATATTATCTGTACAAACTTTATATTATAAGATTCTACCTACAATCAATTTAATTCAATGTAGTAAAAGGAAAGTCATACGTAAAATTGTCGCTTAAGTAGTATATGTCGCATATGTCGCAATTATCTCGATCTAAACAATTTTTAGAAAATATAAAATAAACAGGGAATTGCCGAACTGACTAGGAAATCCAGTAAGCAAATCTTCCCGGTATGAGATTCGACTTCTATTGATTTATCTTTTCACATTTTTAATTTATCATAAATTGATTAATCCTAAATAGTGACTAATCTCGTTTTAAATACAATTTTTAATTATCGTATTCGATTTGATTTGTATTACGTCTTCTGACATGATAATAGCTCTCAAAAAAAACAACAATTACAGATTATTAATTAATTCAACTAATTAGATTATTAGACAAAGTTTGTGATAAACCGCCTAATTTTCAATCGTAGCTTCTTATACGGCTTGTATATAAAAAAAATTTTGACAATTTGAAGAGGTTAAAAACCAGATTTTGTTTTTTAATAAAAGGTCAATGTTCAGCTTTAATCAATTTTCAATTATCCGTTTGAAAAATGAATAATTACTTATTAACGTCTAGTAGATATATCAATATTTATCGACTGAGAATTAAAAAAATGTATACAATATAGAATTAAACAAGTTAAAAAGGAAAATACTCACCACCACTTTATGACAAATACTGCTGAGTAAGTGAGTTGTACATAAAATCCTGTTACAGAAGTATAATAGATTATTTTCGAATTCGTAGAATTCGATGAAATGATATCATTGGATAACAATGACTCAGCATCGTAATACTGATGTCCATTAGGCTCGCAAAGGAACCTGAGCAGAACACAATTATTATTGACTCAAAATTAGACGCTAATTAAATGCACTAATTAAAAATTAAATGCTATTTTTTGTATTATGTTACCGCATGCACTCGCATATTTAAAAAATCAATTTATTATACTGTATTTAATATCAAATTATTAAGCTAATTAAATGCTAATTAAATCATTTAGTTAAAAACTAACTGCTCTTTGTAGTACCGTGTAACCGCATGCTCCGCTAGCTTAATATGAAGCTAGCAGAGCATGCGGTTTGACGATACAACAAAGAGCAGTTAATTTTAAATTAGGGCATTTAATAAGCATTTAATTAGCTTAATAATTTGATAATACAATATAATATAATTGATTAACAATATAATTAATTGATTGTTTAGATATTGCTCTGCTTGTTAAACTAGCAGAGTATGTGGTTACACAGTGCAACAAAGAGCATTTAAATTTTAATTAGAGCATTTAATTAGCATTTAATTAGCCTAGTAATTTGATATTAAATACAATGTAATTAATTGATTTCTTAAATATTGCTCTGCTAGCTTAACATTAAGCTAGTAGAGCATGCGGTAACACAATACAACAAAGAGCATTTAATTTTTAATTAGAGCATTTAATAAGCATTTAATTAGCGTCTAATTATGAGACAATTATAATTGTGTTCTGCTCAGGTTGCTCTGCTAGCTTAATGGACATGAATACTTGTCATGTAGGCGTACATTATGTAAGCGTAAAGGTATTGACACAACCACATCGTCCACAATTTTTGTATGAGTTAACGAAGGGAAGTGTCAATTCAACTAGAGTTGTTTATTTGTGTCCCAAATTTGACAGTTCAGGTAGTGATCATTTACACTACACTTCACTTATATTAATTGGACGAACCATCAGTTAGATTTCATAAAACTGAAAATTTACAGCATTAAAACCGTAGAAGTATTGTGGATAAAAGTGAGAAGTTCTAGTCAAAATAAATCAAGAATTACAAAGACCTAAACTTTTTGTATTTGGGTCTAGGGCACATAACAGCAGCACTCATTTTTCGTTGATCTGTGCGTTGCTCATTCGGTTTTTGGGAAAGTGTTGATAAAAGTTGTTAGTATATTAATAATGAAAAACTTTTATCTGAAGTATGTTTTTGAAAACCGAATGATCGAAGTAAAACCGAAAAAATTTTGTTTTGAGTGGTATTCTCAAAATTTTAAGTATATAGTTTATTGATTATTAATTAATCAATGACACAAAATTTGGTTATAATACACTTTGGCATAGCGTTGCATCATCTCTCATATAAGTTTCCATATAAAAAAAACTCATCACATCACTTTAGGTACCCTAAAGCTATGAAGTTTATACAACCAAATACAGCATCCATAGAAATTTGTTGCGAACGGATTATAAACAAGATTTTGTTTGTTTCAGGTTTACCAAACGATTTGAGTATATTTTGGCATCAATATCCGTATTTGTTTGGCACGGGTATTTGTAAGCTTCGCGCTTTATTATCTGAAACGTAAGTATCATGTTTCGTAATGAACTAGATTTAAGTAACTAAATTTAAGTAAAATAAAGTTAATTTAAAAAAAAAAAATGATCAAAGTAGATAATTATAGTATTCTCCTTCTGAGATCTTTTACAAAATGATAAACCAACAGACGTGGATCCTCTATTCATTTTTAACAAAATTAATCCTTTCAAGTTGGCGTCCAATGTAGTATATTTCTCATAAACTTTTGAGATAAACTTTTTGATGTATTTTAAGATTCAAAATTTTTCTCATCGGTGCTCGGATTATCCTGGCTATGGAAAAAAATTCCAAGCTATTATCTAGGTCTCGTAAGTGTGACTCTTTATGGTAGTCTTCAACTGCTATTAAGTAGTCGTCTTAGTTCAATAGGAATTCTTTATTAATAGAAGGAACAAGAGTTGGTCAATTATTTTCAAGAATACAGAAATTATTTCTTGAAACGTTTAAATTTTGAAGATATTTCAATCATTTTCCTTGGCCAAGTTTTCGGTTTTTTGGGATTCTCATGTCACAATTAAATAAATCAATATCATAGACCGAAACAATGAACGCTTAAAATCGTATAAAGAGGGCATATTTCGGTAGCTATTCGTCAAATTGTCTGAAATTACTATAAATTACAGAAACAATCTGAATTGATGTACACATGTACAGAGTACCTTGATATATTCATCTGTACGTTTTTAGATGTAAAATCAACAAAACACGCACTTATAAGAATTATAGTATGTACAGTAGAAAATATGTTAGTTTTATATGGTTTAGGAAACTTCCACAAAAATTAGGTCGTTTGAAAGGTTTTTAGGGGTCGCTCACAACTTTTAAATGTTTTAACAATAATTTTTTTTTTAATTTATTATAAAATTTTCTCGTAGCGTTATTTGATTGTACCAATAAAAAAATACATCCTGGTAAATATAGTCCAAAATATAAATTTACAAAGGACGGTCAAGAATTTTAACATGTTGCAGTAGATGTTCTTAAGTGGCCTTTAAATATTCATATAATCAATCAAAACAGTTTTAATATTTAAAAAAAAAAAAATATCACTTCAACAGAAGTTAATACTGTCTAATAAATATATAAAAAATATATATATATATATAAAAAATTAGAATAATATGAAAAAGTTGGCCGTTGCATCACAATCGTCTTTGGTGTAAAGGATAGCACACTGGACTAGATATCCAGAGGCCCGAGGTTCGATTCCTGGTTGACGAGTTAATTTTTTCATATCAGTATTTAATTTAATTAATAAAATCAAAACAGTAATAACCAAAAAATAATTTTACAAATATATCGTTACTTGTTTATGTGTCCGATATTAACTATTTTATTTAGGAATAATTAGGTTATCAGCATCGACGGGATGCCAATCCGTCAGCACCGACCGAATGTAAAACTATCTTTAATTTATCATGGAAAAATAATATAAATACTTAAAAATTGTTATATACATTACTATATACATTGAATGTTAGGGGGCGTTCAAGTATGACGTAAGCAGGTTAAGGGGGCAGGAGGTGCCTTTTATTCTTACTTTTGCTTACAAAGAGAGCAAGGATGGATATCAACAATATTACGTAAGATAATTAAATAAGAAAATAATGAAAATGTTTTTAAAATAATATTTAAAATTTAACTACTATGTGTATTATTGTATAACCTATATTATGTATTAGTTGGTTGGTTGGCATCTGATGGGCTACTAGTATTTGTTTATCTTATTTAATTTATTTATTGGTATTGAATTAATTTATATGTATAATATGCAAATTAATTTTGTAATTATTTTGTGTATATTGTATGCATAGCATACAGTGAACATGTTTAGAGGTATGTTACTGGATTTTTTTTGTATCTTGTTTCTAATACTATGTTGTACTAATTTTTATTTGATTATAATTAACTAGCATTACCCGTCGCGGCTTCGCCAGCAAAAATTTTGTAACGCCCTTATAACCAAGTAACATATTATTTTCTCCCGTCAAGGACTGATAAACTGCGTTTAATTTTTGAAATAAATTTGTTGTATGCACTACCACCACTTTTGAGAAAATTTTTAAAGTACTCATGTTGTGTATACTGCCATCTATAGGCAAATTTTTAAAACGTATTTGTTGTATGCATCGCTATCTATCCATAGCATATTTTACATATTTGTTTTATAATATGTTTTCCGACACCTCCAACAAATATCATTATATTTTAGCCAATGTATGCAAAAACTTGACAAATTATATACTGAAACTTTCCTCGAGTACCACTCTATCCATTGGTGAAAACTGGATGAAAATCGGTGCAGTAGTTTTTGAGTTTATCGCGGACAGACAGACGCGGCTAGGGTATTTTGTTTTATACTATGTAAGAATTTCAGTTGCCTGAGGAAGTATAAATAATATACGAATCGTTGAAATCATACAATAGTTAACTGTTGGTTATTTGTTCAAATTCCTGAGATTCTGTTATTTAATTTAAAATTTAATTTCTTCTGTCTTATCATTTGGGGTGGGAGAGTTGTGCACAATTCTCTTTTTTTTTTGCTTATACAGACGGGTGGGGGTCTAAAATCATGAAAAGCTTGCTGACGTAATACTTGAGTGTCTCCTTAACAATTCAATCAGTTAATTGTTACAATTCCACTTGTTTTATTTTGTCTTCAAAACATTAAATAATTGCATAGTAGTTTTCACTGTATAAATGACAATAACTAAATTAATAATTTAGTTATTAATTTTAATTTTGTATTTCTTTGCAGCGCTTCAAATGTATCCGTATTAACAATTGTTGCATTTTCAATGGAACGATATTTAGCCATATGTCATCCATTACATTTATATACAATGTCTGGATTGCAACGTGCCATACGTATTATAGCAATATTATGGCTATTAGCATTAATATGTGCAATACCATTTGCTATATTTACCGAACTCAACTATTTAGAGTATCCACCAAATAGTGGGAATTTTGCATTGGAATCCGCATTTTGTGCTATGCTACATCCACCAAAATGGTTAAGTGAATCGAGCAGTATTATATTTTTTGTATTACCAATGTTAGTTATATTAATATTGTATGCACGTATGGGCTATCGTATACGCAACCGGACACGTGGTACACAATTACAAAATGGTTCGGTGCATGGTGAAAATCGCCATTCACAAAATCGTAAAGCAATTATACGTATGTTGGGTAAGTTCACTTTTATATTTAATTTAGAATTATTATTATAGCAGTGTAGCCCCAATTTAAAAAAAAAATCATAAAATCGGACAAAATTGATTTAACATTTAGAAATTTAAATAGTAATAAATATTTATATAATATTAAATATTTAATTAAAATTGATTTTAAATCTGGTCACGTCACCAAAATCCTAAAAATTGTTTTTAGTTGTTTATCCTTTATATATTTTTTAGCTAATTTCCTCCAAAGGAAATGTAACTATTGTTTTTGCACCAATGTTGGAATTTCGTAAAAATTTCTTCAAATGTCGATCCTACCTATTAGATGTTAAAAATCACTATCGGTAAAATTTGTATGTATATAATTTGTATATATATATATATATATATATATATATATATATATATATATATATATATATATATATATTATATATATATATATACCAAAAGCGCCTGAAATACCAAATTTCATTCCAATCGGAATAAAACTGTGATCGCTAGAGAGTCCACAGACATTTTAAACAATCTTTAATTGTAAATATTTCAGAAATGATAAGAAACAAAATTGCAGTAAAATTTAGTACCTACAACAAAACTCCCGATAAATTTTTCGATTTTTCAAATATTAAGGGAGCTAGTCAAATTTTGTGTTCTTGCTCCCGTCCCTCTAAACCCCCTTTCCAATATATATACAGGGTGTCCCAGAACAACCTGGAACCCTTCGGTGAAGTTGTTCCTTAGGTCAAGACGAACTCATTTTACCATATAACATAGGTCCGGAAATGATTTGTTTATCCGCTAGCCGCCATTTTGTGTTTTTATTTATATATATATATATATTATATATATATATATATTATATATATTATATATATATATATATTATATATTATATATATATATATATATATATTTATATATATTATATATATATATATATATATATATATATATATATATATATATATATATATATTATATATATATATATATATATATTGTATATATATATATATATATTAGAAAGGGGGTTTAGAGGGACGGGAGAAAGAACACAAAATTTGACTAGCTCCCTTAATATTTGAAAAATCGAAAAATTTATCGGGAGTTTTGTTGTAGGTACTAAATTTTACTGCAATTTTATTTCTTATCATTTTTCTGTTACACTAATATTTACTGAAATATTTACAATTAAAGATTGTTTAAAATGTCTGTGGACTCTCTAGCGATCACAGTTTTATTCCGATTGGAATGAAATTTGGTATTTCAGGCGCTTTTGGTATTCTAAAGGTCAAGTTCATTAATGCCTTGCCTTGTAATAATGTTCATTAATGTTTTGCCTTGCAATATGTATAATGGACGTCAAAAGTTGATGTAAGTTTTTAAAATGTGGTTTTTAAAATACTACTATGTGGTCCATAGTAGTATGTGGTCCATAATAGCAAATACAAATACCATCCTGTTAATAATAATAAGCAACATAATTCCTCCAGATTATTGTATTACAGTTAATCAATATTGTTTAAATTTGTTAAATCAGTAGGTAGTATATCAGTTGGTAGTATAACTCCCACTAGTGGTACACTAAAGTAAATATGTTGCGATAAGATGTGTTGTGTCTTGTTAATTGTATATAAGTTTACTTCCCATAAAATTTGCTAGGCTATTAATATTTTACACAGCTTATATATTATAATTAAATACCAGACTCGTTAAAAATCAACAGTACAGCCCCAGCTTTTGTAGCAAAGTAGTTCACATCGAGCACAAAATTTGGATGCACCTTTTAAAAAAAAAGCAACTATTTGAGACAAATACTATTTTTATTGGTAAAGGTCAAATTTACTTTTAAAGGTCAAGTTCGTTATTGGGTAAAATCGGACAGGAGAGGGGGGGGGGGTATAGATGGTGGGGGGAAAACAAAATTTGGCATATCTCCCTTAATTTTTGAAAAATTTAGAAGAAGTAAAGTTGTAGGTAATTAATTTTACTATAATTTTGTATCTTATCCTTTTTTCTGTTATACTAATATTTACAGAAATATTTACAATTTAAGATTGAAAATCGGACGAGGGGAAATAGGGTTTAGAAAGAGGGGGAAACACAAAATTTGATTATCTCCCTTAATATTTGAAAAATCGAAAAATTTATCAGGAGTTAAGTTGTAGGTACGTTTTACTGTAGTATCAGGAGTTAAGTTTTACTGTAATTTTGTTTCTTATCATTTTTCTGATACACTAATATTTACAGAAATATTTACAATTAAAGATTGAAAGTTAAAATTCTAAATATCTCTGTACACGCTAAAGTTTGAGAAAAATGATTAGGTAAGGAATTATGATCAACTTTATTTTCTACAACTTTACTTTTAATACATTTTACGATTATTCAACATTAAGATAGATATTTTATATTTTGTGTTTTCTTCTTTGCCTGTGCCTCCTTTACCCTTGACCTTGCAAATACCAAAATCATATCAGATACGACTTTTCATTTTGATTAAAATAATTGTGACCGCTAGAGCGTGCTTTATGTATTCTAAGGAAATTCACTTAGTTGACGCAGCTCCTGCGTAACGAAAATTTTTTTGAAATAAAATCACTGAACCAGATTACATTCGTTTGTTAAATACTAGCTTAATATTTGATATACTGTAGGTGTTACCATCAACATATATTTATGTACTCGATAATATTCATTCAACTATGATCAAAAGTAATTTCACAAACTCAAGTTAATATAATATATACAAACGTAAATCTACATGATATTAAATATTTTGTGACACAACGCCTAAACAATGCTCCGCACATATTCACAACGGAATTATTTCCAGGAAGTTAATTTACTAGTTATTGTCAAGTGTCATAACTATTACGTGAAATATATGTTTGAAAATGTGTGAAAGGCTATGAATAGTACATTTCATATTGGGCTAGCTATAAGTAAAATATACTTAAATTGAAATATTAAAAATGTTTTTGGAATTTAATTCTCAAACTTTAATAATTCGTCTCGTAATACAACTCTAAAGTGTTTTTTGTTTACAAGATAATCAATACACTCATCACAGTGTACAAGATTTCAAAACAAATATAAGCACTGAATGGATGAATTTTATGCTATATCAGAGTGGTTTCCGTTTTTCAAACTGACCAAAATATTTAAAAAGAAGATAGGTGTAGTTCGGGTCCGTGCCGTAAATTTTTCGTTTAAGGGTCCTGCACATGATCCGTAGGCATTTAGACGGTCGTTAGCTGCTGTATGCCCGAAGAGTTAGCTACGTAATAGCTTTGCGCCGTTTTTTCATTTTCATTTCATCGACGTTACCGTAGCTCTCGCATTCGTTTGGCACTGGACTTTTTTGACTCGTTGGATTTATATTGACCCAAACTTATCTCTCATATGCGTTTACTGAAATTCCGAACAAATTTACGAATCATATGAGACGAAATCTTCGATTTTTTTGTATTTCTCGTTTATTTGTGATATTCACAATGATAACAGAAACGCTAGCTAAACACGTTTGCACGCAACACCAATTTATAGCATGTCACTAAGCTAATCCAAAACTATAACCGCGCATGCGCTTACACTGGTACGATGATATCATAGGCAAAACATATACAGCGCGACAGTTAGTAAAAAAAATGTATATCAGCTGTGGGCTTAACCAATGTAAGCACGCATTGGTAATCTCGAAGTTATTAGCCATTCAAATCAGACGATATTTTGTAACAATACTGTTCAACCGAAACCTGTTTTTTGTCAAAAAAAAAAAAACAAACAAACAAAACAAATAATCGCTTTATAGATCGAAAATTGAGTTTGGTATAGGATATAAAGAAATTAATTAAAAAAGTTTCAAATTTTGTCCCAATTCCTAGAACAACTCGTATTATTACGCATTACAATTATTACGTATTTCGACTACAAAGTTGGCATCATCAGTATGAAATGGCAAATCGTAACTATCTCCGGGATATGGAGTCGAAGCTATGTTACTCGTTGCTAATTTGGTGTGTGTCTGCGTGTTTGGTGAGACAAACCACAGGGTATTTAAGCAATTAACTCAGATAATTGTTATTTTCACTTCTTTTTTTTTATTTTAAAATTCACCCAATCTGGAAACAATGTATAGTGTATCTATCGCTTTCTATGTGCAGTGTACTATGATATGGTGTCTTTATTATACTTAAACTGCATTAAAATCAGTATTGTATAACGTATAACTATAGTATGATAACTATACATACTTATCACTCTCTAACTTCAATCAATTATATATAGTTGCATCTTACTCGTGCATGTATACATTATCCCTCGTGTTGTAACAGTATCGTCGTTATTGTCCGTCCTCCGTCGTGTGACTGTGTCTACATATATATGTAACAAAGACACCATATGATAGTACACTGCATATAGACAGCAATAGATACACTATACATTGTTTCTAGATTGGGTGTATTTTCAAATACAAGCTGTATATGCATGTTACCAGTTTAGCGGTCACAGTTATTCGATCGGAATGACATTTATCCTGTATTCTATATTTATACTAGAAAATTCCCTTAGTTTACTCAGCTTCTGCGTAACGAATTTTTTTTTTTTGGTTGTTTTATGTGGTTAAATACAAACAAAAATATATAAACATCCTATTAGAATCAAATTCATTTGTATTGGACTTTATATGCGCGTAAAGGGAACTTATTTAAAAGTAGAAGGGCAACTTATTTAAACCATATTTTAATCATATATTTAATACTTAGTATTAAATATATGTTTCCTCCCATTCGTTTTGAAAATAGACTGATCCACTCAAACTGTGACGATATTCGAGAGTTCTTTACAAATGAACTTAACTCTACGTATTAAATTAGAAGTAGTATTGTAAACTTCTCATAGAGGTCACATAGCATCACATCGTTTTTTTGTTAATAAAATGTACGTGTTATAAAAAAATATTGTATTCATGAACGTAGATATCATATTATTTTGAATATATAAACGCATGTAAATTCGAAATTAACTTTGCAAATATTTATATCTTTCTCTATCTGGAATATTCTAGTACGTATTATAGTCAATTGATATGCCTATCTGGAAACATCATTCAATGTAGATAACTAAATCCCACATATTTTATATCGCTCTCACATATTTTACTTTCTCTTATAATGATATTCTAATTGACTAGTAACAGCTTTTTATTTTCTTCAAGAAAATATATCCGTGTTAAAAGCTTCTGGCCTTGGTGAAACAACATGTGAAAGTAAATAATACTTTATAGCCTTCATAATGATACCATTTTTCTAGAAATTAAACAACAACAAAACAAATTTGAATTAGAGTGAAAATATTATGATCAATTATCGTTAAGTTTTTTTTTTTCAATTTAGACCGCACAAAGCTGATATGGCTCTCTTATGCTCTACGGACTGACACAAATTTTATGACGTACATTTTGGATAAGCATTGTTTGCAGTGTTAATTGCCAGCAACAATTTTGGTAATAATGATTATTATGAGATTCTTCTTCTTTTCCAGCTCTACAGCCCTTGGTGGGCCTTGGCTTTCTCAATTATAGATTTCCACGTTGCTCTCTCCCTAGACTTCTTTTTCCAGTTTTTTATTTTCATTATTTTCAGGTCAACCTGATCCAGCAATCTTGGCTTTGGTCTTCCCCTTTTCCTATTACTATATAATTATCCATTCATGATTGTCTTAGGCATGCTTGTTTCCTCCATTCTTTCGATATGTCCTATCCACTGAATTATTTTAGATTTTATAAATATTATAATATATTTTCCTTTAATTAGTTTTTCATGATTGTATCTTTTTCTCCATGTGTTATTTTTTTGTAATGGCTCCATAAATTTTTCTAATTATTCTACGTTCGAAATTTCTTAAAATATTTTCATCTTTATTGGATAAACCCCAGGTTTCCGATCCTATAGGCCTTATTAGGGTTTTATACATCTGCATTTTACAGTTTCTTGAAATTAATTTTGTTTTTAAACCCCTCTTATTTGCAAATACTGCTTTGTTACCCTTTTGTATCTGATAGGCAATGCAGTCATCGATTTCACATTTATTGTGTATTTCGTTACCGAGATAAGTAAAGGTACCCTTAAAAATGTTTTCATCAACTTTTAGATCTTGTGTTTGTCTTTTCTCTTCCGACCTTAGCATAATCATGAATTTCGTTTTGTTTTCATTAATCTCCAGACCTATTTCATCTGATTTTTCAATTAGTTCTTTTATTAACTGTATTAATCCATTTTTGGTTCTTGCATTAATTACTATATCATCCGCATATGCCACATAGTTGTGTTGATTTGGTGAATATATAGATTATTATGAGATTACAAGGACGAAATTTGTATTTTCATTTAACAGAATGAAAAGAAATAAAAGAAGTTTATATTCTTATAGTCAGTCTAGACTGACAAAATTAAAAATTAAGGCGTAAGGTGCGGAGTCATCTCTTCATGGGAAACGCCAGAATATCGCCAAGGAGTGTGAAAAGTGAAGATAGTAAAATTCGTTTCGTAGAACCTACGTGCACTAATCCAATTTTCTGAGAGGAAGGAATCATACTGAATATCAAATGAAGTAACCATGGTGATGTAATTGTAATATCCATTATAATGGATATTGTGGTTAAATTGCAAATATTTCTGTAAATATTAAAGTTACAGAAAATTTGATCAAGTAATCAACTGTAGTAAAATTTATTGACTACAAGTTTACTAATAAACAATTTTTCATTTCTTATATTAAAAGAGAAATTCAAGAATTTTCGTTTCGATCTTAAGATAAAACGTTGGTTGTATTAATTAATACTTTAAAGCTATCTTATCACATTGTATAGATTATTCTTCAAATAAATACAATTGTCGAATAAAATGTTTTCATTTTTGAAAATTTGGTTTTTGGCAAACTAAAAATACTTTTCAGATCACTGTACGCCAAACTCATGCATGTGAAATAAAGATCTTAAATTGATTATCTTATTTTCTTCATATCTCAGAGTAACACGTGTTACTGTTATTTTTGAAAAATTATGATACGTAGAGAATGTCATGTTTGAAAAAAATCTGAGATTCTACTCCATTCCCATGATAGTTACACATTTTCTTAAAACACAAATTAGCATTTATACTTTTATCTAAAATTGGTTTTGTTAGTGTACGACATTGTTCGCACAATTTCGTAAATACATTTTCTATTGTATCCATTTTCTATTGTGACATCTAAAGGTATATATCTTTTCTCTTCAAACGTTACATTATTTTCAGGAACATTATTCTCCTTGTTTTAACTTATGTACTTACAGGCGTTAGAAATAAACATCATTCATGACAATAATGTGTAGGGTTTTTATCTTGAAGTCATTAACAACAAAGAGCTCTGCAAACGTGGCATACTCTATGATCCTATTATCATATTGTACAAAAAAATTATAAAAAAGTCATTATTTATGGTGTTTTCTTTGAATATCATTAATGAATAAAAAAACTTGATTTAAAAAGGTTAAAATGTGCTTTATGTTATCTTATAAATCTTGAAAAAAATCCATGGAACCAAATGTATTTTTTTTATGATTACAAATAGTTACTTTTGTTGGTTAAAACGATTTTATTATGTAAAAATGATTTTCAGCAAAATGACACAGATAAATGAAGTTGTTAAATGGTTACAATTTTCTGATAATCCGATTACAGCAAAAAATACTTGTGGGATCATGAAATATACACACAATAATATAATATTTATACGAGTTGGAATTAGGGTTGGAATTAACTCGAATTGATAATACTAGTCAAAATCATGACGTCCAACTTCCTAATATTATGAATATTATTGATAATAATAAGAATTTATGATTACTTAAAGTTATTTTTATCATCGCTATAAGAAAATTATAATGTGATAAGTCCACAACGTCGACTTAGCTTTTTCACTGCTAAGACACATTTTTCAATGTATTATTAGTAATTTTTTTTTAACTTGCTTTGTGATTATGTATTTTAAGGTCAAATATTTGCAATCAAAATTTCGACCAGCTCCAACAGAGCTAGAACTTTGAAATTTTGCACAGGTGTAATTTTGCACAAGTCGCGTGAGAGAACAATATGGTATATTGTATTGAATGTTATCGGAAATAGGAATTTGATTGAAGATATGATAAGTATTTGAAGTAGTGGAAGCGGTGGGAAATTGAATTCGAATTTTAGACTTTTAAATAAAGATTTTTAAATGACCAACCATTCTGGCCAGAAAATTTTTAAAAATGTTTATTATTTAGTTTTGAAACAGGCATTGATTTAATGAACAAAAAAATTGTGCGTGTCAGCTCCAACGCGTGACTCGAGTTTACTCTTATAAGTTATTTACTATATTACGAAAATATATTACTATGTTACGAAAAGTTATTTAATTTTGAAATATTCTGCTTAGATGGCGGTAACATTATCAACAGCCAAAGTACAAAATTGCATATTTATAACTTAACTATATATGACGATTTAAAGTGTGCTATTATAGTTTATAGTTTCTAAGGAAATTACAATCAAAATTGAAACAAAATTTTAATAAAATAGTTTTATAATTATATTTTGGAAGCATAGTTTCTGTGGTAATAATAATCAACAAAATTTTAAAATAATTTTATAATTATTTTTTAGAAGTTAATATTTAATATACGCTAGTAAAGTACTGCGCCATCTCGTATTTCTTATTTAAGTTCTGTCAAATCTTAACATACGGATATACATGTAAAAAGTCAACTTTAATTTTAACTATAAAGAAATAATTACATACAATGCCAATGACAAAAATGATGAGCAGCTTCCAAGAAGTATAATTAGAAATTTTTAAATAAAAAAGTATTTCTAAAGGTACAAATTTATGTACTAGTTTTCATGTTTCTAATGTCTACAAAGAGATTGATATCAATTATTCTCGGCGAATTTTTGGTACATTTATATATTATTAAAACATCATTTTAATATTTTAATAATAATAATATTTAATATTTTCATTTTGTATGAAAATTAATTCTGTGTATATATATATTAATGGATTTACCTTCAAGTACATGTGTGTACGAAGACATTGTGCTGCGTTCACTACCCGAAACGTATCAATTCAACGCACGTCACATTTCTCCATTATGCATCCACCATCTAGTAAACAAAAATGTTTTTGTGTGTGTACTATTTGTTAAATATAGGCTTTTGTAAAAAAGTAAATTGTCGTTTTTAGCAAAACGGCAATTTATTTTTTTACAAAAGTGTGAAGAAATTTTTAGAACGGTGTTCTCTAGCTGTTATAACGACTTTGAATAACAAATATATAGTTGATCTAATAATAAAAACGCAAATATATGGAATCTGTGCAATGAACAGGAAAAATGTTAAAAAAATATAAGTTGGCATCACTGAATAGTCGAACAAAATCAATGGTATGTATTGATTTGTTTAGATAATATCTCCAAAATATATGATATTAAATAAAAAACAAACAAACTAAAAATTATTCATAAGATACTCCAAATGTTTATCTATTGTTCAAATATTCGTTTGAATTGTTGACTCAATGGCGTGTGTAACTTTACACACATTTTATGTTAAATTATTTGTACAATATTCTAGAAACGTATTACAAACACAGGACACACTATTATCAACCTATATTCACTTGCCACAATCTTCTTTTATTGATACGTGAAGCGAATAATTTGATTGGCAGAAAAGTGTATTACATATTCTTGTAAGTAATAAATGCTTGTCTCGTTGATTCAAATTAGAAGAACAAATTCATATTAGCCTTAAAATTTTTAGATTTTACAAGTTTGCATTTAACTTGTACCTATTTGTTATTTTGGTAAATGTAGTAGTAGCGAAGGGGAGGGCGATGCCTGGCAAGTAGGCCTTTCTAGGCCTTTTTTACCGAACCCTTTTGTAAAGAATTTTTATGTAGACTAGGAATTAGTAGGTTGTACGGCCGCAGCCAACTTTTATAGGAACTATGCCGACATTCATCTGGATTTTGAAACCTACTCTACAAATAATTATTAGCACACTATTTTAGAATTTAAACCAAACGTTTATTATGCCTAATTCATAAGAAAATATCAGTATTAAAGATTATTAAATTAATCAAAGAGAACTCTAGGTTTTTTGAAATTATATTTTAAATTTTGCCCCCATTCCTAGAACATTTGTTTGTATTTTATAAATACGTATTTCGACTACAATGTAGTCATCATCAGTATGAATTAGCTAATCGTAACTATCTCTGGGATATGGATTCAGAGATAGTTACGATTAGCTAATTCATACTGATGATGACTACATTGTAGTCGAAATACGTATTTATAAAATACAAACAAATGTTCTAGGAATAGGGGCAAAATTTGAAATATAAGAAAATATCAGTTTGTTAGTGGTTATCATGGTAGCTCAAGGAAATATGCAATGCACGCAAATGTATCTAAATATGAAAGAAAATTATGATTTAGAATTGAGTATATTACACACCTTCCCCCACTATTTAATGAAATAAAAACGTTGTAGCCAAACATTCTCCTTCTCAGGAAAATAACTGTGTGATCTGAACCAACAGAAATACAAAAGTCTATGAGCCCGAAGTGAAACATAATTCATTATTCAGTTATTTTGTACAAATATACTAAACAAAAAATAGAACCTAACGAAAATTTAATATTGAAAAAGGTACGCAAGATTTAGCCTATCAATGCATGCAGTTGTAGGTTTGTTCTTGACGTCAACTACAATAAATTTTAAAACTATGTATTACAGAGGGTGGACCTCTATAATTACAAGATAATGGAGGTTTGAACTTTTTTGAAGAATTCAAATCTTTTGACATACTTTTGTTTGCGAACCGTTTAGTACAAAACAATTTTGCGTTGACCATTCTGTCCTTCAACTCTAGAGTGGATTGTTGGACATAATGTGTATACCAATATTTTCCGAAAAGAAATCATATGGTAGTTAAAGAAGAATGCTACATAATATCTCTGCAAATTATAGATTGATATCCTCCTTAACCGAAGAGCGTAAAATTATAAGTAGGTTAATAAATAGGACTTAGACTAAAAAGTTACTTTTTTATTTTTTCCTTTCTTTTTTCAAAGGTTTAATTTTTTGTTACAAAGTTATTGTTTTTGCTTTCGAGTTACTTTCTTCTTTCGTTGGTTCTATTTTTTGTTAAAAAGTTTTATTTTTTATTTTTTGTGGCTTATAAGTTTTAACAGAATCGGTTCACGGTTCATAGATGAAAAATCAGTGGTGAAAAACCAACCATTCCTTATTTTTCAATCCTTAGGGGCGAAATTTTATTTTCAAATTTATATGGTACCAATTTCGAAGTATAGCCTATCCAAGAATTATCGAAATTAAAAAAAATATAGGGGTTGACTTGAGAACCTCCTTCGTTATTTTCGTTGGTTAAAAGATCATTCAAATTGCGCAAAGATATTGAGTGTTTTCAATTAGTGTTTACACACAGAACATATACATATAATCGATTATAATATTTTTCTTTAGTGGAAGCGCTGGGAATCCTTATTTTTTATTTTTTTGTGGCTAAAATTTAGAATTTTTTTTTAATTATATGGAACCTACTTTGAAGTATACCCTATCCACCAAAAAAAGGAATAATCAAAATCGGACTACTCTGTAAAAAGTTATTCGTGATCATACATTTAGTATATATATATATATTCAGGTTGAATTGAGTACCTCCTTCTATCGTCGGTAAACAAATGGGTGTCCAAGATTGATTTTGCCTAATAAATAATAAAATGTCAGTTTGTTAGTAGTTGCCATGGCAATTCAAGAAAATATACAATGCACGCAATGGTATCTAAATATGAAAGAAAATAAAGATTTAGCATCGAGTGCATTTCAGGCTAAAACTTATTTAATCAATAAACCCTCTAATATACATTATGTAACACTAAAGAATCCATCGATATATCTAGTGATTCGTATTAAGTAGGTACACCTATTACACAAAGAAACAAGGTTTTATTTAGATATCACATCTCATAACATATATAATTAGTGTTTTCTTTTACTTCCTTTTCGCAGTGCTTGTTTGAGGGTAGTCATAAAAATATATCTTTCCTATCTTCAAAACACTTACATTACTTTTGAACATACAAAATGTTTGTGTTCTCCTAAACTTAATTATAATCGTTATCAGAGTAGATGGGACACAGCTATGCATGTACCAACTGAAGTCTGTTGGTACCTTCAAAGGGATTTTGCGAGGGCTGACTTCAAGAGAAAATCCAATAAATAGATAGTAAGTAAGTTTTTAATGAAAAATAAAATTGTGAGTCTTACTCATTTAGTACCTTTTTTAATAAATCAAACCTGTATCATTATGAAACCGTATGTGATTATTTTGTTTATAAAATAATGAGCTAGTGATAAGGTATCATTATCATATACTGCGAAGGCCGTGAAAAAAAAAACAATTTAACATAGTGATATTAACCTATTTACAGATGATGGAGAGTTATAAAAACTTTAAAAACTACTTATTTTTTAACCATTTTTTTTTGTAATTTTATATTGTCTAACGATTCATGTGTTTGGTAAAATCTTCCAAATGTATTTAAACACTATGTAGTATGATGGATTAGTCTGTCTGTCTAGCATTTCTAAGTGGATTCATACGATCAAATTGCCTGTATTTATTTTTTTCAAAAACTTTTGGTAAATTTTTCAAGATATTTTTTTGAAATCATTTCTCCCGAACTACCGCCAACAGCTGTAAGCATCTTAGGAAAAAATATTTCATTAAAACTTTTTTTCATGTTCCAAAACACACATATTTTTGAAATTTACTCCTTAAGAATCGATTTCAATTTAAAGCCCCCGATACGACAATTTGATGGATAGTAAAATCTTGTGTTATGTTTTATACAAAATAAGCATTATGTTTTTTTTTTATAAGCTAACACTTTATACGCTATGATATTCAATTTAAATTTATGATGTTCTACAATATCTCTTCAGATTGATTTTACATTAAATTTTCCTGTTTCGTAGATCCTTAATTTATTTTAAGAAATAAAATATTGAAATTAATTTTTTACAAAATTTTCAATAATATTTTGAATTCTATATTAAATGTTAGCTTCTAAAAAGTAACTAAAAATTATTTGTTGATTTTTATTTCTATAGAAACTATAAACTATACTAGCACACTATAAATCGTTATATATAAGTTAGAAATATGCAAATTTGTACTTTGGCTATTTAGTGCACGATCGTGCGACAGGCCGAGTTTAAGGGGTTTTAACCTGGTTAATAAATTTAAATTAAAAAAAAAATAATTAATGTTACCGCTATCTAAGCATAATAATTCAAAATTAAATAACTTTTCGTAACATAGTAATATACATATAAGACAATAGATGGCAGCACATGCATTATTCTGTTAGCGCCATCTAAGCAGAATATTTCATAATTAAATAACTTAGTAATAATAAACTCTAGTCGCTCGTCGGAGCAACATTTTTTTTTTTTATTCATGATAACAAAATAAATTTATTTTTACAAAGTATACTTATGATAAATGCCCATCTAACAAAGTATTAAGCGAGTTATTTCAAAGTTTGTGTGCTTCATCTCTACTCCCTACTTTTGCCTTAACAGAAGTTAAAACATCATTCATATCATATTGAAGATAAAACGCTTTTTGCGTATCAAAATTTCGTGCACTCAAAAAATTATATGGCTGATGAACGCACTCCTCCCCTCACACACAAGCACGCACACGCACATACAGACTTTCCAAAACATGATGAAAAAGACTCTGGTGACCTCAAAATGTGAAGATATCGTAAAATTTTGTATTTGATCTTCGGAGTGATTATTATAACTTTCCTATAGTGGAAAGTAAAAAAACTAACACATAAATGAACTAACTAATATAGTAAATTTCTTTTGTTTCAGCTGCTGTAGTAATAGCCTTCTTTTTATGCTGGGCACCATTCCACGCACAACGTTTACTATTCATATATTTTCAAGATATCCCACATTTTAATACAATAAATGCATGGATGTTCTACATTACAGGCATTTTATATTACGTGTCATCCACTGTTAATCCAATCTTATATAATGTCATGTCAAATCGTTATCGTGTTGCATTCAAAGAAACATTGTGTGGTAAACGGCATCGTCATCGTAATGGTGGTTACTTTCGTGAGCAATCAAGCTTTCGCGAGACAACCGTATGCAATTCAACTTATGAAGCAACACAATTAGTACGTGTTAAATCAATAGGTGGCAACAGTACTAATGCTGTTGATAATCATCATCATCACCATCATCATCATCATCAGCGTTATGTATTACAAAATAATGCATCAACACGTAGACAACAGCATAATATACGTAAAGATAATGGTCATGGTGGTGGGGGTGGTGGTGCTGGTGGATGTAATAATGTTAAATGGAATGATGAAAAACAGCCAGCAATCGATAATAATACTATGAATAACGAAAATGTCGATACGAAAATTATTGTTGATACAACAAAGACGCCAGCAGCATCACCACCAACAAATATGGTGGTAATATTATCACCAAATATTAACAATGGTAAAACGAAATGTTTTACAACATCAAATACAAATATGAAGGATATTGATTTGTTAACAACAACTACCGATTGTTGCGATACAAAAGATGATGATGTCAATCAAATTTACATTTAGTTGAATCATGTATTTAAATATTCGTTTGATGATTTCATTTTTCGTTTGTTACAAAATTGCACATATCATTACAACAATACTAATCAGATAAATAGCCATGTGAATAAATAGCCTACTCTGGCTTGTCCCATCTCAGTATATCAGTACTTCAGACTATCATAAATAAATTAATGTAAAAATTTTTACATTTTTTAAAACAAGCTTTTAATTAAATGCACTAAAAAGAAGAAAATAAAATTTAAATCAAACCAATCAATTTATTACATTATACAATTTATATGATATAAAAGCTTGTCACAAGATGACAACTTTACTTCTTATATGTTTCCATGTTTTCAATATTAAGAGAAATATACTAAATATTGTGTTTCCTACTCCTTTTAAATCCCTTTCTCCTTGCCGATTCAGTTCATGATAACCATAAAAATGTATTGTCATCGAAACTGAACCAACATGTAAAAATTCAACTCCGTAGGATAAGAGGAAGTGGGTCAAATTTAAACGTAAATTTAAAGGTAAACGTGTTTTGTTTTCCAATGCTTTGTAAGGTTTACACGCAAAAGTATTTACTTTGAGAAAAACGCAGCTTAAGCCGGTTCTACACGATGCTACAAACGCTCGGTCCAACGTTGAACTGAGCGTTTGAGACAAGTAGGTAAGTTCGACGGTTGGTGTAGCAAATGTTCCTGCTTGATCCAATACATATGAAAACAGTTTGGTACAAACGTTTGTCCAGTTTCAAAAATGTAGAAGAATAATAATACTGATAAAAATCTAAATACAAAGACGAACCAAAACATGACGGGTCTTGGGCGGGAATGGTGAGTAAATAGTGAGCTGAGAATCTTCCTACCTACCCAAGCCAGTCTCTTCATATGAATGACTCGTGTAGCCGTTGCGTCAACCAACGAACATTTTTCTTGCAGGATGCTCTTTGACTTGGTGCAAGAATCCGATATCGCCCGGAACATGACCAAATGCGTACGTTCGACACTAGCCATTGGACGCTCGTATGTTTGAGCGACACGATATGATGAACCATCGAACGTCCAACGTTGGAAGATGTTCGTAGAATCGCGTAGAACCGGCTTTATACAAATTTGAACCTGTATATCTTTTTATTTTCTAAATTCTAAGTTTTTTTTCAATTTCTTAATCTTAGTTATTTTTAATCATAAACTTTATCGAAAATATAATTCGTATGAACTAGATTAAATACACAATAAGTTCTTTGTAAAAACCAGGAATACGTGGACCAGGATTATTATGAAAATTTAAGTTTCTAGCAGGAATAAGAAATTGTATTTGCATTGTCATTTAATTTTAATATAATATCCAGAAGTGGCATTATGTGGTTACTGGACCGAATTAGTCTTAAAATTGTTTTTTTTTGTTATATTCCCAACAAGAGTAATAAAAACAAAAAAGTGAATTAAAACTTATGACGACAGTTACAGTGGAGATCATTAAGTGTCCACTGCATATTCTTTGTTCTATAGCCCAGTAAACAATTTAAAAATAATATATACGAGTTTAAGTTTTCAAATTGGGTGATACTGTTTTATTATACTGGCTTACTATATTTGCCAGTTAGTGGAGTAAAATGAGGAAATAGCTTCGGAATTTGGAGTGACATTGAGAATTTTTGATATTATCTTCTAAAGTGTATCAGTAATATGTGTTAACAAATCCTCTGCCTGAAAAAGGCGGCTAAGAAAGTTATTAAAGAAAATAGGTGCAAAAATACGATTTATTTTCGCGAAAAACTTTGAAAATAAATTATGTAAAAATAAATTTATGTAAAAAACATGTGTAAAAATTTTTATTAGGATCAAAATTCTGGGAGCTATGAATTTTTTAATTACGGTTACATTTCGTCTCCATTGTACACGCGGGTCAGTCAAAGATGAGGTCCGCTCCGTACAAAAATGGCTATAACTTTTGAGTAGTAAAAGTAAATCCTAAAAATTAACATTTCTATGAAAATATGATATGTTACTTATACGATCCAGATGGAGAAGTTAAAAAAAAACTTTTTTTACAATTATTTAGTACCTAACTATTTATTTGCAAATAATCACTTATTTTGGTGCCATAAACCTTTAAAATAACATTATTTAGATTTGGGTCTTGGGGATTAGTTTCATGAAATGATTAGTAATAAGATATGAGTATTGAAAACAATTTCAAAAATAAAAATTTTCCAAATATTTGTTTTTCACATTAAAAAAAATGTATATATATATATATATATATATATATATAGGGTGAGTCGAACCAAGTGGATAATAGCACACACCTCCACTTCCTTCCACGATTCTATCATTTTTCTATCTACAACACCCAATAGACGACAATACATTATAACAAAACGAAGACCACCCAAAGACATGATTTAAGCCACAACCAAAACACTCAGATCATGTGCGCACAAAAATAAAGCAGGCGGGTCAAACAACGCTGTCAAACCTATGTGCGCATAAATAATCAAATCCGGGGCCCGGGGAACAAATATACGAAAAACAAATAAACGATATGGATTACCAGGGTAACATGTATTAAGACAAAAACAAAAATTCGTTATTTTTCTTGTATTATATCAAATTTAATTGTAATTTAAGGGTGACCAAATTTAGCCCCCATAACTTTTTTTTAAATTTTTGAATTTTTATTTTGATATATCGTTAGTTTGTCTTTTGTTCTTGATTGTAATAACAAAAATGCACCCTTTTTGGAGAGGTCAATTTATTATATATTTTAGAGCATTTATAACAATTTACACTGAGTTTGGGTTTGGGGACGATCCGAGCTGTTACTCGGAATTCTTAAGTTAAGGTACTTTTTAGACTCATTTTACTCCACTAAGTGCTACTATTATTATTGAACGTGTTACTATTATTGAACGTGAAGAAAGTTCTGAGTAACTAAAAGTCCAGAATCATAAAGCCCGCATTCATGAAAAAGGTGCATTTTTTTGGTTTTGGCATATAAATCTAATTATCTACTTTATTAGAAAAATTAAGCTGGAAAAAATGAAAAATAATGATTTGAAATATGATACTTATTTGCGAAAAACTAAAAAAAAAAGTCATAAATTTCTTCAAATTTCTCCATTTCGATGTAAACCGAAGTGATTAAAACTATTTTCAGCTTTCAAGAAATCACTTCAGAGTAAAATCGTTTTTTTAAACTGGTCTTTAAGAAACCTGTTATATTAGATTTTTTAAATTATGAGACAAAAACCATAAAAATACACCGTTTTGAACTTTTTCAGAGCTTTTCACCAATTCAATTTCTAGCCAGTGTAAACATTATAACCAAATTAATTTTATTCGTTGAAAATTGGCCTTCGTTGACTGAAGTCTGTTTGAAAATGGACACATAGTACCTACTGAGCGTTATGTCTGTACTCTATTTTAAAAAAGGACAATATCTGCGACAATACTGATTTTTGATGAAAAAATTTAATTGTTAATAAAACAAGAATAGTATATATAACTGGAAAATAATGCGTAATTCCCGTTTTTTTTTTTGTTGACTGTTTAGATAAAAGTTGTCATAGTAAACTTTTTATGAGCACAAAGTATCAAAAAAAATTTTTTTTTTATTACGTTACATAGAAATTTTTTCAGATTTTTCATTTACAACAAATCTTTTGTTGTTGTATGAAATAAATACATACAAAAATTTCCTTTATGTGAATTTAAATGTCCCATCCGGTACACTTTCACAAAACAAAACAAAAATGGAATGAATATTTTTTGTTTTGTACACATCTGTAAACTTTTAACAATCAACGCGTTCAAAAATTTATCAGTTTAAACCATACACAGAATATGTAATATTAGTTGTGAGTATTTAAACTCTATTATTATTCATAATAATTGAACTCCGATATGTTTAATTCTTATGCCAGCAGTACATACTCGGCGAGAGCACTTGGCGAATGTCTCGGCGAGGCCGCGATGAAGCTGTGTACACTGTCGTCGAGTGTTCGGCCCGCAATACAGTTCTCGTCAGTTAATCAACAAAATTACGTTGGTATACCTGAAAAATGACATTATTAAATTAAAAATTACGGAGTAGTAATTTTTTAATTAATCCATTAAAATAATTATTATTCAAATGAAGTAATGAAGGACATTAATAGAATTAAAAAAAGTATTCAAAAATTTATACAGTTTTTCTAAACGAGAGTGTCCTTCGTGCTCGTGTCAAATGCATTAACCACTCGCTCTCTTTGACTCGTGTTGTCTCGCCGAGTGTGTACAGCCGGCATTATAGATGACTTACATTCAGGTCACATGACCTGATAATTTTTTTGATCGGTGTAACATAATTTTATAACACTCACAATCAGCGCCGCGAAAGGCCATGCAAGGGCCCTTGGGCATACTGATTGTGGAGCCCCTTTTAAAAAGTCTAAAACCTTCATCTAGGATAATTATAGCAAATTCACATTATTATTTTATACTTGTCGTAGTAGTAGCGGAGGGGAGGTCAAAGTCTGGCTAGGTAGCCTTTCGAAGACTGGCAAATTAGCCTTTCTAAGCCTTTTATAGCGACCCTTTAAGACAAGAAATTTGAATTTAGGCTAGAAATAGACAGATTATGAGACTGCAGCCGACTTTGATAGGAACTATGCCGATATTCATTTGTTCAAAAATTGTTCCAAATTGTTTCCAAATTGTTCAAAAATATATTTTTGCTATATATTAGTATTTCTCCTAAATTCTTCTACTAATGCATCTCAATTTACAAAAATTGCGAAAATCCCCCAGTACGCTCTGTCTTTTAGGTACCGAACGATGAAAATTAGTTTCCTTCTGTTTGGTTAGTTTCGAATCTCGTGTGTTGAACTAAGAAACCAAAATATTTTTAAATTTATTAAATTTATTAAGGCCTCCAATGGAGCCGGATCCTGCCCATAGATCCTACAGTACTATGGGCAACAAAGTAGCGCGAAAAAATGCATTATTTTCGAATAAATGTATGGGAAAAAAGTTGGCCATTACAATCCACCAGCAACTTTTATTCGAAATACTTTCCCGAAAACCGAATGAATAAAGTACAAATCAACTATAAATTTTGAATAATGAGGGCTGTTTTTGTGGCTCATAATAACTATGGACCACAAAAGTCCTGGCCATTTTTCAAAATTTTATAATTGATTTGTGTCTTATTCATTCGGTTTTCGAAAAAATCCTTCGGATAAATATTACTCATTATAAATATAGTAACCACAATTATTATTCGAAACGTTTTTTCGAAAACTGAATGAATAAGACACAATTATAAAGTTCTGAAAATGGCCTGGGCTTCTGTGGCCCATAGTACCTACAAATGTGTACAATTATGAGTCAAATACTTTAAAATCAATATATGGTACCCGTAAGAGTGATGGCATATCTAATAATTAAGAGCCACTGTACATATGGCTACAAAAGTAGCGAACTTTTTTAAAATTGTATAATTGATTTGGGACTTGGTCATTCTGTTTTCGAAAAAGTGCTTCGGCTAAAAGTTGTTCATTATAAATGAACTTTGCTACAATCCACTATCCAAAGATGGTTTTGCGGCATGGTTTTGATAAGATTACTTATCGTTAAATCAGAGTTGATTTGACCTCGAAATAACTTTTGAACGAAAACAGCTACAGTGCTGATTTTTCGAATATAAGCTATTTAGGTAATTATGAGAGAATAAGTTTCTGCTTTTCGTTAAGAAATAAACGGTTAAAAATCAAACCACGAAATTTATATTGGGAAATGGAAATTTTTTTGCATTTTTGTTTTGATAAAATTAACATAATAAATGCATAAGAGATATTGCTGCTCTATTGGTCCATATTTCTATATATACTTATATATATATATATATATATATATATATATATATATATATATATATATATATACTTAATATTTAGCAACGCATCTCCATATTTCTATATATAATTATTATAAGTTAAGTGTATAAATTTAACCCACTTCCAGAAATGCTAGAAAGATGCGATTTTTTGCATTCGACGCGGAATTTCTGATATAATTTTTCAAATAAAAAAACTCTATTCTTGTGACCCATAGTACATAGAGCTGTGCGAAAGGATCTACACAAGGGATGAGTAAAATTTACAAGTTGGTATATTTAATGTTATCTAGCGATATGAGCAATAATTAATTTATGGCATCCAAACAAATTTTTGAAATCATATATTTTGAATTAACATATATTTTTTCTGCAAATTATTTTTGTATGTACACCTATAGAAGCATAAAATTTGAACCAGTTGAAACAGTCTAAGTGACGATATGTATATGATATTACAAAAAATACAGTAATACGTACACTTAGACATTTTCCAAAATCCAAAATAATCTGTATGTTATGTGTTTGTAAAATCTAATTTTTTATAAGCATTTTTTGTAATCTTGGTTATATATGAAATATATTTTGGAGGAAAATACAGCTCATTTATGTAAAAAGACCAATAGTTTAAATATAGTTTTAAAAAAATTAAAAGAAATAAGAAACATTTTTTTAATATACAAAATTTAAAATACTTCTGTGATATTTAAAATAATTTTTATTTTTATTGTCACAAATAAACATTCCTCATCAAAGATTGATATAAAATATGTCTTAAAAATTATTATTATTATTATTATTATTATTATTATTTCATTTCTTTCATTCCAACATTTTTATTACACAGAAATGAAAAAGGATATTCGGAAAGGTAAGTGCTATAATAAATACAAATACTTTTTCAATCAATATGAAATAACTTCCTTTTGTTCGAAGAAAATTTAATTATTCGCTTCAGATATTTTATAAATGTATCAGTAGCATTAATTGATATTTTTTATATATAATCAGTAAATAATTAATTTTACATTATTGTCTATAACAGTTGATCTTTAGTAAAACTAAATGAAGAAAAATCAGTGTGAACCCCTCAACATATAGAATAGCTCTATTTATAGAATAATATATTTCACCAGTATAACATAAATGCGTACCTATTATTTTTCGGATTCAACATACTCTAGCAACATATAAAAAATTTTGTACAAAAAAACAACCGACTCCAAAAAAGAAAAACGGATCTAAAAAATCTGCTATGGAAAAATGCAATAAAAAGTAAAAAATATTTGCGTTCTTTATTTACTTCAATTTACTTATAAATATCCAGTTTTTTCAACTCAATTATTATTATTTTTGGAGTTGGTTTGGCATTTTTCATAGCAGATTTTCTAGATCCGTTTTTTTTGGAGTCGGGTTATTTTTTTGTAAAAAATTTTTTATTTATCTATTTTTTGTTAGTATACCCTATCAAACAAATAAAAAATTTCAAAATCGATCAACAATTGACGAAAAAATTGATGATCATACATATAAAATGAGGATTTTCCTCAATTTCCATGGGATTCCCTCTTCAGAATATGACTTGGTGACAATGGGACCACCTCGAGAGTATACCCTTTCAAACAAAAAGAATTTTCAAAATCGATCTACAATTGTCGGTGAAATCGGTAGTCATACATATATTACAAAATAATATTAGCCGATTTTGATGAAATTTCTATGGGACCAATCTGGAAGTATATCCTTTCAAATAAAAAATTTCAAATCGGTTGATAAATGGCAAGTAACAAAAACTTAAAAAAATATTCACACGAATAGATAAGCTCCTCCTTTTTTGAAGTCGGGTTAAAAAAATAGGGGAGAGTTGCCAAAATCGTACTACCTTAGGTATTATATATACATATATATATATATATACACTAGTAAAGTATTTTTGGCAGGCGATGTCTGTGCCGTCTCGTGTTTTCTGCTTTAAATTATGTTTCTGTCATGTAAAAAGTCACCTTTTAACTATAACTATAACTATTAACTATAAAGAAATAATTGCTATAAAAAGCCAGTGAAATAATATTCAGCAGCTTCCAAGAAGTGCAATTAGATATTTTTAGAAAAAAAAGTACAAAATTATGTACAAGTATTTATTCATGTTTCTAATATCTATGAAGAGATTGATGTCAATGATTCTCAGTGAATTTTTTATATTATTTTTGTGTATACTTAAACGTCACAGTACTATAACGATGTCACTCTCCAGTACGGTTACGAATAAAATAGTTTGTAAGACATGCGTTCTTGAATGAAAACAAGAATTTCTTTCTCAATGTATCATATTTTGAAGAAAACATTTTTACCTACTTCAAGAAATTCCATCTATCAGTGTAGATTTGCTTCAAAACCTTTCACCTACTTTTACTTAACGGATTTCCATGCAAACGTAAATACGACGTGAAACGAAATCTGAGACTTGTTCAAACTTAAATAAAATCGTTGAACCGCTAAAGAAAATAGTCAACAACCCAAAATTTTATAATAAATGTGTCCCATAAGAGATTGGGCTATAATAAGTTTTCCTATATTTCAGTACATCACCGATTGTTCAATAAAACCGTTTTATTGAACTGTAAGTATTTTGACTTTATTTTTTTTATATTTTTATCTTGGTATTCTATCTATTTCCTTTGTTCGATACCCGCTTGACTTTCCTACATGATTACTTTCTCATATCCAATGTGACTTACATAAAAAATAACTTAAATTATCTTCGTATTATTAAATACCTGACTTTTATAAAAATGTTGAATCTTATATAAAATCATTTATAAAAATAATTTATTAAATTTTTCTTTCTTTTTTTTGAATAAAATATGAATACGCTGCTGAATTCATGAAAAATAACACAAAAATATAAAATCAAATTATATTTATGATCATTAATAGAAGAAAAAATAAAACCATATTTTTTTATTTGTACATATAACATTTTTTTTAATCATTAACGTTTCATACAAAAATGTATAAAAATTTCATGCTACATCATTAAATGATAATAAGCCCCTTAAGGTTGTTAAGAAAGTGGTAGGGGTAAGTTAGGGTGGGGATTTCTTTCTATGCTAAATTAAATCTTGAGAAATTATTGGTTTTCTGTTAAAAAAATATATTTTTTATACCCAGTTTATACCCAGTATAATGTAAATACACAAGGTATATTATGTTTAGTTCCGACTTTGGAACACTTGAAAATACTGATCGCAGAAAAAAAATTTTGCTATAGGTGTGCATAAAATGACCTAATTAGTCCCTTTCGACATGTCCGTCCGTATGTCAGTGGACACGATAACTCAAGAACGAAAAGAAATAAGGAGCTGAAATTTTTGTGTGTGTCCTAGAGCAAAAAAGTAAGGTCAAGTTCGTTAATCGACAAAATCGGAACGTGTTTCTCCCGTCAGAGGGGAAAATTTTCATCTTTGAAACCGTAAGTGATAGAAAAAAAATGTGTTAACAAAAAATCTGCTATATATATATATATATATATATATATATATATAATATATATATATATAATATATATATATATATATATATATATATAATATATATATATATTGAATATATATATATATATATATATATATATATATATTCAACATGGGTGAATAACCTGAAACACCCGTCTGGTAATCACAACGCCAATGCCACACAATGATGACACCCCTGTATTGCATATTTATGTCATAATCTGTATACAGAGGTAAAAAAACTTAATAATTTTAAAAAAGAATGATGAGTTCGCTTTTTTATTGTCTGGTATATAAGAAGGATAAATTTCAGTATGTTATATAATATATCGCCTATACAACAGCTTTTTCAGCAATGTTCATCATTCAATATTCTATATTTTACTGGAGCTGTAGAACGGTACGTACATACACCAACCAGTACTATTTATCGGCAATTTATTATTTTTCAACCAGGTAAATGCTACAAATTTTATGAATAAACAGATTTTAAAAAAAATTCGTTACGCAGGAGCTGCTTCAACTTAGCGAATTTCCTTAAAATACATAAATCACTTTCTAGCGGTCACAATTTTAGTCTGATCAAAATGAAATGTCGTATCTGATTTTAGTATTTGCAAGGACAATTTTATTAATAAATGTCATACGTGAAGGGGAAATGGGGGCATAAAGAAAGAAGAAAACACAAAATAAAAATATCTCTCTTAATATTAGAATAATCAAAAAATGCGTAAGGAATAAAGTTGGAGAAAATCAAGTTTACTACAAATCATCACCTTATCATTTTTGCTCAAACTCTAATGTGTACAGAGATAGTGAGGAATTTAATTTTCAATCTTAAACCGTCAATATTTCTGTAAATATTAGTGTAACAGAAAAAATGATAAGAAACAAAATTACAGTAAAACTTAATACCTTCAGCTTTATTTCTTATAAATTTAACGTTTTTTCTAATATTAAGGGAGATATGTCAAATTTTGTGTTTCCCCCTCTCTCTAAACCCCCCTTTCCACTTGTTCGATTTTACCCATTAACGAACTTGACCTTTTGAATACCAAAAACGTGTCAAATACAAAATTTCATTCGGATAAAATGAAAACTGTGACCGCTAGAGTGATTACAGACACATATATATATATATATATATATATATATATATATATATATATATATATATATATATATATATATATATATATGTCCATAGATATATATATATAAATTTTACAGATGGTGATTTTTGACATCTACTAGGTAGGATCGATGGACATTTGAAGAAATTTTTGCGAAATTTTGACTTCGGTACGGGACCAATAGCTCTATTTCCTTTCAGGAAATTCGCTAATATATAAAATCTTTTTTATCACTGTACACTACTAAAATGATATTTCAAATTATATATAAATAAAAATTGTATTTAATATTTTTTATTTTTTTATGTTTTGCGTGACAGTTGGATGAAAGAAGTAAGTATTTTATTTGTATGGAAATTTTAATAAAGAAACTTTTGCAGAAAAATTATTATTTTTATTTACGAAAAAAATTGGTTACGAAGGCTACTGAGGTTACTGCCTCAACATAATTTTCTCAGAATGAATACATCAACATTTCTTTTGGAAATAGTTTCAAATTAACGTTTAGCTCATTAATGTTCATGGCGATCCGTGACCGCTAGATTGGCTTGTTGTATTGAAAATTATGTATAGAATAATGTTTCTAAGCAAAATTGAGAATATTACGAAAAATATTTAAGAGAAATGTTTTTTTCTACAATCTCCTTTCATATAAAGTTGCAAAAAGAAAATAATAAGATATTGTTTGATATATATATTTCTTTAATCTTTGACAAGGAACAAATAAATCAAATAATTACAAAATACTTGCATATTGATTAAATTTTTTTTAAAGAAAAATATTTTCAATAAAATCAATCTAAAATTATTTTATTGAGAAAAAAGTTATTTTAAAATAAAAAATTGAAAAAAAATCAAGTATAACTTATTTTATTAAAAAAATAGCAAAACTATGATTTTGTCAAAAAAAAAAACATGTTAAGATTTCTCAATAAGTATGTTGGTCAATAATTTTTATAATTTGTATATTTGTACTATGAATTGTATAACAGATGTTACGAATTGATACTATGCATTTTTAAGCTGTAATAAATATTTATTCATAATTTCTAACACAAAATATGTTTTGAAAAAAACAATGTTTTTTTTTTGATTCGTTTGAACACGTTTTTGTCTTGGCAGTATATAAAGGCGCAGCTTTTCCAATCCAATATTCAGTTCTAAAGGAACAGTTATACTGTTTAAATTTGACGTTGTTCAGTTCAAAAATCAGTATTGTATCAAGTAAATCAGTTGTGAAAAAAAATGTTCCTTTTTAAAATAAACCACTTTTTTTGAAAGTGTTTTTAAATTCAGTACATACCGGGCACTAAACAATTAACTCAGATACGAAACTCAGATATGTAATTTTCACTTGTTTTCATTTGTTGTCTTAACCCTTTATAAGTTTTATTTTAATCATCTACCATTTTTTGTTTACTAAATGATGTACAACAACAAATATAAATATGTAAAGAATATCGATAATAATATTATTTATAACCATCGTCAAGGCAACTCTAGTATGATACTTTTCTAGAGTTGCCATGGCTAGATAGAGCTAGATAGATAGAATTTATTTTAAGAAAATTATTTTACTTAGTTTCTTTTGACGATTTATTTTTAACATGCTTTTATTAGACTCAAGCGAATGTATCTATCAATGTATGAATGTAATGGAATTTTTGTAAGTTGAATTATGCAATTTTGTAAGTGGGTTTACACCCACTTCCGGACATCTGAAAAACCTGAAATTTTGGATACGTTTTAAGAACCGGTGACAATACAATAGTATCTAGAGCGTGGTAGTGCAACAGGCCAAGTTTAAGGGGTTCCTTCACACTTACAGTACTTACTATTACTTATCGTTAAATCAGAGCCGATTTGACCCCGAAATATCTTCTGAACGAAAAGAGCTACAATGCTGATTTTTCGAATATAACTTATTTAGGGAATTATTTAGGAAAACTTTTGCATTTTTTTTTTTGCTTTCGACGCGGAATTTTTGAAACCTTAATAAGAATCTTTGGGAAAATTTAATTTTCCCAACGGAACATATGGAAAACCAAAAATTAAATTTATGTGTTTAAGTTTAAGCTACTTAAAGTACCTGACATTTTAGAAGGATGCGAATTTTTGCATTCGACGTAGGATATCTCAAAACCCAATTGTAGATCGAATAAATTCAATTTTCTCAACGCAACATCCGAAAAAAAGGGAAAAACTAAAAAATTTCTACATGGTTCATAATGGGTCTACTTTTACAACAGTAAGTAGAGAGAGAACCCCATGTTATTGTTTACATTAAAGTTAATTTTGTTGTCAATCTCTTTATTCTATTTTCAATTATTTTGTATTTTTTAGTTCACATTGCAACAAAAGCATGTTTTTTTAATTTTTTTTAACTCGAAAATTTTATTTTAGTACAGTTTTGACAAATCTGTGAATTACCTTGTATTTCTTTTTTAATATAAATAGAATTTGCTACGAAAATGAGTATATTATCAATTTATTTGATGAAGAAAACATTACGGATGATGATTTGTTGGACGATATTTTCACAAATTGTTCAATAAGTAGAATCATTTATTATATTCGAATTTTTATGATGAGTTTTGATATATGTTCTTATATCATTTTACTATAACAAATCAGTTGTCTTATGCTAGATAATGTATATAATCATTTATATCCAAAGTCACAATATGCGATTACTTATTTTCATATGTATAAAATTACGCCTACAAGAAAAACAGTAATAAACCTAATCACGTAAACTTCTTTAATGTCTGTTATTATTTTTTCACGTAGTATATAGTACAATCGGATGCAAAAGTATCGCTATCATTTCAAAATTTTGTAATTGATCTGTGCCATATTTATACGGTTTTCGAGAAAATGTTTGGAACAAAAGTTGTTAGCATATTTATAATGAACAAATTTTATCCGAATAATTTGTTCATTATAGCTAGATTTGTGCTAGAAATCTGGGCCGGATTTTCTTTGATTTTCTTGAATTAAATTCTCTATTTGAAGAATTAGATCGAATCTGGTATTAACAGCCGTGTCATACACATTTCCTTATATTAACCTCCACAAATCTAAAGGGTAAATATCTGAAGACTTAGCAATTGGCCAATCCAGTACGTCTCTCTGGGCAATACGTCCGAAGTCTCCGAACAAAATCCCTTAATTGCCTGTGAGTATTAATAAAGGAAAACGTCTGTCGTATTCTCGCACTGTTTCTTCAGCGTTTCCATTGGCGTAACCCATAGATATAATGACTATCTGCGTTATTATAATAATAACGAATATTTATAAATATTCTCGGCATAATTAATAACGTCAAATTATTTTATATCACAGTGACGAATGAAAATGCCAGTTTGTATATAAATTGATTTATATATAAATTAGTTTATATATAAAGATAAGAACTGCTATAAATAGACTACAGGTACTACAGACTACAGTTATAAATATGGACTAGAGCATTTTGAACTTCTTAGGCAGATTATATTACATCATATTTTTTTGTGTTCTGTATCTTTCACGCCATTATACAACAAGACAATAAAATATAATTTTAACAAATCCGTAACAATAGAAAATATGAAATCTATTTGATAAATATGATATGACATCTTGAAGACAAGTATCATTTCATTACTTATAAACTTCTTCGTATTATGTAGAAGATATAATACAAGCAGCTGAAAAAACTCCTTGAAACATCAACGGGACTCTTTTTTTTTTATCTAATCTTTTTATAACTTTGTTGAGAAAACACCAAACACTTAATTTTGAATACGAAAGGAAAACCTATTATTTTTAACACGTTTTTATTATTAATTCTTGCAAGTTACTTTTCACCAAGTGACATCAAGTTCGTTAATGGACAAAATTCGTTCATATATATTTCCGCAAGAGCAGATAATCTCTATGTTTAAAATTTAAACACATCAAAAATAGAAGAAAAATTTTAATAAATGCCCTTTTTTATACCTGGTATGTATAATATATATATACTAGGCTTTATTATGTTTAGCCCCAACTTAATAATTGAAAATATTGAACGCAGAAAAAAATAATTTTAACATGGTGGTAATTTTTAATAATCTAATTGGTCCATTTCCGCATGCATGTTCGTTTTGTCCGTCCGTGGGTGTCTCTTTCTCCAGCTAAAAAGTAACTCAAACTTCCAGAATTGGCAAAGTTGGACCGTTCTACGCTCATTGAAAATATCCCAATAAAAATATTACTTTTTGAAAAATAAACAACTTTTGGTTGAAAATTTTTTTCATGAGCTGTGTACATACTGGATATTTAAGCATTTAACTTAGTTGTTATTTTCACTTGTTTTTAAATACTATTCTTTGTGGAATTTTTTGCATACACAACAATTCATATTTTTATACATCTGTCAATAAACAGTTCATTAACTAATAATGAACTCAGTATATAAGGCATTACCTCAGTTAGTTTTAATTATGACTTATTGGAAATATTTTAGATATATTTGAACATGTATATCGAACATTCAAAACTATTGTACACTAGCTGACCTCTGCGGCTTCGCACGTGTAAAAGCAAATACATTTCAAAAATTCACAAAGACCCGCACTCCCTGGTGTGGGCCTTGTTTATTTTCCAAAAATGAACACTTTTTGTGTTTTTTTAAAGTTTTTAGAGTTAGATATTTTTACAACCCCTGGTGCGAGTGGGTGTGTGGGAGACAATGATCGACTTTGCAAGTTATTTATTTTGAACGAAGGGGTATTCTTTGTCTTTTAATTTTTTTTCTATCGTTTACGGTTTTAAAGTTAGATATTTTCACCCCCCCCCTGGAGGGCGTGAGTGTGTAAGTGACAAAGGCCAACTTTTTATGTTGTTTATTTAAAAAAAGTAAACATAAAAAACCACACAAAAGTCCCATTGAAATCAGCACTTTTAGTTATTTTCGAATTTTCCCATTTTCCGGACAGTTTTTCCAATTTTTCTTTCCCTAAAAACCTTATTCGGACTTTAACGTACTTTTTAGTTTAAAAACTAGCCAAATCGGCCTTCTCAAGTTATCCGCTTACCAATAGAAGGCATTTAATTTTTAACCCGACTTCAAAAAGGAGGATGGTTCTCAATTCGTCTGTGTTTTTTTTATTTTTATATACATAAGATAGATAATATGATATGATATCTCGTATCTACGCACCAGATGAAAAACACTGCTACCTACACACTTACGTATCCACACAACTATCTAAATTTCACAAAACAAACCATAATAGATACTAGACGGAAGGAGCATTTGGTACTCAGATAATATAATTTATTTGGATAATATGATGTTATATCTATATCGCATCGTATATAGTTGTGATATTAAGTACACTTGGCCACAAAAGTTGATATCAGTTTTTTTTTAATTTTATGGATAATTTGGGTAATTTTATGGAAAAAAAAAATTTCGAATAAAAGTTGTTATTATATTTCTAATGAACAACTTTTGGCCGAAGCATTTTTTCGAAAGCCGAATCAATAAGCCACAAATCAATTATAAAATTTTTTAAAAATGACATCAACTTTTGTAGTCCAATAGTCCAGAGCTGAGCAAAGAACCGGAAAACAGTACTCTAAGTACCCAAATACATTTCAAAAATAATCTTCAAGTACCAAGTACTTTGAGTACAAAGTACTTTTTAATGGAAAAATAAAAAATTGTGAAGAATTTTTTAAGAGTATTTTTTAACATTTTGCGAGATTTTTTTCAAAGTCGTAGGCTTGTGTTGAAAGTATTGACATATGCGCCGAGTCTAATCCCTGATGAAAATGTTGGAATCGATCCTCTCTGATGTCCATGTAGCCATCAAGGTGCTGAGATCACATATACTTGAAGAACACATATATTTAGAAGATCTTGTGTATAGTAGACTAGTGTTCACTCACTAGATCTTCAGGACAACGTAATATATTTTCAGATCGGAGTTGAATATCACGCGTAATTTATTCATTAATCCCTTTGCATGTATAGAACGAAAAAAAAATTATATTTCAAATTTTAAGCGTTTTTATAAATAATTACTTATACTTTTAAATCGTTTTCGAAATAAAATTTCACAGTTGTACAATATTCGATTCAATAAAAAAAAACTGTATAAAAAACAAGCTGTTTTTAGCAAATTTCCTCCAAAGGAAATGCGGCTATTGTTTTTGCACCTATGTTTGAATTTCGTAAAAATTTCTTCAAATGTCCATCGATCCTACCTATAAGATGTTAAAAATCACTATCGCTAAAATTTGTATATATGTATATATATATATATATATATATATATATATATATATATTAGTACTTTTTTTAAATGTCTGTGGACTCTCTAGCGGTCACAGTTTTATTCCGATTGGAATGAAATTTGGTATTTGAGTCGCTTTTAGTATTCTAAAGGTCAAGTTCGTTAATGGGTAAAATCGGACAAGAGGAAAGGGGGTTTAGAGGGAGGGGGGAAAACACAAAATTTGACTATCTCCCTTAGCATTTGAAAAATCGAAAAATTTCTCAGGAGTTAAGTTGTAGGTTCTAATTTTTACTTGAATTTTGTTTCGTATCATGTTTTCTGTTACACTAATATTTACAGAAATATTTACAATTAAAGATTGAAAGTTAAAATTCTAAATATCTCTGTACACATTAGAGTTTGATAAAAATTGTCAAGTAATGAATTGTAGCAAACTTGGTTTTCTAAAACTTTACTCCTTATATATTTTTTCGATTTATCTAATATTAAGAGATATATTTAATATTTTGTGTTTGTTTGACACGAATACACGAAATACATTTTATTGTAAAAAATTTTGAATGTCGTTTCCATAGTAACTATAAACTTCAATCGTTATATATCGTTCTATTTTAGCTATTAATAAATTTAATTTTTGTAAATACTAAAGTCATATCAGATATTACATTTCATTTTGATCACACTTAAATTATGACCACTAGAGAGTGATTTATGTATTCTAAGGAAATTCGCTAAGTTGACGCAGCTCCTGCGTAACGAATTTTTTTTAAGTGCAATTTAAAAGACTTTTCAAAAATTCGATATTCAGTATGACCTGTATTTCAGAAAGTCATAGTACAATTAATTCTTTCTTGGTCTATTTGTCAATATCATCGTATAATAATCGGGTAATAATAGAGAAAAATTATAAATATTGAATACTGGAGAATACTGGAAAGGCTAGAATTTTGAATCTTTTAGATAAAGGAAGGAGTACCATTTAATATTATTTAATGGAAACATAAATGTAGAAAACTATATTTTCTTTTGTTACTTGCTGTTTAACAATTGTGGGTAAATATAAGTATCCGATAGTTAGGTACTCATAATGATTATTCTATTATTTAAGGAGGTTCGTTCATACATGAGGCTTCATAGTAGATAAAAATTAATTTTTTTAGTGAATTGAGTAGCTCAATTATGAAGTTATCCTTATCCTCCCTCAAAAATGTAATACCTGTTGACGATCATTTCGAAGAATTATTATCAATTAAAAATCAAACTTTTAACACAGCGTCTTATGGAGAACATAATTTTTTTGTACTTAAAATTATAATAACTATATTATTAAAGTAGACAGGATAATAAATAATGTTTAATAATATTCTTTGAAATATGCAGTGTTGACGGATATTTGAATTAATTATTTAATAAAATTAAAACTTTTTTTTTGGTTTGTTTTTGCCACCATATTTTATCAAACTGGCGACCACGCACGCTAAAATAATATACACATACTAACAAATATACAACATAGTTTATTGTCAAATCTGTCACACCAACTCAAATCAATTTCTAGTTTACATTTACTGATATTTTACAATAAATACTTTTAAAATATTCAGGACAAATCAAAAAATCGTTGTTAGATTATTGATACACTTTATTACTTTTTTTAAATCCTATATAAATTTTATTAAAGATAGTATTAATTTGACTTTAATATGTTTTATTTTTAAGTGAGGACGTTCATTTGCTAGAACGTCCTTAATATGCATTTTAAGCTTCTATAAATATTACATATAAATTTGATAATTAAATCCAGTATATATTTCTATGTTAAATATTATTTTCTCTTTTGCTTTTTTTCTCTCTAGACACATGAAATTACCATGTTTAAATTGTTGGTATTAACACTCTTGATACAAACAAACCCAACACAAACATACAAAACGTTTGTTTGTCTAAAATATTAGCTTTTCATATTCCTATTCATATACAATTAATTATATTTGTTTTATAAATAATAATGGTATCATCATCTCTATACATAGTATAAAAGGAAGTCGCCCACTCCTTCTGTTTGTCTGTTGATCCGCTAACTCATTCTAAACCACGTAACGGATTTTGAAACGGTTTGATTTTACACATCCTAGTTAAAATTTCGTATGTGTAAAAAACCGTGCGAAACCGGGTCGCTAGTACCTATAATATATAATACAATTGGCTTTTAGTCCATTGAAAGGTTACATTTGGGGTTGCAATTGTTAGAGTACGCAATTTTATTTTCCGGAACTAGACCAGAACTAGACCAGCCAGTGGCTGTTCAACTACGACATTCTTGTTAGTCTATTTTTCTTGATCGTTGGTTCGTGAAGTATTAGTTTTGTTATAAAGATTATTAAGATAAAAAAGAACTCTAGATTTTTTTGAAATTAAATTTCAAATTTTGTCCCAATTCCTAGAACAATTATTTGTATTTTATAAATACGTTTTTCGACTACAAAGTAGTCATCATCAGTATGAATTAGCTAATCGTAAATATTTCTGGGATATGGAGTCAAAGATATGTTGCTCGTTGCTAATTTGGTGAGTGTCTCAGTTAGATCATATAAGAGACAAAACTTTTTTAATATTATTATGAGACACGCACCAAATTAGCAACGAGCAACATATTTCTGACTCCATTCCCAGAGATATTTATGATTAACTAAATCATACTGATTATGAAATTATTATTATTATTACTTGTAGTCGAAATACGTATTTATAAAATACAAATAAATTGTATATATAATTGTAAATTGAAGTAAATAAATAACGCAATTATATTTTACTTTTTAGTGCATTGTTTGATAGTAGATATTTTTAGATCCTATTTTGGAGTCGGGTTTTGTTTTTTTGTAAAAAATTTTTTTATTTTCTTACAATAGTATTGTATTTTTATGATTAGAACATTATAATGTGTTCAAAGAAAAATTTGCAGCTCTTCTAATAAACCCTTTGGTACTTTTAAACCATATTTTCAACTTCGTATACCGGTTTATTCCGGGTTCCCCTAATGCCGATCCAATTAATTCAATTTATTCATGAATTTTTTCACTAATCAATTTTCCTAGAGTTGTATCTGGAATTCATTATTCAAATAAATGACATCAATCAAAATAATTTTATAAAATAAATGCTGATTAATATAATTCAATAATTACATTACGAAAAATATTTGTTTATTCAAAAAGAAAAGAATAGTACTCAAAATCATAAAATAGATATCACTTTACAAAATAAATTAAATCTAACCGAATTTGCTTTTATATCTGAGAAAAGTACTATAAATCAAATTTGAAAAGCTAAGTGTGTATACTGTATACCTATAAAATAAAATAAATAAATATCTCAAGATTTCAAAAACAACTTTGTCCTTTGTATGAAAATGTGTTTTGTTACAAAAATCTTTGATTGTTTGTTATTTTTTTCCAGCATTTTCAAACATCTCGTATTATTAGGATTCCGTAATGGCCGAATAAAAAAGCAGTCAGATACTTATCCTATTAATATTTTTATTTCATTAACAATTTTTATCGCTGAACAACGCATAAATCTTTTTAAATTGCTTACAACTTAAAAATTTTATTAAATAATTTACTGCCTTTTTTTTACATTAAGGAAGTCTAATAAAACGATGTTTTTTATAACTGCTTACTGTACCAAATAATACCAAAGTTCAAATTCTTTTACTTCAAGTCTGCGTAGGTTGATTTTTATTTGTATACATCCCATAATCAATAAAAGATAGAAACATCTACAATTCAACTACACAAAGATCCAAAGTATAATTCTAGTTAATGCGTAAATCTTCTGGATTTCCAGATACGGATTATTAATAAAACTCAAGATTACGTACGATCAATAAAAACTTAAAATAATGTGATATTTTTAATTCATTCCTTTACAGCAGGATTTCCCAAACTGCGTTTCAAGGTAAATGTTTCGCAAAACACTGTTAATAACAAAGTCTTTTTTCGACATTTTGATAATACAAATTTGGCGGATACAAATTGCATAACTCACAGCTGTTGGCGTCACGAAACTTCGCGTGCGCTTAAGTAATAAAGCATTGCATATTTGTTTTAATTTATGTTCTTGGAGGAAACAAGTCTTCGGGAAAAATCCTTAATTCTCAAGTTAGCATGGATTGTTTTATTGATTACAAATTACGTACGATCAATAAAAACTTAAAATAATGTGATATTTTTAATTCATTCCTTTACAGCAGGATTTCCCAAACTGCGTTTCAAGGTAAATGTTTCGCAAAACACTGTTAATAACAAAGTCTTTTTTCGACATTTTGATAATACAAATTTGGCGGATACAAATTGCATAACTCACAGCTGTTGGCGTCACGAAACTTCGCGTGCGCTTAAGTAATAAAGCATTGCATATTTGTTTTAATTTATGTTCTTGGAGGAAACAAGTCTTCGGGAAAAATCCTTAATTCTCAAGTTAGCATGGATTGTTTTATTGATTACAAATTAATTCAATCCAAGAATTCACATGGGTTAAGGTCTATATACTTTTCTAAATAAGTTTCCTCCCTGCAAAATAAACCGATTAAACTCCAAGATTCTAAAAGTGTTCCATCGGCGAAAAAGTTTGGGAATCCCTAGAAAAAAGAAGAGACTCCGCAGTAGTTCATGTTTGTTCGAATTGTTTATCTATTCTATTGAACTGCGTTTGCGTTTTCTACTATGTATCTAGATTCTAGTCTACACACTCGCAGTATAAGAAACACATTAATTGAATACAAACAATATTATAGGAGTATCATTTACTAGACTTTTAAATTGTTTATTCCTTTGACTGCCAGGTTATTTATTAAATAACCTGTTTCAAATTTTACCAGAGAAGAAAGTTTTCTTGTTTAATTTTGTATAAACAAGAATGTCATCTGAGATTTATTAAGCCTGTACCATTGTAAATCCTGTACCATTGCTTTGTCTCAATTATTTTCAATATTGATTTCAATGGCGTATCTATTGCCCTCAAATCGTTGACAATTCAAATATTGTTTGTCAAATTATAATTTTCAAAGTTTATGGTTTCATAACTTCTAAAACTAAAAATTTTAAATATAAATTTTGAATTATTCAAAATAAAAATGTTACTTTAGACAAGTTTTTGTTTGCCAGAAAATTTAGATGTGACTTCTCGGTTGTGTATGATGCGGTTAATATTATTAGTTGGCTCTACTTAATGGTATCCGAATATTTCTATTAATAATGTACATATTAGTAAATATAGTTATTAATAATGAACACATACATAACAGGAGAGTACGGAAATTTAGGTTCGACTTCAAACGTGTTTTATATCCTACAAATATTTGAGACAAAACCTCAATCATATCAGACATTGGATATACTCAACAACATGATATATATATATATATATATATATATATATATATATATATATATATATATATAAATATATATATATATATATATATATATATATATATATATATATATATACATATAAAATGAATATATATGTATATATATATATATATATATATATATAAATGAATCATAATCCAGTTAAAATCATCAGGATAAAGTTGTGCCTGCGAAAAAATTGGGATGGAACTGAAAATTGGTACAGGTATTAAATACACTTATTACAAATGAAATATCATTAGTCCCCACCGACCCTACTTATGCCCACAAAATTTATTCACGGTTGAAGATAAAAAAATATCGGTTTTCCAAAAGTTGTAGAACTGTCTACAAAAATCCTTCGTATACTTTTTTCTCTACGAATCACCATTCGTAACATATGGTGATTCCCAAAGTTGAACAAGTTGTATCCTGCATAATAAGCACACATTTCCGCTTATGAGGTAGAGTACTTGGCACATTTTTTATCATAGTTTCCCACGTACCAGTATCACACTCCACGATCTATTGTGATGAAGGAGGTTTGATCAGACAATATTCTTTTGATTGAAAAAGGGTACTAATGGTAATGATCAAATAAGAACGCATTAGTGTTGATTTATGGAAAACTTTATTTTTATTGATAATCTGCAAATTCCAATGTAAATCATGTCATGTGGGATTTCTGTACATTGTTCTAATAAAAAAGATGCATCAGTCTTCATTCATATTAAGTATGCTCCTGATAAAAAATTTGTTAGATGAGGCAGGATAAACTCCTTGTTATTTACTCATATTACTTACAAAATATTAGTTATCTGGAATAGAAATAATAATTATAGCCATATATTATGGCCTGTATCACAATAAATAACATTAAATGGCATAAAGGTTACATTCATGTAGGTTTTTTTGTCACATCATATTTTAAAACTTCTTGGACAGTTAACTCCCGTTTGACCGATTTTTTTAATGTTGTATGATGAATATTTCTGTAGATATGAGTTGAGTATGTAAGCATATATATACAGGGTGTTATGAAATTAATTCAGGAAAACTATACCACGGTGTAAAATTGCAAAAACCGAACAAAAAAAAGTTTTATAAAATTTTTCAATTTAACGCTTAGTTTTTGAGATATAATTAATTAAACATTCATAAATTCAACCATTTTATGGGTGTCGCTATACTTATTGAGAACTCTTATGATCGATTCTCTAGCATGGCCGCCCTACTCCACTACTGTGGTACCACCTCCTTACACTATGCGCTCTGTGATTGGTGGAGTAGTGTAGCGACACCCGCAAAAATTCAAAAATGCAAATGTGATTAGTTGAATTTATTATTAATGTTGAATTAATTATATCTCAAAAACTAAGCGTCAAATCAAAAAACTTTATTTAACTGTTTTGTTTGTTTTTTGCGGATTTCCACCGTGAGCGTAAAAATAGTTATAAAAAAGAATCCTATCTAAATTTTCATATCTCGATGGAGAGCCGAATTATTGCAAAAAAAAACAAAAGTTAACCCTTTTTTCAAGATGGCGGAGAATGCATATAGGAAATCTTGGTCAACATTTTGAAGTTGAAGCCCCCTTCCCCGCACACAATATCCAAAAATCAGCTTTCTTAGTTCACTTGCATTTCCAAATGTATATAATGACTGGACTATAAGATAATAATAAATATTAAAACTATAAATAAATTTGAAGTCAACTATGCAAGAATAATAATGAATATTTGTTGCTTAATACATGTTCGCCTATTACTCCATATAGTATATTTGTTTTCTATCGGCGCCAAGATTCCCCGATTTGATTATTTATGCGCACATTATGTTGATTGCTTTGATGTTTTATATTTTAGAGTCAACCACGAGTGGTCATCATTTTGTTTCTGCATATCGATTTCTATTGGATGTTGTGGAAGAAAAAGAGAATCGTGGAAGGAAGTGGAGTTGTGTGATATTATCCACCTGGTTCGACTCACCCTATATATATATATATATACACGTTTATATATATATATATATATATACATATATATATATATATATATATATATATATATATATATATAAATAAATATATATATATATATATATATATATATATATATATATATATATATATATATATATATATAAACGTGTATAATTTGCATCCCCAAGGAGCAAAGGTACAAATCTAAGTCATAAAAATTCCATATAGTTCTAACAAACAGTGAAAAAAAGTCTCGTACAAACTACAGTAGCAATACCATTGAAATAAAAAAATGACATTCCATAGAGAATTCTTTAGCCTTCGTTAATAGAGTGTATTCTCTACCAAGGTAACACAGAAGTTTAACATTTCTATATTGAATATAAGATACTATTGGGAAAATGTTTTTTTTTTGTAAATTGAAATTATATGTTTTTAAATGATACCCTTCTCTCAAAAATTAATCCCATTAAATACAATAAAGAATAATTTTTGGAATAAAACAAAAAATTTTACGATTTTATTTAAATTAAAAAAATATATTCAATGGGAACAAATCATAGACCAGAAACGTTCTCGTAAACATTAACTCAATACCAACTTGAAAATATACTCTCGTAGTAGGTTTCCATTCAATCATTGATCAATGCAATAAAATATTTCGAAAAAGATTGACATCAATTTAAAATAAGAAGCTGAATTCTTACAAAAATATTCTGAAGGACGACTGAGTAGCCGAGCGGTCTAAGGCGTTATGTCTACTAGGAACTGGGAGGCTATGGGTTCGAATCCCGACATCGGCAGTTTGTCAATTATTTAGAAAAAAAGGGGGCGGTTAATTGACTAAACTGTCGGTGTATGGACAAGCATGAAGTAACCGGCTATGCTTGTGAAGGTTTTCTGCACTATATACATTGTACTATATACATATATGTATACTACAGATCTGTTAATTTAATTACCCACTACAATAACATTAAAATTTTGATTAGTCATCGTGCGAAAACTATTTCTCATTGTCTAATTGTCAATACTACGCACGACAACTTATAAAATATTGTTTCTATAGTTAATAGATTGAACGTACACGAAAATAAAACCATCATATCATCAAGTACGTGATTCGACGGAAATACAATTAATGAATTATTTTACTATATTTAAAAGATGTTTAATATATTACCTTCCATTTTGTTTTCGCCATGAGTTTTTCCTTTATTTTTTAATTGGATGTATTAATTTTTTGTCGTATGTGACAATTTATAACGCTTTATCTGATTTCTGTGTTTGATAGTTAATTGAAGAAACTACATTGAAATCGGTGTAACCATTCTCGAGAATCATACCTAAAACAGTGCTCCCTTGCGTTTTAAAATGGTAAAACCTAAATTATACCCATGTACCGTTGTGGACAATAATGTATATTTATATTTTAATTCAATTAATGTTGTAATTTATACAGTGCAAAAACTGTACACGTCATAACTTGAATAATTATCACCTGGATAATTAGATAATATCTACTCGTATTTTAATTTGATTACTTTTAATTGACCACCATGTTTTGCTATATTTAACTGATATTGTTTTCGTATATTATAAAGCTATGATCATACAAATTTATACGTCAAAAATAAAGAATACAATTATTAGACATGACGTAACTAAATTATTATTTTTATACATTTCTTTTCTATTTTGATTTCACAGAATAAGAAAACTTGACGTTAATAGAACTATTCCTCAAATGAAATTGAAAACACATCATATTATATTACAAAATCATTTATTTAAAAACTATTGATGTCAAATAAAATCTCTAAGAAGAAACTCGCATTAATAAAAGTTCATTTCCACCACAGAAAAGTCTGTTCTAATCTCACTCTTTCTTTGTCTATGCATTCATATTCAAATAATAAAGAAACCATTGAGATTGAAATATTTATAACAAATAGTTTTGTAAAAAAATATAGTTATACAATACAATACAATACAATACAAATACAATGGGCGTCAAAAGTTGATGTTAGTTTTTAAAATTTTATAATTGATTTGTGCCATATTCATTCGGTTTTTGAATAAAAGTTGTTACTATATATATAAGATGAATAACTTTCATGCAAAGCATATTTTTCGAAAACCAAATCAAAGTATTATACACCGTGTAACGGAGAATAAAAATTGAAATTGTGCCAAACCACGCAGTTTTCGAACTAAGGAGTATGGTATGCTAGGTAGTTCGGAAAGTCATTATCAATCTCAGATGGCTTAGTAGAGCTTACTGAAACTTCCTATTAAATACTTATCCATTGTGGCTACGTCAGTTCCAAGTGAAAGAATTTTTTCAAAATCATGAGCAACCATAACACCACAGCGGAACCGTTTAGTAGGAAAAAGTTTTTCGAAGCTGTTGTTCTTACATTCGGTGTTAACAAAATAGTGGTTCTATTTCTATGTTTTTTTTTAAAACATCGATACATCGAACCATGTATGGTTTTCTTTACGATGTTTGCATCCCTACTTTTGAAGCGAATTATACTCGCTGCAAGGTATCTATATTTTTTTTCACAAAGGTTGCAACTATTTTCCCGACGAAAAGAAGGAGGTACTCAATTCAACCTGTAGATTTGTTTTTTATTTTTATTTTTTTTTTTATGTATGATCATAATTTTTTTTTGTTGGATTCAAATCCACCATAAAAAAATTAATATTCAGTGTTGCCAATGTTCGGGTAATTACCTGTTTTTCGGGTAATTTAAGATTTAACGGGTAACTCACCAAGTAATTGAATTATCGGGTAAAAGCGGGTAATTCGTTCATTTAAGAACCCTTTATAATTATTTAGTAGCCTTACTACTCATATCATGATTAGCGAATGATTTGTGTTCGGTTTAAATTAAAATATATCAAATTGTATGTTAAAAAAATAATATACTTTTATATTATATTTTTTTTTAAATTCTTGAATTAAAAAAAAAGAAGTTAATATTTTTACCTATTGAAACCAGAAAAGAAGTTTAACAGTGCAACTAACTCTACTTTACTCTGTACATCACCAAATTGTATTAAAGAAATTAGAAACGGTTTTAATTTATTTAATGTTAAATTTGGCAATTAAAATGGCTTTGCCTTATTGGTTAACTTTTTTACAGTAACAAACTCGGCTATATTTCGTCATCGGGTAAAATCGAGTAATTCCGTCTAAAGAAACGGGTATCTCGAGTCCACTCACCGGCAGCACTGCTAATATTGTAAGTACGTACAGATATTTCACAACCAACAAAATGAAAGAAAACGTGAGTATATGGTTTTATAAACACACTCACCAAGGAATTCAATAAATAGTATTATCCATCCTATTGTGAATAAAAATATTATATAAAACCTATTTTGACAAAATGGACACCCGACTTCAAAAATCAAATATTCTAAAACAAAAGATGCACTAAAAAGTAAAAAAATAATTGCATATTCTTGTGCCAATTTTAGTTCACCTAAGAAAAATTTTTTAAATATATATGTACAATTATTGTTATTTTTGGAGTCGCTGTCAGCATAGAGAAATTCACATGACTTTTGGACACCGACTCCGAAAATTACAATAATTGTACATATATATTTAAAAATTTTTGCTTAGGTCACCCCTGATATAATGTATTAATTAAAAATATAATTTATGACTCTAACAATTTCAATGTTTATTGGAGGATTTAAAGATTATCCTAGAAAAGTATGTATTATACTAAAGGTGACTAGATATTGAGATCCAAGATATAATGCACAATACACTACATACATCCTCTCTCCTCGTCGCCTAAGAAAGAAAAAAAATGAATGAAAAAATTAATTAATAAATCGTTACTGTGTTTTTCCTGATCTAGATGTGAATATAGAATGTTTGTTGGTGAATACGAAGAGTAGTCAGGAAACATATATTTGGACTAATTATTATATTACAATTCCATGTAAGGATAACAACTTGTTATCCGTTTTTGTTACTTTTTTGAAACAAAATATACAAATATATAGCAGAGGGGGGTCGTAGCCTAAAAAGTATTGGCATCGTGCCTACAAAATTTACCATACCAACAAACAAATTGAAAAGAAATTGACTTTACGTCTCATGCATATTGTAAATATACTCTTCTGCAAGTATGTATTTGCAACACGTGTTACTATAACCGATGCTATGATGAAATGCACAAAATTTTATTTTTCATACAACATATTGAATACAGTATTTTATTAACCCGACTTCAAAAAGGAGGATGGTTCTCAATTCGTCTGTTTTTTTTTTTTTTTTTGCTTTTTTTTATGTGTGTCACCTCAGAACTCGAACGATTTATGAACCGATTTTGAATTTAAAGGGTTTGGTTTTCCATTGGTCCCATCGGCACCAAATCGCATTCTGATGAGGGGATCCCTGGGAAATCGAGGAAAATCCTCATTTTATATGTGATAACCGATTTCTGCGATTTTTTTTTAAAGGGTATACTCATTCCTAATGGGAAAATAAGAAAATTTTTTTAAAAACCGACTTCAAAAAAATTTTTTACAAAATAAAAACCGACCCCAAAAAAAAAAATTTTTACAAAAAAAAAAAACAAAATACATGTAAAAAAAAAACTGAAAATCTGTTATAAAAAAATGCACTAAAAATTTAAAAAAAAAAAAAAACAGGTAAAAAAAAATGTGTTATAAAAAAATGCACTAAAAATTAGTAGGTCTACCCATATTTAGACAAATAAAATCAGTTATAGAACTTCAAAGTCACTAAAAAGCGAGAAATAAACCATATTTTGACAAAATAGAAACCCGACTTCAAAAATCAAATATTCTATAACAAAAAATGCACTAAAAAGTAAAAAAATAATTGCATATTCTTGTGCCAATTTTAGTTCACCTAAGCAAAAAATTTTAAATATATATGTACAATTATTGTTATTTTTGGAGGCGGTGTCCAAAAGTTATGTGAATTTCTCTATGCTGACACCGCCTCCAAAAATAACAATAATTGTACATATATATTTAAAATTTTTTGCTTAGGTGAACTAAAATAGATGCACAAGAATATGCAATTATTTTTTTACTTTTTAGTGCATTTTTTGTTATAGAATATTTGCTTTTTGAAGTCGGATTTCCATTTTGTCAAAATATGGTTTATTTGTAGTATCAAAACTTTTGTAGTTGTTGTACACAAAGAAAACTTTTATAATTAACTTTTTAACATACTTCTGCTAAATTGTTCAATTTTCTTTCACAAGTTTATATTTATAGTCTTTTGAACAAATTTAACTCGTATGTTATAAAATATATATAATTTTGTAAAATACTTCATAATAACTTCATTTCTGTCTTTTAATTAGCTTCATTAGCTTCTTAAATTAATTTAATTAGTATGGTAAGAAGTATTTCCATTGTCATCACTGTATACACTTTGCCGCTAACATACATATTGTTGTATTGAAAATCACTGAGAATAATTTTTCTGATCCCAACACATCTTTTAAATACAAGAAAAAGTATAAAAAGAAAATTTTTAGACAAATATTACGAAAAATATTAAGAGATAATATTTTTCTCTTCAAGAGAGGAGTTTTTTTTTGTGTATTAAAATTGCTAAAAAGAAAACAATAACATCTTAGTTGAGTTATTATTTTTTTTAATCATTAAAAAGTTTATTTTTGCATCAAGTAATTACAAGGGATTTAAAAATTGATATTGAATTTTTTTTCCTTTCAAAAGAAGGTTTTTTTTTTTTTTTGTAAAGTTGAAAAAGAATGAATATAAAATTAAACTTTAAAATATCAAAGAATAATTATTTAAAAAATTGTTGAATATTGATTTTAAATTTTTAAGTAAAAAGTCAAAAAAATATTTTGAAACAAAAAAAAAATATATATATTATTTTTACCAAAAATTTGTTGAATATTTTTTTAAAAAAACAAGTAAGAATTTTTGTTGAAAGCACGAAATATATATACAAATATATTGAAAGCAAGTTTAAACTGTACATACAATCATAAAAATGTTATGTTATAAACACGTTTGTTTTGCTGACTGTATAAAAAGGCAGCTTCACTCAAATTAAAGTTCAGTATAAAATTGATTTCTGTTCGATTCAAATTGAAGCTAAAAGTTAACATTGTATTGTAGTAATCCAGATTGATTAAAAATTCCATTGTAAAAAAATTAAACATTGTTGAAAAAAACTGTTGAAAAAAAAGTTTTAATTTAAATTATTTCTTTTTAAAATCAAATAAACACCAGGTTTGATTTTCATAAGAGTCTTTTATTTTTTTTTAAATTTTCTTTTTCTTCTAAAGTGCGTGTAAAACTTTTACTAATATTTTTTTTTTTTTTGTTCGTGTCGAGTATCGGAATCTGTTATAGGTTTGATAGCGCTCCTTTTCAGAAGGTGAAGAGAGCCAAGATACCGCGACAATATATATACTAATTAACCCATTTCTGCATGTCCTATGGATTGACCTCAGAAGCCGTGTCTTTTTGAAAATTATATAGTCATTTTATGCCTTATTCATTCGGTTTTTTGGAAAATTATTCGAATAAAAGCTGTTCATTATAAATATCCTAACAAGTTTTATTCAAAACATTTTCCCAAAAATCTAATTAGTACGGCACGAAATGACTACACAATTTTGAAAAAATGATACGACTTCTGTGGTCCATAACATCCATCTGTCTTTCCGTCCGTATATACAATAACTCAAAAACGAAAAAATATAACAAGCTAAAATTAAGTGTGTGTGGTCTAGAGCTCAAAATGAGTTCGTAAAATGAGCAAAATCTCACCGATGGAAAATATCCATCTTGGAAACCGTAAAAGATGTTCCCTTAAGAAGATAAATTTGCTTTGAATACCCAGTATATACTGAATTGTATATCAGTGATTGAATTGTTAACAATTCTGCGTATTCGAATTGATAACAATTCGCTTTCCGAGGAGCATTAAATCACAAATTATGAGAAAACTATTGAGTTTATAAAAAAAAATTTTCAAACAAAATTTGTTTATTTTAAAGAGAAAAAGATTTTTTGTTATTAAATTTTTTTTCTAACTCTTACGGTTTCAAACGTGTAGATTTTCCCCTCTAGCGGGGGGAGACACGTTCCGATTTAGCTTGACGAACTTGACCTCACTCTTTTGCAATAGAATACACATATAAAATTTCAGCTCGTATTTGAGTTATCGTGTTTACGGACAGACAGATTAGCTTAATTGGCCGAATTAGGCTATTTTATGAACACCCATTCGAGGCATTTATGTCAAGGATTAATATTTTCAAGCGTTACAAAGTCGGGACTAATCTTAATATACTGGTTATAAAAATTTTCCGTTTTTATAAATAAACAACTTTAATTTGAAGCTTTTCCCATAAGCTATGCTAAATAAGTTTTCCCTCAGTTTGAGCTCAAAAATTTCTAATTACTATAGATTACAAAAGCTCTTTTATTTAACAAGTTACTGTATAATAAAAATGCCTTTGTATTTGTATGCATCTGCAGTGAGTTCCTTATCAACGAACAAGCAGTATTACCGGGCAGCATATACCGGGTATTTAAGCAATTACCTCATTTTGTTATTTTGATTTGCTTATGTTTTATATCCGATAATGCCATAATTTATAGAGAAAAAAATTATATTAGCAAAAAAACTACAGCGTCCATTGCTCAGTAGCAAGCGCCTCAAGCTTTTACAATTTTTTTATTTTTGGCCTTCTACAATTAAGACCGTGTAATTTTGAATATGATTTATTTTTAACAATATTAATTTAATTTGAGACGTTTACACCAAATTTGTAATTTCTATTTTGTGGCATTTTATCGTTTTTTTTTTTAAACCAAATGAATAAGGCACAAATAAAGTATAAAATTTTACAAATTATATCACTATAAAGATTATTAAAATAATCAAAGAGAACTCTAGGTTTATTGAAATTATATTTCAAATTTTGCCCCTATTCCTATTATCTGAGAAAACAGATAATGAATTTAGACAATGGCCGAATTCCAAATTCTGATTTAATAAAATTAAACCATTTTCAAAAATAAAAATCCAATACCTGAATGTCAAGGTTAACGTAGATACACTCACTTTAGTGACAAAACAAACGCCGCATAGTCACCAAAGAATACCGCCAATAAATAGGAGGGGCTTTCCACACACCTAATCCAGTAGTCAAGCAACTCCAATAATCCTCAAATTAGATTATACCCTCAGTCAAATCGTATAAAAGGACAGATTTTTTTTAATGTCATTGTGAGACACGCACCAAATTAGCAACAAGCAACATATCTCTGAATCCATATCCCAGAGATAGTTACGATTAGCTAATTCATACTGATGATGACTACATTGTAGTCAAAATACGTATTTATAAAATACAAACAAATGTTCTAGGAATAGGGGCAAAATTTGACATGTAAATTATATCACATTTTGGGGTGAAGTGTACAGCTAATAAATGCGTGTTCAGGATGTTGGTAAATATTGAAAAACACGTATTATAGTAGCATACTCATCTTAACAAAATCAAGAGCTTGTTTACAAACAAACAAACAATAACTACAGCTTAGCTCTTGATTGATTGATTGATTGATATCGGGGTAAAAATTATTGCACTTCGACCCTATGGTCCATTGTGCTCCCCCTCCTAACTCAGTCTGACGAGACTCGCTTCTCCCATATGTTGGCAATAGCCTGGAGCTTGCTTATCAGGTCCTCCTGAAGGTTCATATATTCGGGGTGAGATTCACCGAATATCCTGTATCTGCTGTAACCCAGAGGTTCGCAGTCAAAGATTATGTGACTGGATGTTTCTTCCTCCTCGCCACACAATCTGCACACAATGGAGCCGTTATGGAGTCCCATTGTGTGCAGATGCTTCCGCATGGGATAATGCCCGGTAATGAACCCGGTAACCCTCCGCAGTTGCATCCTGTTCAGCCTCAGTGCATCGAGAGATACCCTCTTTGTTGCACTCTGAAGCAGTATTTTCCCGAGCTCTTGCCGCGGTACTTTTTCCCAGTGATCACGGTGTTTAGAATTTGACCACTCGTTGATCACTTGTTTACATGCAGTCTTTGGAATTCCTAAAATAGGCTCTGGGCCTATGAATGGCATTCCGACTCCCTTCTTTGCTAAGGTATCCGCTTTTTCGTTTCCTTCGAAACCACTGTGACCCGGTACCCAGATCAATTTAACATTGTTCCATTTTGCCAGCTCCAGAAGTTCCTCCAGACAATCCTTGACTACCCTTGAGGTGATCTCAGTTCCAGGCAAGGCTTTTAAAGCAGCTTGACTGTCCGACAGAATAAATACGTTCTGGTTTATGTAGCCTCTACGTAGGTTCTCACGGACGCAAGCCAGTATGGCGTAGACTTCCGCTTGGAAGACCGTAGCATATTTCCCCAAGTTGAGGCTTATGTTTGCTTTTGGTCTCTCACCGTAGATTCCCGCCCCGGTCCCTTCTTCAGTTATGGATCCGTCTGTATACCAGACGATTCCTTTCCTGAGGTAGGATGGTACTCCTTCCGACCACATGACCCTATCACATACTACAGTGAAAGGTTTTGAGAAGGAGTATGTCTTGGGAAGTATATCTGTGCCCATTTCAAAGACGGGGTCTGAGATAATTGATGTTCCCACGATACTTGCATGTCCAACCTGATTTTTATTAATCCAGTTGTTATTGCAAGACAATCTATAGGCGCTGGATCTCGCTTTAGCTGTTACTACAATGCTTAGCGGAGGCAGCCCCAGTAAGACTTCCATGGCAGCTGTAGGTGTACTGCTCATGGATCCAGTGATGCACAAGCAGGCCAGTCTCTGGATCCTGGACAACTTTATGCACGCAGTAATCTGCTTAACTTTTGGCCACCACACTAAAGCAGCATAGGTTATAATGGACCTGACTACTGTTGTGTAGAGCCAGTGGATCATTTTGGGTTTTAGACCCCAGACTTTTCCACATGCTCTCTTGCAAAGCATGAGAGAAGATTTGCTCTTATTTGTTATATATTCCAGATGAAGGTTCCATGTTAGTTTGGAGTCCAGCATTACTCCCAAGAACTTGGCTTCCCTTGTGATCTGTAATCTTTCACCGAAGAGGATTGGTGGTTTTATGTTATCCACCTTTCTTTTACGTGTGAATGGAATTAGTGCGGTCTTACCAGGGTTAATTTTCAATCCCTGATTGATACACCATTCCTGTGCAATTCTAAGAGCGTTTTGCATAAGCTCCGAGATTGTGCTTTCACAGGGTCCCTGGATTGCAATTACAATGTCGTCCGCGTAACCCTCCTCAATCCTGTATATTGTGGAGGGCTGATTCACAGTATTTCCCCACCTGATAAGCGTGTTGGTTGGCATGAAGCGGATTTCTTGACAATGCCCTTTCAGTCAAATGAAATCCTATTAGTCGTTCCATTGTTTTCAGTAGAAACGATGACAGACTAATTGGTCTAAAGTCCTTTCCCGTGGAGTGATTAAGCCTCCCCGGTTTTGGCAAAAAGGTCACTCTTACTGGCTTCCATACGGTTGGGATATAACCCGTAGCCAGGCTTGCCCTGAATATATGACCAAGCAGAGTTAAAAGATGCTCTGCTCCTTTTTGTAAAAGAACTGGGTATATCCCATCTGGTCCCGGTCCTTTGTAGGGGTCGAATGAGTTTATTGCCCATTCGATTTTTGAGCGGTTAATGGCAATCGCCGCTCTTCTCCAGTCCTCGTCAGTCGGCGGGAGACACTGGTTAAACTGCTCTTGAGAAGTGTTTTCATCATCCACTGTCACCGAATCCAGGAAATGAATCCGGAGCAGTGTCTCGAGTGTATCCTTCGCGGAGCTAGTATACTCACCATTGGGTTTACGAAGTGAGCCGATGGTGTCAGCGGGTTTCTTCGCCAGGACACGATGGAGCCTTGCTCCCTCAGATGTGTTTTCAACATCATGACAGAGCTTCCTCCATGAGTCCACTTTGGCTTTCTTCAGAGACCTTTTGTATTCGGTAAGGGCTTCATGGTAATTATCCCAGTTCCCCAACCTCCTTGCTCTGTTAAATAGCTGGTGAACCCTTCGCCTCTGACTCCTTAGGCCCTCATTCCACCAACAAGTTGACCTGCTGATGTCTTTTCAGACCTCCGGGTTTTTTTCTGACAAGAGTTAATTATTGCATGCTGAAGCTCAGTTGCAGTAAGCTCAATGTCCAATACTGTTTTAACTTTCTTCGGAATTGTGGCGAGTTTGAACTTTAGTGTCGAATTATATTCGTCCCAATTGGTTCTCCTCGGATCCCGATATTGTATATTACATTGGTCCGTTCTTACCTCCACATTGTAATACATTTGTCTGTGTTCCGATGCAGATGGTTCATCGGACACTAGCCATTTCTTGATTTTACCACTGATTTCATAAGTGCTCAGTGTTACATCAATGACTTCCTTCCGCACTTTGTTAATAAAAGTCGGCTTGTTGCCTTGGTTAACTATATCTAAGTTGTTAGCTATGATATAATCAAAGAGGTATTCACCTCTTGTGTTTGTGTTTGTGCTACCCCACGCAGTGTGATGCACGTTTGCATCGCATCCCATGATCAGTTGGTGGTTTTTTGCCTCACAATACTGGATCAGGTCTTCCATCTCTGTTGATGGTGGTGGAGTAGATGCATCATAGGGTAGGTAGATCGAAGCGATGATTACCACTCCAGTTCCGTTCTCCATGTTGTATTTTACTTTTACTGCTGTTAGATCTCTCTGACAAAACTCTAACAGCGGCAAGACATTGATGTCCTTTCTTGCATAAATGCAAGTTCTGGGTCTCTCCGAGGTTTTATCGTAGATAATTTGTCCTCTAGTATCCCCTAGTCCAAGAATCTTATGGTTAACTGCCCAAGGTTCTTGGATCAGAGATATGGAGATTCCCCTTTTCAGCACAATTTGACAGAAGACAGCGGAGGCCGCCTTACTGTGCTGGAGGTTTATCTGAAGCATCCGCAGATCAGACATTCTTTTTCCTCTTTGAAGTATTGAGTGGTCTAAGGTTGACTTGACCAAACCCGAGGTATAATTTAAACCCTCGGTCCTGAATCACCCGCAGATCCGCTGCATCCACTTTCAGTACGATGGTGTGTCCTGCATTGGTCCTCGTGCTGTTGATACTTCGCCATTCCTGAGTGTGCAGGTTTGTATTCTGCACTCCAACAGCTTTGATCACTTTGCCCGATTCAACGGTGTTATAGATCTGGGGAGTATACAGCAGAACCTTTGATGTGTTCATCATGGCTCTTGCATCCCCGACCACAAGTTCCGCTCCGTCCCATGGTCTGATATTCGGGACGTTCTCCATGAGCCAGTTTATAGCTGTTGATCCTATGCACCGCACAACGAGGGCCCCCCTGTCCAGGTGGCAACCCCGATATTGTGGACCCTCAACGAGCTCTTGGCTAATAAGGGTTTGTAGCATCGAGAGTTGAACCTCTTCGGATTGTTCCTGAGTCATTTTGACCTCAGGATACCCCCGCAATGCAATGCATATCTTTGTTGTTGCGGCGGTTTCAGCAAAGGTATTAATAGCACTTGCCTGTTCCCCCTTTCTTCGTTTTTTCGAGATCTGTTTCGGGCTTGGAGTCCCATCTTCAGATCTCAGTCTCTTTTCCTGTGGGTTTTTCGAGGGTTGATTCCCTGAGTCAGACCCTACAGGTATCACTGTTTCTGACAAAACCAGAGCTGTGGGTTTTTTGTCCGGATTTTCCTCTTTATCGGAGGAATCGGTTTCTCCTCAGCTCTTGCTTTCTTTTCAAATGCTTTTCTCTGGGCTGCACCCGAGATATTTTTCATTTCCATCTTCAGGAAAGGATTCTGGACTTTATCGTCCATATTTTCTGCTGGGCTGGATGCACCTGCAGTTTTTTGTGTCTCGGCGAGGTTTGCTTGTACAGCCTCGGTTGATTCACTTTTTGAGGGGATTTGAGCCCCAGACTTATTATTTTCTTTATTGTGTTTATCCATTTTGTTCCCACGATAAAAATCGGGCCATGTACTACCCCATAGGCCACTTGATGGGGAGGGCATTGATACAGTGGAGTTCGCCAGTTGCTCCAAGGGGATTGTTTATGACAGCATTTAACCCTGCTGCCCTAGCCTTCGGCTAGATCTCTTGGCACAATGCCTCGCACCGTAGCTTGGGTGCTTGGTTTGTTGGTCGTGCTTCTCGAGGCTATCCTGTCCGGCGTGGGTATTCCTGCCAGTAACATAGTTACCGACGGCATAGCATAGCCCTTCATCAATGCACTTAAGCCTCTCCACCAACTACAAGGTCCTACCATGCCCAGGAGAAGATTAATTATAATATACTTCATATCGTATTATCAATTTTTCTTTACTTAAATAAATAACATTATTTATTTCAAACAAATAAACTCTTGTAAATAATTTGTTGCATTATATTAATTACCAATATTATAAATAGCATAGTTTATCATTAAATTACGTATACTTTTATTGTGCTACAATCAATCTATCTCTTTATTTTATTTACTCTCTTTAAAGAATATACGGGAAGTTGGGGTTCAAAACCGCACAACTAGGAAATTATTTACTAAAAAATTCGTTACGCAGGAGCTGCGTCAACTTAGCGAATTGCCTAATTACTCTCTAGCCATTACAATTTGAATTTGATCAAAATGAAATGTCGTATCTGGTATGATTTTGGTACAGCAAATTTTATTAATAAAATATAAAATGTCTCTCTTAATACTAGAACAATGGAAAAATGTAGAAGGATTAAAGTTTTCAAAATTTTGACATCGGTACAGGACCAACAGCTATCTCTTTCCTTTAAGAGAAAATTCGCTAAAAACATAAACCATATATTTGAAAAAAAATTTAAATGCTTATATAAAATGGAACATGGAATAACTTGACTAACAACGAAACATGTACTAATTGTCAATAAAGAGCAGAAAAAAATTGCCAAAAATTTATTGATGCCGCGAGGGACGAGAGAAACGAGACTAGACGAGAATAAGTCCTCGTGAGATGAAAATTAGAAGGACCAGATTTTCGATAAATATTATAGAGACAGATGATGTACCCTCTTTCAATCTCTATAGGTTTTAAATCTGTAAAAATATACTAATCACAAAATAGCAAGTTATTTTAATTTAATTATAATTTAATAGTCTTTATTGTTTCAATTAAAATATAAAAATTTAAATTAATTAGAAAAATATGCACTTTATATGAATAGACAAAATATTTTAAAGTTATATTTAAATATCGAAAGTTATAATTTTTTTTAACCGTATTTTTTACGAAAATCTGCCACTGTAAAAATTTGACGAGACTTAGACTTGTATTGTGGAATCAGTAATTACATGAAACCACCAAAAAGTGATTTCTTTAAAGTGTTTTATCTCAAGAAGATTATGATAATCCAATGAACCGTGTGTATTATTTAGTACCAGGTTTATGTATCACTAAGTAAAATTGATTAGCAAAAATAAATAGAAGATGAAATAATCAGTATACCTGGTTAAATCCGTTCGGTGTACGAGTTGTTTGGCACAGTATTCCTCTATACATATATATCATATTTAATTTAAAGTTATTAATTATTAATTTGATTAATTGAAAAGCTTTCAATATTATTTATTATTATTAAATTAGTTATGACGATAATATTATAATTATAAATTAGTATATTTATTACGTACTTAAAATCCAATCAAATATTATACTTGTATATAACACAGAGAAAAATCAACGGTACCTACTGCTTTTTTACATATTGGTAATTTGTATTTTGCATTTTTTGCAAATAGGAAATACGAATTTTTGTATAATGTTTTTCCTTTGGCTCTCCTCTGATATCCTTAGACCTTTTAAAACAATTTAAACGTCAAAATTTATATCCCGTATTGTGTAAGAAATACACAGGGTAAGAGACCTAAACCTTGACGTATACATTTTTTTACCTGTTTTATAATTTATACCAGGATATATTAACTTTATTTCCGTTTTTGTAACGCTTGAAAATATTGATCGTAGAAAAAAATTGGTTATAGCTGTTCATAAAATAATCAAAATAGTCCATTTCCGCAAATGTTTCTGGCTGTCCGTCCGTCTGTCAGTCACCATGATAACTCAAAAATGAAAAGAGACAGAGAGCTAAAAGTTTGTATGTGTATTCTAGAACCTGAATGGGTAAAATGGGAAAAACTGCCTTAAATATAAAAAACAGGCGATAACACCAGTCTAACATTCATAACTACCCATAATATACTTTTTACCAATGAAAGAAGGAGGTACTCAATTCAACTATATATATATATATTTTTTTTATGTATGATCACTCTTAACTTTTTACAGAGTAGTCCGACTTTGATAATTCTTTATTTGAAAAAAAATTCAAATTTTAGCCACAAAAAAATAAAAAATAAGACTTCCCAGCACTTCCACTAAAGACAAATTGCATATACATGTTCTGTGTGTAAACACTATTTGAAAGCACTAAATGTCTTTGAATGTTTTTTTTAACCGACGAAAAAAACGAAGGAGGTTCTCAAGTCAACCCCCAAATTTTTTTTAATGTATGACCACGCAAAACTTTTTACAGAGTTTTCCGATTTTGATAATTCTTTTTTTATTAGATAGGGTATAATTCGAAATTGGCACCATATAAATTTTAAAAAAATTTCGCCCCAAAGGGTAGAAAAATAGGGAATGGTTGTTTGTTCACCACTGAATTTTCGTCTGTGAACCGATTCTTTTGAAACTTGACACACATATGTAGTTCTAATGACACTATAAGCCACATAAAAATAAAAAATTTTTAACAAAAAATAGAACCGACGAAAGAATAAAGTAACTGAAAAGCAAATAATAATACCATTGTAACAAAAAATTAAACCTTCGAAAAAAGAAAGGAAAAAATAAAAAAGTAACTTTTTAGTCTAACTACGTCCTACACTAATGTAAATACCTAAATAATATTGAGTGGGCGTCAAAAATCTCCATCGAAATGGGTAAATATTACATTTTGTTTGTTTGGCGCCGACTCAAAATTATTTAGGTATTTACATTAGTGTAGATATTATTTGCTTTTCTGTTACTTTCTTCTTTCGTTGCTTCTACTTTTTGTTAAAAAGTTTTTTTTTTTTTATTACCATAACAAGTATGGTAATAATAATTATATTTACTCAAATAAATAACATTATTTATATAAAACATTTTTTACAGCTTTTAATAATAATCTCAAGTGTTTAAAATTGCATGGAATATTATGGTGAAATTATTTCATGCAGATTAGAAAATACAGAAGTTTATTTACAGTTATAATTATTGAAATACAAGTGCATTTTATATCAGCAGTTAAAAAACTTTTTTTACTAAACAAAAATGTAGGAAATCAAATGAATTAATGTTTAAGCCCGGGACATAATATGAAAACATATACTATATACCAGAGGTGGCCAACAAGTCGATCGCGATCGACCGATCGATCACGAAGTCAATTTTGATGGATCACTCGCGATATCTAGACAAGAAACAATAGAAGAATTTGATGTAAGATTTCGAGGATTTGAAAGATTAAAGCAATTTTGAAATTGATATCTTTTTCTTTTAAAAAAGCTTTAAGTGTAAAACGCATTAGCCAAAAATTTCAGACATATTTCATATGGAGCATTAAAAAATGAAATTATAATTTTAAAAACGGATTTAATTATACCAGCCAAATAATTTGAAAAAGATTTTTGGAAATTCGTCAACTGAGAAAAATATCCCAATATCACCAAATGTAGCGAATATATTTATTCTAGTTTCGGATCTACATACCTAAATAAATGTGTAAATCTGCATTTGCATGTTTAAAGTTAACGAAAACTAAACAACGTTCTGCCCTAACTAATTTCCAAACTGAAGATCAATTCCCATACATTATTGTTATATTTTTCAGGATATACACCTAATTATGATTAGAATCATGCAAACTCAGTCTTCCCATCAATGTTAAGACACTGAAATAAATTCTAAATCTTTAACTGTAGCTAATTTTAGTTAATTTTGGTCCGTTAAATAATTATGTCGTTTTTTTACATATATGGATATACAGAGTGTTTTAGTACGAGGTTCACTTCCGCAATCTATTTATAGATTAGAAATAAACAAGTCTAAAAATTGTATATCATTATTCCATGATAAACTTTCAAGATCCGAAAAAAATCGCAAAAGTAAAATCTTAAATGCAAATTATCTGTCATACTATGCATTTTTTAACTTTTTCATATGTACGAACAAATATCACAAGTCGACTGCGAGACATTTTAAGATATAAAGTAGGCCTTAGGCACACAAAAGTTGGCCACCCCTATTATATACTATATAATGTTAAATTCTCTAGATTGTCACATAGCCTATCGTAACATAAAAACAGTCTAATCTGAAATTTCATTTCACTGCCCGTATAAAATCATACTTGTGTAGTCTCGCTATAGAAGTTTTCACATCATTTAATTAACAAAACAATTTTTTTGCCGTTTTGTTATTATTCTTGTTATATGTAGAAATAAATCACAGCCCCGGATCTAGGGAAGGGGGCAAACCGGGGCACCTGTCCCGGGCGGCACTTTCAGAGGGCGCCAAAATCATAATATGTTTGAAAAAAAACTTTTATTTTAAAACTTTAATTATTCATAAAATTAATAAATTATTTAAAATTCCCATGCATTCGAGTGCATTCGACATGTTACAACATCTATTCAAGCATGACTTTCAAGAAGCGATTCCTAATGTAAGTATAGTTTTAAGAATATACTGCACATTACCTACGACATCTGCAAGCTGTGAGCGAAGCTTCAACAAACTAAAAATGATTAAAAGTCAGAAACGTCTGTCTGGTCTAGTGATACTAGCCATTGAAAATAAAACTGCCTTTGAGGCGGACTTTGATGAGAGAATAGATTATTTCGCAGAAAAGAAAGCACGTCGTGTAAAGCTGTGGCATGATTAGAGAGAAAAAATGCTGGGACAAATTTATATAAAGAGTACAAAGGGTTTTTATTCTCCCGGTCACAAAAAATGCCAGCCATTATATATTTGTGAGTTTTTTAAACAATTTATCTCAAACGCTGGAGAGATTGGGTGCCGCTATCAAGTTTCTGCCTCGGAGCGCAAAAATCGTAGATCCGGGGCTGATAAAACAAAACAGACCTTACTATTTCGCCAGATAAGTGTACAGACTTAATATAATAAATTTCCTGGAGACAAAAATCGCGTAGAATGCGTCTCCTAAACTTTAAAAGACTCCATAAAAACTCTATAAAAGAAAGTAATTTGTACCTAACGAGGTGAATTTTGAACAAAGTATCCCTGAAACGATAAGAGGGATATCAACGAATAGTTTAAATTACAAAAATATTCGCATTATTTAGTGATTTTTCCGTGTAGAACTTTTTTCTAAAAGAATAATTACATGCTTACTTATGGAATTTAACGTTCAAATTTACAAATTATGATTTGCAATATATTCTAAAATTCTGTCCTTTCTCAACTACTCTCTCAAAAATCTATTTACCCTACTTTTAGTTGTCTAAACAATGATTTAAATTTAATAGAGAATAGATGTTTAGCGCATAAGACGACAAAATTAAACTTTAGGTTAGAGTTTCGTACCTCTCGATATTTCCGTTCTCGGGGACACAGTAACTTACATACATAAAAATATATACACGTATATACATACATACACACTCACAGACCCATCAACGACCAAGAAATTTTTGTCTCAGAAGACGTATAGTTTCGTTAAAATATTAATGTCGATTTTCAGCATCGGAAAGACCTCTACGTATATATAGAGGTAGGAAATATATACACAAATAAAATTTTCTACGAATTCAAAATTGTTTAGATTTCCCTAACTGTAATCCCACTCACAATTATTTTCTGAGCAATAAAGTCGCAAAGAGATGCTAATAAACGTACACAAAATGACGTTATTAAATGAGTGTATACGGGAAAAATTTTAGTTCAATATTCCGTACCAGAAGACAAAATATTTATTTTATTTCAAAATTATCAAAAACAAGTAATGTAACAACTAACTGAGTTAATTGTTTGAATACCCAGCATATACTGAGTTGTAAATAAATGTTTGAATTATTAACAATTTTTGAATTGTCTCAGAATTTAAAAAAAATCTTTTATGATTTTAAAGATCGGCATATTTTTTGCTTTTCAAGGAACTTTAAACACAACTTATGAGAAAACTAATAAGTTTATGGAAAAAATTTTCAAAAAAAAGTTGTTTATTTTTTTTAACGAAAAAGATTTTTTGTTTTTAAACTTTTGTCACATCTCTTACGGTTTCAAAGATAGGCAGTTTTTGCCCATTTTGCCCAAACATGTTCCGATTTTGCCCATTAACGAACTTGACCTTACTTTTTGGCTCTAGAACACAAAAACAAAATTTCAGTACAATACCTCTTTTCGTTCTTGATTTATCCTGTTCAGAGGCGGACGGACAGACGGACATGCGAAAATTGCCGAATTAGGCCATTTTATGAACACATTGTCAAACATTCATGCCTACGATCAATATTTTCAAGCGTTACAAAGCCGGAACTAATGTTAATATACCTTATATATTTACATATACTGGGTATAATAAGCAAAAAGGGTATAATAAGCAAAAATGGGTATAATATTGCAGCCGACTTTGATAGGAACAATGTATATTCATTTGTAAAGAAGCCTCGAATATCGTCACAGGTATATTTCACAGGTATATTTCACACGTAAACGTGTGAAATATATATTCGAGGCTTCTTTACAAATTAATATACATTGTTCCTATCAAAGTCGGCTGCAATCGCATAACCTACGAATTCCTAATTTACATACAAATGTCTTGTTCTTTAGGGGTTGGAAAAAAAGGCCTAGAAATGCTAACTTGCCAGGCTTCAACCTTCCCTCTGCTACCAATATCACTGGTCACAAGTTCTAGTGAAGATTGCGGTAAAGATATTTATTTTGAATTTCAAGTCTCTGTCAATGTTCAGTATTTCAAACTGAATTATTATACCCAGTATATGTAAATATATAAGGTATATTAACATTAGTTCCGGCTTTGTAACGCTTGAAAATATTGATCGTAGGCATGAATGTTTGACAATGTGTTCATAAAATGGCCTAATTCGGCAATTTTCGCATGTCCGTCTGTCCGTCCGCCTCTGAACAGGATAAATCAAGAACGAAAAGAGGTATTGTACTGAAATTTTGTTTTTGTGTTCTAGAGCCAAAAAGTAAGGTCAAGTTCGTTAATGGGCAAAATCGGAACATGTTTGGGCAAAATGGGCAAAAACTGCCTATCTTTGAAACCGTAAGAGATGTGACAAAAGTTTAAAAACAAAAAATCTTTTTCGTTAAAAAAAATAAACAACTTTTTTTTGAAAATTTTTTCCATAAACTTATTAGTTTTCTCATAAGTTGTGTTTAAATTTCACACGTTTACGTGTGAAATATACCCTTTACGTCCATATAATAGTCAAAACAAATAAATTCAGCTCTACGGCTGTATACGCGTGGTCTATTCTTATATGGCTATAGTCCCACTCTGTAGAACGAACAGCCTCCAAAATAATGTACGCTAAGGTTAAACCCCAAAATGAATATTGTTTTTTCATAATTATTCTGCTTGAATATTTGAATGTTTGTGTTAAGTGGTTTTAAGTGAAAAGAATCCATAATATAATTGTTATATGTAACGCGATTGTTCCATATAGTTCATTTATTGTTAGGAACGCTTTACTAGACACACAACTTCCACTTACATACTTCACCGATTGTTTTATTAAATATAAAATCATCTTATATACAATGTATCTCTACCTCTGGTAACATAACCTAATTACTAAGGTACACATAAAACTAACATTTATATGATTCATACACACGTGAGATTTTCCTATGAATTAATGGAGTATAAAGTTGTAACCGTTTTATCATCACACAACGTGTTCAAAATAATTTATCACTTTTTTTTGTAGTTGATAAATTGTTTTTTTTTTAGTCAGGAACAAAGTTTTTTTTAAGAATTAATAATTATTTGAATTAACAAATCCAGGAAGGTATCTCCATATTAAGTGAACACGTTGTTAACAATGTTGTTAAAAAATGGAGCGCACACAAGGATGAACGGTTTTTTGTCAGATATTTTCAGCTCATATAAGCTGCATATCATTGTTTTCAAATGAAACAGCAAAGGCAAAAATTTCTATTTCATTTTTCAGTACCCTGAGAGTGAATAGGAACTGGAAGGATTCAGCTGACTGCAAACAGGCCAAATAAATTATAACTGGGTATAATGGCGCGAGGTCAACCTGGCTATTTTGCTAAAACCGGTAAGAGATAAACCTCCTAGTTGGGGTAACTTACCGGTTACTGCAGGCTCATAAGGCATTAATCTCTCATGAGTCTAGAGGACAGTGCAATAAGGCCAGACTGTAACGGGCCGAATGACCCGCCCTTCCGCCTTCTGGATGAATGTCCTTTCATAGCCAGAATGATGTATTTAGCCTTCGGCTCAACCGAAATGTTGGAATCTGAGGTAAAACAACTAAAGTAGAGCTCTATCCTGTCATTCGCAAAGAAGACAGTTAGGTTCGAGAACGAACTCAGGGCTAGAAGAAACGAACCAGATGTGGTAGTGGATAGAAAAGTATGAGAAGATGGGTTTCTTAGGGATCGGTAAAAAAAACCTAAAAACAGGCTTCGACTTCCTCTCTACTACTATTAATCTGAGAGTGCCTAGCCTCGTTTTTTCCCTCAAATTTTCGTTTAGATGACATTTGATGTCTCAAAATTTCAGGATAGAATGTAGTCATAAAGCTGACAGTTGGTTTGAATTGGGTATTGAACTAGCTTTACAAAATACTAGACAAAAGAGCATCCCAAAAAATAAATTGAAACCTCATCAAAAACAAGTTTATTAAAAAGATGGTGTGGACCTTCTTCAAACCGATTTTTATGAAATTTTAAACAGTACCATCCAGATCTTATGATGGAATACAAAAATATGAAATGAAATATGAATTCGAAATTTTATTAGGAAACCCTGATAAATTATAAAAAGCCACATAATATTATTTTCTAGCTTTTAGTACATCATCGATTGTACGATAAAACCGTTTAAAAAGTATTTTAGTTTTTCTTTTTTTTTTTACTTTTGAAAAAGACTAAAATTGTGTTGTCTATGAAATAGCAATATGAATTACTAAACTTTTTAAACTCTAAATAGTTTATGCCATTTAAATATTGAAAATGGATTTTCGTTAAATACTCCCATCCAGTATAAAATTTTAAACTACATTGAAGTTTCGAAAACTTAACAAGCTTACGCATTTTTTCAAATACATTTATTTGTAAGAACAATTATTGTAATATAATTTTAAATCTTTGACGAAATATTTTGAAGAATTAAACATAACTAGGCAACATGTTCAGTTTATTATTTGTATGAAACTATAAACACAATGGTGTATAATAATAATTTTTATTTGCATTTAATACACTCCCTTTCATAAAATATTTCACCAGTTAAATCATTCAACTGGTTAAATATTTAACTGTTTTACTGTGTGTAATATTATACATATATTTAGTAATATATGCGCTTAGAATGCGATTTCTGGCTCAATTTTTATGAACGGGAGTGTACTTCTAAGCCCACGGAATCCAGGTCCAAAGAACGAGCACAACTGGCAAACAACTCTCTCACATATTTATATGACCTTAAATTTGGCCTACTTAGATTCTCCTGCTTTTCGGAAATTAAAGGAAATACTAAACTCATATTTCGTTTATAAAACGAGATAGAATATAGAAATTATTTAAAGAGTATACCAAATCTCATATTGAATGGCATTGATCGAGTAACTTTTCAAGATATCGTTTATTTTAGCAGTCACTGTCTGGACTCACTGATTGACTAACGCATCAAAACTTTCCATTACTTTTAAGTTTTATCTTTGTATGTATTGAATAATAATTTTTCTGTTTTCAGACTTTATACCACGCAATTCCACATAGTTCATATGTTCAGACATTGCTAAGATGTCAAATTAAGCAGATACTTGTCGCTTCCGTTGGTATAATATAACCGAAAGGCAACTTTACTAACAAAAGATATAAAGAAACGCTAGTTTACAAAAACAAATTTAAAAAAAGATGCTAACAATATACAGACCGTTTTCAAAAGCATCTAATAGAGAATCAACAATGTTATATAAATAAATAAAATATTTACTATAAAACCATACATACACATACATACTGAAACTGAATGTCTGCACTGGAATATTGGGTGACCATATTACAGGACCATTCTTCATTGACGGATCCTTATATTCTCAAAAATATTTGAGTTTGTTACGAAATAAAATTTTAGAGCCAACTGTTAGAGCTCTTCCTAATTTAGACCTGGAATCTGTATGGTTCCAACAAGATGGTTGCCTTGCACACAATGCCATGATAGTAAGGCTGTTCCTGGAACAAACTTTCCAGGAACGTCTTATGAGTGGCTTTGAAACCTTTAAGTGGCCAGCCAGATCGCCAGATCTATCTTCTAACGAGTATTTTTTTTGTAGGTTTTTCTCAAAACACAGATCTGTTTGCGGAATAGGCCTGATAATTTGCAGCAATTAAGGTAAAGAATTGTTGACAATTGTGCGAATATTTCTCCTCAAGTGCTAGAAAATACCCGAGTAGATTTCTACAATCGACTCGGATATTGTTTAGGAAATAATGGAGGAATGTTAGAATAGTTGGTTTAACTTTTTTTTTTTGTAATTTGTGTGGATTGTTGTTTTATGTTATACCGTTATATAATAGAATACTATCATTTATTTTCAAACATTCCACATACAAATAATAAGGGATATTCAAAAAAAGAATTTTCAATTATTAGAAGTAATGTTAAGCTTAAGAAGACAACGATGAGCATATTTAACCCACTCTCATTACATGTTATTGCAGTACAAATCAGTTCAGCAAGCATACACAACAGACACACTAAAGAGTAACCCCACTATTTATATTTCTTTATTATGCATATTGTATATAGTTATTATAGTAAATAATATTTAACATTGATTCTCTATTAGCAATGCTTTCCAACACATGCGGTACTATAAACAAAATGAATAATACAACGACATCAAAAAGATAGTGAAAGATCATATGCATTGCACTACCGTAATTTCAAGCATTTGATGACAAAGAATGTTACCAATTGTTATATATTTGTATACAAAAGTTTATCAAAAGGCATGAAGAAAAAAGTGTGGAAGTTTTAAACATTTTACTTTCGAACATGCTACTTTAGCAAATAACAAGTCATAAATTTTTTCCAGCTAAAAGAGCATAAACATCATCATACGAGAACTTTAAGGAAAATTTAAAGAAAAACGATATTGTGTATATTTTGAGAAATTTTCCTTTAACTAGAATCATCTCATACCTAATCTTTTAAAGTTTTCAACCTTGAAAATGATATATTTATGAAAAACGTGTACAGACACGAACAGGAGATAACCATGAAATGTATGTGACCTACAATTGGAATAGTTTATTCAACAATGTAGAGTTTTCATGCTTTCTTTGAGCTCTCAGTAGTCCAGACGTTAATGACACCAACCTTGCAAAATATGATTCATCGATGTCATTATGTTCACGTTTCTCTGGACTACAAACAAAGACAGTTTTCAGAAAAAATGCTCCTCGGACAAGTCGTGCAGAGCTGAACTGTGAAGGATGATAAGAAATTAGAAACGATTGCCCAAATATCTTAAAACCATGCCAAGAAAGAAGGCGATGCTGTACCAGAAGACAGCCGTATAGAACTTTTCATCGGATGATTAAAAAGGGTGATGAATATAAAATTCCAGGCAGCAAGTATGTAATGGAATACATTTTATTTGTATTCACTATTTAGGTGTAAAACTTTAAAAACGTTTTTCTCAAAACTAAATTTTCAAAACGGTGACCACTGCATAGTCTAGACATTAAATACTAGGCTTTTCTTTTCGATCAAAACTTTTTGATTTTACAAAATTAACGAGCGTTTTTCTCCTTGAAACCATAATTATACTTTCGGAAGCCAGTAATTAGATTAATATGAGGAAAAAAAACTCCGTTCATAGCTTAGATAACCTATTAATCTAATTATATTTTGTTTAATTTATTTTTAGGTTAACCAGCAAGAAGTACTGCTAGTCACCTATTTTACAGATTGATCGATTGATTTTATATTGGGGTCTAAAACTATTGCACTTCGACCCTATGGTCCCCGGTGCCCATCTACTTCAGTCCAACGTCGCTTCTCCCATATGTTGGCAATAGCCAGGAGCTTGCTTATCCTGTATCCGATTATCCTGTATCTGCTGTAACCTAGAGGTTCGCAGTCAAAGATAATGTGGCTGGATATTTCTTCCTCCTCGCCACACAATCTGCACACAATGGACCCGTTATGGAGTCCTATTGTGTGTAGATGCTTCCGCAGAGGATAATGCCCGGTAATGAATCCGGTAACCCTCCGCAGCACATCTTGTTCAGTTTCAGTGCATCGAGAGATAACCTCTTTGTTGCACTCTGAAGCAGTATCTTCCCGAGCTCTTGCCACAGTAATTTTTCCCAGTGATCACGGTATTTAGCATTTGACCACTCGTTGATCACCGGTTTACATGCAGTCCTTGGAATTCCTAAAATAGGCTCTGGGCCAATGAAGAGCATTCCGACTCTGGACAAGTTATCAACAATCAAGTTGATAACTTGGTCCAGAATAGCAATTTTTATTTGAAATATTTGTGACTATAACTTCTAATATAGTATAAAAAATTTGGTGGAGGTAACAAATTTATTTGACTTGTTCAAGGAGTACTGGGCCATAAACGATATAACGTACACTAACCACCGTACTAAGATGCTAGTGCGTATAACATATACAAGAATTACAACACATTTAAATAAGATTCAAGCGATGGATCGATGGATGTTTCTTAGATAGAAATACCTACCATACATTTGCATAACAATGAGTTACAATACAAATACTAATACAAATCAATCCAGTTTTCCGCATCAGTTGAAAATGATATAATTTCCTTTACACAATATTTATCAGTGCATGTAAGCTTATTTGCAATAAAATTATGTCATACATGCATGTAATGGAAAATTGGTTTTTGTTTTGTTTTCAATCATATATAATTTCTATGTAATTCACGAAACAGCTATTAAAATATGTGTTTTCTCATTGAACATGCATGTAGGTACTTCGCACAACAATTGAGTCAAATATAATATGGGTCCTCTTAAATCTTTTACAAATACAATGTGCAAAAAACAAAAATTTTATCATTATAGTTTTTAATATCTTCCTTCTTTTCTCTATTACTGTTTACTAATGTTTTACTGAATATTAAAAATAAAGGATCAAAATCAGTTTTCCATTCTTAATCATATACCACCCTGGATTGTATTTGGAATCTGGGTAAAAAATTTGATGACCTACATTGCAAATGCACTAAAAAACTGTTGTATGGGATTACACTCTTAAAAGTAACCTCCAAGCGTACTTTACTTTTTCCGACCTTTTATTTATAAAATAGACTATTAGCGCTATTCATGCGTGAGGCGTGTTGTAAGATCACTTTTAAACATTGACATTTGGCAAGTTGAATCCGGTGAGTAATTTATTCATGCGTGAGGCGTGTTGTACGATCACTTTTTAGCATTGATATTTGGCAAGTTGAATCAGGTAATTATGTTTAATCAAAAGTTCAAAATGGTTTATCGGTCATGTGAAAAAGTTATCAACGATTTGTATCAAATGTGTTAATAAATTAGTGTTAAATATTATTCTAAAATATTCTTTGTGTAGTTTATTTAATAATATGAACTACAAAAATTGTGCCGTTGCGGCGACGCCTGGCAGATATGAAACATCGAAATTATTTTCTGATGCATGAACGGATGGTTTGTCAACGGAAATAAATACGGTATAATCATAAACAAAATATTCAGATTTTTTTTAAGAAAAAAATTATTCTTTATTTAAAAAATACATATTAATTTAATACGAAAAAATTAATTTCTTAAAAATTGAGACGGCTCAATTCTTTCAATCAGTTACTTAAACTATTATTATTATTATAAACTATTTTGTATAGAAAAAATGCATGGCCACTTATGAATGCGTTTTTGAATCTGATTAAAACTGATTTGTTATAAGTAATATCACCTATGAACAAGTTGTTGATCGCGTGTCGCAAAAATTTCGCCAGGCCAACAGTCGGTCTAACACGCCGCAATAAATGTTTCACATCAAAAATAGCCTGATCGAACGTTATAATTAATTATTAGCTATTCTAATCAGTATAATTGAACTATTTTGAATTATTTTGATTTTTCGTGTTCAAAAAATATACACAGTTGTACAAACATACTGAAACAAAGATAAACTGTAGTATAAATTTTGTAGAATTCTATGAATCTACTTTATTTGATTGTGAACTTATTTGGAATAAAATTATCATACAAAACATATAATGCAAAATAGTGTTTTGTATTGGTTTCGATCTAACGCAGTATGTATTATGAATAGTAATGTATTGTTGAAATACCAAATCTGTAGAATTTCTACCTCAATTATGGTCCCGTAGAAAAATTTTGGTATACATTTACATTTAATTTTATTATTGAATCAATTTCCAAATGATTTTTTCTAATTAGGTGTACTATATTAGCCTTGAAAACAACGAAGAACAGAGCTTTCTGTCTTGAACTTTTTTCCTGTATTTACTGACCACAATATTGGAGCATGTTATATAGAAATCATGTTTCGGATATCGGGATGTATGTGAATCTGCTTTTTGTTTCATCCTCACTATTTTATGGCTTAAAATAATCGGACTACATTGGGAAAAGTTAAAGTTAAAAGGCTGCCCTGGACGGGCTACACTTCGGCCATTAGGTTTATTAAGTTCTTTATATCTAAGAGCTATAAAAATTTTTATTCACTTCGATCTCATAAGCTTTCCAGAAAACGGTAGATTATGACTTGCTACTACAAATTTGGCACTTTCTTAAAATAATCCCATTGAGTTGGATAGAGTTCGTATTGAGTTGAGATGGATAAAATACTCTTGTGTCATTTCAGTGGTTTTTTAATTGAGTGTACAACAAAAAGCAAATATCGCAAACGTCATGATGTTCTCATTACATTTTCGATCATTGTCAATTGTCGAATGTTGTTTTTTTTATCATTAATTTCAGTTACACAAATTACATGGACTTTCTTATATTTCTTCGATTTTCTTGTTGTTCGATTCTTGTTTTTCATCACAGTTTTTTCAACATAAAATAATCATGAACCATTCATTATTTTTATTGTATGAAAAAACTACTTAAAAGCTATTTATTTTACACTACCCTTAGGAATATAAACCATCAGAAATCAGATTATTTTCATTTCAAAATACCACTTTTAAGAAGACGTTTTTACAGTGATGATTCCAAATATTTGAATACTCGCTATCTCCCGCGACTTCATCCGCATTTATATGAAAGCTAAATATATATATATATATATATATATATATATATATATATAGTATATATATATATATATATATGTATATATATATATATATATAGCGTATATAGCGTATATATATATATATATATTGATGAAAATAATAATAATAATAATCACGCTATATGATATATGTATACAAATAAATAATAATACAAATAAATTTTTTCTTCCGACTTACTTTACAAATAAAAATAAATTAAATTAAATAAAAACAAATTTAAAAAATAAATAATTTTAAAAAAAATTCTCCCTCCAGCGGGATTTGAACCATCGACCTATGTATATCTGTATCTATTGAATATATTTTTTCTTCCGACTCATTTTACAAATATCAATATTAAAAGCTAACAGTTTTAACATAATGCTAGATAGCCTATAGCCTTCCTCATGAATTTTGCTATCTAACGCAAAAAGAATTTTTCAAATCAGACTGGCAGTTCCAGACATTAGCTCATTCAAACAAAAAAAATCTTAATTAATAGATTCATGTGGTGACCTGATAACATAGGATAGCAATATATTTCCTGTAGCTTTCGTACAAAATGCGATTAAATACTGCAAATATGTCGTATTCGCATTAAAAAAATTATTATTTGAGGTAAATTTACAAATTTTTTATATGCTATCGCAATCAGCTAAATACCTCTAATAAGATCTAAAAATATTTTGATGGTTTCAAAAAACAGATTGTAGAATGTGGTTTATGGGCGAATCGTTGTATGTTTAAATTATAAAATCAATTTCTTTGGCAATTTTTTCTTCTGGGAATGATTACACACTGATGCATTGAATAACTGGGAACTATATTTTTAAATGATTACATACTGGCATAACGAAGAACTGTCTGGAACTATATCAGTACATACACAACAAATTCCAGAAAGTTCACATGTTTGTATTGGACAGAAATATTTCTGAACGTAAAGAACATTCAAATAGATTATTGAAATTAATCTAACAGGATTGGCAAAATATATGTAGACAAATCGGCCATACTTCTTTTGTTTAATTCAGAGGTGGGCAGGAGTTGACTCGGCCAAGCTCTGAGTGAGAGGTAGGGAAGAGAGATAGAGTTAATACAGGGTAACCTACCAATTATTAATATTTTCTTTTTTTAATTAAAACATTTTCTGAAAAAAATATAATACCAAATCTTTTTTATGGTCACTATTATACAAAGTAAATAATACATACAATCATTCAATACATACTCTGGAATTTTGGGCTGGTAATTTGGGTTATAAAATGTACCTTTTTAGTATATATCATATTTGTGTATGAATAAAATAAAAATATATAAAAAATATATATAAATCTTTTGAACCTTTAAGTTTACCGCTGGATCATTGTAATAAAAGAGGGAAATTTTTGCAAAGGATAATTTAAATAGAAATATAGTTTTGGAAATTCCAAATAATTTGTCTAAATATTTTACTATTCATATCCGAGAACTAATAAAGAATTATTTACCTGATTTAATTATTTTTTCTTCGTATGGAGTATGCTCAGTATAGTGTCATGGGAATTTGATGAATTAAGTTAAATTTTACATAAAGTGGGAATTTGAGTTCTTCGAGTTAGTCTACTTTGAATTGAAAAAGTGAAAAGTACTTTTTGTAGTAGTGGAAATTATTTTTCGCATAATTTGTTTTTCCAAAAAAATAAAATATTGACTATACTATAGACGATACTATATAATTATTGGGCAATAATCGGTAGGACAACCTGTATTGAAACATCGTTCCGTCTTGCTTCAAAACATACCTTCTTTACTTACTCTCACCCAGCTTATGGAGAGCCCATAAGGCTCAGACGAGCTGTCTGTGCCCACCTCTGGTTTAATTAAAGAGTACAAAAATATTCCAAATTAGATATTGAGTACAAACTAATCGAAAACTTACGAAATAACTTGGTCCTTTCTTTTATATCACTATTTTTTAAGGAGAAAATATTATACTAAGAATTTACTCGATAGCTTTTTACATTTACGTTTTTGATCGAATATTACTTCTTATTGTAAAACTGTTTTTAAGTCTGAAAAAGTCCGAAACTAAATTTTATTTTTATCACATTGCAGCATATATGTCATCCATTACAAAACATGCCAAAATTTTCTATTTCGGGTTATAAATTTCGGGCTTTCAAACATTTCGCTCTAATTTGAGCATTACACGTAACTGTATACCGAATATCAACTTTAATGGATGTCGGGAAGTACCACTTAAGTTATCATCCTTAACCACACGTTTTTTTGGGCGCGGTCGCTTTTTTTCGTTAAAAGAATTAAAATATCTTTAAATCATGTTTGACGTAATACGTATGATTTTCTTCAAACGCCGCCTTCTTCAAACTTTGCCAAACGTACTGTCATGCTCTCTGATATATGATAGAGACACTTGAACTTTAATTACGACAATTGTTTTGCATTATATATTAAGTGATTACATAAGATTTAATGATATTCTCAGTCACAGTAAATAAAAAGAAAATTAATAGTTGTCGTAAAAATAATAATTTTTATTATTACAAAATGGCACTAAAATTTAGATTGACAATCAATAAATATATAAATAAATATATTCATGGTACACAGTATAAAATATGATCTTCCTTACGAAATATAAACCAAAGTCATAAATTCAAATTCGTTAGTGATGGATTACTTGTCACACACATATAAATCCTGTGAACCTTTCTATTTCTCTACTCTGTAGAAAACAAACAAAACTGAAGATAATAATCAAAATATTTTCGATATAAATAAAACAACTTACAAAAAAAAGGAATAGAAAACACTGATAATCAAATAAATTGAAACTTATTGTAATATCATCTGAAGGAGATGCCCATAATCTTCTCTGCTCTTTTAAAATTGTAAATGTCTGTTTATTTGTTTGTTCGAACAAGCAAAAACTATTGGGCCGATTTTGATGAAACTTGTTTCGTTTAAAAGCTTATGATTCGACATAAAACTGGTATTTTGTCTCACTACAAGAGATAGAATTCAAAAATATTCGCTCAAATAAAAATTTGGTGGAAGTGTCGATAAATATTTGAGTAGTGGAAGCGCTGAGCACGATACATATTTGTAGTAGTGGAAGCGGTGGGAGGTTTTTTAGTGTAAAAATGACAGGAGTGAGATAATAAGCTAGTTATTATCCGCGTATTTAAGCTAGTTGTATGATATGTGAATTATTTCTGTAAATGTTATAGAAAATGTGGTCAGGTCATACAATGTAATTCAGGAAAATTAGCAAGCAATTTTATGGAATCACATCGGAATCATAATATATAATTACTCAACTACATAATATGCGATTACCCAAGTATAGTCATGCGATATAAAATTCGAATTTCAAGTAATTGAAATGCCAAGTTCAGTTAATGGGCGAGAACGGTAAAGAGGGCTTAGAGGGAAGGAGAATCACAAAATATGATATGTCTCTTTTTTCCAATTTCATACCTTTATTGAAAAAAAACAACATTACCGAATATCATTGCAAATCGGTCCAGTTTTTTTAATTAAAATGTACACTCCCGTTAAAAATAATGGACCAATCTGAATTGTTAATTTTCTTATAATTCATAAAACTCCTCACTTTTGTTACGCTCTGTACAGTTTTTTAAATTAAAATGTACACTCCCGTTAAAAATAATGGACCAATCTGAATTGTTAATTTTCTTTTAATTCATAAAACACCTCACTTTTGTTACGCTCTGTACAATTTATAATATTATTATTATATTCACCAAATATATTTCATCCGAATAGTATTGGGATGAAGTGTACTTTGTATTATTATATTGATATCAATGTATATATATCCTACTTTAATTTTGTATTTAAAAAAAAGTTTTTAGTATATGAATACTTGGCAGATGAATATCAAAAACTGTTCTGGCACAATTTTTTTTCTCAAACTTTTCTACATACTGCACTGTTGATATGCATTGTGCCACGCAGAACTTTAGTCCCTATTTGTTTTAATAATTTGAAACCATTGTTGTTTTCCAACGAAATTAAATTTGTTCATATTGTTTAGCAATATTCAAACATAAAAGATTTTGTGACTTTATAAAATAAAATAGATATTTTGGAATGTGTATAAAATTTGGGGTATAAAATGTTCCTTTTTAATATATTTGTGTATGAATAAAATATAAATGTTAAATAAATTATAAAATATAAATCTTTTGACGTTTACCGCTTGACCGTTATAATAAAAGAGGTAAATTTTTGCTAAAAATTTGAATAGAATTGAATACTAGTTTAGATTTTTGGAAATTCCGAATAATTTGCCTAAACTATTCATATCGGAGAACTAATAAACAATTATTTACCTGATTTATTTATTTTTCCTTCGTAGGGGGTATAGTATAGTGTCATCGGAATTTGATGACACTGGATATAATAAACATGCCAATGATAAGGCTGGGGGGGGGGGGGGGAATATTTTGTTACTGATTTCTCAATGATTAAATTTTACATAAAGTGGGAATTTTATATTAGCTTACTCAAAATGACTGAGTTTCTTCGAGTTAGTCTACTTTGAATTAAAAAAGTGAAAAGTACTATTCGTGCTAGTGAAAATTATTTTTCGCATAATTTCTTTTTAAAAAAAAATAAAAGTAGTGATTTTAGTGAAAAGGTAATTTTACAATTTAATCATCTATTTAAAGATTTTGAAAATATAAATGTAATGAGTAATTTTTTAGTGGCCCTTTTAATAGAAAATTTAAAATTCCCTCTTTAATAGAAATTTTTCTCAAATTTTTTCCGGATTCCAATGATTGCGCGTTATTAAACGAAATGATTACTCTTCCAACAAATTATAATTTATTAGGAGCCATGAACACGAGCACAAAAAGTATTTGGGAAATCGTCGCAGAAAACGAATCTTCGTTTTAATATCCAGAATTATTAAGAATAAATAACTAAAATTCATATCTATGTGAATCGAGAATTTCACATATGAAACATATAAAATCAAATAATTTATTAGGCAATAATTGGTAGGACACCTTGTATTGAAATGTCGTTCCGTCTTCCTTCAAAACATACCTTTCTTGCCTACTCTCACTCAGCTTATGCAGAGTCCAGTTGCTCAAATTTACAACCCATACCTACCTCTGTTATAACTTCCTCTTACATATAAAAATTAAAGAATTTGTTGTATCTGTCCTCTACGTTTACTACAAGAATAATCAAAATTGTGACCAATAATATAGTTTTGGTTGATTCATTTTTTCTAAACGGGAGTGTACCTTTGTTTTTCAATATAAACAACTTGCCCATATAACTTTCGGATTGTATATTTATTTGTCATTTCATCTCCGGGTTAACCATACATATATACACACATTCAACTGACATCAATAAAGAATATCAGTTTCTTTTCTTCTATTTACATATATAAAATACTTTCTTTCCTCTCTTTCTTCTATATAATACTATTTGGATATAAGTTATTTCTTAAAACCAAAGGCGAAGAATATATTTTTGTTACAAATAATGTTTTTCTATCACTAGAATGTGTAAAATATTGCCTACGAGATAATCTTGTTAAATAATTTAATAATAAACTTTATATCCGACCAAAAACATAAATGTAAGAAAGGGCCGAGTTTTCGGGAAAATCCTTAATGTAATAGTTCCTTCTTAAAAAGTGATGATATGAGAGTAATGACCGAGCTATTTACAAAGTAAATAGCTCTAGACTTCATATAATAGTTGCTTCTTAAAAAGTGATGATATGGCAGAAAGGACCGAGCTATTTACAAAGTAAATAGCTCTAGACTTTATATAATAGTTGCTTGTTAAAAAGTGATGATATGGAAGAAAGGACCGAGCTATTTACAAAGTAAATAGCTCTAGACTTCAGATAATAGTTGCTCTTTGAAAAGTGATGATATCCCATTAAAGAGCCGAGCTATTTACAAAGTAAATAGCTCGGTAAACTATTAACTAAAAAAAATAATGAGGGTAAATTGATTAAATGTAAGAAAAAATTTGGTTTAAAATTATTTCATAAGTTTTCCCTTAGTATGTTTTTAAAATTTTATATAGCGCGGCAAGTTATTTTTTCTGATTTCCAATATTTTAAATCTTGCCGCGTTATAAAATTTTAAAAACATACTAAGGGAAAACTTATGAAATAATTTTAAACCAAATTTTTTCTTACATTTAATCAATTTACCCTCATTATTTTTTTTAGTTAATAGTTTACCGAGCTATTTACTTTGTAAATAGCTCGGCTCTTTAATGGGATATCATCACTTTTCAAAGAGCAACTATTATCTGAAGTCTAGAGCTATTTACTTTGTAAATAGCTCGGTCCTTTCTTCCATATCATCACTTTTTAACAAGCAACTATTATATAAAGTCTAGAGCTATTTACTTTGTAAATAGCTCGGTCCTTTCTGCCATATCATCACTTTTTAAGAAGCAACTATTATATGAAGTCTAGAGCTATTTACTTTGTAAATAGCTCGGTCATTACTCTCATATCATCACTTTTTAAGAAGGAACTATTACATTAAGGATTTTCCCGAAAACTCGGCCCTTTCTTACATTTATGTTTTTGGTCGGATATCAATAATTTTTGAAAGGCTTAAATATACGAAGCCAAAGGCTTCGCACAAAACGCGTAGCGTTTTGTTACTCTTCGCATATGCTTCGCGTATGCTATGCGTTCCTTTCGCTTCGCGATACTTTACTCTTTTAGCGAATTTCCTGAAAGGAAATAGAGCTATTGGTCCCGTACCGAAGTCAAAATTTCGCAAAAATTTCTTCAAATGTCCATCGATCCTACCTTGTAGATGTCAAAAATCACCATCTGTAAAATTTATATATATATATCTATGGACATATATATATATATATATATACATATATATATATACATATATATATATATATATATATATATATATATATATATATATATATATATATGTGTCTTTAATCACTCTAGCGGTCACAGTTTTTATTCTATCGGAATGAGATTTGGTATTTGAAGCGCTTTTGGTATTCAAAAGATCAAGTTCGTTAATGGGTAAAATCGGACCAGGGGAAAGGGGGGTTTAAAGGGAGGAGGAAACAGTAAATTTGACATATCTCCCTTAATATTCGAAAAATCGAAAATTTTATAAGAAGTAAAGTTGTAGGTATTAAGTTTTACTGTAATTTTGTTTCTTATCATTTTTTCTGTAACCCTAATATTTACAAAAATATTGACGGTTTAAGATTGAAAATTAAATTCCTCAATATCTCTGTACGCATTAGAGTTTGAGCAAAAAAGATAAGGTGATGAATTGTAGCAAACATGATTTTCTACAACTTTGTTTCTGACGCATTTTTCGATTGTTCTAATATTAAGAGAGATATTTTATATTTTGTGTTTTCTTCTATCTTTATGCCCCCCTTTCCCCTTGACGTATGTTATTTATTAATAAAATTGGCCATGCAAATACTAAAATCAGATACGACATTTCATTTTTATCAGACTAACATTGTGACCGCTAGAGAGTAATTTATTTATTCCAAGGAAATTCGCTAAGTTGAAGCAGCTCCTGCGTAACGAATTTTTAAAATTTTATAACGCGGCATGTTTAAAAATATTTGAAATCATCAGAAATTTGAAATCATCGTATCTGATTTTAGTATTTGCATGGCCAATTTTATTAATAAATGACATACGTCAATAGAAAAGGGGTGCATAAAGATAGAAGAAAACACAAAATCTAAAATATCTCTCTTAATATTTGAACAATCGAAAAACGCGTAAGAAACAAAGTTGTAGAAAATCATGTTTTCTACATTTCATCACCTTATCATTTTTGCTCAAACTCTAATGCGTACAGAGATATTGAGGAATTTAATTTTCAATCTTAAACCGTCAATATTTTTGTAAATATTAGGGTTACAGAAAAAATGATAAGAAACAAAATTACAGTAAAACTTAATACCTACAACTTTACTTCTTATAAATTTTTCGATTTTTCGAATATTAAGGGAGATATGTCAAATTTTGAGTTTCCCCCTCCCTCTAAAACCCCCTTTCCCCTGGTCCGATTTTACCCATTAACGAACTTGACCTTTTGAATACCAAAAGCGCTTTAAATACCAAATCTCATTCCGATAAAATGAAAACTGTGACCGCTAGAGTGATATCCTTTCTCGTATATCATCACTTTTTAAGGAGCAACTATTATATGAAGTCTGGATCTATTTACTTTGTAAATAGCTCGGTCCTTTATCCCATATCATCACTTATTAAGAAGCAAATATTTTATTAAGATTTTCTCGAAAACTTACCTTTCTTACAAACGGAAAATTTAACAACTTTAATTGTAATTAAAATAACATATGAAGCATATATCGATCTGATTTGTTGACAAGGTTACCGCCTCCTTTTTGATTAGATAGACATTTAGTATTTAAATAAAAATTTTCTAGTTTAATATAACAGTATGTTTTAATACTCCAAATAGAAAACATTGATTGTTGTATTGTATTGTTACAATGTAACTTTTTTTAAGTAAACAAGTAAAAAAATAAACAAGTTTATTTTCAATTAGCAATTCGTAATGATGAAAAGAATTAAATAAATTGTTATAATTTGTAAGAATTGCTCAAGGCGGTATATTACCAAATATTCAAGCAGTGTTATTGCCAAAGAAAACTGAAAAGAAAGCATAAATTTTATACATTGGATTATTGATAATAATATTCATCGATCATATATCATAGGCCTTTTATTAAAACGCCACAAATTAATGTGAAATAAGAGTGATATATTTTTTATTAAAATAACTATATAAAATTTAGTATATATAAGATGTTATTTGATTTGTTTCGATTATGACTTCTAAACTAATCGTTTATTACAGATAATTGATTATCAACGTTATAGTCTTTGAAGAAATGACTTGACCCGTTGGCTCCACTTCACAAAAAAAAATTCGTTACGCAGGAGCTGCGTCAACTTAGCGAATTTCCTTAGAATACATAAATCACTCTCTAGCGGTCATATTTTTAGTCTGATCAAAATGCCTTAAGGCAGTTTAAGGGGTGTTTTTCCCATTTTCGGAGGTTTGCGTTATAGGTAAAAAAATTTTTCAAAGTGTTCTGTTAAATTGACTTTATTTCGGGTCGATTGGTCAAAATTCCATCATTTCATCATATATAGAACTGAAAAACGTAATTTTGGGGGGTGTTTTTTCAATTTTTCGGGAGTTTGCAAAAAAATATATTAAGTTTTTCGAAATAACTTCCTAATTTGTAGCTATTAAGCGTCGATTGCAAAAAACTGCATCTTGTTGTATGTATAGATTAAAAAGGTTGGTTTTGGGGGTGTTTTTACCAAGTTCGAAGGGTTGTGATGGAAAAAAACTGATCTTTCTATCATGAATAGAAGTAAAGAGGTAAGTTTTAGGGATGTTTTTCCCATTTTCGGTGTGGTTGCGATGTAGGTAATGAAATTTTTCAAAATATTCTGTTAATTTTGACGTTATTTCGGGTCGATTAGTGAAAATTCAAACTTTATAGCATTAATAGAACAGAAAAACATAATTTTGGAGGATGTTTTTCCAATTTTCCGAGGCTTCCGTTGCATAACTTTTAAAATCAACGCATACTGCTGTATTCAAATAGCAATGTCTATTTCTATATGGTATAAAAATTAATAGGTATATATGATATATCGTTCTCTACAAGGTAGTTTGAGTTAAACTAGTCTTAAAAATAAAAAATGTTAAATTTTCCACTTTTCCGATACAAATTTCGAGTTTTCGCAATTTTCTCGTCGGTTTGGGTACTACAGCTATCTACATGCCCAATATCAACTTTACAGCATATCTGGAAGTAGCTAAACATTTTGATCTATTAGTTACCAAGAATTGTGGGCGTTCCCACGAATTTTGCGTTTTTGAAGTGAAATAACTTTTTAACGGTTAATTCGTTAACATTGATTGAAAACATTGGTTCTTATAATTCCGTAAAGTATCTATATTCGAAATATCAACCCTGTAGCTCTTTCCGTTCAAAAGATACAGCACCCAAAAAATGAGCCTAAATTAACGATAAGATATAGCACTGTAGTGAAAAGTCCGAATGTCTCCCTTAAAACTCGGCCACGCACTACCGTGCTCTTGATACTCGTAAACTTTATATACACAAATAGAATATAAATGTATTATTCTTTTTAAAATCTTGAAAGTAATAGAATTACAAAGTTAAATTATAGAAACTTGGACGTATTTGGCCGTGTTTGAGCACAATTAATTTTCATGGATTTTAAAAACGTCATCATTTACAAAAATCAATTTAAGTTCATATTTGAATTTTTGAGTTTTAAAACTAAACTAATGAAAATAGAGAGAAATAACGTATAAAACACTATTTATCCATCATAGTGTTAAGATCTACAACTATGTCTATAACTATTTTGAACTAAAAATGTTATTTTTTTATTAATAAATAATAGTTAAAAAAACTAAAAAGCACGCCTTTATAGCTAGTCGAACTAAAAAGTAGAAAATAATTTTTATCAACAAAATAATTAATTTGATTATTAAAAAGCATGGGGTGCTTTTTACTATAATTTGATATTAAGGATATTGATTTGATGTTGTAATCTGATGTTAAGCACTCTACGCTTTTTACAATCAAATTAATTATTTTGTTGATAAGAATTATTTTCTACTTTTTAGTTCGGCTATCTATAAAAGCGTGTTGTTTTAGTGTTTTTAAACGATTATTTATTTTTGCTTTTTGAGTCATGATAAAGACTAAAAAAATTTATATCGTGAAATACTAAAGAGACCATCGTGTTTTCGGAAAATATTAACCTTTATTATTACTATATTTTCTCTACCGTTGCATACATAGATACATACAGGCGAAGCTAATAAAAGCGTGTGAGGCGTGTTAAAATTGAAAAATGTGCAAGGAGGTAAGTTGTAGAAAAGCATAATGTTTACTACAATTCATAACCTTATTATTTTTTCTACAACTCGAATGTGTTATATGTGAGATATTTAGGATTTAAATTTTCAATCTTAAATATCTCTGTAAATATTAGAGAAACAGAAAAAATGATCTTTCTGCCTATGTGTTTTTCGATTTTTTCAATATTCAGAGAGATATACCGAATTTTGTGACTCTCCCTGCCTCTAAATTCACCTTTCTTCTGGCCGATTCCGGTCATGCTTACCATAAAAATGCATTGTCATGCGAACTACGAGTATATGTACATACAAAGTTTCATTTTGATACGACAATTAGAAGTAGATTAAAATTGACTTCAAAGATTCCATAGATACATAGATACATACCAAGTTAATAAAAGCGTGTTAAAAACGAAAAACGTTTTTTTATTAGTGTTCATTGTTGAACTCCTCTCTCTGGAGCATCAATACCATCCTTCATACTATACCATATCTTATATAATGATAAATACATTTACCATCAAAAATTCAGGTCTCTTCCAGGACTATAAGGACTTAGTTTCTCCAATTTTTAAACTAAACTAGATAATAATTTATTTGATTGTTCATCACCCACTAAACTCCCGAATTTCTATAGTGAAATATTCCAGAATTACGCTAATTTCTTCATTATGAGCGAACTGATGGACCAGATTAGTCCGAAATGGTGACTTATATTTTTCTTTGCTGATTTTTAATCATACATTGGTGCGTTTTTTTACGTAGTATCCCTCATAGGCTTAAGTCCACTCAGACTTTTTCTAAATTTATTGGAACACCGTGGAAAAAATATTAGAATAAATAATACACATTCCTGAAAAAAAAATTACTATTCCTAAAAAAAACCTATAATAATTTTTGAGAAAAAAATATGATTATACTTGGAAACAAACATTAAAGTTTTTTCATATTGAAAAACACAAAATGCCCGTAAATATGGCTTTATTTATCTGAGAAAATATAAATATACTGGGAATATAAATAACTGGGAAAAAATAATTATTTCCTTAGTTCCATCATTTAAAAATGTTAATTTTGCATTCACTAACGGTCATAGCTAGAGCCTTAGCTCTGATAAAACCAAAGGTGATTTGATTCATCGTGATTATAAATTTCAATTGAACAATCGGATTTACGTAATATTGAATAAAAATAACACATTTAAAAAAATATTTAATTACAATGTATTTAACAAAAGGGTATTTTATATTATGTACTATTGACCAAGTTGACACAAGTTGATGTCATTTTTTTAAATTTTATAATTGATTTGTACCTTATTGATTCGGTTTTCGAAAAAGTACTTTGGTTAAAGTTGTTCATTAGAAAGATAGCAACAACTTTTATTGGAAAATTTTTTTCGAAAACCGAATGAATAAGTCACAAATCAACTAAAAAATTTTAAAAACCGACATCAACTTTTGTGCCCAAGTGTACTATTCCACCACAAATACACAGAATATTATTAATCTTTTGTTTTAATACCAACCAAAATATACATTGTAGAAACCCTTGTAACCCTTGTATATATGTGAAATATATTGCGTAATATACGTGCGTAATATTAACGGAAATTTAATCACAAATAACATTTTGATACATCTCTACGCGCAAGATAATCAAATTAAAATTTAATTAATCCCAACAAAAATATTGGTTATTTCTACGATCTGATTATCGACATATTTTTTTTTTACTATATTCGTTTAGAACTGCGGCAAGAGTAAAATAATTCAGTTTTTTAAAAAAATACAACTAGGCATAGAATTCTGTAAGGAATTTGGTTTTTTAGCTATATCGTGATATCCGAGAAACAAAATATACAAGTGTAAATTACTACTCAAATAAATTTTTGAAATTGTAGTAAAATCTGAGGTTGCCCTCTGAACGGTTGCATTTTGAAAATCTTTAAAAAATAACATAAATTTTAACTCAAATTTGAAACATATGACTCAAAATTACTTACTAATTTTATTCAAATAGCATAAAATGGCGAATCAGTCCGAAGGACCGTGTATGTATCAGGTAATGTTTTGTATATTTGTAAGCCCCTCCCCCCTATTGGAGGAAAATGTGTACTGTGATTATGATCCACTGTCATAATTACGATTTTTTTTCCGACCTAATTTGATTATTTTTAGGGAGGCATGTGTTTCGCTACCGCCTTGCACTTTCTTCATATAATCGGATGGTGGCTGTCGTTTAGGAAAATGTATGATACGCTTTACCCAAACTATTCATAAATTTGTTTTCAAAGGGAACTAATAGATTTTTTTAGATAAAACGTTGTACAACCAACATAACTTTTTCGTCGTTTTTCGGATTTTAAGTCGTTTGAACTAAATTAAAAAAACTTTTGTAATAAAATAAATTTTGAGCTGACCTTGGTTATTTATGTATATTTTATATAATCTACTTAATACAACTCTACTAACTGACAGACAACGCACAGGCTAAACCGATGGGACTAGAAGCGTGCATTTTTTTTCCCTAAGAAGATTGATGAAAGGTTGTTTGAAAGTTTATCGAGTTAGAAATATGGAAATGTTTAGGCTTCTGTGTATAAATAAAAATCAGTATCATCATTTTTGGATAAAATAAGGGACGAAAGTTGTTGTAAGATGTGCGGAATTTTTGAAGTTAGAAACTGGAAAATTGGTATGTAGACTTTTTATGTTTAAGAAAAGTCGAATGGTTTCTGAGATGTTACCGACGGAAAATCCTATCGGGCATACTGCTACAAACAACCTAATTCGAACTATTACGATCATTTAAAAAATATCCAAATCGGTCCAGCCGTTCTTAAGCTTTGCGCTTAACAACGTACATCATTCAATTTTTATTTATATAGATAGATAGACAAAATAGCTTTCAGTTTTTCTCAAATTTACCAACTTTTCAAGTAACATTTCCAATTTTTTTTATACAAAAACCTAATTCGGGCTAATACGAACATTTAAAAAAAATATCCAAATCGATCCAGCCGTTCTCAAATTATGCGCTTAGCAACGAATAGCATTTACTTTTTATTTATATAGATCGATGATAAATACATAATAATATTAGTCAGATTTGCAGATAGATAGATTATAGACGGCTACCCTGGACGGGCTACACTTTGACCATAAGGTCCATTGTGATGCCTAAGGATGTGAACTAGGAATATAGACTAGGAATTGGTAGGATATGCGGCTGCAACCGACTATGATAGGAACTATGCCGATATTCATCTGGAGTTCGTGAATGAAACTGCAGAAAAGCTTCTCAAACATAGCCGGTTAATTCGTTCTTGTCCATGCGCCAAAGTTTTAGTCAATTAACCGCTCCTTTTTTTTCTTAATAATTCCCCACGAACTGCCGATGTCGGGATTCGAACCCATAACCTTCCAATTTCCAAGTAGACATACTGCGCAGACATAACGCTCGGCCACTTGGACTGGTAAGATTTGTAGATTGTGGAGAAGAATAAAACTAATAGCAGAATCAATTGTTTATGATTTATAACAATTTGTATATTACATTTAAACGTGTTTTTCCAATGAATTGATCTCGACTAGTTTAAGACGGTACCACTGTTCACATATCGTAGAAATTCACAGTATGTGTTTACCAGAGAGTGTTTTAGACATACGACACAAAATCTATTAGGTAGGTCAGTACAATTATTTACACGCTGTTTTCTTAATAGAATGTTTAAGATTTATTTATAGCTTTGCTTTCATATTCTTTGGTAATATATAGAATGTATATACTGCCATTTCAAAGTACTATTTGAATCAATTCAACAGATTATTTCCAATAAGACATTTTATTTACCTCTATATACAGAAACTAACGTAACGCCTCATTAAAATTATAGTCTAATCAAACCATTCAAAAAACAAGTATTTACACTCCCGTTCTAACAAAATTAACCAATCAAAGTTCTTAATTTTCTTACATTTTATAAAATTTTGTTGTTAGCGTATGTAGAAAGTTTAGTATTATTATTATATTCACCAAATATATTTGATCACATTCGTATTAAGTAATGCCGCAATTCTGTGTATTATATCGAAATAAATATATACAGTGAAACCTTAGCATAACGAACCTCAATATAAAGATTTCCTCAATTTAATAAATTCTTAGATTTCCCCTAGAACTAATCGTTAAAATTAATGCAAAATATACCTTTATATGACGCATAACTTTTGTGAAAAACCTCTTTATAACGATTTTTCAATCATTGCAAAACTTAAATAGAAAGTAAAATTAAAACCTTTGTATAAAATATTCTACTAATCCATTTAACAAGAATTCATGTCTTGATAGCTTCAGACACGTTCAATTTATCGTAAGACAATCTATGAATTCAAAATGTCAAAATAAACTAATTTTTAGTGTTGTAAGATTCCTAATGGTAATAAAATGTATATTTCTCAAATAGAGTGGTCTGAGTGTAGTCAAATCCATCACGGAATTGGATTGTGCTTTGGATGCGATAACTGTCACTGGTGGTAAACAGACAACAATTTATTGCTTTTTCTCTAATCAAGACAAACAAAATGAAAATTAGGCTAGCATAACCACAATGTTGATTAAACATTATATTATCGAATGATAATTAGTAAGAACTCTAGGTTTTTGAAATAAAATTTCAAATTCGCCCCCTTTACCTTGATCAATTAACTGATCCAGGTAAAGGGGGCGAATTTGAAATTTTATTTACAATGTTGATTGTTTAATAAATTTTGATTAATTTGTGCCAATTTTTCATATTATGTGTTTAAATAATTGTTTAAGTGCATACATTACAATGTGTTTTACTTTTTTTTAATTTTGCTTACCTTGTTAAAACGAAGTTTAGACCAACCTAACCATTATATAACAATCAACCTCATTGTTACAAATTACTTGGTATAACGAATATTTTCTAATCTCCTTCAGATTTATTATATCGAGGTTTCACTGTATTTACCTTTTATTAATTTTGAAAGTAAAACAATTGTCAATAGTCGAGGAATAATTGGTGCATGAATATTAAAAACTGTTCTGTCGCAATTTTTTTATGAATTTTTTCCATATGCTGCACTGATTGTAGTAATAAATTTTGCCATGTGGAAATTTGGTTCTAATGTTTTTGAACCAAAAAAATAATTTCAAAACGTTGTTGTTTTCGAACGGAATAATTGATATGAACAAATTTTGTTTCAAGTAGTGTGGTAAAAGATTTATTATTTGAATTATGTCTCAACTCGAAGTCAACAAATAGTGATTTTATTTTTTGAGAAGTCATTAGTATTATTTTTGTACTTTAATATAATTAATGATAAAGTTTGCGATAATTCTGATAGTTTTTGAGGTTTTTCGAAAAAAATTATCAATGTTATCCATCTACCGACACCCTGTATTTCTTTTTTGGTAAAGATCAGTAGTTTTTTTCGATAATCGGTAATTTATTTTCATATTTATTGTATATTATTTATTTAATAATGATTTTCTAACGGCGAGTATGGTACAGACTCCCGTGCACACAACAAATTCACAGGATATATCAAATCAAATAAATTTAATCCAAAATATGAAAACATTAATAAAATGTATTCTGATATCGTTATGAAAAATATTATTTATGACATAGCAAACGTAAAAATTCGTTACGCAGAAGCTGCGTCAACTTAGCGAAGCTTAGAATACATAATGCACTCTCTAGCGGTCACAATTTTAGTTTGATGAAATGTCGTATCGGATATGCAAAGCAGAGTTTGTTAAGACGTTTAGTAGAGAACGACGAAAACCCTAAATATTAAATATCTCTCTTAATATTAGACAAATCGAAAAATGTATAAGAAGTAATGTTCTAAAAAATCAAGTTGACTACATTTCATTGCCCAGATCATTTTTTCTAAAACTCTAATGAGTACAGAAATATTTAGTATTTTAACTTTCAACTTTAATTCATAAATATCCCTGTCACTATTAGAGTTACCGAAAAAATTATTAGAAACAAAATTATAGTAAAATTAATTATCTATAACTTCTTAAACATTTTTCAATTTTTCCAACATTAAGACAGACTATTTGTTTTCCCCTCACTTTAATCTGATTTTGCCAATTAACAAACTCGACCGTTCAAATATCAAAGCACCTCATATATCCAATTTCAGTCGGATTAAAATTGTGACCACTAGAGCGATTTCAGACACATCTAGTGGTCTACATCTACATACTCTCCCGTTCAATAAAATTGAACAGACCTGAAATAATAATTTTCTTACATTTCATAAAACTCCTCACTTTTGTAACTCTCTGTATAATAATTCATTTATAAACAAAGATAACTAGTATATATTTTAAGTGTGAAAAAAGAAATGGAAGTATAGTAAAAATATTTACTACAAGAATAATCAAAATTGTGAGAGAATGATTTGGTTCAGATCTGTTCAATTTTCTTTAACGAGTGTACATACACGCACATACATATATAGATATATATTTTGACATCTAATAGGTAGGATCGATGGACATTTGAAAAAATTTTTGAGACAAGACCAATAGCTTTTAGTCCAAACAATTTAAAGTTTTGTATGTGCCGTAAGTAAATATGTACATATAGTAAAGTATGTGCCGTATTTGTATGCGCCTCAAATACTCAATTTCATTCCAATCGGAATAAAACTGTGACCGCTAGAGAGTCCACAGACACATATGTTGTATATATATATATATATATATATATATATATATATATATATATATATATATATATATATATATATGTATATATATATATATATATATATATAATATATTTTTCAAAAGTACAAAGATATTTGATTTTGAAATAGATGTCCTGTTTCATACAAAAAAAATTGGAAAGTTAAATGTATTTTTAAATTAAAAAAGCACACTGAGCTTAATCTAATTTTATCAAATTCTAAAACAGAAATGGGTTCACCAGTCAATAAATAACCTTTTATGTGTAATAAACTTATTTAAAATTTACTTTGAAAAGTTTAAAATGAGTGCCTTTAAATTTATTCTCTTAAGCTAGAAAAAACTAACCATCCTACATTAGTATACAAAGCTTAAAAACCAGGGTTTCCCAAAAAAATTAAACACACTGAAAATGATTCTAAAATACACTTTTATTAAATTTTTTTAATGGGAAATGACTCGTGGGCGTAGCTTTTCGAAAATATCTCAATTAAGAAGCACATACAAAAAAAAGCTATATAGGTCTCCATTCTATGGTTTATTAAAATGCTATCTCATTTAAGGAAAAATTTTTTTTAATAATCAAAATGCCCAAAAAAATATACATTATATCGATCGGCCATCTGATAAAATTGTGAATAAATACGAAAAAAAATCGATGTCATTTTTACCGTACTTCTACTTTGCCGTCATATTAGTAATGATGGTGAATTTCAGAAACTGATACACTTTATGCACATTTTCCGTGTTTGTTTGACTTGAAGATTACCTAACACTACGAACTTACACAAAAGCTTATTCTATATTCACCTCAAAACGGAAACTCCTCCTTGTTGAAAATTGTTCGAATAAGAATCTCTTTTGAAATTTTTAAAAGGGCTTCAAACTCGTCCAAAAAAGGATCGATTACCTACAATCCCGTTCAATAAAATTTAACTGACCTGAACCGAATCAGTATCTCACAATTTTGATTATTCTTGTAGAAAATGTTTTTGACAGATACAACATTTTATTTTATTTTTATACGTAAACACTTAACATGTATTTACATTACATATTCTTACTCTATCACTGACTTGTTTACATAAATAAAAAATATAAAACTTCCTTTTTTTTTCAAATTTAAAATATATACTACTTATCTTTGTTTATAAATATATTTATATATTTATATATATACATATATACATATATAGATATATATATATATACATATATATATATATATATATATATATATATATATATATATATATACATATATATATATATATATATATATATATATATATATATATATATATGTATGTATGTATATATATATGTATATAATATATATAATTGTATATATACATGTATATATATATATATATATATATATATATATATATTTAATATATATATATACATATATATACATATATATATATAAATATATATATATATATATATACATGTATATATATATATATATATATATATATATATGTATATAATATATATAATTGTATATATACATGTATATATATATATATATTTAATATATATATATATATATATATATATATATATATATATATAAATATATATATATACATGTATATATATATATATATATATATATATATATGTATATAATATATATAATTGTATATATACATGTATATATATATATATTTAATATATATATATATATATATATATATATATATATATATATATATATATATATATATATATATATTAAACTAACAGTGATAATGGTGTGATGCTGTTGCCGCATTCAAACGTCACACATGAAAGGAAAACCGCTTGAAATAATTGCACAATATGAAATTAATAGTGAGAAAATAATAATGTTTATAATAATATTTATATTAATAAAATATTATACATATTAAATATTTTTAGCGAATTTCCTCCAAAGGAAATGCAGCTATTGTTTTTGCACCAAGGAATTTCGTAAAAATTTCTTCAAATGTCCATCGATCCTACCTATTAGATGTTAAAATCACTATCGCTAAAATTTGTATTCTTATATATATATATATATATATATATATATATATATACATATATATATATATACATATATATATATATACATATATATATATACATATATATATATACATATATATATATATGTACTTTTTTTAAATGTCTGTGGACTCTATAGCGGTCACAATTTTATTTCCATTGTAATGAAATTTGGTATTTGAGTAGCTTTTGGTATTCTAAAGGTCAAGTTCGCTAATGGGTAAAATCGGGCGATTGGAAAGGGCGTTTAGAGGGAGGGGAAAACACAAAATTTGACTATTTCCCTTAATATTTGAAAAATCGAAAAATTTATCAAGAGGTAAGTTGTAGGTACTAAGTATTACTGTAATTTTGTTTCTTATCATTTTTCTGTTACACTAATATTTACAGAAATATTTACAATTATCCCTGTTCACATTAGAGTTTAGAGAGAAAAATGATCAGGTAATGAATTGTAGCAAACTTGATTTTCTACAATTTTCTCCATATACATTTTTCGATTATTATTAAGAGAGATATTTAATATTTTGTGTTTGTTTGATACGAATACATGAAATTATTGTAAAAAATTTTGATTGTCGTTTCCATAGTAACTATAAACTACAATCGTTATACCGTTCTATTTTGGCTATTAATAAATTTAATTTTTGCAAATACTAAAGTCATATCAGATATTATATTTCATTTTGATTACACTAAAATTATGACCGCTAGAGAGTAATTTATGTATTCTAAGGAAATTCGTTGAGCAGATTCGTTGAAAAGTTGACGCAGGTCCTGCTTAACGAATTTTATATATATATAATTAAGAATATTAAATTTTTTTTCTAGGAAAAATACAATATTATTCATTATCCTAGTTTGCCTGAATATATCCTAACTTACCTGATAATATATAATACACTTTTTCAAATGTAAAGAACGTGTTTAGATGTTGTAACGCTTTCAACTAGTTTTTCTAATTAAAACCAGAAAATAATTTAAAGAATGGGAAAACATTGATTTATTTTGGCAAACGTCTACTGGACAAATTTTTTTTGTATTTTACCATCTGAAAAAATTCCTGCTGATATCATATTTTAATTTTGCGCAGGCATTGGTGAGAAATTAATAAATCACAAACAACAAAAATTATTTCAATGATAGTTTTATTTCTATACATTTTTTTTTTCACTAGGTTATTTTTAATTATTCTCTATTGCTTGTTTGGATTTTTTGTAGATCGGTTTGAGATCCGTAGAAGACGAGACTATTCAACCCAAAATGTTCTCTTCATCAAAGTTTATTTCTTCAAGATAAGCATTCACTTTCTGATAAGAATGTCGAATGCCCAACCTTGTTTGAGATAAATAAAATTCATCTTGAATACAGAAGACCATGGATTCCTATAATAAATTGAAATACGTTTAAGTATTTAAGTGAATTAACCTCTTTACTATATAGCCGCACAACACATATCTTAGTATATGCTATTATAGCGGTTCATTGAAAATCGAGTAAATGAGACTTTTACTACGATCTTTGACTCTCGCCCGAATCGTCTTTAAACTCGCAGCTTTTAGTTTTCCAGTAATCTGGTTTCAGTCATTTTATCAAATAACATTGATATAAAATAGAATCAATCTATATATATATTTTCTTGACACCCGTTAGGTATTTTATAGTTTACAATCATATATCGGTTGTCCAAAAAGTTTTGGCACGGCATAATAAATCGTTTAAGGTGACTAAAAATTTTCAAACGGTAAACCCTAGTAATTTTTCCCGAGGAATCGAATGCAATTATCAGATTTTGGGTCTGATGGACCCATAATGGCGAATCCGGGTCTAACTTTTAAATTTTAAATGGAAATATTTTTGGTTGCATATTCGTAATCTATGGAAAAAATACGTATCTTTTAAAGGCAAACTTTTTCTAAAAAGTGCATTGTTCTCGCGGTAGAGGGCGCTCTTTTCGGATAATTTTTGGAGAAATTCTACGAATGAATGAAATATAATAGAATTTATTGAATAGTGAATTTTCATTTATAATAAACTTTATTTAATACTTCGATTTTATAAATTTATTATATCAAAATTTATTATTATTTATAATAAAATTTATTATTATGTATAATAATAAATTTATTAAAAACGAAGTATTAAATAATGTTTATTATAAATCGAAATTCACTATTCAATAAATTCTATAATAGTTCATTCATTCGTAGAATTTCTCCAAAAATTCTCCAAAAAAAACGCTCTTTAGCGAGAGAACAAAACGCTTTTAAGAAAAAGTTTTCGTATCAAAGATTCGAATTTTTTTCCGTAGAATACGAATATGCAATAAAATATGTGTGTTTCCATTTAAAATTTAAAATTAAGATCCTGTTTCGCCCTTGTGAGTCCATTGGACCCTAAATTGATTAGCGCACTCGATTCCTCGCGAAAAATTACTAGGTGTTACCGTTTGAAAATTTTTTGTTAGAACCACCTTAAACGATTTTATATCTTGTCCAAACTTTGGACACCCTGTATGTAACTAACAATCTTAATATATGAGTACTAAATTACATATTTTTTTACAATATTTACATAATAAATTACATGTTACTTCTTACTAAATGTAATTTATTAAAATGTTTTGAATAAGAATGCAGAAATAAAACTATTATACAGGGCTAATCAAAACACTGAAATGGGAAAACTTGTTGGTTCGATTCCCAACGGTAGCAGTTTGTCAATTAAATTAATTTAAAAACACAAAATTAATGGTTATCGCCCAATGCTACTCTAAATTTTTCAGTAATGATCCCCATAATGATAGATATTTATTATTTGGAATGGAAAGCAGGGTTCTTTATCTAAGCGGTAAATATGAACTTGACATTAATACCAGTCCGTGTGGTTCAGTTGTAAAAAGCGCTCTACGCGAAACTGGGATGCTGCAGTTTATCAATTAAATTAATTTCTTTTTAAAAATTAATGGGATTAACTGGCTAAACTGTCGGCTCATGGACCAGAAGAAAGTAACCGGCAATGATTGTGAAGGTTTTCTGCAGTTTCCATTCACAAAATACCGATAAATATCGGCATCGTTCTTATCGAAGTCGGCTGCAGTCTCACAACCTGTCAAATCCTAGACCACATACAAATTCCTTGTTCTTTAAAAGCGATAAAAAAGACCTAAAAAGACCTATTTGCCAGGCTGTGTGTCTGCTACTACTACGACTTCTTAACAGGATGCCGAACTTAAGTGAACAGTAAATGTGCCTGTTCGGGTCAAATATTGCAAGCTGAATTAGAACCACTTCCTCTTATCCTACGGAGATGAATTTTTAAATGTTGGTTCAGTTCCGATGGCAATGCATTTTTATGGTAAGCATGACAAGAATCGATACGGGGAAAGGGAGGGGGGTTGAGGGAGGGGGAGCCTCAAAACTTGGTATATCTCTCTTAATATTGAAAAAATCGAAAAACACGTAATAAGTAAAGTTGTAGAAAATTAGTTTTACTTTAAAAAACTTGTTTTTAAAAATGATTTTTTAACAGAAAATTATTTTTTTAAATGTTATTTTTTTATAGAAACTTGTTTTATAAAATAATTTGTTTGATAAATCGTCTAAGATTTGAAATATTTTTGGGTGGATAGAGAATATATTTAAGAAAATTTTATAATTGTTTCTTATTATTACAAACTAATGGTCTACACTAGCGACTTGATCTAAATAATGACTCTGTATTTCTTTTAAAATTGGTCTACATATTAGCTCTGTATTCCTAATTTTCCTGTTAAAATCAAGTCATCTTTTCTAATATTTAGAATACTTTTGATTATGAATAAATCACTGCAAAATCTGTTTCGCGGTTTATAAAAATGTTAAATATTTTACCATTCTTTAACATCAAATACTTAATACGAAAAATTATGCACATCTAGGATTTAAATTATATTTGCGATTTCGTCCCAATTCCTTCATGCTACCTATGACACCTATTTCGAGTACAAAGTAGTCATCATCAGTATGAATTAGCTAATCGTAACTATCTCCGGGATGTGGAGTCAAAGATATGTTACTCGTTGCTAATTTGCGATGCTGAGGAATGTTATCAGACATATTACTTAAATGTCAAACTAAGTACACGATAGTCACTTCCGTTGGTATAATACAACCGAAAGACAACCATACTATCGCTAGTTTTCAAAACCAATTTAATAAAACATTTTGTTTATTATGATGATCACAATATAGGCGTTTCAAAACGGTCAGCCTATAAAATGAATTAAATAATTAAATTAACTGGAAAACAATCAATCATTCGTTTACAACAAAAAAGCGGATAAGAATAGAAAAAAATGTATATATAATTTAATTTGAGCTTTGTAATTACAGTGATAATTTAAATAATTAATTACGTAACGAAAAGGCGATACTCTTTTAATACTAACACTGATATTAGATGAAATAAAACGAAAAACCCGATGCAATATCACCGGTATCCTGTTTTTTCAATCCAAAGTTTCGGCATTTTTCGTGGGTATGAAAGTAACAAAAGCCTGCATTTTTTATATACAAGAAGCACAAACATTGTATCTTTTACAAAAAATTGGCATACGTTTTAGAGCGCCATCGGGTTTAGCCGACCAGGATCTCTAGTAAATAGTAGTAGATAGTTTCACCATGTCCATCCATGTTATTACAGCCGTTTTACGTGCATTTGTCTAATTTAACGTGAGATAAACGAGAAATTAGCGCATATATATTTCTCCATCAAATAGCTGTATACGCGTTTGAATTTTCCTCGAATTGAATAGACAACAGCCCTTCATGGACGATATGTCATATTTCTCATACATCCTTGTGATAGTGACAATTCCAATCATAATTTCCATTCCGTTTGTTTTATGATCCTTATGAAATGTCCATCGATCCTCTCTAGAAGGATGTCAAAAATGTTCACATATATATCTCTCTGAACGCTCTAGAATGTAACAAATTTAATTTGATCGAAATGAAATTCCGCAAGCGACCTGATTTCTGCCAATTGAAAGGCCAAGTTCGTTTGTTTATCGGAAAAATCGGACAAGGAGAAAGAGAGGTCTAGAGAGAAGAGGAAATATAGAATTTATCTTTTAATATTAGCAAAAGGAAAAAAAATTGGAAATTGGAAAAGGAAATATATTTATATATTTATATAAGGTACCCGGTGAAGGTGTATATTTCATGATTGCATGTTTCAGTAAAAATATAGACATCACGCAGAAAAGATAATTTATCAGAACAAAGAATATTTTTGTATATTTTTAATTTGTATTAATTATTATGTTCTTCGTGGTTTAGTGAAGTTTTAATTGATTTCAAAAAAAAATTCGTTATGCAGGAGCTGCGTCAGCGAATTTCCTTAGAATACATAAATCACTCTCAAGTGGTCATAATTTTAGTGTGATCAAAATGAAATATAATATCTGATATGACTTTAGTATTTGCAAAAATTAAATTTATTAATAGCCAAAATAGAACGATGTATAATGATTATAGTTTATAGTTACTATGGAAACAACAATCAAAATTTTTTACAATAAAATATATTTTATGTATTCGTGTCAAACAAACGCAAAATATTAAATATCTCTCTCTTAATATTAGAATAATCGAAAAATGTATAACGAGTAAAGTTGTAGAAAATCGATGGACATTTGAAGAAATTTTTACGAAATTCCAACATTGGTGCAAAAACAGTAGCTGCATTTCCTTTGGAGGAAATTCGCTAAAAAGGAACAATATCTTAATTCATCGTGCTTACTATTTTCATACGCGGTATACGAGTTTATAATATATACAATAGTTGATAACATTGATTGCAGAATATTTCATAAAATGTTTGGTATAGGTGTTCATAAAATGATCTAATTAGTCTATTTTCACAAATCCGTCCTTTCGTCTGTAAAGACTCAAAAACGAAAATAAATAACAAGCTGAAATTATGTGTGTGTGTTTTTTAGAGCTATGGTTAAGTTTGTGAATGGGAAAGGCGGACCGTGATCCCTCCGGCCAGGGGATAATATCCATCTTTAAATCCGAAAGAGATTGAAAAATTTAACGACAAAAAATGTTCTTTTTTAAAATAAATAACTTTTGCTTGAAACTTTTTTCATAGAATATAAACCGGATAATTAGACAATTAACCCAGTTAGTTATTATTTCTACTTGTTTGAATTATGGCCATACATTAATTCTTAAAATTGGCATTGTCTGATCCTATAAAAAATTTCATTGGATACCATACCGCATGTAAATTGGCACGGCATTTTCTGAACAGCCGGTATGTACGTGTTAAGGGTTTACTTGAAACATTAATGTGCTTCTTTTATACCTGCCCTTATTATTTTAAACTGACGACCAAAAAGGTTTAAATTCAATTTTGTTATATTAGTCCAGGAGGAATCGGCGCATGAGTACCGAAAACTATTCCACCTCAATTTTTTTATGCGATTCTCTTCAAATTACCCTACTGATGATATAAATGCATGTTGCCAGGGGGCAACATGCATTTATATTTGGAATCAAGGAATTGTTATTTTTGAACCGGACAAATTTTGTTTGTATCTTTGTTAAAATACAATTAAAAAAGATCCTATGACTTTTCACGATAAAGTTAATATTTTTAGAGATATGAATTTTTAAAGGTTCGAAAAATCTTAAATTTGGGTACTTTGACCCATGAAAAATATATTTAAAAAAAAATATATATAAATAATATTTTTTTTTTTATTCTTTATACAATAGTTAACAATATCCTTATTTATACCTGTTTTTAATTGTTAATTTCACTTCGAAAATTTAACTGCATACCAATATTTTTTTATTATTTATATTTAATTGTGATCCCATAAAATGTTCAAATACCATTATATTTTATTATTGTTAATGAAAATGCACAAATTTCTATGATAATAACAAAAAAGTAATATTAACCAATAAAAAAGTAATTTTAATTATATGTTCGGCTTCAACCTTAAATAACTTTTGAAAAATTGATATTAGAAAAAAATTTGTTGTGAACAAATTGTAGATAATTTAATTATGGATAACATTGCTCTTTTTAAAAATTCTGATTAAGTTTATAGTTTAAAAGATAAATGTAAAATAATGATTCGGGACAACGAGAGACCGACCCTGCGTATGAGTCAGAGAGAGACAGCGATACTTATAGGTAAGCAACGCATACTTGTGAACGCGCGAAATTAACAATTAAAAACAGGTATAAATAATTAAATTTTTAGAAATCGCAATTAAAGATATTGTTAACTATTGTATAAAGAATATAAAAAAATATTATTTATATTTTTGTTTTTTTTTTTAATATATTTTTCATGGGTCAAAAGTACCCAAATTTAAGATTTTTCGAACCTTTAAAAATTCATATCTCTAAAAATATTAACTTTATCGTGAAAAGTCATAGGATCTTTTTTAATTGCATATTAACAAAGAATACAAAAAAAATTTGTCCGGTTCAAAAATAACAATTCCTTGCAATTGATTAAACAATTTCGGTTTAAACAATATGGCACGGGTTTGCCCCCTGGCAACATACATTTATATCATCAGTAGGGTAATTTGAAGAGAATCGCATAAAAAAATTGAGGTGGAATAGTTTTCGGTACTCATGCGCCGATTCCTCCTGGACTAAATATCCTCTCTCATATTTAACAATGATCTTTGCACAAATAAATAATTTAATAGTTTTCGAATAAGTACTTACAAACTTTCTCATATTTTATTTCATGTTATATTTACGATAGTCATTACTATTTCAATTTATATCTTTAAAAATTCATGATACTCAAAGAGTACTTTTTTGTACCTCTATGTATAAGCTGGGTCCGTTGACTGAAAGAATGCTAGTACAAAAAAAATAATGCTAAAATTAGGCTGACCGTCGGAATAAGCTAAAAATTTGAACTGACTCAAAAGTCTCATTAAATCTCGTGTACGCATCATCAAGATATTTCAGGTCAAAGATAGTGAAAATCGGTATTTTCCAAATAACAATGCGTCGTTTCATATGCGTCAAATGGGGTTTCAAGTTATTCTATAACTTGTAAAGCATAAAATTATCTACAATTTATGTCCTAGTCATTTTTTTATCACTAACCGCGCAGAGACTAAGAATTTATTGAAACGAAAATCGAGGTTATGGCATCAATGGATGTTACATTTTGTGAACAACAGCACTGTTTAAAAAAAGATAAACTGCAAATTACATAGAAATCTTTGAAAAACATTCTGACTTGTTGTTATTTCAAAGCTTTATAGTTGATTTCTGCTGAATCCATTTAGTTTTCAAAAATGTACTTCAAATATATCTGTGAGTTCTTCTATAATAAACAACTTTTATTCTAGACTTTTTTCAAAAACCGTATTGATAAGGCACAAATCCTATAATATATACAACCCTTTGTGTACCTCACTGACTGACTTACTCACTCACGTATACAAATTCTAACCTTTCCTAGGCATGCTAGAAGGACGCGGTTTATTGCATTCGACGCGGTATAGCTTCAAACTTACGGTACAAATCGTAAAACTTTAATTTTCCCAACGCAACATACCGAAAAACTACCATCAAAAATATCATCTTTATTTCTATACAGGCTAGGAGGGTGCGTTTTTTTTGTATTCTTTCTAAGACGCGAAGCCGAGGCCAAAAGCCACCTCGGGGCCGAGGAGGTTGATCTCCTTTGTGAACAGAGCGAGACAATTATATAATTTTGAAAAGTACACCAATAATGAATCCTATAGTGTCTAAATTTACTCAAATCGTCTATACTGTTATCGGATTTCGGATCTCATTCCAACATTGAATCCTGATTTGAAATGGGTTTGATGTGCTATAGGATGTGTTTATCTAAAAATCAGTAGACAATACTCGAGCATGGTAATTATTTAGCAATACAAGGTATAAAAATGAGCTTTAGGTAAAAAATATTCAGCAAGATGCAGGCAGTGTTATTGTACTTCGTAGTTACATCATCTAGATTCTATTTTCCAGACCTGCACTGAAAAATGCTGTTCGAAAACATGTCTTTTTTTCGCTATGATATATATGTAATTATATATATATATATATATATATATATATATATATATATATATATATATATATATCTATATATATATCTATATATATATATATATATATATATATATATATATATATATATACATATTATATTCTTATTCCTGGTCGATTGCTCATAATATTGGAATACCCGTTAATTGAGTTGTTTAGTACTGTTCCACACGAAGATGTATAACGAAGATTTTGATTTATGATTAATATTACAATTGTATAATATTTGTTTATTTGTGTATACTTTCGTGTCAACATACAATGTTTGTCCAAATTCCTTTCGGTTACGTATGACAAACTGTAGAAGACTATAGCGTATACTCCGACACATTTCATTGTCATTGAATTTTTATTAATTAAATTAAATACTGATATGAAAAAATTAACTCGTCAAACAGGAATCGAACCTCGGGCCTCTGGATATCTAGTCCAGTGTGCTATCCTTTACACCAAAGACGATTGTGATGCAACGGCTAACTTTTTCATATTATTCTAATTTATATATATATATATATATATATATATATATATATATATATATATTTTTTATATATTTATTAGACAGTATTAACTTCTGTTGAAGTGATATTTTTATTTAATATTTGTTTATTTGTGTATACTTTCGTGTCAACATACAATGTTTGTCCACATTCCTTTCGGTTACGTATGACAAACTGTAGAAGATTACAATTGTGGTTAATATTGGTGTTAATTTATTTGGACTATGACATCTGGTGGCATTAATTGGATACAGAGTAGTCAGGGTCAACTGTCAGGCTTTACTTGGATTACGTTAAAAAAATAAACACAAATTTTTATTTTTTTCATGAAACTCACCTTTTTTATGGAAAATATAACTAATTGTTTAGATGAAGCATGACTACGAGTAAAGCCACCATTTGGAAATATGACGTTATGGGTAACGTTATGGGTAATAGTATACAGTTATTTGTAAATATTATTTCTATTAAAAAAACATTTTTAAATACAAGTTTTTTATTGTAAAACTAATTTTCTACAACTTGACTTCTCACGTGTTTTACGATTTTTTCAATATTAACAGAGATATACCAAATTTTGTATTTCCTCCTCGCTCTAAACCCCGCTTTCCCCTTGTCGATTCTTGTCATGCTTACCATAAAAGTGCATTGTCATCTGAACAATTCAACTCCGTAGGATAAAAGGAAGTGGTTCTAATTCAGCTTCAAGATTTGATACGAACATACATACATACATACATAGATACATTTATACATTGCAAGTTAAATAAAAGCTAGTAACCTGTAAAAAGAGAGAGGCACCATCATACATTATTTTTGATTTTTAGAAACAATAAAAGTATATGTACATATCTGTCTCTTTTACTCCTTACAAATACATGTTTACCTTTCTCTCTCGGTTCTGACGCAAAATTATTTTCCCACAGAGCGCATAGAATGAAATAGCGCATAGAAAATTCATGAACAGATCAAGAATATTATAAAGTCGTGTGAGAATTTCACACCAGATGTTTAAGTAATATAAGCTTTAAAATATTATATTTTAATGGAGACATAAAAGTTAATTTCACTTTATGTCTGCAAATAATCGAATTTCACTACAACTTGAAAATTGTGTTTTTATTCATTCTTATTTTATGATAACTAATTTTTTTTATTAAATAATTTTAAGACAATAAAAATATAAATTCGAAAATTTAAAAAAAAATATATGTCCTTTTTATGTTAATATTTATGAATTTTATTAAAAAGTGACAGTCAATTAGTGAAAATAAAAATACAAAATTCCTTACTTAATTTTTTTTACTTTTGTTCATGTTCTTCAATTGCAAGATTAAAATTAATAACGGTCGGCGTGTATTTATAAATTTACATACAAATGCTGTCATTTCTAAGTATTATTATTAATTTAATTTTTAATAAGCTAGAGATTGAAAAAATGATAAACATTTATAAAACATTTGCAAAAACAAATACTTTTTTATGATTGAACAAAAATATTACATAAATAATTACAAGGCTAATTAAAAAAGCATGGGACATTTTCTAATTATGTTTCGTTTAAGAATATAATAGCTTATTGTGTGCAACCGAAAGAAAATTCATTATGTTTGTTTATACTTGTATCAAGTAATTATTTTTTTCTAAATATTTGTATTCCAAAATTTTGTTAACGTACGTATTTCTATAGAAACCATAAACTAACTTAGAGATGTCGGCTTGCTATAATTTTGGTACGGTTAGAAAACAGGTATGACTTTGGAACGGATTGAAATTTTGCACTTCTGGTAGTTTTTCTGTTGTCGTAAAGAAAATTTATCTAGAATCATTATTTCGCTATCTCCTATAGCTTTCTCCAAACAATTCAGAAGTTTTATCTTTAAATCTAAAAAAGATAATACTGCCCACTAAATCTGGTTTCTTTATTTGCCACCATACATCATGATAATATGCACAAAATACACCCTACGCATTACAATTGGATAGTTTTATTTAATTTCATCTAGGCTCTCTTTAGCCTTTAAAGTAGCACTGTCGAACCTACAATAGATCCTGATACTCCACACACAAAAAACACAAATATTAGTTAAGGTTTACTAAATATAAGCAATTGGACAATACGCACTTTAAAAAAAAAAAATTAAATAAAACATAAACTCTATGATTCTCCAAACCTGAAAGATTTGACTTGAACAAAGAAAAAGAATTTGAATTTTAATAATTTCCTTTTTATTTCCACAATTAATTAATTATTGAGTCTTCTCTCGTTTTTATACATCAATGTACAACTGTTTTTACTTGAACAATGGTAATTTTTATCTGATTATTTTAATCCAATAATACTGATTTTTAAACTGAACAACGTCAAATAACATATAAGCAAGCAAATAACATACAAGCAAGCCTTCTTCTATAGATGTTATTTAATGTATTTGTTTTTTTGAACAAAATCATACTTAAAATTTCAAATTCACCCCATTACCTAGATCAGTTTTTGTATTATAAATACGTATTTCGACTACAAAGTAGTCACCATCAGTATAAATTAGCTAGTCGTAATTTACTCTTTGATAATTATAAATAGATAGAAATCAAAAGAAAAATAAATAAAAAAATTAAACAAAATAAATTAAAATATAATAAATTTTATTGAAATTACTCTTGTTAAAATTACTTTCATTCAATTTACTCTTGTTAATATCACTCTTATTAAAATTACTCTTATATTGTCTCAGGACATGTTATTCGTTGCTAATTTGGTGACAGTTTCACCGTATGAATCAATATGTAATATTTTTTTCCAATTATTCTTCCTTCATAAAAAAAACTATACTCTATTTCAATACTTTTATTTTTTTGCGATTATCATTTAAAAAAACTCTTCTATTTAGAAGTAAAATATTCTCATCTAAATATTTTTCTTTAAACTTTAACTTAGAAATATGTGTGGGGTCCAGAAAAATTATTCTTAATAATTTTCAATACAACAATTTTTAGTGTCTTTTTAGATCTACGTACGGCCTTTAAAAATTGTAAATTAGCATACATCTGTATCATTGCTGTGTTCCGAAACTGTGTCAAAATATTTGTTTCATTTAGTAACTTTAAGAACTTTGTTAATAGTCATTTTAATTTCTCATATTTCCCATAACAAAATTTCTGGACACATGTATATTAGACCCCCAAAATCACGAAATACCTTAAAACCCTTTTTTTTAATATTATAATCTTTCTGTAATAAATTCAAACCACTTGGTAAAACTTGAAATGATTCGACGTGGCTTTCCAATTTGTATTCTTGACGAATTTCATTGTGACGCTTTTTTTGGACAACTTATTTGGCTTCTTGAAAACGAAACAAGACAACGTTAGACCCTGATAATGTATATAGCACCGACTTTATTTTTATAAGCATTTCAGCATCTTTTTCCGACTACCAAATACGTCTTTTACCACAGTGTCACATTTCTGGATTTTATAGAGAGAATACTTAAATCGTCTATTTTTATTATATAATGTTTAATTAAAATTGGTGCCTGGCGAAATATTAAGATTACCAAATATTATATAAAATATTCGTATGTAACCGAAAAAAAATGATTTACCAGCCAGAAAACAAACAAAATAATGATATAATAATAAAGATTATGTTCAACTGTTTCTTTATGTACCCATAAAAGCTATCACCATGCATCATTGAGAAGACAAAGAGAGCTAAAGTATAATCAAAATGTAAAACTGTTTGTCCTTTATATGTGATGTATTCCGTATTGTAATTTTCCCGGTTATGAGCCAACAAAAATTAAGATACTGTTAATTTTGTTAATTGTAGAAAATATTAGATAGTGATAGCGAACGAATTAGACAAAAGAAGAATAGATTCTATAAAACTCGGCCTGTCGCACTACTGTGCTTTAGATTAAGAACGTTCATGTACTTGATATAGTACATTCTTTATGAATGTAGATATTTGTAGAATTTTATATTTTACAAAATTCAATATAGTACATTCATAAAATTCTACAAAATTCATAATAACGTTTATCATTTTTATCATCAGTTAAAATTAAAATTCATTATTTAAATAAACATGCTTATTTCAGTATATTTGTATACCTGTGTACATTTTTTTACGCAAAAAATAATTATTGTGGTCAATATACTGATTAAAATAGTTAATAATTAATTATAACGTTCGATAGCACTTTCAAATAATATTTAAAATAAACAATTCAAAGAATACTTTAAAACAATATTTATCATAGTGTCTAATTTATTAACATAGTTGTCACAAGTTTAACTGAAAAATTCTATTTTCACATAAATCTGTCTGGTAAAAATTTGATTATTAATCGTTGATAATATTTTCAAATGATTGAAAAGAGATTTTGGATTTTTGAGGAAATAAAAAGTTAGATAAAACATTAAAAGTTGTATCTAATATCAAGTCTCACGCATGAATGTTCTGAAAACTTCGCAACATACCAATCAAAAATCAGCCTCATAAATACTTTTATTTCGTACAAAATGATTAGTGAATTAGCGTAGTTTTAAAAATCTACCTTGATTTAGCGAAAAATATGGGAAACCAGTCAGGAGCATAATTGCAATAGATATTATTATTATTAAACAAGACACTGATTTAAGCTGACTTGACGGTTTATTGTTTTTGTATGATTAACTATAAACTATATAGATTAACATAGTAACTATAATCGTTTTACCGTTTTATTTGGGTATTAATAAATTTAATTTTTGCAAATACTAAAGTCATATCTGATATTATATTTCACTTTGATCACACTAAAATTATGACCGCTAGAGAGTGATTTATGTATTCTAAGGAAAATCGCTAAGTTGACGCAGCTCCTGCGTAACGAATTTTTTTTTTTTTTTTGCTCTTACACAGCAATGCCATTATAATCTGTGTTTTTGTCACATCACAATATTAAAACTTTATTCTGGATAATTTTAATTTCAACATTTAGAACAATAATAATAATAATAATAATAATAAATACCTTAAATACCTTGATCTTCTCCAAGAACTAAGACAACTACACCCTGACTACTCAGTCAAAATGGTTGTTCTCATTATCGGTTGCCTTGGCAGTATACACCCAACTCTAGAGTCTAATCTTTCCACCATTCCGGTTTGCAGGTCTCATCTTCGTCACCTTATCACCTCTACGCAGAAGGCTGCCTACCTAGGCACTATTCGTACATTGAGATCGCATGAGACTGTCTTCAAGTAACACTCTTGAAGTTTTTTATATTAAATTTGCAGGTTCCACATCCGTGCGGTGTAAGGATGGAGCCTGTACGACCAGAATACGACCATAGGGTAGTGAACCACCTTCAAAGGACGTAGCTTTGTGAAGATTTATGTTCACAAAGAGGTGTGTGGCACTGGGGTGTATATCCTGTATCCACTCTCCCCCTTCAACTAACATAAATAAGTTAAATTTTAGAAATAAAATAAAAATAATAATAATCATTCAATCTTGTATATCTAATATTTCGGAATATTTGATAATCTGTCATTTTGTCACATCATTATTAAAACTTTATGCTTAGATAAAGATATTTAGATGTTTATTTGTCTATCTGGATATGATTAATTCCAACTTTTGGAACAATAATAATAATAATAATAATCATTCAATCTTATAAATTTAATATTTGAGAATATTTGATTTACCAAATTTGTGATTTATTTGCGTCTTTATACGGAGAAAGATCTTGTCAAAGGTCTTTCATACAGATTATATCTTTTTTTTTTAATAAAAGTTATGATAATTGAGAAAGAACTACTTAAAATTTTTCATAGTTGAATGATTTTAGAGCCAATGGCAAAGAAGTAAACTAGCAGCCCTGTCAGCAAAAGCATGACATATGTTTCAAATCAAATTTTGAATGGTCAAATCAATGCTTCAAAAAGAGCCTCGTGAAAATTTTGGGTAGAACACTATTTTTTACTAGGGGAGTCGGCTGTGAGTGTAACAGCTATCGGCTGGCTGCTTAAGATGGCAACCACGGCTGCCACCTTGAGGATGAATTAGTTTTTGTGATTTATCTCCGTAACCGTGAGGCTGATAAATTTTGTAGCCACCTTTTTTGTAGTATACAAATATCCATAAGTTTTTCTTACAACTGCGTTAATGTCAATCATATAAAAGTTATAAACAAATAATGATTGAAAATGAGAGGATAAGAAACTTTGAGGCAAGATTATTCATTAATTTAAAATCTGACAATAAAAATAGCGTTCTACCCAAAATTAGCAAAATCGCCATTTGACTGTACTATTTACAAAATATAACACCAAGCTATTTGTAATTTTATAAAAGAAATATTTTATAAATATTACACTGTCTACTACACTGTCAAGCATCTTTGACAAAGAACGATGATAATGTACATTTTATAAAATATTTTACCGTAGAATACCAGCCCTACGAATGTACATATTTCTATAATCAGCAAGAGGTATATTAAGTTTATTTCGTGGAAAAACAATTACCTTTTAATAAGAATAATATTTATACATTTTTTTTAGAATTAACTTTCTAACTCTTTATAGTTAATAATTTTGTACTGTTTTATTTTATTATTATTTTTTTATGAAAAAAAATATTTTAACCCTAGAAAATCCCTTTAAATCTAGACTGTGATCAATGGTGTTGTAATGTACTCGATTGTAAATCTTCGATTTGTTCAATATTAAGATAATATTCATATATGCCTGAGTTACCTTGTAACTACCAGAAAACTTATAAATTATTATTTGAATTTTGAGGTTAAAATAAACATTGATTTAGGATCTATAAATTCTTCTCTATTTAATATGTTTCTCAGATTGGGTTGTGGGTTGGAAATACCGGGGTATCTTAGTATATTCCTACAGTTTAAAGTACCTAGAGACCTAAATGTCTTGGCAAAACACTTACGGAATGATTTCTGTGTTCGTTCGTCCGTCACAGGTGATTTTCTCAGAAAAATATTCGACACAGTGATGACCCAATTATAGACGTACTGTATACATAGTTGAAATTAGATTCTTGGGGTTAATTTCAAGGTGTAAATTTCAAATTCTGTCGGCGGTAGATTAATTACCGGAAATATTAGGTTTTCTTCTTAAATATATTTTTTGTTAAGCCCGGTATGACAGGCCTAAATTAAATTTTAATCGTAACTTACGACAAAAAATAATAAAAATTATTGTGGACTTTTATGAATGTACCATATACGATTTTGAAAAATTTTATTAATGAACTATACATCAACGCTCGTGCATCCTTAAACTCACCATCAAACATTATAGAACAACTATTAGAAAAACTATTATTGACAAAGTTGCAGTTGAGAAATTATAGGTTGTAATGGATATTATATTAACAACTTATATAGGAAATGTTATATTATCAATTTTGGACAAAATGGAAAGTAATTTGAAATATTTGTTGATATATTAATAAGGAAGAATATTTTTTAATCAAAAATTTTTTAAGAAATCTTTTCCTTAACAATACAATTAAGCCCCATTCAATCAAATTTGGTTTATACAGATTATTTGTAAATTATTGTGCCAAATTTCATAATGTTATTGTACTAATGAATCTGATCCATTGTACATTTTTACCCGGCTACGGCAAAGCCAAAAGGAAGGGTGATGTTTTTGACCGTCTCTGTATGTTCGTGTTTATATATGTTCCACCGTAGCGCCTAAACTACACACCCGATTTTGATGAATAAGATGTCGTTAGCTTTGTCTAAGAGTTCCGCGTGCCATAGGCTACGTGGCATTATATTAAATTCAAAATAACTTGCAAAAACTAGCCGATATAACTTACATATTACTAGGCAACACAAAAAAAAATTCTCTCACAAAAAAAAAGTTGGACATCAAATGAAAGGTTTTAACTCACAGATTCTGAAAATGTATAGATTACTTGGCTATGAAGATTACGGTTTTAGCAATCTATGTATGTAAGTATATTTATATGTTCACATGTAGCTCCTAAACTAATTATCACATTTTGACAAATGAGGTGTCGTTAGCTTTGTCATAGACTTTCGCGTATTATAGGCTATGTGACGTCATATTATATTCAAAATGGCGATTATGACTTGTATAATACGCTAAGCAACAAACATAAACTTCTCGAGTTTGATACCAAATGAATGGTTATAATTCACAGATTCTTAATATTATACTAAACAGTTTTCACTAAAAAAGTTTAAAAAACTATAACCCGACTACGAAAGAAGAACGTTTTTGGAGAGCCTTGTTTTTGAAGAACAAGTTTGGAGAGCCTTGTGAATATTTCTCGTTTGCCTGTCAAATACGAAAAGTATATGAGACGAAATTTTATTCATAATTTTATGATGTTGAAAAAGTCGCTATGAACATTAATTAATATGAAAAAAGTTAATTAAGTTCTGTTTCCAAATGAGAAATGATGAATTTTTATAATGCGGAAACTCACTAGTTAAGTTTAAATACAAAATTTAAAAAGTTGTTTTTCACCTCGTGATGTGTGGTAAGACAATTTACTGATTGATTACAATTTTGATAGTTTGATATGACTGTTTCTTGCTCAAGCACTCTTAAACAAATGGTTCGATTTTCATGGAACCATTTACGTCAAGTTAGTAGTAATAGTAGTAGCAGTAGTAGTAGTCGAAGCCTGGCTAGTAGGCCTTTCTAGGCCTTTTTTACCGAATCCTAAGGAATTTGTATGTAGACTAGAAATTAATAGGTAGTGCAGCCGACTTTGATAGGAACTATGCCGATATTCATTCTGGAGTTTGTGAAAAGAAACTGCAGAAAACCTTTACAAGCATAGATGGTTACTTTCGATCTTGTCCATTCGCCGACATTGTAGTTACCTAATCGCCCCATTATTTTTTGATTAAATTAATTTAATTGACAAACTGCCAGTGTTAAGAATCAAACCAGCAACCTTCCAGTTCCGCGTAGAGCGCTTTTCGCAACTGGACCACGCGGACTGGTTATAATGGCAAGTTGATACATACCGCTTAGATAAAGAAACCTGCTTGCCATTCCAAATAATAAATATCTATCATTATGTGGATCATTACTGGAAAGTTTAGAGTAACATTGAAATAAATAAAAACCTTTAGGAAGTAAATTCCATCCAGACAGAAGCATGGTAGTAATGCAAAGAATGAGATAATATTTCAATGTATTTGAATTAACATTTATTTACATATAGTACCAATGAAAAAATATAAGGGAAAAATATATATCATCTATGTGTCTCTTTTACGAAATAATAATATTACTACATGCAACGCTTATATCAAACTGTAGTATATAAAGAAATGGGATTTTCATTTATAATTTGATGAGTTTTAATTTGTATAAGTCTTTTGCAATTAATAAAGAATAAATATAATATAAAATGTATTTCATATTAAATTATAAAAACAGAACCAGTGTATGGTACATTTAATCACAAAGAATAAATAAAATAACAGCAAAACTTGTAGAATCATAATTACAAGAAACCACAGTGTATAGAATGGGGTTAGATTAACATCACAAAGCTTGGTAGGGCGTCAGGCTAAGTTTAAGCATCACTATATACACAATAGTTTATATGTATGTAAATGTTGACCAGACGTCTACCATGACTATATCTTATACGAAGGATTATAGTTTTCTTTTGCAGTATCACAATGAGCATTTGTTCTAGATGCGTCACGTCCCGGACAGGCTCCTGGACACAGGCCAGGCGAGAGCCAGATCGGGCCCCGGGGCCTGATCTAGCTTATAATTAAAATAAATATTTTATATTTTAATTTGAATCAGATATATAAAATTTTACAAAAATTATTTAAAATTATACAAGATTTATACAAAAATTGGCATATGCCTGTACATGTATTATAGCTTTCCGAGATTTTTTAGTGGCAAAATTTTTAATTACATTTTTTAAATTAATTGTACGTGCTAACTGTGCTTCGAGAGCTAACATTTCGAGACTGGAGACACGACCTTAAGAAATTGTTTACCCTTGATAGAATGCAGAAAGACCGCTCTCCTTGATTATATCCCAAATTATACCTTTCATTAACATATGTTATATGTTAATTTAAATGCAGGATTTAAGCGTTATTATTGTATTGAGAAAATCATTTGTAAAACAGTGATCCTATGAATAAAATTGATAATATCATCACTTTAGCCAATTATTTGAAAAATTAAGTTTTGGCTTTGGCCGGGCCCTCTTCCTTAGCCCCGGGTCTACTACCCCCTACATCCCTCTCTCTCCCTCCGGGCCTGCCTGGACAGCACAGTTATTTCCAGCATCATCATTCGTTATTATTGAACTTCAAGAGTACAATAGTATAGTTCATCAGTATGTGTTGGATATCCATTCAGTTCCTGATTGTTACCCCGAACATTGCACTGCGAACAAATTTAATAATAATAATTTAACAGCCGTTAATAATTTAACTGCGTAAAAGATTCATTTTCCATCATCACTAAATAACTAATTTTCTTATAAAGTTAAACTCAAATTTACATTTTACTAGAATACAGACGGATAATAAATTCTATCAATTTGTATTTAGTTTTTAAGTTTTTAGTGGACAATACGGCAGGCTTAGTATTCGTTCACAGAGAAAAAAAAATTTGTTACGCGGGAATTGCGTCAACTTAGCGAATTTTCATAGAATACATAAATTACTCTCTAGTGTCGTATCTAATATGATTTTGGTATTTGCAAGGCCAATTTTGTTAATAAATGGCTTAGGTCAAGGGGAAAGAGGGCACAGAGAAAGAAGAAAACACAAAATATAAAATATCTCTCTTAATATTAGAACAATCGAAAAATGTATAAGGAGTAAAGTTGTAGAAAATCAAGTTTGTTACAATTCTCTCTCTCTTAAATTGTAAATATTTCTGTAAATCCGTAAATATTAGTTTAACAGAAAATTATATGAAACAAAATAATAATATTTAAAAATTTGTATCATTTAAGAAAAACACAATTTTTCTGCTGTGTACTGCTTTATTAAAAATTTTACAATTTTCAACCAATATTGACAGTATTATTATAAGTGATTGTGTTTGATAATAATATGGCTTTTGGTGCTTTAAACTATAGAGCATATTATTTATGTAGGCTGTTATATAAATGGTATTCTGACGTTTCCGTCGTATGCTTCTGTCTTCTGTCTCCGAGAACAAATGGGCACCATTTTAAAAATTTTAATCTTACAGAGCAGAAACGTTTTTACAATTATGCAAAGTTAAAAATGGAATATTTATTCTAATCTTCCATGCTTTTTATACACTGTATACATGTAACATATTAAGGGCACTATAAATTTAATGGCAAGTTTGTGTCGGTTGGAAATAATAATCATAAATGCCTATGGTATACTCCATCCTTAAATTTTCTAATTATTCCATTTCCGTCGGTCCATCTGTCAACACCAAAACTAAAAAAGGAAATAGATAACGAGCTAAATAATTGTGTATATTATGTACTAAAGCTAAAAAGTGACTTAAAGTTCGTGAATGAACAAAATCGATCCGTATATCCACCCACCAAATAAAAAATAAATTCTTTTAATTGAATATTTTAAATAGAACCTTTTTTCATATGCCAAATGGTTTTTCCAGAATTTCAGCTCAAACAGCTGTTATTTCGAACTGATAATGAACTCAGTAAATACAGGTTTAGGATACTTTTTACGGAACACCCTTTGAATTGTAATTCTATGAAATATGTATGTAATATAGTGAGTAACATTGATGTAATAGTAAGAAATATTTATGCAAATAGTTTCAAAATTATTTTCCAATTAATGATCATTAAATAACCATTCTTTAATAATGGGAAATTATTCAGAATTGACAATCCATTCCATTTGAGTAAGTTAATCAGAATTACTTAATTCTTTGACGATTGCAAAATATGAATACATACATTTGTAAAACTGTAAATGATAGAAAAAATATATATATTTTTTTGTTTTTATTTCTACCAAGTGTGTCAAAACAACCACGTGATTTATGGGACATGATTCTGTCTGTCAAAATAATCAAAATATTTATAATGAAAAAAAACACAAATTTCAAAAACATTTTCTACCATCGTTCATACTTCACTACTTTTGAGATGTATTCGTTTTGGGCGCTTATAAGTGCAATTTACTGGCGTTCGTTTGATCTTATGAACGTTTATACTGTGCACATGACAGGTTATTGAACAACGCTTAGGGAACATACCCATACTACGTGACCTGTTTAGGGGGGGGGGGGTAGATCTTTAAAATACTACGCTCGGTCACGGGAATGGGGGTGGGGGTGGCTTTGATTTTTGTCACGTAGTCGATCGATTTCGCCGAGAGAAATCTCGCGCTTTTTCGAACTATATTTGACTATGGCGCGGAGTGTTTAACTAAACGTGCTTCTTAAACTCACAGTTAGTGGCGCTGATGCACATATGTCGAGATGTCAGCTGATTGAAAACAGACACTGTTTGTCCGACAATTTGTAGTCCAGTGAAGTACGAACAGTGAAGTATGAGACGGATATTAATGTGATTAAGCAGAAAACAATTGTTTTCATAAATTAAGTTTTCGGTAGCAATATGTTTTTACATAAGTTTTTCTTTGTCATAATATCTAGAGCACGGTAGTGCGTAAGGCCGAGTTTAAGGGATTTAATTTACTAGTAATTATAAGTAGAGTTGAATTTTTTTGTTTTGACTATTATATGCGCGTAAGGGGAACTTATTTAAAAGTAGAAGGGCAACTTATTTAAACCATATTTTAATCATATGTTTAATACTTAGTAATAAATATATGTTTCCTTCCCATCATTTTGAAAATAGACTGATCCACTCAAACTGTGACGATATTCGAGGCTTCATTACTAATTAATATACTTCTATGCATGCACTCTTATGCAATAAACGCCGTATTAATAAAGACGAATATGAGCCAAATTATTTTTATTTGTTTCACTTTCTGCTTGCAAAATGATTAATAATCATAATTGTCAATACTACGTAACAACTTTAGGGGGAGGGGGGGGGTCTTGGCATATACCACAAATGGTTACCGAGGGGAGGGGGGGGTCGAAAAATCTTAAAAAATAGGTCACGTAGTATGGGTACGTTCCCTTATATAGTATTCGTTTTGGGAGCTAGTAGATTTTTCATATCAAGCATTTGATGTCGCAAGAATAACATAAATGTTTAGATATATTACTTAAATGTCAAATTCAGTAAACGATAGTCACCTCCGTTGGAATAATATAACCGAGAGGCAACCACTAAAAATGGATATAAATAGACGCTAGTTAACAAAGAACAATGTTGCACCATTCGGTAATAAACATTATATAAAAGTAGTATGTGTCACGTGGTTTATGAAAGAAACCCCCCCCCCTCACCAACCTCTTTATGTAATAAATACGAATGATGTTATCAAACTTCATATTTACATTATTATTATTAATAAATTGAATAATACAATGTAACAAATAATATTCAATATGGTAATATTCAATATTTCAAAATATATGATTCGTTAAATAAACAATAGAAAATTGAACAAATGGTGATCAGAGTAAAAATATTTTAAATTGAAAAAATAATTTAATTATTTCAATTTATAATGTATTTTAATCAAATTGATAAATAACCAAAAGTTTATTCGACATCGGTTTTTTTTATACTATTTATACAGGCTGTTCAGATTGTAATCCGAAAAATTGAATAGGATCTCGGATGGAACGGATGGAAAACAGGATCTCGGATGGTTGGTTGCATGGTTTGTTTTCGAGATACAGGTTGTTAATAGAAAAAACTTTTTGTTTTCAAATGTCTCAAAAACTACTTGGCTGATTTCAATTACACTTGGCACATTTTAAGTAATAAGTAAGCGACTTATTTCATGTAATTAGATTTAATTTAAGTATTCCAGGGGCGGTGCTGGGGCATCCTAAATAGATATTTTAAAGAAAAATTTGAGTACGCCACTGCTTTTTTATAAGCTTTTATTTAACTTGCAATGTATGTATGTATGTATGCCTGGTATGTATGTAGAGTATATATGTTTGGGTCAAATCTTGCAAGCTGAATTAGAACCACTTCCTCTTATCCTACGAAGTTGAATTTTAAGGGGAGGGGGAAACACAAAATTTGGTATATCTCTCTTAATATTGAAAAAATCGAGTTGTAGAATTTTTTTTAAATGCATTTTCTGTGTATCTTGCATACTTTTCGAAAAAATAAAATAAAATTTCGAATACTCATCTCAGTATTTCTAATCAAAAAATTCACGATTCTTTCTCCATTCGCTCAATTTTGTATTTTTTTTTTTCATTTCCGTTGAGTAATCCAAATTCCCTACATTACTGGTGACTATTAATAAATACTCGAATACAGCGTTTTTATTGGCGTATCTCGAAAAATATGATCTTGAAAACGAAACGAAGTTAATGGTAACTTCAAAGTTCACATTAACTTTTCATCTTATCTTTGTAGATTTATCGCCTATTCAATTTTCCAGATTAAAATCGGGGTACTCCTGTATATACGGAGTATAATATCGGGTTTTCAAAAGTTAGTTTCTCATTTGATTTGATTTCGAAATTTCGATACTAATTGTTTGTATTCTTTTTTTTCTGATAATTGATATCAACTTTAAAAAATTTTAAATGGACAAATATGCTCCAATATAGTATATGCACGAAATAACTCTTGAATTTCGACGATAATTTGTTGGACAAACCTTCCTTTACCGGCATTTGGCGGCTCGATACGAAGAAGCCGGGACCACTTCAAATAGTCTACAGTGGTAAAACGGGATTTTGTCGAATAAATTGTCTCCGAAATTCACGTTGCAATAATTCAGGTGTCATTTGGCGCATATATCAAGAATATTGGAGCACGTTCTTGAGGAGTATTATTTTTTCATTTAACAATTTTTGACTTAATCTTCAATTATCTGAAAGAATGAATTTTGGGCCATCCTATATTTACACATGCTTACTAAATACCATTATGATGGTTGGGTGTTTCGTGGTTCGGTTTACGTTGGACGTTAAATTTAACGAAATCACATATAACACCCCTGTATAACCTTTTGATGTCTAGAATCGCACAGTAAACCTATTAGTGGCTGTTTTGTTGCACACTAAATTATAATAATATGACTACTTACTTGTAATATCAAAGGTATTGAAATAACTATATTAAAATATGTTCCAATTTCAGAAGGATTTGAACAAAAGATCATTATTCGTAATATAAATTTCTTAACTTTTATTGGTGCTTCAACCCAATTCGACATGTACAATGATAGTGATAAATTTGAACTCTAAACCAAAAATTTTGTAACGTTATTCATATTGAAATTTAAAACAAAAATATTAAGCCAGATATTCAAAAAAACGGAACGTGTTCACGAACTTTAACATTGAAATTTGATATTGAGGTTTGATATCAACAAAGAGAACGAGGGAATTAGTCGAAATTTTCATACTTCTGTCAGTTGTGTAGAGTTTCACTCTTTTTAAATTTATTAAGAGGCGCGACATTCAAATCAAAATGTACTCTAAAAGAAGTTGTAAGGAAAATGTTGTAACTCTAATTACCCCCTTTCTGAGAAAATTTTGAAAGCGAAATAATCAATAGAGAAAAGTTCCACTCGATAAACTGATTTCGATCAAAAACTTCTAATTACATGTTTTAGTATTAGAATACTTCGATAGAAAATTTAAATGTTCTCGCACTTTTTGTTCAAGAGGAATGCACCAAAGTTTTGAGCTTAAAAATACGCTCTAAATATCCAATGTCACCCGATTCTTGTTCGTATCAAAGTTATGACGTCGTAAAAATTAGATTCTGACAACTGTTGGTTCAATTTCGACGTTCTAACGCTAATCCTGTATCACACAGATAAAAATTTAAATTTAAGTTTAGAATCATGGAGCTAAGAGTAAACAACTCAAATGTTGATGCCCGTTGGGCCATGAAACTTTTATATTGGCTCAGAAAATTTAAATTTACCTCATTAATTATGTTGCCGCCAAGAATACACTTAAAGGTCATTTGTACCATGCCAACAACACAAATCACCAACGATCGTAAATGTACTATGTTAAAATTATTTGTTGTGCTTAGATATAAACTGTACGTTACAACAATTCCACAAAACGATACAAAGTCCAGAATAAAATACAATCCAAATATATCTCTAACTTCTTTTATTAAACTAAAAGTGTACGGAATACGTTATTAATTATTATAGTTCACAGTACAGCACGGATTTTATAAATGATTAAATTTTTGTCAGTAGCTTTTATTTGACGAGACGCCGAACTTTTCTCTCGCAAAAATTCTCGATGATAGTGACTAACGAAGTGCGTAAGATAGTAACTTGTTTGTGTGACGATAGCAAAAATTTTATCAGTAACATTTAATTTGTTAGTTAAATTGAGAAACAATGTAATAAAGACTTCAAAAAAATTTGTGTCCTACAAAATGGATTGTGTGACGGCTGGTCCACCACCCTCAACATGTTCAAATAACGGGGTATACATAGTTATTACTTGGCCCTACTTTATTAACCGTTACTTGGCGCGATTGAGTGTATTCACGATAAAAATAATATTAGTAGTCTTTTATGAACTATAGGTTGAAGAAATGAGAACTACAATATGTATAAACGTTGTGTGTCATTGAAATAAGAAACCATTTTTCTAATTTATAAATGATAATTTTACATTGACATGTTCAGAGTGTAGGACTGAGAAATTGAACCACTGTATTTGTAGGACAAGGTGGCCATCTAATTATTCATACTTTTATTAATTAACAGCATAAAAATCAGCTTGTTACTAATAACTATGTATTGCCCGTTATTTGAACATGTTGGGGGTGGGGGACCTGCCTGTCACAACATCCATTTTGTAGGACACAAGTTTTTTTAAGTCTTTATTACATTATCTCTCAATTTAACTAACAAATTAACTGTGACTGATAAAATTTTTGCTATCGTCAAACAAACAAGTTACTCTTTTACGCGTTTGATTATTCACTATCGTCGAGAATTTTCGCGAGAAAATAGTTATCTTAGTTAATAGGGCATCTCGTCGAAAGAAAGCTACTAAAAAAATTTAGGCTGTTACTAATCATTAATCAAAAACCGTGCTGTAATGTGGACTATTATATTTCATAGTAAAATTTATACATCTCAAATAGTGGAAACAGAAGTGAGAGACTTACTGTAAAATAACTACATGATATTCAACACAATAACCCAATTTTTTATAAACATGATCCCAAAGCAAATCCTAAAAAAATTTTAAAACTTTTATAAATTATTCTTTGAATTTAACTGAATACATATGAAAGTAGTTCGATCAATATTGTCTAAGAGGTTTGTTCGTCTTAGAAAAACTTTTCTGAACCTCCGCATAACGAAGATTTGGTCATACGTCAGAATCATCTTTGGTGTAGCGGTAAGCACACTGGGCTGGAAATCTAGAGATCCGAGGTTCAGTTCCTGGTTGATGAGTTAGTTTTTTCACATCCATATTTCATTAAAAATTCAATGACATGTTTGTCTATATAGTATACTCTAGTTCTTTCATACCATGTCTTACGTAACCTTAATGGAATTTGATATTGTATTGTGACGTATAAGTATACACAAATAATAAGATATAAAACGCTTAGGACATGATTTACTCAATTACAATTCTTATTAACCGTATTCGATTCATAAAATCTCAAAATCATTATTTATATACTGTTATAAATATAATAGTAGATTCAACACCAGGTAGGTGGTCGATACTGCAAATAAATGATTAACATATAAGTTAATCATTTATTAATAAAGTAATAAAACTAATTGAAGTAATAAAACTATGTATGTTGAGCGGCATACTTGTGTTTGATTATTACGGAACAACGAGTTATCTAAACAAATAAATTTTGTTAAACTGTGTGTTTATACTCAAATAATAAATAAATATAATGAAAATATTAATTAAATACTGATATGAAAAAATCAACTCGTCAATCAGGAATCGAACCTCGGGCCTCTGGATTTCTAGTCCAGGGTACTTACCGCTACACCAAAGACGATTCTGACGTAACAGCCAACTTTTTCATATCATTCCTATTTTTTATTTTGACAGTATTACTTCTGTCGAAGTTATTATTCATATATATTTATTTCTGTATACTTTAGCGTCAACAATACGATGTTCGTCCAAATTTCATTTACGTCAGAATCGTCTTTGTGGTGTAGCGGTAAGCACGCTGGACTAGATATCCAGAGGCCCAAGTTTCGATTCCTAGTTGGAATATATATGTAGTTCAACTTTTAACTACATATATATTTGATTAATAGAATTAAATCCAATACCTTCAATTGACCCATTTTTTTTATACTGTGTATTATTACCTGATTATTACAATTTTCCAAATCACATTTCGCATATTTCACACAATTTGTAAAATTATCATTTAAAATTTGTAATTGTGTATTTATATATGTCAATATATTAATTATAACCAAATCAAATATTAACACATGTATAATTAATTCAAAAATAAATATTAGTTCATAGCATATTATAATAAATCTTGAACAGTAAGTATAAATAAACTGTGGATAAATAATTGCCATTATGCTCCCAGCTGAATCATTACTATCCGATAATTGATAAACACATTGATATAAATAAATAATCATAAGTGATACAGACAGAATGGAATAAACAAAAATAATAAATTTGCTATTCGATTGATTCGACATATTCACTTGACTTTGTTCAAATTTTAATGGACAAAATTGATTTGTTGATAATTGAAAGATGATTTCAATACGTTTCTTATTCCATAAATATGTTAGAATTTTATAATAGATACTGATTGCTTCAATTGTTGTAAATGTTGCAAACATTATCATCATAACTTCTTGATCGCTGTTCAACACGATAATGGTAGAATTTATTTGAAATGCCATCATTGATGGAAAAATTATTAGTAGAATTATTATAAAATACAATTTTGATAAAATATTTGAAATTTTCGTATCCATTTTCCACAAACCAAAATATTTCAATAGTTTTATATTTATTGAAAATGGATTACAAATTGCTTTCGTTGACATGATTTCTAAAAACATTTTATCGTTTGAGATACGTTTTGTACTGTTTATATACCCAGTTATTTACCGACGAAAGAAGGAGGTACTGAATTCAACCTGTATTTTTTTTATGTATGATTACGCGTAACTTTTTACTGAGTAGTCCGATTTTGATAATTCTTTTTTTGTTGGATTGGCTATACTTCAAAATTGGCCAAATATAAATTGGCCAAATATAAATTGTCAAATATAAATTTGAAAAAAAAAATTCCAAATTTAAGCTACAAAAATATAAAAAATAAAACTTCCCAGCGCTTCCACTAAAGAAAAATATCATAAATATCATAATATACGTTCTGTTAACACTATTTGAAAACACTCAATGTCTTTGCGCAGTTTGAATGTTTTTTTAACCGACGAAAAAAACGAAGGAGGTTCTCAAGTCAACCCCTATATTTTTTTAATGTATGACCACGCATAACTTTTTACATGTTAGTACGATTCTGATTATTATTTTTTTATTGGATAGAGTATACTTCAAAATTGGTACCATATAAATTTGAAAAAAATTTCGTTCCTAAGGGTTGAAAAATAGGGAATGGTTGATTTTCACTACTGAATTTTCATCTGTGAACCGATTCTGTTGAAACTTGACACATATGTAGTCCTAATGACACTATAAGCCACAAAAAAACAAATATATAACTTTTTAACAAAAAATAGAACCGACGAAAGAAGAAAGTAACTGAAAAGCAAAAGATAATATAAAATAATCTTTGTATAAGAAATTGAACATTCGAAAAAAGAAAGAAACAAAGAAAAAAGTAATTTTTTATTTACATTCTTCGGAATAGTTTCTCCACGGCTTCTGAGACTTTTTTATGCAATTTTACGCCCAGACTAACAACAACATATACAAATTCATAAAAAAGTAATTGATTTGCAAAAAAAAACCAGACAGAATAATTTCAATGAATTTTTCGAAGTGTACCACTTTTTTTGCTGTGCAGTGTATTTATAATGTATCCAAAATATATTAAGTTAAGTCCTAACTTTGAAACGGTTGAAAATATTGATCGCATAACAAAATTGTTGAGAAACAAAACAAAATGACCTAAATAGTCTACTCGTATTTCCGAATATCTAGTGTTTCACGAGGCACGTGGCGAGGTTTTGGTATCACCTCGACTCGCCTCGCTTTTTTAAATATCACCCTCGCCTCGCCTTGGCCTTAGCCGAGGTATAATGTTGACTGGCCTTGCTTCGGTTCGGTTAGCTATCATCCTCTCCTCGGCCGAGTTAAAATTTTTACTAACTTTGACATATTTTACATGAATGTACATAATATGGTTAAAAAAATTTGTTAGAAGGAAATTCGCTAAAATAAAATATACAAATTAAAGAGAGAGAGAGAATTGAGTAAAAGAGGGCTGCGCTTTTTGGTGTGACAAAAATAGACTAATATTATCAATAGAAATATACATATTAAATCACGTTTGAGTTGAAAAAATAACGTTCCTGACGGGGGGTTCCTCGATCGCACTTGTTTTTTCTCTAAAATAAGAATATGCAGTCGATCAACAATATAAAAATAATACATTTAATTTTCTCTATAAAATTTGCAAACCGGCGATGAACAAATTTATGATTATTATTATAAAAAGTAATAATGGCATAAAATTTCTTTTTCCTTTAAAATGCATCTTTCCTTCAAAATGTTCCTATATTATTTTATTAAAAAAATTTACTTTTTGTAAATTTGTATCGGCCGAGGTGAGGTTTTTGGAAAAATATACCTCGCCTCGTCCCGGTTAGTAACGAGGATGAAAATTATCAACTTTGCCTCGCCTCGTGCCTCGTAACCGATGACCGAGGCGAGGCGGAGTTACCTCGTAGTCTCGGTGAAACACTACAAATATCTGTCTGCTCGTTCGTTCGTAGACACGATAACTCAAAAACGAAAATAATAATGAACTGAAATTGTGTGTGTGTGTGTGTGTGTGTGTGTGTGTGTGTATGTATTCTAGAGCTAAAAATGGAATCAAGTTCAGGAGTGAAATTAAAATAAAACAATAAGAGATAGAAGAAAAAATTAAAAACAAAAAGTTTCGAGTACGGGTATTAAAGCAATTTAATAAATAAGGCGGTTTTACCTTCGTTTCTGAGACAACACGGTCTATAACAGAGGCCCACCCACATCATTATTTTTCAACGTTTGTTAACTTTTAACTTGTGTAGATGTATTTACCTTATTTTTTAAACACAAGTAAATCTCACGAAAAGCTTTAATATCATATAAATTTTGTAATGTAATAAAGTAATGAGTTTGATTCAATTTAAAGTTTATTTTGTTCTTTTTAGAGCATTTAAATAAAAGCTTGTTTTTAAAAATGTTTTTTTATATTCATTAATTTTGTAAAAATAACTTTTACTGACCAACTTATATTTTTCCTATCATTTGTACAAATTATTTTACAAAATATACAGAATATATATTTATATATTTTTTTTAATTAACTGTGTAAATTACTGCAATTGTTGAAATAAGTACGCATTGAAATAAAAATATTGACTTTTTAATGATCGAAAACAATAATTGTTTTACTGCATAATAATAGTTTGATAAATTACAGTATTTATGCCGAAATTAACTATTTTATAAAAACAACGCATTAACTAAAGTATAATTAAATAATTAATTTCAGAGACAAAACCCCCGAATGCTTGTATAGAAAAGCCACTGTACAAGAGTAATTTTTCAAAACCATTCTTTGCTATTCTCATTATAAGAAAAATAATGACCAAATGTTTTCTCCCTTTTTTTTTGTAAATTGATGTAATTGAAGTGAGAAGTTTCGAATATATTGTAAGAAAACACAACATGAAATATTTTGTTGATGTCAAAACAGTATGTGGCAACTGACGTTTATTATTAAACTTTTGTATAATACAATCTCTATTGAAACGAGTGATGTATCATCGTCGAGTCGAAACCACTGAAACCAGAAATATAAAATTGATCACATTCCTTTTGAAAGAGACGTTCCTTTCGTGATGTTAGTACCCAAAAAGAATTTATTTCAAGAAATCAAACTAAAAAGAAATTTATATTCGTATAAAACATGAAGCAAGGGGTATAAAGGAAGGTGTTGATCGGGTCCGCGACGTAAATTTTTCGTGAAAACTTCGGGATAAAATCATAACAAGAGTCTCATATTTCATTCTTTTTTTCAACGCTGCGATAGCTCTCGCATTCGCTCAGCACTGGACTGTTTAGGTTTTTTGGATTCCTTTCGACGCAAGCTTTCCTCTGACTTTTTATCCTTAATTATTCTGTAATTTCATATCGATTTTCACGTTTCTTCCGGTGAATATTTTAACTGTCTCACAATGACACTCAAATCAATGGCCTAGCTAAACGCGTCTCCACCTTTATACCCATTTTTAACTTTACACAAAGATTTGATTTGTGCGTTAATCATTCGATTTTCGACGAAGTCTTCGAATAAAAGTTTTTCATTATAAATATACTAACAACTTTCTAAGTGTTACTGTCTGTAATATATTTAGTAATATATATGTCATATTTTACACATATAACTTTTCAAGCAACTATTCATAACGCATATCGTGGTGAGATTGCGCAATAGTATTTTTTTGATGAAACTATGCAGTTATAACCCAATGTACCTGGCTTCTATTACGATGAAATCTTATATGTAACTTCAGATGTAAGAGTAGGGTGATTGGTTCACTTCCTTGTGATTGGTTTACTATGATCATGTGACTGAAGTGGTTGACAAAGAAAGAAATATTTAATGTACATCTCAAACAAGTTTAAATTTAAATTAATTTATTGTCAGATTTAAGGTACGCAGGTTTGTGTTTTATATGATATGTTTTAACAATGCAAAATAGAGCAGTTAATTATGGATTTATTTATTCAGAATTCTAAATACATTGTATAATTCATGAAAATTTATTTTGAAGAAGTGCTTGAAAATAAATTTGTGTTAATTGGGTTGATGAATATTCGATCCTATTCTTTGATTCTTGTTTTACAGGCAACTTTGGTAATTGAAACTTGAGCAAGGTAATTAAATTTAAATTGTTGTTTAAATTTTCTTTTCATTAGTTTCGTAGTTATTAGTGACTCAAATGTGACTGTATTTTGCCATACAAGAAAGTTGGACCGATTATCACTGCAACGAGCGAATTCACGTTTTCACGTCATTTCTGTAAATATAAAACTCACAAAAAATATGTTCACAAGATTTATTGTTGTAAAATTTATTTACTACAACTACTTATAATAAATTTACCCATTTAAATAATATTAAAAGGATAATTTCAAACTTTCCGTCTCCCTCTAAGACCCTTTTCCCCCTTAAGTTTCATTTTAACGAAGTCGATATCATTCTTAGTTTTCAAGATTTCGTCCACAATAAAATGTCTACGCATACTCACGAACATATTTCCAAAGATAGCCTCTAACAAAACATTGAGATTGGGTGAAAATTTTTATTTCGATTTTCGGACTGGTTACTATAACTTCCGTTCTGAGAAGTTAATAATTATGAAATGTAGATACATTAATTTGTTTGGATATTAATAATTTAGAGCTTGATCATAAAATGAGAACCTTTATTCAATGCAATTTATAATGTTTTAATTCATTTCTCGTAGTACATGTTCCCATGATACACCTTATTTTATTCCAGATGTACCTAAGTTTATTCCAGGTGTTTAATAAAATAAACTAAAATTCAGCTGGATCCATGTATAAAATCGTACATAATTAACAAATTTAATGAATAAAGTTCAATTTATATTATAATGTTAAAATTTTTCATTAATAAGAAAAGTTTTTTAACTTTATACTATGATATAATTGTTTGAAAATGTCTAATGGAATATTTTAATATAAACAAATCCGTATGTAGATTATAAATAAATAAATTATATATATATATATATATATATATATATATATATATATATATATATATATATATATATATATATATATATATATATATATATATATGTATATATGTACATGTTTATATTTCTTAATTTACACAGGAACTTAAGGGGTGTTAACAAATATTTAATATTAACCCTTTGCTGACAATATTCTGTCGTTTTTGACCAAAAATAAAACACAAAATCATGATGTTTTGTATTACGAAGATTTTGAAGTTTTAACTGATAATTGGAATTGATTTTTGACAGCTTCAATTTGTGGAAGTCCATAATGGTCGTTTTTTGTCAGAAGTAAAATTAAATTATTTTTACAACTTTGATTTTTTATTTGCAAATCCACTTTTATTTAATTTAATTGTTGACATGTTTCAGGTTTTATCCCATTGTCGAAACTGTGAGAGTATATTTACAGGTGGCTCTTATTTATACAAAAAAACTTTTTAACAATTTTTGAAAAAAACAATCTACACCATATAAAACTAAAAACAAATAAGATTTCACCTAGCAAGTTATATTAACAATAAAAATATTCAATAAAAGTGTCTTAAGTGTATAAGGTCAAAATACACCTCCACTAAATAAGTGAAATTTTGACAAATAAAAGACACAAATGCTGATAAAAATTCTTAGAATTATATAAAAATCAATAAATATTTAAAAAATATTTTTTGGTAACTAGTAAAATGAAATAATGAAATTTAAATTAAAGAAAATAGCTTTGATGGGAATCAATCGATTTGTTTATTCAATAACGTGTCGGGTCCCTTTTTTTGTTTATGAATCTCAAATCCTTCCAACACATCCAGTCTATGTCCTTTCTTCGCTATGTGGTATAAGATAATTGCAATACTTAATTAAGGAGGCAGGTGCACTTAGAATTGTATATGAAGGAGTTTTCTTTGAAAACAACATTTCATAAATATTATGTGAAATTTTCAAGTTGATTCGATGAATAGTTTTAAATATAACTAACGCTTCGCGTAAATATCGATTCTTGTTAACTAACGCTACGCATTAAATAACGCTTCAATTTTATGAAAAGAATGTTGAAACTAAAGTTATGTCTGTTAATTAATGCTTCGCGTTAAAAAACGATTTGCACTGATTTACGCTACGTATTAACTGACGCTTCGCGTTAAGTTAGGAACTGAAATTATGGCAAATTTATAAGTTTCAAACAAAAGTTGTTTGAAAGTTGATTTTGCCTATAAACTTTTCTTTTATCTCTTACTGTATTCGAGAGAGCTAATTTTCTTCGTCCCCCTGGTGAGGAGAAGAAAATTGTGGTTTTTTTCATAAACCACCCCGGGCATCCGCACAATAACGCAAAGTTTCATCGTAATCGGATGAGTGGTATAGGCACGCATACGTTACAAATGTAGACAAAGATTTATTTGTATATACGAGGATATAACTTGTAATTGAATAAACATATGTACAGGGTGGCGCCCAAGTAACCTTATGATTTATTTAATAAAGAACTATTTTCTTTCTGATTTTATTTAACTTTGGCATTTATTAAAATTTAGATTACAATTTGGAAATATGTTCACATTATGTTTTGAAGATAATATCTTTCAAATGGTGTCCATTGTTGGTACTACCTGACGTGCTCTTTCCAGAGCATTTTCCACAACTTGTGTTAGAATTTCAGATCCTAGCACCCTCGCTTCTTCTCGGATATTACATTCATACACGGCATACACCTTACCTTTTAGGTAGCCCCAAAGAAAAAAATCGGGAGCCGTTAAATCGGGCGAACGCGGTAGCCAGTTAAAATCAGAAAAACGCGATATTATTCTATCGCCAAAAATTTTGCGCAGAAGAGCCATAGTTGGACGAGCTGTGTGAGCTGTGGCTCCATCTTGTTGGAACCACAATTTTGGATTTATCTCTACCTCTGGCCTTAAAAAATTTGCAATCATTGTATTGAATACTATTCACATTAACCGCAACTTGTTCGTCGTTTTCGAAAAAATATGGTCCAATGAAGTTCCTTTCTGAAGTTATTCCACACCATACTGTGCATCTAAGTGGGTACATTTGATCTTCAACAATTATTCTTGGATTTTGGGTGCCCCGTATTTTAAAATTTTTTGTTCACGTGACCATTGAGGTGAAAATGGACCTCATCGCTCATTATGAGTACGTGAATAAACTCGTTGTTTTCTAGGCACAATTCTTGAAAACGGCGAATATATTGAATGCGTATTTGTGCATCATTTGGTTTTAATTCGTGAACCAATTGAATATTATATGGGAAAAGGTGTAACGTATGTAAAATTCTTTGCAAAGACCGACTGCTGAAAACGTCGCCTGATGGAAGTTTCGGGGTTTTCCTCAACACTTGCTTGCACCCGGACAATGTTCTCATCATTTCAAACTGCACGAGGTCTGCCAGCACGCGGAAGATCACAGACAGCCCCATGTTGCCGAAAACTCTGAACCAATCGTTAAATTGTTGGAGCGCTAGGTGCATTTCGAACATCTAAGAAATTTCGATATGATCTTTGTGTCTGAATAACCGAATGCTGACTTTCAAAATAATTGAACAGCTTTGGTTCTTTGTTCTGTGCTTTGAGTCTTTCCATCATAAATTTTCAAAGTTAATTCTGAAAAAAAAATTAAAACGTAAAAAATGTATTCACTAATTAAATCATAACGTTACTTATGCGCCACCCTATACAAATTATTACAGATGATTAAACATCATATCAAATTATTTAATCATCTGTAATAATTTCCGATTAACTTTTGCGTAGCCTTAGTGTATATTTAACTATATTATGGCTATAATTGAATTAAAACAAATGTTTAGAAACCTTTGAATTATATAATTATAAAAAATAGACAATAATTTAAAATATCTTCTTACAAAAACTTTAATAATCACACTTTGAATAACTTGTATTTCCTGACAATGCCAATTAGTGTGTAGGAGACTGGATGAATATAAAAATTCCAATAACTAAAAATTCTACAAATAAAGTTATAAGAAGAAGCGATAAAGATTTAGTGGATCTTTATTTAATAAAATATGTAGAAAATGAATGTCATAATGAGTTTGTTGATAGTTACTAAGGTAATAAACATAAATAATTACCGTAATAAAAGGGGAAGTAGGCAGTGCATATGCAAAGGTTTCTAAAATAAAGAAAGCGTATTTAATTTTAGTAGCGAGACCGCTACATAAATCTTATATACAATCACGATCAGCATTTCTTATAGATTTCTTCTGTTCCTGAATTACTGAAATAACACATTCCATTTTATAAGTAAATCATCTAATTTTATATGTGTCTGCGTCTACTCTAGCAGTCACAGTATTTATTCGTTTGGAATAAAATTTGGTATGTGAGGTGCAAAATCGGATAACGGAAAAGGGGGGTTTATTAGTTTTACTATAATTTTGTTACTTACAAAATATTTACAATTGAAAGTTAAAATTCTAAATATCTCTGCTCACAGTAGAGTTTGAGAAAAAATGATTAAATAATAAATTGAAGCAAACATGATTTTCTACAACTTTACTCTTTAAACATTTTTCGATTGTTCTAATATTTCATACTTTACGTTTTCTTCTTTCTCTATGCCCCCCCCCCCTTTCTCCTTGGCCTATACCATTTATTAATAAAAATGACCTTGCAAATACTAAAATCATATCAGATACGACATTTTATTTTGATCAGACTAAAATTGCGACCGCTTGAGAGTGATTTATGTATTCTAAGGAAATTCGCTAATAAGGAAGTTGAAGCAGCTCCTGGAGAAGCTCAGAAATTAAAGAAGTCTGAAGTTATTGAGCATTGCCTATATTAGATTGAGCATTGCATATATCAATTAGCATTGCCAAAAAATACAAGATATTCATTTTTATTCCATAGATAGGATTGAAATGTCTAATCTATGCATATTACGTATTTTCGACGGTAACTCAACAATTCTGAAAATTGATATAGACACAACAGAATATTGGATAGATCCGTACATAATTTGAGACAGGAAAATATATGCAGTATTTTAGGAGCACAGAGAGGGTCGATGTTATGGCACTTTATAGCGATCACAAAATTCAATAGACCATATACTAAAAATAATTTTTTGAATATTCTTAAATACAAATTTTTAAATAAATAAAAAATTGTTATGCCATCAAATAGTTCATGTATTGTATTATTTATATTTCACTAATTCACAAAACAATTTGAATTCATTTAAATATAAATAATATATATAAAACTTGTTTTTCCTTTTCTTTATCAGTTCGTATTTAAGATTTAGTTTCGGATTGAAAACAATTAAAGTCAGGAAGCACAGCTATAGTGGATCACATAATACTTATTACGCAAAGAAATGTAAATAAAAATTCAAATACAAAAAATTCGTTACGCAGGAGCAGCGTCAACTTAGCGAATTTCCTTAGAATACATAAATCACTCTATTATAGTCATAATTTAAGTGTGATCAAAATGAAATATAATATGACTTTAGTCTTTGCAAATTAATTGCCAAAAAGAACGATGCATAACGATTATAGTTTATAGTTACTATGGAAAAGACAATCAAAATTTTTTACAATAAGATATATTTCATGTATTTGTGTCAAACAAACACAAAATATTAAATATCTCTTTTAATATTAGAATAATCGAAAAATATATAAGGAGTAAAGTTGTAGAAAATCAAGTTTGCTACAATTCATTACTTGATCATTTTTCACAAACTCGAATGTGAACAGAGATAGTTAGAATTTTAACTTTCAATCTTTAATTGTAAACATTTCTGTAAATATGAGTGTAACAGAAAAATGATAAGAAAGAAAATTACAGTAAAACTTAGTACCTACAACTTAACTCCTGATAAATTTTTCGATTTTTCAAATATTAAGATAGTCAAATTTTGTGTTTTCCCTTCCCTCTAAACCCCCTTTCCCCTCGCCCGATTTTACCCATTAACGAACTTGACCTTTAGAATACCAAAAACTACTCAAATACCAAATTAAATCCCAATGGGAATAAAACTGTGACCGCTAGAGAGTCCACAGACATTTAAAAAAAGTACATATGTATATATGTATATATGTATATATGTATATATGTATATATGTATATATGTATATATGTATATATGTATATATGTATATATGTATATATGTATATATGTATATATGTATATATGTATATATGTATATATGTATATATGTATATATGTATATATGTATATATGTATATATGTATATATGTATATATGTATATATGTATATATGTATATATGTATATATGTATATATGTATATATGTATATGTATATATGTATATATGTATATATGTATATATGTATATATGTATATATGTATATATGTATATATGTATATATGTATATATGTATATATGTATATATGTATATATGTATATATGTATATATGTATATATGTATATATGTATATATGTATATATGTATATATGTATATATGTATATATGTATATATGTATATATGTATATATGTATATATGTATATATGTATATATGTATATATGTATATATGTATATATGTATATATGTATATATGTATATATGTATATATGTATATATGTATATATGTATATATGTATATATGTATATATGTATATATGTATATATGTATATATGTATATATGTATATATGTATATATGTATATATGTATATATGTATATATGTATATATGTATATATGTATATATGTATATATGTATATATGTATATATGTATATATGTATATATGTATATATGTATATATGTATATATGTATATATGTATATATGTATATATGTATATATGTATATATGTATATATGTATATATGTATATATGTATATATGTATATATGTATATATGTATATATGTATATATGTATATATGTATATATGTATATATGTATATATGTATATATGTATATATGTATATATGTATATATGTATATATGTATATATGTATATATGTATATATGTATATATGTATATATGTATATATGTATATATGTATATATGTATATATGTATATATGTATATATGTATATATGTATATATGTATATATGTATATATGTATATATGTATATATGTATATATGTATATATGTATATATGTATATATGTATATATGTATATATGTATATATGTATATATGTATATATGTATATATGTATATATGTATATATGTATATATGTATATATGTATATATGTATATATGTATATATGTATATATGTATATATGTATATATGTATATATGTATATATGTATATATGTATATATGTATATATGTATATATGTATATATGTATATATGCATATATGTATATATGTATATATGTATATATGTATATATGTATATTTGTATATATGTATATATGTATATATGTATATTTGTATATATGTATATATGTATATATGTATATATGTATATATGTATATATGTATATATGTATATATGTATATATGTATATATGTATATATGTATATATGTATATATGTATATATGTATATATGTATATATGTATATATGTATATATGTATATATGTATATATGTATATATGTATATATGTATATATGTATATATGTATATATGTATATATGTATATATGTATATATGTATATATGTATATATGTATATATGTATATGTATATATATATATATATATATATACATATATACAAATTTTAGCGATAGTGATTTTTAACATCTAATAGGTAGGATCGATGGACATTTGAAGAAATTTTTACGAAATTCCAACATTGCTAGCAAAAACAATAGCTGAATTTCCTTTGGAGGAAATTCGATAAAAACTATATACTCTTTTACCGACCTACTGTAAACGACACTACTAAATTTTACCATTAACTGGTTTGTTTTTAAGCGAGGACACAACGTTACTCAAAATTATAAATATCGCGTACTCATTTATTCATCGCCTGAATGAATATGTAAAGAGTGAATAGTCGAATGTGTAACATTTGTACATGGCCACTGCTGGCATATTCATTCAGGCGACGAATAAATTGTTGTGTCAACTGTCTATAAAAACGCTTTTTTGTTACAGACAAATTCAATTTTGACCCTGTTTCGTCATGAGTCGAACCGTAAAAATTTAGGGTTATATTCAGGACGTCAAGATGAATTGATTTTAAAACAAGCGGTTCCAAGCAACCTGCCTGAAGAATGCTAATTTGACTCTAGTAGCTTGCCTATGACTTTAATTGTGTTACTTTTAATTTATATTTGTTATACTTTAAATTTTTAATACACAGTTTATAAACTAAAACTTGCATAAACATTTTTATTGTTAGTTAACTTTCTATTTGACAAGCTTTTTGAACGACATATGTAAAATATTTAACATAATATGTTCGATATGTATTGTACAAACGAATTCCAATACTCGAAATGCATCCACTACTGAATGCATTCAGGTGTATAGTCTGAAATACATTTTACATAGTGGAATGTAAACAGGTGTGGGTTCAAGGTTTGGTACATGGGGTATTGAACCACCTTCCAGGAACTGAATTAAATTTTTTGGAAAAAGATAAGTTGCATTCTGTCATAGCATACAATAATGTGATGGGATTGCGGATTTTCTTTAATAAAAAGTGTATCGATTTTACCTCGTAAAGGTTGAAAACGACCAGAATTAATATTTATATTTGCAGAATTGTTTCGATAACTCTAATATTTACAAAAATACTAACAATTTTAATATTCTTAAAACTATAGTTCATATGGAAAATATTTAATTTTGTAAACTTTGTGTCCATTATTCCATTATTATTATGGTTGCCTTTTTGTTATGCTATACTAGTGGATGTGACCAGCGTTTACTTAATTTGACTTTTTAAGTAATATGTATGTGAACATTATAAACATGACTTTGATATCAATGTTGGATATGAAAAATCATATACATCTTGACTGAAGATCAAACCCATGACTTCCTTGAAAAACAATTGGCTTACAAGAAAATATAGATATATTTAAAAAATCAATAAAAAATCAATAAATAAAATCACATGCAAATAAGAAAGTGAGAAATTATACACATCTCACCATAGCATAGCATTCTGGTAGCTCAGTTGATAGAACACTGGTCCGGATAGCTAGAGGTATAATATTACTAAAATATTACAACAGTTACCATGAACTTAATTTGATATGCATTATAATTTCTTCGAATGAGAAAATTCGCCAAGTCTATGTCACTGTAACCTGAAGAATTTGTATAACCGGTATATGTAAATATGCAAGGTACATTAAGTTTAGTCCCGACTTTGTAACGCTTGAAAATATTGATCGCAGGCATTAATGTTTTGCATAGATGTTCATAAAATGGCCGAATTCGGCCATTTCCGCATGTCCGTCCGTCTGTCCACTTGCCCGCCTGTCCGCCTGTCCGTCTATCCATGTATCCATCTGTCCATCTGTCCGTCTTTCCGGCTGTCCGTCTGTCCGTAAACACGATAACTCAAAAACGAAAAGAGATAACCAGCTGAAATTTTGTATGTAAGTTCTAGAGCTGAAAACTAAGGTCAAGTTCGTGGGCAATGGAATGGGCAAAATCGCACCGTATTTGGGCAAAATGGGAAAAGCTGGCCATCTTTGAAAACATAAGAGATAGAACAAAAATGTAAAGACAAAAAAATGTTATTTTTTTTTAAATAAACAACTTTTGTTATAAACTTGTTTACATAAACTCAGGATGTACCAGGTATTTGAGCAAATAACTCAGTTAGTTGATATTTCCACTTGATTTATTTTCATTTGAAAGTTTGTCATTAAAAATTTTATGGGCCTAAAGGGCGTATAATTTTGTTTATCATTTTCAATTTTATTAAATTATTTTCCGTTGAAGGTATATTATTTAAACAATATTCAATTTTTGTGAAAAGATTTAGATACGCACCTGCAAGTTGTTGATAATTGTTGATAATTTCATATTCATGATAAATACCTTTTCTTTGATTAGAAATGCAGAAAATCATTCAATCAAAAATATTTACAACTCAATTCATGATGTTTAAATGGCGACGTAATATTATTACAGAATATTGCATTCTTTTGATGCAGGATGTTCAAAACGTCCCTTTCTTTTACTATAAAGTTTCGGAGAGACTGCTCGTTTAGTTTTGAGTAAAATAATCCCAAGATTTACTGAAAATGTAGGCCTGTCCTTTTCTAATACATGGAGTCTTATGGGGGTGTCCTCATGACATGTCGCCCTGTTTTGGATTTAGCTCGCATAAATATATATCCAGGTGGGAAGAAACTTGTACGATGTTATAGGAACGTTTTGGTCGGTTATAGAAAAAATTCGAACGTTAAAGAAAAAAGTTATATCGATTTTAAAATGATAAAGCAAGAAAAATCAAGGTTAAACTTTGCTTAATATGATATAGCTATAACTATAATTAGGATATAACTATATCCTATATTAAACATTTAAAACAGTAAATTCAGACTGTTTTTAATAGATGGCTCACCAATCGATAGCAAAGCATCTTAATATGTATGAGTTTTGTTCGAATTTATTGTTTAGAGTTGAACTGTTTTTAAAAATTTTTAGATTGAAACTCTTTTTGTGGTAGCAGGGCGAAAGTAATTAGCTCTGGGGTAACTAACTGAAATTATTTAAGAAACTTTGTTTCTTCTGCTTGAATTTTCTTGAACGTATCTACATAGTGCAAAATGGCTCTTGATACACTTCGGTATTAGTAGTTTCTTTGGCTGTTTTTCTTGCATCTATGCTTTCTATGATGAATATTGGCACTGTGCTAGCAAAAAATCTTTATCATTTTAGCTATCGCAGATAAATTTTGTACAATTGAAATCAAATTTGTTTAACCCATTATTTTGGCATGCAATTAATATTTCTACAATATAGAATTGTATAACGTTAATCGATTTCGAAATACAAGACCATCACGAACACTGATAAATATATGTTGATTCTTCTATTAAAATTGTTTTTTTAATTAATGTGTAGAGGATTTGAAAAAAAAGTAATCAAAATCGGATAAAATATGACATAGATAATCCAAAAACTATTTTTAGCGAATTTCCTCAAAGGAAATCAGCTATTGTTTTTGTACCAATGTAGAAATTTCGTAAAAATTTATTCGAATGTCCATCGATCCTACCTACTAGATGTAAAAAATCACTATCGTTAAAATTTTTATATGTATATATGTATATATATCGATATATATAGATATATATATATATATATATATATATATATATATATATATATATATATATAATATATTTGTATATATGTAATATATTTGTATGTATATATATATATATATGTATATATATATATATATATATATATATATATATATACGTATATATATATATATATATAATGAATATATATATATATATATATATATAAGCATCTATAAGTTTGTGTAATCTATGTATTCTAAGGAAATTCGCTAAGTTGACGCAGTTCCTGCGTAACGAATTATGATTTTATTGACGTCACAAATTTATATAACCTAAACTTTAATCGATGTGTAAACGAATTATAAACAGTAAATAAATTTTTGTATTCGACCAATAAATTATATCTAAATTTAAATATTATTAAGATAATCAAAGAGAACTCTAGGTTTTTTGAAACTAAATTTTAAATTTTGCCCACAAATTAGCAGCGAGTAACATATTTTTGACCTCATATCCCGGAGATAGTTACGATCAGCTAACTCATACTGATGATGAGTACTTTGTAGTCGAAATACGTATTTATAAAATACAAATAATTATTCTAGGAATTGGGGCAAAATTTTAAACATATATCTCAACAAGTAATATAACAACTAACTGAGTTAATTGTTTGAATATCCAGTATATACTGAGTTTTATACGGCAATGATTAAATGTTGACAATTCTGCGTATTTGAATTGTATAGAATTCGCTTTCCGAGGAACTTTCAAATCACAAATTATGAGAAAACTATTGAGTTTATGAGAAAATTTTTCAAACAAAAGTTATTTATTTTAAAAAGAATTAATTAATTTTTTTTATAAAATTTTTTTTTCTAACTCTTACGGTTTCAAAGAGGTATAATTTCCAACCTGGCGGGGGGGGGGGGCACGTTCCATTTTTTCTCGTTTAACGAACTTGACCTTACTCTTTTGCTATAGAACACATATACAAAATTTCTGCTCGTTATCTCTTTTCGTTTTTGAGTTATCGTGTTCACGGGCAGACAGACAGACGAACGGATGGAAATTGCCGAATAAGGTCATTTTATGAATACCTTTGTGAAGCATTTTTGTTAAGGATTAAGATTTTCAAGCGTTACAAAGTCGGGGCTAAACTTAATATACCTTGTATATTTACATATACTGGGTATAATTACCAATCTTAGAACTAAAAAACAAATTATCTACTTGAACATGTTTTTGTAATTTTTCGTTCATTAATCTAATATTATATAATCCCGCCCCATATTACTCTGATATCTATGTGGATATAATATGTATGTACTGTTTATTTAAATTAAATTACATGCAGAAAGGGATTTACATGATTATGCATCGTGTTAGAATACAGTCATAGTTAAACTGGTAGTATATAAATACCATCTCCATATATAACAAGTTGAATATGTAACGTAATGATTTCAGAATCAATATGTATACTGCACCCGAGTATTATACAGTCAACTATTTAAAGTCATAAGTTGATTTGTCTTTTGTTTTGCTTGTAATTTCACAATTTCGAAAATCAAATATAGGCGAGGATAATTTAAACTAAATTTCTGAAAAAAACATAAGATGTTATATATTTTCTAAAAAAAATGGACCTAGGACTATTGTTATTCAAGAAACCACACCCGTTTCGTGCATACATAAATTCGAACAACATTTTGGAACGTGTCTAAATTGTTCGTAACTATTCAATGTATTGTACTGTTTTATTTTAAATTATAAAATTTTTCATTAATATTAATTAACAAACATACCGTTGCGGCTTTGCTCGTGAAAATTGTCATTCTAACATATATATTCTTATATATATAATATAATATAAATATATATATATAAATAAATATAAATATATATATATACAAATTATAATACATATATATATATATATATATATATATATATATATATATATATATATATATAAATATAAATATATATAAATATAAATATATATATTAAAATACTGGCCGAAATTTTACCTATAACTGAAGTGCATCTCACTTAGCTCCTCGTTTTTAGTTTGAAATCTATTTAAAATAAAATATTTCAATATTGCAACAGACATTTCAAGAATTAATTCACATAGGGAAATAAAGATACATGTACTATTAATTTTGCTAGAAAAGATAGATGCACTTCAGTTATAGGCAAAATGGCGGCCTGAATTTTTGATGTGAAGACATCTATAATGAGAGTATGATTTGTATATGGGGAGTGAAATGAATTCAACGGCATTCGTGTTTTAAGTGGGAATTTAAATTTATTTCTATTGTATCATTATTATTATCTTTGTCAGGATGTACACCTATTATAATTCCTTGGTTAGAGACATGCAAACTCTTCCCATTAATTTTAAGGCAATAAAATTAATTCTAAATCTCTATATCTGTAGCTAATTTGAATTAATTTTAACCCGTTAAATAATTATGTTGCTTTTTACGTAGGTAGTACAAGGTGCACTCCCAAATATTTTGATAGATTAACATAAAATAAGTCTTCTTATATCATTCTTCTATGATAAATTTTCCTTACCCCAAAAACAACACAAAAGTGAAATCTGAAAATCCAATTATCAGTCATACTGTATATACCTTTATTAGTACCTTCGAATAAACAGTACAAGTCAATCGCGACAAATTTTAAGATAAAAAGGAGATCTTTTACGCACAAAAGTTGGCCAGCCCCTTGGTACATACGATATGTTTTCCCATCCTGTGTCGCGGACTCAAACCTTTTTTATCATCAAGATCATAAAATGGAGTAGTACATATTTTAAAATATTACCAAATGAGATTTTATAACCTAAAGAGTAATAAACCAGTAAGGTACATTATTTATTTATTACTCTGTGTCATAAATTTTTATTCGATTACTATTTTAATTTTGAATATGTACCTGTGGTGGTACATATTCAAAATTAAAATAGTCTATGATCTTGAATTTAAAAAAAAATTTCCGCCATCTTATATACCTTAAAGGCAACCACTGTACATACATGATGGAAATTTATGTATATATCGACAAGAATAAGTTGGGTAAATATGTCATTTGTCTTGAATTAATTATAGTATTACGAAACATGAACTAGTTTTGTATGTATATATATTTAAAACAAAAGTTTGTAACATTCTCTTTTAAGAAAATATATATGTTTATGTGTTTATTACATAATTTTTATACCCGGTATATGTAAATATACAAGATATATTAAGTTTAGTTCCGACTTTGCTATAAATGTTCATAAAATGACCTAATTAGTTCATTTCCGCATGTCCGTCTGTCAGTCCGTCTGTGAACACGATAACTCAAGAAAGAAAAGGGATAACTGAATTTTTTTCAGTGTTCTAGAGCAAAAAAGTAAGGTTAAGTTCGTAAATGGGCAAAATCGGCCCGTGTTTGGGCAAAATGGGCAAAACTGACTATCTTTAAAACAGAGACAGAAAAAAACAATTTTTTTTAAATCTTCATCTTTTTAAAATAAACATCTTTTGTTTGAAAATTTTTTTCATAAACTCAATAGTTTTCTCATAATTTGTCATTAAATATTTCCCGAAAAACGACTTGTTAACAATTCGAATACGCAGAATTGTTTACAATTCAATTACTGATATACAACTCAGTATATACTGGGAAATCCAACAATTAACTCAGTTAGTTGTTACATTACTTGTTTAATATGTATTTTAGGGCCTTAGATGTTGAAAAGTTTATATATAAAATAAAAGTTTACATTGTATAAAGTACCATGGGACACAAAAGTGGCGTTATTTTGATATCGTTGATTTGTGCCTTATTCATTTGGTTTTTGGGATAATGAAAAGCAAGCTGTTAATATATTTATAATGAACAACCTTAACCCAAAACATTTTTTCGAAAGCCGAATGAATAAGACACAAATTAATTATAAAATTTAAAAAAAATAACGCTACTTTTGAAGCTATGTGCACAAGTTTATTTTGTTTTGTCAAAATATTCATGAGAAAAACAACACATACACAAAACGAGCTTAAGTAAATTTTGTTTAGTTATTATTATTTTGAAAAAACAAGTGAAAATAACAACTAACTGAGTTTATTGCTTAAATATCCAGTATATAGATAGATAGAAAGATTGTAGAGGTTGCCCTGGACGGGTTACACTTCGACCATAAGGTCCATTGTGATGCCTAAGGATGTGAGCAGTGGACAGAATTTTGGTGTGTAGACTAGGAATTGGTAGGATGTGCGGCTGCAGCCGACTAGGATCTATACCGATCTTCATCTAGAGTTCGTGATGGAAACTGCAGAAAACCTTCACAACCATAGCCGGTTACTTCGTTCTTGTACATACGCCGACAGTTTAGTCTATTAACCGCCCTTTCTTTTATAATTGACAAACTGACGATGTGGGGATTCGAACCCATAACCTCGAAGTCTCAAAGTAGGCATAACGCCTTAGACCGCTCGGCTATTTGGCAGGTACCCAGTATATACAGAATTTTAGAAAATTAGTTTCTTACAAAAGTTATTTATTTAAAAAAAAACAAGGAAAATTGTTTGTCTTTAAATTTTTGTTCTATCCCTTACAAAGATGTGCAGCTTTTGCTCATTTTGCGTATTTACGAATCCACATACAAAATTTCAGCTCGCTATCTCTTCGGGCGGACGGACAGACACATTTGCAGAAATGGACTAATTTGGTCATTTTAGGAACACCGATAACAAAATTTATTTCTGCGATTAATATTTTCAACCATTACAAAGTCGGAACGAAACTTAATATACCTTGGTATATATTATATACCGAGTATAAAAACACCATTACTTTTGTTATTGTCTATCACAGTGTAATTCTTTCATTTTAATGTAATTCCTTCACGATGCAGTTTAAGACAGACCTCCTGATAAAGTTTGCTATCAAAGAAATAAAACTATAATTTTTAATTGATTGTTTACAGAGAAGAACAGCTGTGTATCATTAAATATCAAGATAATAAAATTTCAAATTCGCCCCGTTTACCTAGATCAGTTTTTTGTATTATAAATACGTATTGCGACTACAATGTAGTCAACATCAGCATAAATTAGCTAGTCGTACTTTACTCTTTGACAATTAGAAATAGATATAAAGTCGAGTCAATAGACAAAAATAAAAATAAATAGAAAATTAACTAGATTCAAAATCAAATGTTATCAACGTTTAGACATATTACTTAAATGTTAAAGTAAGTAAACGCTAGTCGTCACTTCCGTTGATATAATGATTACGGAAAAATTGAAGGTTAATTTCATCTTCTATAATCCTCTTAATACATGAAAATATATTTTCCAGTAAACAGTAATAAATTTGTATTAATTTTTCTTTCGTTCGCTGTTAGATTTGTGTTTGTTGAAATTACAGATAGTAAAAAAAAGAGACGTCAAATTAACTTTTGATTTTTTATCAATTTGATTAAAATATATAACGAACTGAAATAATTAGTAGGGGAATCTGGAGCAGAACGGAGTACGAAGTTGAGCTTATGATTTAAAAGAGCTGGAAATTTTTCTATGAACACATTATAATGTTATAATCACAATATTGTAAGAAAATAAAAGAACCTTTTTTTTTAATAGAAAATTCTGTCATTTGCCACGAGCAAGATGCAGAACGTGGTGATTAGGGCAGGTTATTATAAACACATATACAACTAGTAGAAATTCAGAAAAAATAAGTTTATGCACAAAATGCATACACTAGGACAGCCTCATCATCTTCGCTATCTATTCCCACAGGTGATAAATGAAATGAAGAGAATATGTTGTCAGTTGTCATCCAAGAGCACCCAAAGGTAGTAAAATTAGCCTCTTCACTTGATGGCCTATCAACTCAAATGTCGATTGTGTCTGCAGGAAGACATTGTGGAACATTGTGGTAGAATGGGGTACCCCATTCCGCCTCAGAGGCACGATTCTGGTTAGAAGGGTAAGGTTACTCGGAAAAGATACGCAAACAAACATTTACAGACTAGTTATTATGTAAACAAGTATGTATACCTTATATTGGTTACAAGATCATCATATGTTACATTACAGGAGCAAAAACTTCACACATCACACATCTAAAACTTCACGCACCAACGACCATGAAAACTAGACTTACATGAATGTCGTAGTAGATCAGCCACAGGTTGATCTAGTTCTACGTATCGCCTCAGGGAATGGGAAGGAGAACCACGGAATGGGAAGGAGAAGATGGATACACAAAAAGGTGATGATACAAGAACAAACAGCAGAGATGTCTTAGAACTTAGTTCTCAGCGAGAACTGGACAGGAAAAGAGAGAAGTCTATCACGAGGCAAGAAAAAGAGGCCACTACGTAGTAATACTTACAGGAGTTCCGGGATGGTTGTCAAACCAAATGAGGTTAGGGTTGTAGTTGGTAGGTTTGATGTACCAGGAGTCCAACACTGTTCTGAGTTACCTCTCAGTTCGTGCATGAGTATTTCCCCCCTCAATAAAAAAAAAGTTCTACGTATTGCCGCTCGCTAGTAGCACGCCCATGACACCAAAAATCGTCAAAATTCATTCCAACTCGGTATGCCGTTATGCCCCGGGTTCCCCTATATGGTTATTCTGATGATCATTTGTTGAATTTTCTTTTGTTTATTTAATAAACCTTACAGTTTGGAATATTTAATATTACCAAATTGAATATGATTGATTATAACATGGCTTTATTCAAATGTGTTTTATTAATAATAATGAGAATATTAACTTGGTTAACATCATAAGTATTTGAACTGGAGATTAGGGGCATCCAAAAACAATGTGACAAATTTTACTGAAGGCTAGGATAATGTTTTTACGTTATGTGAGATTACATAGAAGGAGGCGATATTTCTTTATATTTATGTTAAGGATGTCCAGCATACCACCACTTTTCGACAGATTTTGCTCATTTTTTTTTTCACAAACTAAAACTAACGTTTTCTAATAAATCCCTAAGTTTCAGAATTTTTGGCCGTTTAGAACGCGAGATAATTAATATCAAAGTTATCATCCTCTCACACTCTCTCTCATTAGAAGCATGTAAAACTTCATTCCCGTTATTCGAAAAAAAAACTAGGATTGTGTTACCGATTTATTTTCGAAATATAAAAGTTTAAAATTATTATTTTTCTTCAACATAACATTATTTTGTATATGTGAACAGTGTATTTGTTCGTGTTTTATATGTGTGTTTATGTATTTGTGCTATAATAAAATTAAACCGGTTTTTTGTCCTGATGATATACCACAATACAGGAACGTCCTTAATTATAACAATGCGCAATGTCTTACAACGTCTCCTGCCAACCACTTGACTTGAACAGAGGAACAGACAGCTATGTATCGGTTTTTTACTGTATTAAACTTTTCTACTAATCTACTAATTTGAAAATCTTCTTATTTTTATGTTCTATTATTCTACTATTTTACGTGACACAAAACGTGTAACATGGTATGGAAACGATCAAAAGCACTATGAATTGTGCTTTTTTTGTACTATTTTACTGAGCTAAACTACGCTATAAATACTATATATTCAACATAGATATCTATGTAATCATAACCGTTGACCATTTGTGGTTTATATATTTGCAATTTAGTGAAAACACAAACAGTACAAAGGACGTGTAATAAAACAGATTTCAAAAAACTCTTTTGAAAATTCCTCATATCAAAATAATTACAACAGTTGAATACTAATAATAATTATAGATTTTAATTTGTTTTTTAAATAAATAAATAAATGATAATAATGAAAAATAAATGACATTTTTAATGATAGCTGAACTCGCATCTATACTGGATGGAAGCGAAAGTATCTAACTTCGTAGAGTATTTATTGAAAATATATAAGAAATAAAAATTTTTTTTAATCTGAAAAATAAGGCTATAACATTTTTTTCTGCGGAAAATAATCAGTGGAATTCTACCTATAAATATATTTATTAATTAAAATACAAAACATTAATTATTTATTAATTAATCATTCAATATTTCCCCAATAGATGGAAGGGTAATGTAATCAAGAATAACTACAAATTAAACTCACAAAACTTTTAATTTTTCTCATAAAATTCACAAAAAACATAAATATGACTTACCGTAAATATTGTGCAATATTAAATAATCGACAATATAAAAAATTATTTTTGAAAAGGGTTTAAAGATCAGTTTTGCTAGCAATTTACTTCGTAAAGCTGATCACGATTCGGGGCATTCGGACGCAATTTTTTATCTGAGTACTTTCAAAATATGCTAAATATTATGAAAATTCAGTTTTCCATGGTGCATAGTGGACCAAATTTTTAACCTCATTTTTTTTACCAATGCGAATGACCGTATGAATGCGAATGCGAATGAATATTTTGATCCGAATAAAGGTTTTTTGTAAACTTCACCGCTTTCAAGGTATAAACAATGTTTGAAAAAACGCATGAAAGGTCGTTTTCAAGGCTAAAAACGTGAGTTCATTAAAAAATTAATGTGAGTTCATTAAAAAATGAACTCACATACCGCGATACGCATGCGTCGTATCCTCCTAGACTAGTATCTAAAATCTTAAATATTTCTGAATTTATTTAATTTTCATAAAAATCTCTGAAAATATTGACATTTCCGCTTAGTTTTCTCATGGCCCATTACCTAGCGAAGACATACTTTCCCTTCTAGACTGTTTGCTCCAATTAACAATATTTCATGCATACGAGTTCAGTATTTGATGCAAACATCATTCTACATTGTCATAAACACTATAAAGTTTTGTTTTTTTTTAATAACTATTTAAATTAATTTTGTTTATTGTTTATAAAGTCATACAAAAATGTTTATTTATGCACATAACATGTAGCACTATCAGAATAAAACTTTTTTCAGAATAGAGTATTCATCCATTATATGCTTTTATCCTAGCTTATTCCAGATAATTATACCTTAAGAGTCACGAATGATGTTATAAGTTATGACTATGCTCACATATTTTATATGCAAACTAAACAAGTCGTTATCCAACAATCTATAAAAGTGTAAAATTAAACCTTTCTAATAAGCAATAATAACATTTGGAATCGTCGTTTTCAAACATGTGGTTTGAAATTAATTGGGCGCATGTTCCCATCAGTTAGGTGAGTTCCTCCGTAAATCTTGAAAGATAATATTAATGGGACTAGATAAAGTATTTATGAATCATGTGAAGAATTACATTTTCTATATGGATAACACAAAAGTCAATCGCTAAATCCGTACTAAATCCCTAAAAAACCCTTTAGAAAAATTTCTTTTACAAAGTAATATATACAGAATGTGTTCTTCAGCTCAAAACAAACAAACAAGTTCATACAAAAGAATGTGCCAAATTAATTTTTAATCGAGATATTATTAGCATAAAGATGGCGGAACTGTACGGCATCATTTATATTCCTTTTATCTTCAATTCAGTAATAAACTAATTTGAGACATATGCTTGTATGAGCTTTTTTTTTATACTGGAGAACATACCCCTGAAATAGTGCCGTGGCAGGGGATATGGTTTATGTTTGCTAGTGTCCCTACTCACTTTTCTCATATCTTCACTGTTCTTAGCAATTCTCCTGATGAATGAATCTTCTGATAAATAAATCTCCTGATCTATCATCACTATATTATATTTTTTTACTCATGCGTGAAAAGTACTATCTTACCATCTGCTTTTCCGTGCGGTAAATAACTGTTTGCCTATTCAATTATTACCACAATACTTTGACCTATTTCAAATATTTATTTGCGTGCGGAAAATCTCCGCACATTGCACAATTGCAATACATCTAAGTAGTCTGGTAATAATTGAATAGCCAAACAGCAATTTAACGTCCAAAAGAACGGGCCCTAAAATAGAATTCCCGTATTAGTAAAAAAAATAGTCTCTGCAACTCGCGGTGTTGTCGATTACCCACTCGAGCGAATGAGTGAACAATATCATTATCGTGGACAATCGACAACTTACCGCACTTGTTGCATAAGATACTATTATATACCTATTGATGCCGGTAACCGGTAACTCCAACTAGGGGATTGCTCTCTCCGGTTTTTACTAATAATATATTAATCCACCCATTCGTTTAGGGCTGAGGTAGCCTCCTAGTAATTCCTAGATAAGTTTTCGCTCCCTCTCATTGGAGCGGAGATGACCATTTCATTTCCCTCAACCCCCTAGTGCCCTTGTACCCACATCATGGGTACATCGTTTGTCCTTGCCAAGCTCTCCAGTGATGTTATTTTAGCGAAGCAGATTGTTTTAAGCGCAGCTTAGATTGGATGAAATCTATAGTTTATTATACTATAATGATACTATAAGTTTCGCCTGAGAAGCATGGATTCGACGTGCTGAATGCTGCATTCTACAAAGCGCAGACAACTTTGAACAGTTAGTCTGCAAACGTTGGATTGTTAAATAAATTTCTTTAACTTTAAATACCTTTACGTTAGAGATCACATCCCTAATATAGCGCCGTACAGTTCCGAAGCACCTATTATATTTAATACTATAGTATGAAAAATAAGTCATTCAGCAGCACTATGTAACACAATAACATTCAAATATTAATCCTCGAATAACATACTGCCTACACATACGTTTAATATTTCTGAGAAATTTTTAAATAACATTTTATTCAATTTGATTCCCTGTCACATGAAATCATTCTGTAATAAAAAAAGTATAGACTCTAATTTCAATTTATTTTTTTTAAATAAATTTTGACCACAAGTTTCAAAATTCAGTGTTAAAGTAAAGGAAAAAAATTCGAGCTTGAGATTCTTATGAAAATTGATTTTAATAAACACTACAAAAATAATTTATTAATTGTTAAGTATTAATTATTAAGCATCAAATTTTTAAAACTTGAGTCCCCCATTATGAAAATATTATGAGTTTCACCAAAAAAGAACTAAAATTTATGAAGTTTTCTCAGTGTATTCATTATATTTTAACGAAAATCACAATTAGTTTTGTAACGGTGAAAGAATTTCGGAAAAATTTTTGCAAATATTCATCGGACGCTCGATCGCTGAATGTGTGTGGGTGTGTGTCTGAATATGTGTCCAGAGAGATATTCTATATTTTGTGTTTTCTACTTCCTCTAATGTCCTTTTCTCTACTTTCTACTACGATACTCTACGAAATTGGTCTTTTAAATATCAAATCATATCAAATACGAAATTTCGGCTGGAATTTTTCTCAAAAACTAAGAACTGCTTCATATTCAATATGAACCTTCAATAAATGTATTTCTATCGTAAAAAACTATTATTTTTAACGATTTTAAAAAAAATTAAAAACTTTCTTTGAATTTTTTAAACGCCATTTTACGATTTTTTTTCTTTTTAGTCCGAATTTAGTATGATGTTATTTTTATTCAAAAAACTGTTTTCCGTTTTGTTAAAAATATACGAAAAGATTACAACCAGCTCACCGTTTTTTTACGTACCGATATATTTGTCGATAATATCTTCAACTATTATTATTTCTTTTCAAAAATTGTTTTGTACATTCATGAAGCATGATTAAATAAGCTGTAAAAAGAAATGGATGGTATAATATTTTTTTTTTTATTCTAAAAAGACGATATTCACACCTGTAGAGTAGAATATCCCCTTAAGGTGTAATCACATAAAAGAGTTCGGAAATTAAATAAAATTTGCATTTCACTCCGCACAGAGTATTATTCACAGTCAGTATAACTCGACATTGGTATGTCCTGCGGCAGTTTAGAGGCTTATGTTCAACGTTGTATTTTCTTCGGTAAATTTCTTTTACGATAACCACATAAAATGCACGATGATATCAAAATTGATCGCACTACAAAGACTAGTAGAAATATAACAAAAAAGTGGCGGTCACATAATAAATTAAAATAATAATTATATCATCTGTTTTTTCACATATATGATTTGTACTTTGAAATATTATGAATTAATTGCAATTCTTTAACAAATCAATGATACAATCAAGTGGAAATACCTACTATTGCTGTTGAATTTATCCTAAATTATTATCTGAACCACTTTCAATGTGTTTTAGCGAATTTCAAAGAAAATGTAGCTAATGGTTTTGTACCGATGAAGGAATTTTGGAAAAATTTGTTCAAATATCCGTCAAAACTATGTAGTAGATATCAAAAATCAACAACACTTAAATGTATATATATATATATATATATATATATATATATATATACCTATACATATATCTATATATATACATATATATGTATGTGGTATACTGGAATCTACCTACACTGAAAATTCCCATAATATGTATTTTGCTGACTCCTTATTTTCTCACAATATAATTAAATAAATTCTTTTCTCATACAATAGTATATTAAAATACAAATATTTTCTCATACAGATTTTTAGGCAAGCTTTGCATTAATTTTATTATAAATAAAATCATTTTTTCAAGTTAAGAAGTCTTTGACAAGTTAATACATTTAAAACAATTTTTGACGTTAATATTTGAAATAATTATTATGTTCAGAATTTTTTACATTATTTTAATTGTTGAAATTATTATTGTTGTACTTTAAGTGATTTTCATTAATTAAATAAATACAAATCAACAAACTTTATTAAAACAAAAATCAAAAGTGTTATAATTGAAATCAAACCTAAAACCGCAACACAATAAGTTATAAATAACTTATCGTCGAAAAAAGGTAAAGTGAACATTTCAAAACGTTAATTATTTAAAAGTCAAAGCTCCGTTTCTTGTATTTATCGATAAAATCAAGTGGCGATCTAGTTAGAACCGAAAACCAAGATTTCCAGTCGCATTCGATTCTTTGGAAAACAAATAACAATTATCGAACCAAATTGGTTTTCCTACGATAGAATTGGAGGTTACGACAAAATTGGCGATCTTGCCAGGATACAACGTAATAAAGTGATTGTTGGAGAAACTGAAGAATTTGTGTTGCATACAAACACTACCAGCTTGGAAATACCAGGTCAAGACGGTGCTTATGAAACAACAATTCAATAGTGAATCAACAATTACAACTTTACAATCAAAAAAATTCAACAAACCAGTGCAGGTCTAGACGCAGCAATAGCCGAGCTTGTATCAAGGTAAGCGAATTGTTTATTTTACTTCTGCAAAAAATTTTTATTTATTTTTCATTCATAATGTCCTCTCATCCGTCACGAAATAATTCTCCTGTCCCTGAATACTCTGAGGATGACGAATCAATTGTTTTATCAGAAGAAAAAATTCCAATATCATTTCTCGCGCAAATGATAACACCATACAATGGTAATCCTTCTGAATTACAAAATTTTTTACAAAACGCTGAAAATGCTTTAAGTTTAGCTCAAGATTCACAAAAAAGAGCGCTAACTGCATTAATATTTTCTAAGGTATCTTCCGATGTGAAAAACAAACTAAATGCTACTAATATCACAACATTTGAAAACTTAAAACAAAAATTAGAACAAATTTTTCAAATTACTGAAAGCCTAACATTTTTACAAGAACAACTTGAAACATGTAAACAAAAACCTAACGAATCAATTAAAGAATTTTATTCGCGTATTGAACGTTTAAATTCACGAATAGTTCAAAAAGTTAAACAAAAAACAACTTCCAAATCTATGTTGGTTGGTAAATTAGCATTAATTGAAGATATGGCTTTAAGACGGTTTACACACCATTGTAAATCTGAAATCTCAAATATTTTACGACATAAAAATTGCAATTCAATGAATGAGGCTCTCTCCATAGCTAGTGAGGAAGAAGCATTCATTAGCATGCAGAATCAACTTAGGAATATACACCTAAACAGCACTCAACCGAATAATTCGCGAAAATACTGTAAAATATGTAGAAAAAGTAATCATAATACTAAAGACTGTAGAAACAAAAATAATTCACAATCTAATAGTAGTGGAGAAACTTCACGATCAAATAATAATGTCAAACAATGCACCTACTGTAAATTTAAAGGGCATACTATTGACGAATGTCGCAAAAAACGTTTTAATGAAAATTTAAATAATTCAAATCCCAAAGTAGCTCACACTAATAGTGCAAACAATACAAATAATCCAAGTACTTCTGGTAGTTCAAATAAAAATACGCACTCTTTAAACTACAACTCGCTCGGGTTAATGGAAGCCCCAACTACGAGCAAATCAACACAGTGGGCTTCACAAAACTTCCAAATGCAATGAATGATAAAAAACTCGTATTTAATTCTAAACATTCTCGAAACGATCAATTTAAATTTTTAATTGACACTGGCGCAAGCGTTAGTTTATTAAAAGTTAATAATTTGAACCCAAATCACAAAACAGAAATAAATTCAAACATTAAAATAAAAGTTAAAGGAATAACCGACGGTGAAATTACATCATTTGGACTTGTTTCAATTTATATGACAAAAAATAATCACAATTTTCACCATTTCTTTCATTTAATGGACAGCGACACTGTTCCATATGATGGAATTTTAGGTACGGACTTTTCATCTAAGCATAACGCTATAATTAATTATAAAACAAATTCAATTTGCTTAGACCCCGTACAAATTTTTAATACTAAAATTGAACCATCTAGAAAAGATGAAATTTTAAAACTTTTACGTACAGACAGACTAACTGAACAAGAAAAATCCAAACTTACTGAACTAGTTATGGAATATAATTCTATTGTTAAATTAGAAAATGATGTACCGGGTTGCACTAACAAAATCGAACATGAAATTAAATTGATCGATGAGAGCATTGCAATTAAAAATAAAATTTATCCTTTACCCAAACATTTACGCGAAGAGGCTCAACGGCAAGTTGACGAACTATTAAAAAATAATATAATTCGTAAAAGTAAGAGTCCGTACAACTCTCCTGTTTGGATAGTCGACAAAAAATTAGATCATTCAAACGTTAAGAAGTATCGTATGGTCATAGATTACAGGATGCTCAACCAAAAAACAATCCCAAATAATTATCCAATTCCACGAATTGACGAAATATTATCAAACTTAGGAGGAAACAAATATTTTACAGCCCTTGATTTGGCAAGTGGATTTCATCAAATTCCGATCAAATCTGAGGATATTCCCAAGACAGCATTTACTATCGGCAACGGCCACTTTGAATTCCTTCGTATGCCATTTGGTTTGGTTAATGCGCCTGCAACTTTCCAAACTTTGATGAACGAAATATTTCATGACCAAATCCTACAAAATAAATGCATGTGTTATCTAGACGACCTCATTATCCTTGGAAGAAGTTTAGATGAACACATACAATACTTAAAAGAAATCTTACAAATACTCAAAAATAATAATTTAAAAATTAATATGGACAAATGTGAATTCTTCCAACAGGATTTAAAATATTTGGGCCATACAATAACCCTATCAGGCATCAAGCCACAAAAAGAAAAAATAGAAAAAATATTAAATTTAAACGAACCAAAAAACGTAAAACAAATCCAAAGTTTTCTGGGTATCACTGGATACTACCGAAAATTCATAAAAAATTATGGTGAAATAGCCAAACCTTTAACAAAACTGTTAAAGAAAAACCAAAAATTTATATTTGACGAAAACTGTAAAACAGCTTTCGAAACATTAAAATCAAAAATAACATCCGCACCAATATTGCAATATCCTGATGATAATAAAACATTTTCAATTACCACAGATGCCTCAAATCTAGCCATAGGTGGGGTACTAACACAATTGTACGACGGGGTAGATTTGCCTATTGCATACTACTCTTATACGTTAAACAAAGCCGAGCAAAACTACTCAACAATAGAAAAGGAATGCCTTGCTATTTTGAAAACTATAAAAAATTTTCACCATTTCCTTTATGGTCGAGAATTTTTGGTAAAAACCGATCACCGCCCCTTAGTTTGGTTAAATTCGGTTAAAGACCCTACTAGCAGACTGGTACGTTGGAGACTTAAACTCATGAATTACCAATACAAAATAAACTACACACCGGGAAAAACAAATTACACGGCAGACACTCTTAGCCGCCCAATATTCGTTTCAATGATTGATAAAGAAAAATCCTACGAAGATTTTCAAAAGTTTCATAAAAAATCAAACCCAATAATAAGATTCAACCCAGGTTGTGAAATATCAACCATTAAAAATTTAATAATACCATGTACAAAAAACTTAAACATTAACGAGAATTTAAAATCATTTATATTAAATAATTTCTCTCTCAACGAAATCCAAAATACTAATATTGGTCAAGTTTTAAGAAAAGAAAATGTAAATCAAAACATAATTTTACTGATTTTAAAACAACACGAAAACCATAAAATTAATCAAAAAACTCTCTACGAAACAATTGACGAAGTGGCACTCACTTCACCTGACTTCAATACTTTCGTCGATTTAAAACTTATAGATAAATCAATAACTATAAAATACTTTAATAACTTACTTTTATACCACTTTAATAATAACATTGAAAAAATTGTTACTGAAAACATAAACTACAGTACGCTCCTGACTGAAGATGAAATACAAAATATTCTACAGGACGAACTAAACACGTTAAATGATGAAAATAACGGACAAATGGAACCAGCTCCATCTACATCTAACCAAAATGATGATGAAATTGTCATCATACCAAATGAAGAAAATAACGGACAAATGGAACCAGCTCCATCTACATCTAACCAAAATGATGATGAAATTGTCATCATACCAAATGAAGAAAATACAAACGAAGCGGAAACCAATGAAGAAGAAACAAATGAGAATACTACATCTGAGGAAGGAACAACCACAACCATAATCCGGACCGATGAAGAAAAGAAAAGACTTTTACAAGAATATCACGATTCTCCACTCAGAGGGCATCCAGGTGTTTCAAGAACTTACAGTGAACTTCGAGAAAAATACTTTTGGAAAGGTATGAAGACATACGTTGAAAACTATATCAAGAAATGTCCTACTTGTCAGAAAACAAAAGCTTCCCACTCAAACAAAGCACCAATGGTCATTACTACAACGGCGGAAAACTTCAACGATGAAATTTCAATGGATTTTGTTGGTCCTTTACCAGTCACATCCAGTGGAAACAAGTTCATTTTAACAATTCAAGATCATTTAACAAAACATCTACAAGCTTTTCCGATGTCCGATAGAAAAGCCGAAACAACAGCCATCTATTTCCTAAAGTACGCTTGTACATTCGGTTTTCCTAAAGCAATTCTCACGGATCAGGATCCAGTTTTTACCAGCGCTTTAATAAAAGAAATAAATAAAATATTTAACATTAAACAAAAATTAACCTCACCGTACCATCCACAGACGAATGGATCATTAGAAAGAACACATTCATACATAGAAAACTACCTTCGAGCATATATTAACACGGATATGAATGATTGGGATGAAATGTTATACCTAGCAACATTTTCATACAACAGTCATAAAAACCGATCAATAAATGAAACTCCGTATACTTTAGTGTTTGGAATAGAACCAAATATTCCAACATCATTCGAAAGAAACATGACGACAAAAACTTATCAAAATCTGTCAAAAGAAGTCCAAGAAAAAATAAAACGTTTAAGGACAGCAGCACGAGAAAATTTAACAAAAAGCAAACAAGTTAATAAAGCCCAGTACGACAAAAAACAAACCAAACCTCGTACCTTTAATGTTGGAGACGAAGTTTTAATAAAAGAAGGCCAAGCAGCACCAGGAAAACTCAACAATCGTTTCAGAGGTCCCTTCAAAGTCATTTCAGTCCATCCCGAATCACACACAGTCACCATAAAAATGAAAAAATCCAACAAGACATATCACGAAAATAACTTAAAACGTTACATTTCAGATGATGTTCATATTGTTCATGCTTATGTTAATTCACCGGACGACAACAGAACTACAGGTGGAACGAATTGAAAAATCACCAGGATTATTTTTCAAACGCCTTGGAGATGCAAAATTATGTAATCGACAGTTAACACTTCTACATTTTATTAATACAACTACTTTTAGTGATAATTTAAATTTAGCAACACGCTTTTACCACAAATCTTACGCTTTATGCTTTATGATACCAAGTAATCATTCAAATGCAGCAGCTTGCAAACTGCAACAAAAATTATTAGTGCAACAATTTACTGAAATCAAATCATTAATTAATACTGTCCAATCACATAACTTACAATTAGATAAACCAACTACCGCAAAAACTCTTCTGAGAAAACGTCGAGGTCTTATTAATGCAGGGTCTAAGATACTAAAATGGTTAGTAGGGACTCCGGACTCAGACGATTCAGAATTCTATTCTAATTCAATTAACTCCCTGATCGAAGATCGAAAAACCACTCATCTAATGATGAAAGATCAAATCAAAATACTTTCGGATACAATGAATACTTTAAATAAAACTTTAGAAACGATACAAGACGCGGAACAGGAATTGAATGCTAATATAAACTCTTTTAATAAATTTGTAAATAAATCTACCGCAGCAATTAACGAAAATTCTTTGGAAATTGAGATTTTAGATCATTTGCTACTAATAAAACAAATAAACGATATAAATATTAGACAGCTACAATCTTACAGTATGACTCTAACGCTCATAAGACACGGAATTATCGATTACAACATAATTAACCCTACAACCCTGTATAACGAATTAAAGCCAATAACTTCGCTATCATTACCAATCAAAGTAGAACCGGAAAGCATCGAGTATTATTATAGAATTATGGATGTTAAAGCTTTCATAAAGGATTATACCTTGGTAATATTAATTAAAATACCAATAGCACAAATTTCAGAATTCAACCTATTTCAAGTATTTCCCTTACCTACTCCACATAAAAATTCAAGTCAAATATCCTATATCACAATTGATTTTCCTTACTTAATATCAAGCAGAGGTAAATCACAATTCGCATTACTTAAACAGCTCGACAAATGCATTCGTCTAAATGACTTATACATTTGCAAACACATTGACACAATGGAACGACGCTCAACGGACATATGTGAATTAGAAATGTTTGATTTGGAAGAACAGAGTATACCAAAATCATGCAAAACAACAAATATAATGGCTCAACCTGAAATTTGGCAACAAATATCCAAAAACCAATGGTTATTTATATTGTCAAAATCAACAAAAGGAAGTCTACTTTGTAACACTGGAGAAGATCAAGAATCAACTCTAAATGGCATGGGTCTGTTAAAGATAAATGGAGATTGTCGCTTTATCACGAACAACATTATTCTACAACCAGAACTATCAATACGAAATATAACCGCTTATCTGCATATCCCACAAGTAAACATTTTGGAAGACGATTGTTGCAAATATCTTTTCAAACAAGAAAAACTTAGTCCAGAACAATTAAAACCTATCAAACTAAGAAATCTAGATTTGAACGAGATCAAATATACGCAACATCAACTGAAAACAATGGATGAAAACCTACAAACACAATTAAATAAACCGTTTATAATAAAATACGAAAACGTAATTTATACATGGCTATGCTACTTCGGACTTGGTCTGGTATCGTTAATCATTTGCTATTACACTTACAAATATGGAATCTTCAAAGTATTTACAACACTAATTTCAAAAACAGTTAACTGCTTACTTCCATGTAGAAAGTCTAATGGAGACACTTTCAACTTCTATAACTGTTTGTTTGGGAAAAACAGAAATAATCAAGTTCAACCATACGAATCGAAAATAGTATATGAACCAACTCAAGGAACTGTATTTCTACAACCCAGAAGGCGGGCACCATCAGAATCATCAAGTATTACTGGTCGTCGTGCAATCCGTCAGGTCAAACTTTAAGAATTTCCTCGTTCAAGAAACTGCAGAAATTCTTTTAATGGGGGAGGATTGTGGTATACTGGAATCTACCTACACTGAAAATTCCCATAATATGTATTTTGCTGACTCCTTATTTTCTCACAATATAATTAAATAAATTCTTTTCTCATACAATAGTATATTAAAATACAAATATTTTCTCATACAGATTTTTAGGCAAGCTTTGCATTAATTTTATTATAAATAAAATCATTTTTTCAAGTTAAGAAGTCTTTGACAAGTTAATACATTTAAAACAATTTTTGACGTTAATATTTGAAATAATTATTATGTTCAGAATTTTTTACATTATTTTAATTGTTGAAATTATTATTGTTGTACTTTAAGTGATTTTCATTAATTAAATAAATACAAATCAACAAACTTTATTAAAACAAAAATCAAAAGTGTTATAATTGAAATCAAACCTAAAACCGCAACACAATAAGTTATAAATAACTTATCGTCGAAAAAAGGTAAAGTGAACATTTCAAAACGTTAATTATTTAAAAGTCAAAGCTCCGTTTCTTGTATTTATCGATAAAATCAAGTGGCGATCTAGTTAGAACCGAAAACCAAGATTTCCAGTCGCATTCGATTCTTTGGAAAACAAATAACAATTATCGAACCAAATTGGTTTTCCTACGATAGAATTGGAGGTTACGACATGTATATATATATATATATATATATATATATATATATATATATATATATATATATATATATATCTATACATATATATATATATACATTGTATATATATATAAGAGCTTAAATTTGGGACATTATTTTTAACATATAAAAGGCATACATTGCTATAGTAAAAAGAAAAATTAAGTAATTTTAGCATTTTCTATTTTTATTTTAATTTCTAGCGTTTTTTGAATGGGACTTGGAGAAATTTTTTCTCGAATTTTAAATAACCGATTTTAATGTTCATGGGCTCATTTGTTTTCTTTTTTTATATTGAATTGAATAATATTCTTTGTCATTTTTAAAAGTTTTAGTTTTAAAAAAGATATTAAGAAAAATCGCTTTTTTGTTATAACCAAATTCAATTTTGACCCTGTTCTGTCACGAGTCGGACCGTAAATATTTAGGGTCATATCCAGGACTTCGAGATGAATCGATTAAAAAAAACTTGCGGTTCCGAGCAACCTGCCTGAAACCGTGTTTTTGAAGCTAATTGGACTCTAATATTAGCTTTACCTATGTTGATTTTATGACTATATTTATAATAAATTGGTGTTTTAAAACGTGCTACTTAAAATTACCGCTGACATATAAGTAGAGAAATCATAGGGTCCGTTGTGATACTGAAAAATTAGGTTGGCTCATCCCCGGCCACTACTCCATGAACCATTTGGAGCTGCTTAAGAACTGCGAGTGTGCTTTGACGTCAACGGACTTAAGGTCGGAGAGGTCGCCAAAGAATATGAGACATTGTTTTCTCCTCCTCCTCACTGTGACAGCTCCTGCAGTAGTCGTGATGCACTGGTAGGCCCAGAGTTAAGCGTGCCTGCCGCCTAGAGCCAGTGTCCTGTAATAGCCGCAACGATTTTGCTTATAAAGGCCCTTTGAAGCGAGATAAGATCTTCGGAACGCCTACGATTGTACTCCGATCATAAATGTTTTGTAATACCACAAGTGCGTTCCTCCTTCCATCTAAGATTGGCCTTTCTTAAGATATCCTCATTCAGGAGCAGCTTGCAGTCGCAAACGGAACTCCCGAATAACTATTGATACTTGTGTTCGACAGCCTTGTGTCATTTCTAGCAAGCTCACCTGCTTCACAATTCCCTGAAATGCCCCTGTGTCCCGGCACCCATATTAGGTTTATATTTAAGGACGTTATCATTTAAGGACGTTTGCTCATTTAAGGACGTTCGGCAGTCCTACTTTAAAGTATACTTTAAAACAAGTCTTTTGTTTGATAAAAATTGTGGAAGTGCTGGGAAGAATGTAGTTACTACAAAAGTAGCTCATATTTCAAAATTTTCTAGTTCATATGATTCATATGAAAATGTTTCTAATAAAACTTTTAATATATTTATAATGAACAAATTACGATTCACAGGCTATAAGAAGTCAACTGATCTATTCTAAAAATATTTTTTAGATTTACAATGCTTTGTTATTTTTTAGCTACAGTACTTTTTGTTGCAATTTTTGTTGCGAGTTAAATTGTATTAATCCAACATTTATACCAGTTATGGTAAATGTATATAATATAAATACTAATTAATTACGAACGGAAATAAGGTATGAACGAACACGTAAATTCATGCTCATGCATGTTTAATTCTACTATTATTAATTTTCAAATTCTCGCATATTTTAAAGTATGAAATAATATTTAAAAATATTTATGTTCAAATGTAAATACCTACACATTTACCATCATAAAGTACGTAAAGAAATAGTTGTTACAGATGGTTTATTCAATATTTCTTTTGTATACAACATTGGAACACACCGCCCGCAAGATATGTCGATTATTTAAATGAATAATTTATTCATAATTTATGTTTTTGTTGCATTTTTAATTTGAGAATAAAATTTTTTTACAAAAGCTTTTATTTAACTTGCAATGTATGTATGTACGAGTATGTATGCATGTATATATATATATGTATGTATGTATGTATGTATGTATGTTCGGGTCAAATCTTGTAAGCTGAATTACAACCACTTCCTCTTATCCAACTGAGTTGAATTTTTACATGTTGGTTCAGTTCCGATGGCAATGCATTTTTATGGTAAGCATGACAAGAATTAACAAGGGGAAAGGTGGGTTTAGTGGGAGGGGAAAACACAAAATTTGGTATATCTCTCTTAATATTGAAAAAATCGAAAAACACATAAGAAGTAAAGTTGTAGAAAATTAGTTTTAATATAAAAAGCTTGTTTTTAAAAATTTTTTTTTAATAGAAACTTATTTTTATGTTTCAAATACAATAATTGAATATAGAACGTCCACATAATACGTCAAACATTCGGAGAAGAGAAAGTGTGACAAATTGTGACAACACAATTCAATTTTTCAAAACAAATTCAAATTACTCTTTCTCTCTCTCTCTCTCTCTCTATATATATATATATATATATATATATATATATATATATATATATATATAATGTATATATGAGAAATATGTTGTGTGTGTTTTTATTTGTCCGAATTGTTTAAAGAAAACTACAGGAGGTAGCGAAATAATGAAGAAAGAATACCCTAGGTAAATTTGCCTTACAATTCCAGAAAAACTCAAAAGTTAAAAATTCCAAACAGTTTCAATGTTATAGCATGGGGTGCGTTCTACTTATGTCTTCTATTATGACTACTTTTACAAGGGTAAGAAGAAAGCACCCCATGTTTTTGTTTACATTAAAGTTTTTTTTTTGCGGTAGAGAGGTGGCAAAGCGGCACTTTACCTTTGGAATCAGCCAAGAAGGACTTCTTGAAAAGTACCTGAGCGAATTTGAAATTAAGACTCTCTAAAAGCTCCTGCGTTTGAACGGCTAAAGGTCTTGTGACCGTGGCACGTCTCTCATAGAGCCTCCTCAAAAATCTGGATTTTCTGAACAGAGCCGGGAAGTTGACATGATTGGGCTTAGCCCATACCCCCGCGATATAATTGAGAAGCAGGCGCTCACGCCTCAGCCTCAATGGGGGCAATCCTGACTCTACACATAGACTCATAGAGGGACTCGTTCGAAAGGCTCCTGTAGCAAGTCTAATGCCTGCGTGGTGTATAGGATCTAGGATTTTGAACGCTGACATCCGGCCGGAGGAGAATACTACACAGCCATAATCCATTCTGGACAGAACCAGGGATGAATAATGACGTAGTAGCATCTCCTGGTCCGCACCCTACGATGTACCAGCCAATCCCTTAAGCACATCACTGCCTTGCAACAACTCGCTGCCAGGGATTGGAGATGTGAACGCCACGTGAATTTCTTGTCAAAGACAAGTACCAGAATCCAAATAGATATATTAAAGTTAATTTTATTGTCAATTTCTTTATTCTATTTTAAATTATTTTTCATTTTTTAGTTCATATAGCAATAAAAGCATGTTTTTTTTTAGTTTTTTTTTTTTACTCTAAGTTTTATTTTTTGTTTTTTAGTCTTACAAAATTATTTTTTGTGTTGTAGTTTCATTCTTCATTATTATTCCCATGAGTAATGAAATGAATCCAATTTTACCACAGAAAGTATACATCGAATATAGCATAGTAAATTCATATCAATTAATTATTTTTTCGAAATTTTGACAGTTGTAAATGTCATTTTTTATTAATATTGTTATTAATATTGTGTTGATGACATTTCTGGAAACTATGAACTATATCATCACACCATAAATCGTTATATATAAATTTGAGACATGCAAATTTGTTTGTTTGAGACATGCGTTAATTAATATAAACATTATCAATGATAATAATTATGTATTATCTTGGTATAGTCCTGAGAAATAATACCAGGGGTTGGGTTAGTCCTTCAATGTGACATAATGTGACATAAATCGTATGGGAGTTTTTGTATATGAGTGACTAAGTGTGACAAGAAGGATTGGAGTAGTTAAATCTTGTCAAAAAAGATATGGCGTAATATATGGGCTGAATATTTCCAAGGAAATTATATTGCTTTCCTTCAAATGATAGCATTTCGGCTGGATTACAAGCCGGGAAGAAGTGCTGTTAACGTAGTTAACCTACATCAATGTGGTGTAATAGTGTAGTTGTGTAATCTGGTCGATTTACAAATTACATAGGCCATTCTGAGAACCGCCCGACAAGGTTGAAAAATATTTCGGAGTCGTTGAGATGACATTTACTAAGTCATTTTTATTAGGGATGTTTCCACCTAAAATCTGAAACTAGAAATACTAAGTACCATCAACTGGGTGACGTTAAACTATTTGCGGTTTCAACAGTATACTATTTGTACTCCTCTAGGAGTACAAAAAATTATATATTCAAGCGTAGGCAAGCGTAAATCTCTTTAAAATTTTAAAACTCTACAGATCATCCCTTAACTTTACGCAGTAATGTGAACAAGGCTTAAAATGGCACGCATTTTTAAAGGTATTCTATATAGAGAGATCAAACTAATTTTGCTAAACTCTTGCTAAACAAATACCATACTATTGCATGGTATCATTTAGTAGACTATAGCTGTTATAAATCTTTAGTGTAGTATACAAATTAGTACACACTTGTAATAAATTTTATAAAATTTTACCCATTCTAACGCTCGCGTTCACCATAAACATATAAATAATAAAAACATTAAACTAAAATTTATATGAATTTGTTTTATTATTTGATCTGTATGGTGTTTTTGTTGATATTTTTTTATGTGATATAGGACATAGGTGGTATAGCAATGCTATAGACTACATAGGTGGGCAGACCTTGACTGCACTGAGCTCTGAGTGAGAGGTAGGAAGAGATATAGAATAAATATAGGGTATCCTACCAATTATTATTATTTTCTTTTTTTAATTAAAACATTTTCTGAAAAAAATATAATAATTCCAACTATTTTTTATGGTCACTATTATTCAAAGTATACAATACATACAATGCATTGAATACATACTCTGGATTTTCGGGCTGGTAATTTGGGGCTGGTGATTTACCGCTTGTAAATTTTTTGATGATTTAGCTTTAGTTTAGATTTTAGAATTAGATTTTAGGAAATTCCGAATAATTTGCCTAAACTATTCATATCGGAGAACTAATAAACAATTATTTACTTGATTTAATTATTTTTTCTTAGTAGGGAGTATAGTGTCATTGGAATTTGATGACACTGGATACAAAAAAGATGCCAATGATAAAGCTGGGTGGGGGGGATAAGGTTTGGTAATTTGTTACTAATTTTTAAATGCTTAAATTTTACATAAAGTGGGAATACATATAGTTGTTGTTGTTGTTGTAATTATTGTTATTGCTATCATCATTATTGTTATTATTATTATTATGTTTTTTGGTGTATCTCTCCATATTGTAAAAGATATTTTTTAAACAATAAATATTTAATAAAACTAATTCTAAATTGATTGAATAAATTATTGGGCAATAATCGGTAGGCAACCTGTATTGAAACATCGTTCCGTCTTACTTCAAAACATACCTTTATTACTTACTCTCACCCAGCGTATGGAGAGTCCGTTCGACTCCGGCGAGCCGTCTGCGCCCACCTCTGTTAACTATAGGATATATAAAATACTCCTAAAAACACTTAAGTATATTGTGATAATAAATATTATAAGTGTTATTAAAGCATATATAATAAATAAATAATATCCATAGTTATATAGTTTAGTCTTTACGGTTTTATTTTTTTACGTATAGAGCAAATGTCTAGTTAAGATTTGTAAATTTCGATCATAAATAAATGAAATAAAAAATGGTAATTTTAGCACCGTTTCTGAGAAACACAGCCTTTCTAACAGAGGTGTTCATAAAATGGCCTAATTAGTCCTTTTCCACATGTCCATCCGTCCGTCTATGGACACGATAACTCAAAAGGATAAAAGATAATGAGCTGAAATTTTAAAAAAATTTGAAAAAAATTAAGCCAATTTCGTGAATATGCAAAATCGGACCATGTTTGCGCAAAATGGGCAAAACTACCTATCTTTGAAATTGTTAGATGTCCCGAAATTTTCTCTATTTCTCCACCAAACCCTCATTAGTAGTTTCCCTCATTTCCCAAGCCTAGCTTCCTATGGTACCCTGATTCTACAATGCTCGTAAGAAACCTCGTCAGTAGCCGAAGTATATTTTGGTTTAGGCCAATGCACGTTTTTTATCTTTTGTGGTTAAAGTTCCCGAGAAGATTTTTGGCCTGTCTGAGCCCCGGAAAGCTATTTCAGAGTGTGTCTCCTAGTGTCGTCTTGCATTCTGACCTCCTCTCGGTAGAATTTATCGCCCAGTCCACAGAAACTGTCCGGCCTTGTAAGATATGTCAATGCTCCCTTCTTCGCAAACCATCAGCTATCTCATTTACTTCTATTTTCACGTGTACTTGGCTCCATTGTAGCGTGATGTATCTGTATTATGAAACTATTCGCGAATATCGACTATCTCACTTCACATTCGATTGCAACCAAATGGCACAAAAATAACATTCGTACCCATATTAACTCGTATAAAACTTTCAATTCTATAGAAACATGAATTCATGTGTGTTCTACCTTAAGGATGTTCCAGCATGAAAGCACTTGTCGACAGATTTTGCTCATTTTTTTTCATATGTTTTATCGTTTTGTTTTCGAAATACAAAAGTTTAAAATTTTTTAATTACATTTATTTGTATATATGAATAGTGAATTATATCTATGTGTTGTGTGTGTATACATGTATTTGTTCTATGATAAAAGCAAACCGGTTTTTTGTCGTTTTTATATAAGACAGTGATGGAACCTCGTTATGTAAATAATTAATTTTAGAAATTTGTGATGAAACATTAGCTCGCAAACAAACTAAAACAAATTACCCAAGCAACCAGACTATAATATTATATTAAACACATATAGTTTATTATACATTTATATAATACATAAGAAAGGGTAGAAGCATATGAGAATAATGAATTCGTCAAGTAAAATTGGATTAATTGTTATACACGGGAATGTTTAAAATATATTTTAAAGATGATTTATGGTTTTCGAAATTATTATTTAATCTTGTTATTCTAATCGCGTTAACTGTATATGTTTGTCACGGCTTATGATCAATTTAAAATAGAAGCGTTATCTGTTTTATAATTTATATGTGATCAGTATATTTTACAAGATCAAAAAAATACAATTGAAATGGGATAATAAATTAAAATTCTATTGGTTTTAGTGAATTTCCTCCAAAGGAAATGCAGCTATTTTTTTTGCACCAATGTTGGAATTTCGTAAAAATTTCTTCAAATGTCCATCGATTCTACCTACTAGATGTTATAATCACAATCGCTAAAATTTGTATGTATGTATATACACATATATATATATATATATATATATATATATATATATATATATATATATATATATATATATATATATATATATACAAATATATATATATACATGTATACAACATATATACATATGTACTTTTTTTAAATGTCTGTGGACTCTCTAGTGGTCACAGTTTTATTCCGATTGGAATAAAATTAGGTAGTTGAGTCGTTTATGGTATTCTAAAGGTCAAGTTCGTTAATGGATAAAATCGGACGAGTGGTGAGGGGGGTTACAGTTTATAGTTACCATGGAAACGACAATCAAAATTTTTTACAATTAATTATATTTTATGTATTCGTGTCAAACAAACACAAAGGAAGAGTAAAGTTGTAGAAAATCAAGTGTGCTACAATTCATTACTTGATCATTTTTCTCACACTCTAATGTGAACAGGATATTTAGAATTTTAACTTTCAATCTTTAATTGTAAATATTTCTGTAAATATTAGTGTAACAGAAAAATGATAAGAAACAAAATTACAATAAAACTTAGTACCTACAACTTAACTCCTGATAAATTTATCGATTTTTCAAATATTAAGGAAGATAGTCAAATTATGTGTGTCCCACTCCCTCTAAAACCCCCTTTCCCCTCGTCCGATTTCCCCTCGTCCGAACTTGACCTTTAGAATACCAAAAGCGACTCAAATACCAAATTTCATGCCAATCGGAATAAAACAGTGACCGCTAGAGAGTCCACAGACATTTAAAAAAAGTAAATATGTATATATGTTGTATATATGTATATATGTTGTATATATGTATATATATATATATATATACAAATTTTAGCGATAGTGATTTTTAACATCTAATAGGTAGTATCGATGGACATTTGAAGAAATTTTTACGAAATTCCATCATTGGTGCAAAAACAATAGCTGCATTTCCTTTAGAGAAAATTCGCTAATAAATATAATGATCATCTATATATTTAAAAAAATTTCAATTTATTATATTTTTTTTACATTAAACATTTGATCTGTTTTAAACAGACATACTCGTACTTATCGATAGCTATAGATAGGCACATACATGTTATATTTATTGAATTTATTACAAACATCACTTTAAAAAAAATAAATTAATAATTTCTGTATCATAAAATATTTATACTTTCATACGTATATACAGGTTGTACATTTTAAACAATTCGCTTGAATATTTCTTCAAGGAAGCATTTTGGAAAAAATGACCCGTAAAAAAGTTGTTACGTTCGGAAGGGATCATATTATGGTGATCTTGATTTTCACCCTTGGTATTCAAGGTTATTCGTTGCCCAGCTTGACTTGGCTTGACTTGTGGAAAAAGTGATAAAGCTGAACAAAAAATTATAAAAACTGCATAGTAAAATCTTTTTCAGTTAAATACATAGATAGATTGTAGAGGCTACCCTGAACGGACTACTCTCCGACCATAAAGTCCAGTGTGATGCCTAAGAATGTGAGGATGTGAGTGGAATGGAAAAAAATTTTCTGTATTGACTAGGAATTGGTAGGATATGGGGCTGCAGCCGATTATGATAGGAATTATGCCGATATTCATCTAGAGTTCGTGAAGGAAACTGCAGAAAACCTTCTCAAGCATAGCCGTTTACTTGGTGCTTGTCCATACGCCGACAGTTTAGTCAATTAACCGCCCATTTTGTTTCTTAATAATTGACAAACTGCCGATGTCAGGATTCGAACCCGTAACCTCCCAGTTTCCAAGTACGCATACTGCGCCGACATATGCCTTAGACCGCTCGGACACTTGTAATTTTTTAGTTAATAATTAACCATTCTATAGCCGTTTTAACAACTGACTTTTCATAGACAAAAATGTTCTTAAATTTCAAATTACAATTGCATTTTTTTATGAAAATAAGGTCCTTTTTTAATTGGTCTGCAAATCATTATTATTCTGATGATTACGTGTCTAACATCCGCTGTATACAAACGGGATTCATCAATGCTCCGTTATAAATGATCTGAAAAATTTACAATTATTATTTACAATAATGGTGTACTCCAAGGAAAAGGACGACCCTCCTCTTCATTCTATGCTAATTTATTTCCGACTATAATCCAAACAAACCAAAAAAGGATATATTCCCGGAAGCACCTTGTATTTCGTCGAATATTAAAACATAAAATAATAAAAGATACTACACATGATAAAAATCAGGCCATGTAAAAGTGATTTTCAAAACACACTAGTGGGAAATACGTTCAGATTTAAATTTATATAAAATCATCTACTTAGAATAGTTCAAGAGACATAAGCGAAAAACCTTTTCAACATCCCTTGATGCACTACACTAAGACCGGAGACGAACTACAGCCGCAAGATAGAATCATCATAAAGCACCACCATACACGTCTCAGAAATAAAGCTCTCCATCGTTGGATCAAAAAGTCTTTCATCGTTGCTTTTTCAACAAAATTCAATCACTAGATTTATGGATAGTTCTCTGCTAACTGTGATTTTTCATTTCCAGAGCTTTGTTAATTCCACTAATATCGTAAACATGATAGTGGTCTATAATTGCAACTAGAGATCGTGGCGAAATTTGTTTCTTAGTCAACATGACCTACGAATAAATTTTCATCAGTGGCATGACAATTTCAATTCTTAAACTTACTCTGCCGGCTATCGCGAATCGAAAATTATGTTTGCAATAAAATAAACTTATTTTGGTATGGAGTATCTGCAATAAAAATTTAGGACAACAACAATTTTACCCATTTAAGATTTCAAAGTTGACTCTTGCCTCATCCCAGGATGTAGGGTTGGGGGTGTTGGGTTGTTCCAACGTTGGTATCATTGGATAGTTTCTTTAAAAATACTGAACTTCTGTTAGTCATTCCAAAGTGTTTTTCTCGAGATATTCGACCGTTTCCAGAGTCTTTGGAAACTCTAGATAATGATAATGATAATGGGGTTTTACCTCCATTTCTGAGACACCACGGTCTATAACAGAGGCCACCCTCATCATTATTTTTCAACCTTTATTAATTTTTTAAACTGTACATTTTTTTATGATGTGAGTGGAGAACCAGGAATTCATATGCAGACTAGGAATTGGTAGGTTATGCGGCTGCAGCCGACTTTGTTAGCAACTATGCCGATATTCATCTGGAGTTCGTGAAGGGAAACTGCAGAAAACCTTCACAAGCATAGCCGGTTACTTCGTTCTTGTCCATACGCCGACAGTTTAGTCAATTAACCGCCCCATTAATTTTTTTTTAATTAACAAACTGCCGATTTTGCGATTCGAACTCATAACCTCCCTATATAACCCTATATAATATTACCTATAACTTATCAAAGGAAGTATCGATTAATATAAAATAAAAAATAGAAAAATAATATATAAAAATAGAGTTATAATATATACAGAAAGTTTTAATGACACAGTTTTATACTCTCATTGTCTGTTCCATACACAGATCATAAATCAAGAATCACGTTAGTTTGTTTTCTTTTATACGAGAGTTGTTTTTCTCTGATTCACAAACGTTGTTTGTATTTTTGTACGCATCTCGGTTTCACTATTCAACTGTATCGAGAAATATGAGCATTTTTATCAGCAAATATGAACAACATCCATCATTAAACAAAGTTTATACAAAATATAGTTTTTAGGGTTCAGTTAATTTTTGCTAAACGGTTTTTTTAAAATGTAAACTTTTCTATGTTTTTGGCTGTAGTTAAAATCATAGATAAAGCAAATCCTTAAGGAACAAATCAAGTTATCAAGATAGTTATAATATTAAATATGATGATTGTTTTCCTATTTGGACATTAAAATTGGAAAAGTGTATGTGAAGAGTGAGTAGTAGTAGCAGTAGCGGAAGGAGATGGAAGCCTGGCCTGAATTTGTATGTAGACTAGGAATTTATAGGTTGTACAACTGCCGCCGACTTTGATATGAACTATGCCGATATTCATTTGGAGTTTATGAAAGGAAATTGCAGAAAACCTTCACGTTTTCTGTGTAGCCGGTTACTTTTATTCATGTCCGACAGTTTAGTCAATTAACCACTCCATTAATTTTTTTTTAACTTCTACTGTTGGGAATCGAACCAGCAACCTCCCAGTTCCGTGCAAATCGCCTTTAACAACTCCACCACATGGACTGGTCTTCTGTTAAGAGTTACAGAAAATATCAGGAAACACATTTCCTACAACTTTAATTATGATAAATTTACCAATATTAAAAGAGATCGGCTTACAATATTGTTGGATCTCTTATATTTAATTGCTGCTAGACTATTGGTAAATAAGGTCGATAGACAAATTGGTTTTTTTATTTGTTTTTATTTAAATATCATCTAATATTCCTACGGACGTTTTGCGTCAAATGTCAGACGCATTATCAGCAAAAATATTAACTAAACTATTTTCTCTTTACGATCCGATTAACAAACGTACCTATTCAAATAACGACAGCATGTCACATACCAAATATTAGATGGAAAGTCTGATATAATGGACTCTATTTTTATAAATTTTACGGTTAGTCATTTTCGACATCAATGGAATAAGCTAATGGAAATTAGCTGATGAAAAGCATCAGCTTATTGAGGCTGATGCTTTGTTCATGTATAGAAAATTCGCTAAAGGTTTTTATTTTGCTAATTTCTTTTAATCGATAGTATATTTTATAAATTTGTATGTAAATATGTGTATGTATAGAAGAACTCTTCTAGTCACGATGTCTGTAAGAGATAGATAACCATACACACAATACAAAAGTAGCAGTACTATTTAGCAATACAAAGATAGCAGACTTTTATATATTAGATATAAATAAATCTACTTATATGTTTAAATTTTGTGTCATTTTGGTTCACCAGCTCCGCTAAAGAAGTTTCGCTTCAATAACTAATTTTATTACTTTATTTTTCTATTTAGTTTTGCAGAAAAATGACACGCGGGTGTTCTGTAAAAGATGAGAATTATTCCTTAAAGGTAATTTTTGTTGAATACAAAAGAGATGTAAATATCTCTACTCTCATGAATAGTTACATTTATTTAACGGACTTTCAACGGACAAAAAATTTAACTTCTCCAAACCTTTTAATAAATCGAACATCGGATAGTTCCATACAATTTAATGAAACATATACAGTATGTGTTGGAAAGCAATGCTAATAGAGAATCAATGTTAAATAAATAAATAAAATATTCACTATAAAACTATACACATACATTCATACATCTCGCTCTAGGCTTGTGGTGTATGGTGTTTGTTTGATGTCATTTAAGAGTGGGGATGTTGTGATGCATATTATAATTGATAATATTAATCATTACGTATGTGAATGCATGGGAAATATTTGGTTGTGTGTTTTAATGGTATTACCGTATTTCAACAATGGGTTATTACACAATAACAGCAAAAGTGCAAATTATTAAATGGTACTTTGGGGGTCATTCGCACAGGAATGTGTCATTTTATTTATTGTGGCATTTGAGGATAGGCAATCGCCAAGCATTCCAAAGACTGCCACAAAGATAAAGATGATGCAGCCCCACAAAAAAATGAAGAGAGAGATATAACACTTTGTAGTTTATTATTTATTAACGATAAAAAATCGACAAGAGAAGTTGGTCAAGAACTGGAACCTAAGCAACTCTACAGTTGCAAAAATTTGGAAACGGAAAAATTTTAAATGTTTTAAATATGGAAAAACCCAAGAGATATTGGCTGAGGACCCTTATCGCAGGATGGAGTTTTGTGAAGCTATAGCATTGTGTATAGTTATTATAGTGAATAATAATGAACATTGATTCTCTATTAGCAATGCTTTCCAACACATACTGTATAGATGAAATACGTGTTTACTATTCTTGTATTACATTTGATTTTTTATTTACATTTGATTTTGCTGTATCTGAAAGTATCACACTTGGAGTTGATTTTTTTCTCAAACTTCAATAATTATTAATAAAAAAAAAACGAAAAAAAAAAATTAAACAGAAAACGATAATTTATTTTTTATTTAAATTCATTTTTATTTTCAATTTAAATTTTTTGAATAACAAGGATATAGATGAAAATAATAAAAGATATTGAAAAAAAATTGTTCGTTTTTAGAAATAAAATAGAGATGATATTTATTTTGCTGTTCAAAATTACAAAATATATATATGCATGGGTATATAAATAAGACTCGAAATGCATTGAACTATTTCAAATTACAATTGAGATATTAAAGGGAAATCGAAACATTCAAATATTTGCGATAGTGATACAGCGTTCTAAAAATAATATATATTTTCATAACCTGTAACCTAGTTTATAAATAAATTCGGTTTTTGGGAAAATATTTCGATCAACTTTTTTTATTCTTTTAGTGCCCTTACTCATTTGAATAATCATTATTTTTAATAGTTTAATCAAAAAATTACTTCTCCGTAATTTTTAATTTAATAATGTCATTTTTTAGGTATAGCAACGTAATTTGGTTGGCTTACTTGCGAGAACTGTATTGCCGGCCGAACACTCGGCGAGAGTGTACACAGGTCCACTCGCCTTACGAATATCTCACCGAGACATTTGCCAAGTGTGTACACAGCTCCACTCGCCTTACGAATATCTTGCCGAGTGCCCTCGGTGAGTGTGTACAGCCGGCATGAAGTGTAAACGACATGGCAAGCGACGCTAAACTGCAAAATAGAATCATATCGAAAAGAAGTTCTTGTCGCTTAGTAAATAGAAGAATTTTCTATTCACTTACACTTGTCAAGGCTGTTAGCATATCGATATAATTGCAAGTGACAAGCACACCTGACAAATACCAAACACGGGTCAGCTAAACAACATTCATGGGTACGAATATAAAACAATTTTTCGTATTTCTGCAAACAAACAAATAATGAATTTATTAATTTCAGATGAACCAAAATATACTTTATCCACTTTTAATAAAAATGGGTACGGAACCCTTCACATAACTAAGTTTTATATAACTGAAAAAAATGAGTACACAAGTTTTTCAATGAATTCCCAGGACAAGGTAAATTTTTTGCCAGAAATTATTCAAGTGGATTAAACAACAACAAAAAAGTTATCCAATAGTAAACAGTTTTTTTTCCAACTTTTATCCATTAGTGGTAGACAAAAAAGGGACCAAAAATGACAAAATGTTAGATATATCAAATTGTGTGATTCAATGTCTAGTGCATGGTATATTTATAATATACAAACAATATTCATACAAATCTTATTTGTATTCCATAAGGATTTTTAGCATATACTTTTGATGCATGTGATATGAAATGATAACGACCTCTATTTTTTTTATAGAGCTCACTCTTATACAAGATGAGCCGATAAGAACGCAGGTTCAAGTTCCAGGACAGATATAAATATTAAAATATATTTTATTCTAAATATTAAAAGTCCCAATACCCAAATGAAGCCCTGTGGCCCTTAGCACATGAACGTTGTTAAGAATATCAATGAACTAAATATCAATGCTATGTCACAGATTATAAAAATTTTGTTATGATACGAAAATTTCTTTTTTTTAACCCGACTTCATAAAAGGAGGATGGTTCTCAATTCGTCTGTATTTTTTTTTTTTTTTTTTTTAATGTGTGTCACCTCAGAACTCTATCATTTATGAACCGATTTTGAATTTTTTTTTTGTTTTAAAGAGTTTGGTTTCCCATTGGTCCCATTGTCACCAAATCGCATTCTGATGAGGGGATCTCCGGGAAATCGAGGAAAATCCTCATTTTATATGTGATAACCGATTTCTGCGAATTTTTTTTTTTTTGAAAGGGTATACTCATTAATAATGGGAAAATAAGAAAATTTTTTTAAAAACCAACTTCAAAAAAATTTTTTACAAAAAAAAAACCGACCCCAAAAAAAAAAATTTCTACAAAAAAAAAAAACAAAATGCTTGAACAAAATACTGAAAATCTGTTATAAAAAAATGCACTCAAAATTATTAAAAAAAAAAAAAACGGGTAAAAAATAAAGTGTTATAAAAAAATTCACTACAAATTAGTTGGTCGTTTAGTAAGTCTACCCATATTTAGACAAATAAAATCAGTTATAGAACTTCAAAGTCACTAAAAAGCAAGAAATAAAAGCTATTTTGACAAAATGGAAACCTGACTTCTAAAATCAAATTAAAAAGTAAAAAAATAATTGCATATTATTGTGCCAATTTTAGTTCACCAAAGCAAAAATTTTTAAATATATATGTACAATTATTGTTATTTTTGGAGGCGGTGTCCAAAAGTTATGTGAATTTCTCTATGCTGACACCGCCTCCAAAAATAACAATAATTGTACATATATATTTAAAAATTTTTGTTTGGTGAACTAAAATTGGCACAAGAATATGCAATTATTTTTTTACTTTTTAGTGCATCTTTTGTTATAGAATATTTGATTTTAGAAGTCGGGTTTCCATTTTGTCAAAATAGGTTTTTTTCCTATATTCATATTTTGCTAGGAAAAGTAGATATTCCAAAGCAGTACCGAAAAAATAATTTATTCACTTTCAATTTTTGTTAATATTGATAACTATTTTCAATAATAGAAAAAAAGGTTTTGAATATTTTTCAAAAGAAGTTTTCATTATTGATATTCTTATCGCCGTTTTTATTTGACGAATGCTAATAACACATCAAACTCTTTTATACATATTTAATTTCTAGATACGTATTTCGAAAAAATGTCTTATTATCGTTTTTGACACAGACATTGGATGATTATACATTTATATATATATATATATATATATATATATATATATATATATATATATATATATATATATATATATTTATTTATTTATTTATTTATATATATATATTTATATATATATATATATATATATACATGTATACATATATATTTATTATATATAGGGTAAACGTCGTAATTTGTTTCTGTTTAATTTAATTTTTTCTATGATCGATGGATGTTTCTATGTTGCAAGGAATGGAAACGTGTATGAACAATTGTCAAGGACAATTTTAGCTTTTTTTTAGCCCAGTCAAATTGTGATCATCTTGAGACTGACAAAAAATCTAATATAATCTCATACCCACGAGTCAAGATATCAAGATATGAAAATGTGCATGGTCATGTTAATCGGTTTTGATGTTATACAAGCTCCTATATACGAATGTATAGAAAAGTAATTTTATTCATATCTATTGATAAAGTTACTCATTATTATTGGTATGTGCTACCAACTGATCGGTTTGAAGTGGGTTCTCCTTCCCTAGATTCCCATGGAATCCCCTCATCAGATTAGGACTTGGTGATAATGGGACCACCTCGAGAGTATACCCTTTCAAACAAAACAAGAATTTTCAAAATCGATCCACCAATTGATGGAGAAATCGGTAAACATATATTTTTTTTAAATACATAAAGTCGAACATAGAATCTCCTTCTTCTTTTTTTGGAATCGGTTAAAATGTGTGTTGATTTTGTCATTTCCACAGAAACTATACCTCTAAAAAATAACTATAAAATTATTTTACTAAAATTTGGTTTCAATTTTTAAATGTCAATTTTGATTGTCGTTTCCATAGTAACTATAAACTATAATAGCACACTATAAATCGTTATATATCGTTATATTTTGGCTATTAATAAATTTAAATTTTGCGAATACTAAAATCATATCAGATATTTGATCACACTAAAATTATGACCGCTAGAGAGTGATTTATGTATTCGAAGAAAATTCGCAAAGTTGAAGCAGCTCCTGCGTAACGAACTTTTTGTGTCTATCTATCCATTGTTAGTAGGTTGCATTTCGGCTATGTTATACTAACGGAGGTGACTAGCGTTTACAGTTTAGTATAACATTTAAGTAATCTGTCTGAACATTTGTAACAACATTGTTTTGACATCATTGTTTTGATATGAAAAATCTTACACATCTTGGCTGGGGATTGAAATATCAAGACCTCTGGCAATCCAGATTAATGCTCTAGAGCTCTAGTCTCATTTTATGGACGAAAAAAATATCTACTTTGATTTTTACCAGGTATAACAGTTCTTGGGAAAATACTATTTTTTAATTATCTGTACCTAGAATTTTCCCAAAGAACTAGCTTTCCCAAGAATTTTATTATCGCATGAAGCTGTAATAAATGCAACTACTTAAGCTTTACTAAAATCACTTCACTAGTAAACGTTGTGAAAGGTTATGTGCTTTTTTAAAACACTATATTTTATCTATATCTATTAAGCTATAGTTATCGAATCAACTGAAAACAATATATTCGATTTCCAAGAATTTTTCTTTACAACTTTACAAAAAGAGTGCAAAAAAAGGAAAAATGTACACTGAATTTAATTACTGTACACGACAATCCACAAGTGATGTCGCAAGACGAGAATAGCATGTCTCTTGTATTGGCTCGTAAAAGTTTTCAATCGTCTCGTCTCGGCTCGTATCTACAGATAAAGATTTTCTTTAAAAAAACTAATAATTTAAAATAATCATTTTTTGTACGCAAAATAATAATTACTACTCGTCGTTGATAACAATTCGAAGTAAAACAAGTGAAAATTCCAACTAACTGAGTTAATTGCTTAATACCCGGTATATACTAAATTTATGTACAAAAGCTAATGACAATCGTTGTTTATTTTTAAAAAAGGAACATCTTTTGTCTTTACGTATTTGTTCTTTCACTGTTTCACATGGTCCGATTTTGCCCATTCACTTGACCTTACTTTTTAGCTTTTGAACACACGAAAACTCAACTAGTTATCTCTTGCCGTTTTTTAGTTATCGTGCCCACGGACGAAAGGGTGGACGGGCATGCGGAAATGCGGACTATGCCAAACTTTATGCTTGCGATCTATATTTTTAAGCGTTACAAAGTCGGGACTAAACTTAATATATCTTGTATATTTACGTATAGGTACGGGGTATAAAAATAAAAGAGCCTAAAAATAAAGACTATACAAAAAATTAATTTATTACCACCCAAAACGACTTGCTGTTTAGTGATTAGTACATTTTTACAAATGCAAAATCTATTAAAGATTGAAAGGGAGTACTATCGCCTGTCTCTCGAATATTTATCGAAAATCAGAGTTCTAATTTTCGCCTTGTCACTCGCTGGCTTATTCTCGTCCCATGTCGTTTCTCGCGTCATTACTATAATCCACCCCAAGCTCTCTGCTAGATACTTCGTTCTATAGTCGAAGCTGTTAGACTATACGAACAAGAGAATAACATTACCGAGGAAATCTTACAGTGTTTATAGGGTTTTGAAATTAAATTAGAAACCCTTAAAGTATCGGCATATTACTATATTAACTTGTATATTTATTCGTATATTAATGCAAAAAAATCTCAAATATAACATTTGTTTCGGATAACTCCTATACAAAAAGGGGTTAAAAGTCAAGCTAAAATAAATAAGGCACAAAACCCAAATAAATAAGGCACAAATCAATTATAAAATTTTGAAATGATAGCTCAAATTTTACGTCATTTGTACTATATATATATATATATATATAATAATAATAATAATAATAGTTTATTAACAAAAGATCGATACAGATGCTTGTTACGTCATAAAAAAGAATTTAAGGCATATACATAAAAATTACTTATTGAGATTAAAAGTCATTCAGATTATACAAAGTTAAGTCTACGAGATGAGCTCTTAATTTTGTTTGAATTTTAAAATATTTTCAATTCCTTGCATTGGGAGTTTGTTATAAATTTCTAAACTGGCCATGACGGGCTTTTTTTGAGCATTGTTAGTTTATGAGGAGAAATAGCAAGCTGAAAACCTCGTCTAGTGGAGTATGGATGAGTATCTCCTACCTTTTCAAAATTTCCAATATTGGCTTTAATGTACACTGGCAGTACAATTGGCTTTAGAGCACACGATTATCTTGCTTTGCTCTATGGACAATTTTCTGCTTGATAAATACATTATTGGCAGTAACTAGAGGATTCCCAACAAAGAACTCCGTATTTTAAATGGGAGTAAATACATGCATAATAAAAGATGATCAAAGCAGATACATCAGGTACAATAACTCTTAGACGTCTAATGCAATATGTGTATTTTGAAATTGTGCCACAATCGTTGTTTATATGGACATCCCAACTTAAATTACTTTTAATTGTCAAACGTAGAAGCTTTGACAGTTCAATACTATCTACACTATTTGTTCGAATGTCGATTGACTTCCGCAAACTGAAAGGCAAAACTTTGGTTTTCGACTGGTTTAGTCTGATGTCGTTTATCTCGCAATATTCATTTAGAGTTGTCATTATATCGTCAACTCTAGATGGAATTTCTGCAAAGGAATTCGAAGAAGTTAAAATGCTAGTATCGTCTGCGTACATGTAGAACCTGTTCTCTGTGCTAATCAAAGGCATGTCATTATTGTAAAGTATAAAAACGATTGGACCAAGAATGGACCCTTGAGGGACAGAATGATTTGCTAAAGTTAATAGTTGTGAGTAAGCACCCTCAATTGATACAAATACAAATATCTATATATATATATATATATATATATATATATATATATATATATATATATATATATATATATATAATAATAGTTGTGAGTAAGCACCCTCAATTGATACAAATACAAATATCTATATATATATATATATATAGATATTTGTATTTGTATCAATTGAGGGTGCTTACTCACAACTATTAACTTTAGCTAATCATTCTGTCCCTCAAGGGTCCATTCTTGGTCCAATCGAATATATATATATATAGTGGGGTGATTTTTGTCCATACTCCAGCGTATCGTTGAATATCGTTGACACTTTCGCATGTTTGTTGGGAATAGTTTTTCGTTACTAAGATCCGTTAACGAAATATTCAACTGTATAATCGTCATTTTGTTGAGTAATCTTACCAGCTAGACCGCTGTTTTGAATATCTGAAAAAATTCATTAACTTCGTATTTTTTAACTTATTTAACCCATAATTATAACCCATAACATAAATTTTATCCGAATGGATAACGCGAAGTTTTTTGTGATTTTTTCAAAAAGAACAAAAGCTGTCAGAAAGAAAAAAGAGCGCGCAAATCAATTTCAATATTTTCAAGAAACAAAGGGTTGAATATATTACATTTCCAGGTTTTTCAAGTTTTCCAGGACTTCTTCTTATATTATTACTACCATTAAAATTAGCTGTTGTGGCGATTCCACCACACCTACCGAAATAACCATAAGTACTCAAATGAGAAAATAAAGAAATAAATAAATAAGTGAATTCAGTGAAATAATTAAAAATTTGATAAAACAAAACGTAGTGTAAAAAAAAAAAAAAAAAAACACAAGATTCACACAGGAATCTCCTTAATAAAAATAAATTAAAAAAAAAAAAAAAAAAAAACAGAATAATACCCCACACAGGTTCGAACGGGATATTTACTGTTTCCCGTGTGATTTGTTTTTACATAATAGGAAGTTAACAGAGACCAAAACACAATGCGCCAATCAGGTGGGTTCCCGCGAAGAAATTCCAGGATGACGTAGATTGTTTTTTGTTAATAGAACGTGTCGCGGGAGGATAGATAACAAAAAAACAATTTTTGTGGATGATTATACAGCACTCGTCCGAGTAAGCAAGTCAAAAATAATAAGCAAAATTACGCTACAATTCAATTTTGAATAAAAAAATAAAATAAAATAAAACTTGTTAAGTATCGAACAAAACGCATGAGATTTTTTTTATTCTTGTTTTAAATAAATGAATCGGGGAATAATTGTTCTCAAGAAAAAAAAAAAGGCGTTTGATATTCAGACCTATACGGACTTTCATAAAACTGAAAATTTGGATGTTATATGGAACTTCTGTCGCCATCATCAAACACACACCTGGAGAGTATTTCGCGGTACGATCTATCTGGGAGCATTGTGTTTTGGACTTGTTCGGCCTCGTGAAAACACAGAAAGGTAATGGTCAAATTATTAAATTTTTATTGAATATTTTTTTTTAAATTTCATTCTCAATACGCATACCTAGAGATTATAGTTGCTTTTCACGTAATTGCCCTCAATATTTTATTTGGAAACAATGATTTGGTTCAATTCCGGACGTGGTTGGTAATCGACCATATGTTGAGTGATATTATTGTTTTTTGGTACCTTTCCTTTCTTAAACTTCAGCAATCAACCTAAAAAGATTCGTTTAGGATCAATTCCCAGAAAATAATTATATTACTCCTTTACGGTTTCGGCCCCCCAGGTCGTCAGGTGTCCAAAAGTCAATATCGTGCCAAGTTTGGTTGAAATCAGCTAATCTAGACCGCCAATTAAATCGGCGTCAGCGATTGGTATGCAAAAGTTTAAAACAATCACCAAACAAACGATAAATTAACGGAATTTTCACGCCTCGAGACAACACAAAAAAAAAACACATGTGGTAATTCAGACATGAAAGTTCCGTAATATAACCTGACGGCATCGGGTCCGTTTTTTAACCATAAATAATTTAAGTTTCATGTTTATCTTTAATTTTATTGTTTTGTTGTAACTGATCAGAGTATAAATTATATTTTTTTTTGTTATTACTTTTAATTTAAATATATTAAATAATAAATAGCTTACCAGTATAACGATGTTGAAACTTCAATCAATTTATTGCAGCCATCAAGTCTAAATTCAATTCTATAGTGCACTCATCGGCCACTAGTCCGATCGATTATAAATCAAAGTACCTTACGCATTAACCACCAGCTAAGTACTTGTAATTGATCTAAAGGTGTCACTACGGAGTTGATAGTGTAGTTTCTCATATCATTAATAGATTGGTCCGGCCTCCTGCCACAAGAACCATCGTTTGCAATATTTTTCTTTTTTTTTATTCCACTTCTTTAATACTTGTTGATTTCATCCAAGGATAAAATTCGATCCCACCTAATACACTAACGCTTCCAAAATTTTATCCTGCGCATTTTGGGTGTGTGTTCACGGGCCAAAACCTGGTCCAGTGTCATATACTACACTGTACAGGTTAAACATACATACATACATGGTTTTTATTTTCATGTTTTTTAGACTCTGTATGTGGAAAAGAACCTTTTTTCATAGAAACTAGGTATTAACTAGATTGATATTTGTCCGATTATAATAATTTTTTACTCATTGTCGATTGAAAATAAGCACTGTCATTTTCTTCCCAGCGCTACCACAATTTTTATCAAGAAAATACATGTAAAAGTGTATAACCTATACTGTTGAACATGTATTCTGTTTGATAAAAATTGAGGAAGCGCTGGGAAGAAATGACAAAAGTGTATAAACCAGAGGTAAAAAAATAGTTTTAAAAAAATGTAATAAAAAAATTTTACTCGAAACAACTTTTACTCTATGCTTTGTCTCAAAAACTGTATAAATGAAGTACTATGGGCCACAGAAGTCATATGTTTTATTCAAAATTAAATAGTCATTAGCCCTATTATTAGCCTTATTCATTTGGTTTTTTGGAAAATGACTGCTCAATTTTGAAAAAGGAACCTACTTTAATGGCCCACATTACATATGAACTAAAAAAATTTGAAAAATGAGCACTGCTATGTGGCCCATAGTAGTAAATGCCATTTCTTCCCGGCTCTTCCACAATTTTTATCAAACAAAAGATACGTTCAACAGGATAAGTATAAATCCAGTGATAAAAATGGAAAAAGTAAGTAGTAAAAAGGCCTTTCCTTAATAAAATTGTTTTGATGCGATGAAAATGCTCAAGTAAATAACAATATTAACGTCATAACAGGCAATTTTAAAGAATATACATTTAAATTTTAAAATAGTTTTGAATAATGCATGATAGAACCATAAAAATAAGTCAACTAGTATACATTTTATATTGTATAAAAAAAAAAGCATAAAAACATTAAAAAGAAATATGAACTCATGCAATTTATTATTGCGATAAATATCTGTTAACTGTATCGATATTAAATACAATATGTTCAAGAAATTGTAAAACATAGACATTAAATTCAAGGTCATAAATTTTAAAATTATATGAACTTTTAATCGATTTTTATTATTCTTTTTCGTTTTTCGATTTAAAACATATATAAAGGTTATATATATTTTTCATATTTTATCAAAATTTTCAATGTCATCAATTATCAAATATAAAAGCTCAGGCACTGAATGTTTAAAAAGGGTGTATACGAAAATATTGAAACTTCAAGAATTGATCACTTTTTTATTAGTTTTTACAATTGCTTGGCAGTCAATCACATATTTTACGCGATGATGTATAATAACAATCATACGCTTGGAAGCTAGCCGTAGCTGACTGATTAATTTTGCTTTCACAAAGTTATAGTCTTTGTGCAGGTAATCTGATATTATATCCACTTGAAGTTCTTTAAACATTTGACTGTACTTGGAATTGATTAGAGATGTTGAATCTGTCTGATGCAGGACTATGTTGTTTTGAAAGACTTCGTTAACCTCCTTTTTTATGGCAACTGAATCTTGGCTAATCAAAAGATGTTCCTTGTTTAGAGTTTGCAATTTTAACCTGATAAACAGGACCTAGTTCCATTCTGGATCGTAGTTGTCTGTATTGTCTAAAGACGCTAATAATATATGGATAATCCTATTTTAAGCCGTACGTAATGGTCAGATGTGTCATTTAACGACCATTCAAAAATTGATTTCCAAAACCTTACAAGTAATTTTTCAATCTGTAAGTAGTTTAATGTTCATAGCTCTGAAGGATACAAAAATACTGAGCGAATCAACGTTTTGGCTTAAACCCCTATATGTTTCCTTCAAAATCATTTCAAAATAAGGTTTTTACTTTTTTGTAACAGTTTAGAGGTCAATAACAGAACTGGAATTCTTTATAGAAACGAAGTCTGTGTAAGGAAGTTGTGTGTTACTTTTCACACCAAATTTTATAGATATTATTTATGGTTATTTACTAAAATACATAGTTGCTATTGCAATTGTGCAGTAAATAAATCTTTTTAACAAAAAATGGAACCGACGAAAGAAGAAAGTAACTGAAAAGGAAAAAATAATAACTTTGTAACAAAAAATTAAACCTTCGAAAAAAGGAAAAAATAAAAAAGTAAAATTTTAGTCTAACTAAGTCCTACACTAATGTAAATACCGAAATAGTTTTGATTCGGCGCCAAAAAATCTCCACTGAAATGGGCGAAGGGTGAATCTGATTTTCGGTTAAAAGTAAATATTACAAAATATTACATTTTGTTTGTTTGGCGCCGACTCAAAATTATTTAGGTATTTACATTAGTGTAGGACTTAGTTAGACTAAAATGTTACTTTTTAATTTTTTCTTTTTTCGAAGGTTTAATTTTTTGTTACAAAGTTATTATTTTTTGCTTTTCAGTTACTGTCTTCTTTCGTCGGATCTATTTTTTAAAAAATTTTATTTTTTATTTTTTTGTGGCTTATAGTGTCATTAGAACTACTTATGTGTGTCAAGTTTCAACAGAATCGGTTCACAGATGAAAATTCAGTGGTGAACAATCAACCATTCCCTATTTTTCAACCCTTAGGAGCGAAATTTTTTTTTCAAAATTATATGGTACCAATTTTTAAGTATATCATAACCAATAAAAAAAGAATTATCAAAATCGGACTACTCTGTAAAAACTTATGCGTGATCATACATTAAAAAAAATAAATATACTAAGTTGAATTGAGTACCTCCTTCTTTCGTCGGTAAAAAGAACAGTTGATAGGGTAATAACGATCGTTAACAATAGTAGGTATAGCAAGTTCAAACCTAAATGAGACAGTCGCAGAAACACATTTTTTTTGGACCTAGTCTATATGATATTTAAGGTGAAGTAGTATATCATTATCATTCTACACTTCTGTGTGTTAACAACTAATCCAGTGAATCTCAAACAGTTTCATGTGTGTGGTATTTTGGAAGTTTTTATATTTTTTTAAATATTTAAATACAATGGAATGTACGGCATCTACTTCTTTTGAAGAATCGAATCAAAATATTGAAGAGAGTGTAAGTTTTTTAAATATGTAAATTATATTAAAATTATTAATACTTAAGGCTCATTTCTTATCGGTATTTCAATATCTGCAAATTGGCAAATTTTTGATCCTAAATTACATATTAAAGAATAAATAATACATATTAAAGAATATTAACTTTGCGATGTTATACCCAAAATAAATGGAGCAGCATTCTGCATTATAATTCTCACCTTGTTTGAATTTTATACGTTTAATGTTTTTATTATTATTTATATTTCAATTTTTTTATTCTTTATTTGTAGGTGCGTGTTCATACCCCTAGGAAACAATTACATAGCCAAACAAAAGAAATAATATATAAAGTGTATAGTTTCTTTAAAAAAGAGGCTGATGAAAAACCAGAACTTCATAATTTTTTAAAACGAACAATCGACGCTGTAGGTTTATCGAAACCGACCGTTTGTCGTGTAATCCGTGAAATGAAGAAAACTGGTCATGTATCTTCACCCAAGAGGAAAATAACACCTGACAAACCGAAAACCAATGTCGACGGTTTTTCCCAGGAGGTAATTCGGCGTACCATCCATAATTTTAATATTACAGAGGGTTGTCGGCCAACAATAAAAACCGTCTTCGAAAAATTGAAAGAAGACATTGAGTTTAAGGGAAAACTAAGCTCGTTTAGATCAATTATTAAAAGAATGGGGTTTAAATGGCGCAAAACATCTGATAACAGATGTCTTCTTCTTGAAAAAGAAGATATAAGAAGAAAGCGGGTACAATTTTTAAGGAAGATAACTTCCTATCGACAACAAGGACGCCCAATTGTGTATATTGATGAAACCTATATATATTCATCTCACACCACCCCATATGAGTGGACAGACAGCTCAAATTTGGGATTAAAGAAGCCAATATCAAAGGGACGCCGATTAATAATAGTACATGCCGGTGGTGAAATGGGCTTCATACCAAATGGTCTATTAATTTTCCAATCAGGGAAAAAAACTGGGGATTACCGTTTTATGTTTTATGTTTTATTACAAGTAATTAAAATTCTATTATATTACAACAGGATTAACAAATTCTTAATAAAAGAATTGAAATTTATCAAAGAATAATTTTGGCTAGCCGATTTTTATTTAATATAGCCGACAATCATAATGGGTTAAAGCCCGGTAAATTATGATAATAATTTAAAGGTAATGTAATAGAATTTTAAGTACTTGTACTTAAACGTAGGCCTGAGGTCTGCACAGTTATAGTATTAATTTAATTGCTTGTTCAAAAACATTTTATTTAATAACAAATCCGAAAATTTTATTGAATATCAATTCTATAATTTATTTTCATACTATTTACATCATTGATTCACTTGCATTTTGTTTGATGTCCACTGGTATATAAATAAATATAATCTTTTATTGATAATAGCCATCTCGTTCTTACTATGATGGTTGCATATGTGAATATCTTTGTCGATGGCCATAGCCAATAGAAATAAAATATAAGATAAGTTTATTATAATGCCATTTCTTTTTATATAATTGATAAAGTGTATCTTTTCCCTTTATTGAATTATTATATTAAATTCCCCTTTTTCATATATTAAATAGCATTAGTATATTTTTACCCATTCCAATTTTTTATTTCTGCGCAAAAGGGGAATGGTGTCTTATTTAAGTTTGAACTTACTATACTTCTACTTATTTGCAGTTATATATACACTTAAATATCTAGATGTATATGTTATTTACAAAAATTTATATGCAATTTATATAATATATATAAATATAATACATATAAATATAATATATATAAATATAATATATATAAATAAAATATATATAAATAAATATACAGAGCGTCTCAAACTTTAATCCGGAAAATTGAATAGACCTTAGATCTCCAAAAAATAAGAAGAAAAGTTCATATGAACTTTAATGTTTTCTAGCTTCGTTTTCGAGATACTGGTTGTTAAAGTTGATAAAAAAACTCGTTTTTTTTTTCAAATGGCTCAAAAACTATTTGGCTGATTTCAAAAACACTTGGCATGTTTTAAATCATAAGTAAGTGACGTAATTTGATTTAGTTTAATTATTCCAGGGGCGGTTCCCTAGGCAAATACTTGTTAAAATATGAGCTCTTAATATTAATATACAGGGTGGCCAATAAGTATGAACACGACATAAAAAAATCGTATAAGGTGGTTCAAACTAAAAATTTTCAAACGGTAACTCCTAGTAGTTTTTCCCGAAGAATCGAATGCGCTAATCAGACTTTGGAGTTTTTAATAGAAACCTATATTTTTTATTGCATATTCGTATTTTACGGAAAAAATACGTATCTTTTGTTGAATTTCGATTTATAATTAACTTTGTTTACGATTAATAATAACAAAATTTATTATTATTTATTATTATTTATAATAATAAATTTTAATTATAATAAATTGTTTCGGTATCTTGGCTCTGTTTAGCCGTTAAAGGAGTACTGTTGAACCTACAACAGATTCAGATACTCGACACACACAAAAAACACAAAATATTAGGTTTCTATATAAAATTTCAAAGTGAGACCCTTTTTCGCCCTTGTGGGCTCACCAGACCCGAAATCTGATTATCGCATTCAATTTCTCGGGAAAATTATGCCATGTCCATATTTTTTGGACACCCGATATAAAAGTGTCTTATCACAATTTTCTATTTCCCGTTTAAATAACATGCGAAAAAATTTTGTTTTTGCGAACTTAGTACATAGTAGCTCAGATGTCCATGAGATTAATCAAATTTAAATTAAAATGTAAAATGTAACCACAAGGACTCGAACCATGGGCCTCCGTCTAACAAGGACTCTGTGCTATCCATAACACTACAGTTAGTAATTACATTACGTTTCATATATTTTTGTTTTTTTGTACAAAAATATTTTAGTGTTTTCGATTCCCGTAAAAAATGAGAAATTTTTGGTATGCATGTTCATAAAATGTCTTAATTAGCCGATTTCCGCATAAACGTTTGTCTGTCTGCCCGTCTAATCCGTAGACACGATAAATTGAAAATGAAAAGAGATAACGAACTGAAATTATGTGTGTGTTTCTTTTTAAAAATAAACAACTTTTATATGAAATTTTTTTTCATACACTGAATAGTTTTGCCACAGCTTCAGTTCATGTATTGTACCATTCTACACTACTTAATATTTTTTTACATTTGTGCGTGTGTAAAATGTAAAATAAACGCAAAAATAATGAACTCAGTATATTTCGGGAATTTAAGTAATTTACTTAGTTGTTATTTTCACTGGTTTAGTTACAAATATATATTGACCGAAACTTGTCATATTTTACAAGCTTTTATTTAACTTGCAATGTATGTATGTATGTATGTATGTTCGGGTCAAATTTTGCAAGCTGAATTAGAACCATTTCCTCTTATCCTACGGAGTTGATTTTATATATTTGGGTTCAATTCTAATGACAATGCATTTTAATGGTAAGCATGACAAGAATCGACCAGAGGAAAATGGGGTTTAGCGGGAGGGGGAAACACAAAATTTGGTATATCTCTCTTAATATTGAAAAAATCGAAAAACACATAAGAAGTAAAGTTGTAAAAATTTAGTTTTACTATTAAACGCTTGTTCTTAAAATTGTTTTTTTAATAGAAACTTATTTAACATTATTTGGACATATATTTTTTCTTATATAAAAAATCTTACATATCTTGGCTGGGGATTGAAACTATGACCTCCGACATTCTAGACCAGTGCTCTGCCAAAACCGAATATTGAAATAAAAGTAAATATGTTTATTAAATTATTTGTTGAAAATTGTTGGTTCATAATTTTCTTAGTCAGAAAAAACTAGTACTCAAACATTTTCGGATAAAAACATTTTTCATAAATAACTATGTTAAATTAAAAAAGTTTTGTTTTGTGGTAAGCATTTGCCACCTGTGACTTTCTTTTTTTTTATATTATTAATGTGAAAGTAATTTATAAAGATAAGAAATAACTGTAAATACATAACTCAATTTGAGTTACGGATTTATTTTTTATTTGCTAAATTTTTTATTTATTATAATAGAAAATGGGTTTTGAAATTTTGCACACATGTAAAAGTCACGCAATATAGTATATCTAATATCGTCATATATAGATGGAATTTAAAGATATTCCATGTTTGGGTGGAAAAATTGGTGGAAGTTTTATAGTGTTAAAATTTTAGAAAATTCGTTACATAGGAACTGCGTCAACTTAGCGAATTTCCTTAGAATATAGATTTTAGATTTAGTGTGATCAAAATGAAATATAATATCTGATATGACTTTAGTATTTGGAAAAATTAAATTTATTAATAGCCAAAAAAAAACGGTATAACGATTATAGTTTATTAATAATATTCGGAAACAACAATCAAAATTTTTTACAATAAAATATATTTTATGTATTCGTGTCAAACACAAAATATTAAATATCTGTCTTAGTATTAGAATAATCGTAAAATGTATAAGGAGTAAAGTTGTAGAAAATCAAGTTTGCTACAATTCATTAATTGATCATTTTTTCTCAAACTCTAATGTGTAGAGATATTTATAATTTTACGTTTCAATATTTAATTGTAAATACTTCTGTAAATATTAGTGAAACAGAAAAATGATAAGAAACAAAATTGCAGTAAAATTTAGTACCTACAACTTAACTCCTGATAAATTTTTGTGTGGCGAGGAGGAAGAAACATCGAGCCACATTATCTTTGACTGCGAACCTCTAGATTACAGCAGATACAGGATATTCGGTGCATCTCACCCCGAATATATGAACATTCAGGAAGACCTGATAAGCAAGCTCCTGGCTATTGCCAATATATGGGAGAAGCGAATCTCGTCGAACTGAAGTAGAAGCGGTAGCACAATGGACCATAAGGTCAACATGTTGTTTTGAAAATTATTAAGAATAATTTTTTTTTTAACCTTAACACATACTTCTAAGTACAAAGAAAAGCCTTAAGTTATAAAAGAAAAATATTTAAGATAATATATTTTTCTCCTTGGAGAAAGAAGTTTTTTTTAATTGGGAAAATATTACATTTTTATTTTTTTTTTTTTTTTCAAAAGTTGTTTTTTTTAATAAAATCAATCAAAATTTATTTTATGGAAGAAAGTTTTTATAAAATCAAAAATCAAATATAAAGCCCATTAGACAATGAAAAATATAAGGTATAAGAATAAGATATAAGATATAAGAAATAAGATATAAGGACTACCAAAGAATACAGTATTCTTTGGTTGTACATTGTTGTATTGTTTTATAAAGAGAAATAGACTTAAGAATTGTAGAAATTAAATTAAATTCAAATTTTTTTTTTCAAATTATTATTTTAATTTAATTTTTTATTTTCAAAGTGCGTGTTGTCCAACTGACATAAATTTAGTAAACTTTTACTAATATTTTGTGTTTTTTTTTTTGTGTCGAGTATCGGAATCTGTTGTAGGTTCTACAGCGCTCCTTTGGAAGCTAAAGAAAGTCAAGATACCGCGACAAACATAATGAAAATATTCACTCTGAAAATATTCACTCTAAATTTATGCACTATTTTACATTCACGTAAACTTTGCGCTGTAGATATTGCATTACGCATTTATTTAAGTATTCCAGCAACAAATTTTTCAAAAGAAAAAACATTTTCCACCCTTAAAAGAGTGAAAAGCTATTTGCGAGCAAGTATAGGTCAGGACAGACTTAATGTACAGAAGCAAAATTAGTGCAAGAAATTGATTATGAGGATATAATCGGTTTTTTCGCGGGAGCTACCGCAAGAAAAAAGAAGTTAATATGATATGTGATAAGTCATAAAAAATGTATTTATTGTTTAATCTTAAGAAATTAATTATTATGTTTAAATAAATAAACCACAAAATATAATATTTTTTAATATTTATAAATTAAGTGTTTTATTATATATGAAATTATTTATTTGATATGTTCTTTCGAACTTTTCAATTAATACATTCTTATACATTGAACAAATTTTATATATATATATATATATATATATATATATATATATATATATATATATATATATATATATATATATATATAAATGTAAACATTGTTATTAATGTAGAATTTGGTAACAATAATATCAATAACAATAACAATAACAAAGAAATATAACCCAAATGACAAATTTAACTTCAGAGATATCTGTTTCTTTTATCATAGAACTTTTTATAAGTAATTCGATAAACTTATCACCTCCTCACTATTAGTTTCATTCATTATTTCAATTAAATCTTTGTTTTCAAAACTAGTCTTCGCATATAACTTTTCTCTTTCTTCTCTTAAACCTTGACAGTCTTTTTCAACATGCTCAGCACTTTCCCCTTCCCTACACATTGCACATAATCTATTTCCGTACCCGTCTCTTCTTGCTTTCCTATCGCAGTAGCTAATATAACTTGCGCCCTTTATATAGTGTGCCAATCTACAAAATAACCTTAGCGTTTCTTTCCCAATAGCATCCTGTAACAATTGCATGATTCCCTCCTCATCTAATTTTTCTTTCACTTTTTTCATTTTTGCTTCTCTTGAATATGCTTCACCCATCACAACTTCTCTCATTCCTAATTTGTCTATTTCATATTCAATTTTGCTCCTCCATTCACCATTCATTGTCATGCACTCTTGTTGTACGATCTTCCCTTCGCTTTCAATATTTGATGGCATTCCTTATAATATCCTACCACAGAGGCAATGCGCCAAAATCAAGCAAAACCGCACAACTGGGTACAGATTTTTAACTCCAATTATTTCCTTTAAAAATTTGTTTCTTACCACCTCTAGTTTTTGCACGTTGCATTCAACTCCCCATATTTGGCTCGCATACAGCATAATCGGTTTTAATAGAACTTCAAATATTCTAAGTGTTTTATTCTAATAATCACTACCAGAAAGCAAAAAGGGCGCCAAGTCGGACGATGCCTTAGGCGGCATCGAACCTAAATCCGCCACTACATACATATGGATTTAGTACGTTTTTAAAAAACATCCATTAATTTTAAAAAGTCCTTCACATATAGTTTGAACATCCCGTATATATTGTATACAATCAACTATAAGTCTTATATAATAAAATAAATATGAACTAGAGTAAGCCGATTTATATAAATCTTTATTATTTTTTTTAATTCTAATTTTAAAAAATTGAACAGATTTATCTCAGTAAAATAACTCCATTGTATATAATAATATAACAATGGTACTATTATGGTCCACAAAAGTAGCACACATTTTTCAAAATTTTTCGTTGATTTGTACCTTATTCATTCAGTTTTTTAGGAAAATCAAAGTTGTTGGTATATTTAGAATTTACAACTTTACAATAAAGACCGTATGAGTAGGGTACAAATCAACTTAAAAAAATTGAAAAATGACCGTATTTCTCATAATTTTGGGTCATATTTTCCAAATTTTATACCAAGTTCTCTAAATCTTTAACCGATTTCAAGTGATCGGCGCCATGTCTGCGACATTTGGTAAATGATGAAGGTTAGACAACTATCAATACTAGAAATTTGAAGCTTACCCCAAAATAAGTGGTTTTCAAAAAAATTGCAATAAAGTCGGATATAATTTGGATAAATAATTCAAAAAAAGTTGCTTATTATCATAATGACGACTATCCAGAGTAAATTACTTTTACTCTAGCACGGCCAAATTTTTTTCAGATTCTCATAAATTAGGTATGTAATTCTACCAGTTTGGGGCCATATTTTGAAAATTTCTTGTCTAATTTACTATATCTGTAACCGTTTTCACGTGAGTGGAGCCATGGTTTTAGCACTTGGTAAACGATAAACGTTAGATAGTTATTCTTACTAAAAATGTAAAGTTTACCTCAAAATTACTGGGTTTCAAAAACATAAATTAGGTAAATTATTCAAAAGGTTGCTTTCTTTGTTTATGGTGACATGATCAAAATACATACAAATTAATTTTGCCCTAGCCGTTCATTTTTTCAGATATTTTAGTGATTTATCTATATAATTCGACTAATTTTGGGTCATATTTCCCAAATTTCACTAAATCTGTAAGCCATTTAAAGTGAGCGCCATGATCTGTACCTTCGATAAATGTTGAACGTTTGGCAACTGCTAATACCAGAAATGGAAAGTAAATCCCAAATTATTAATAATAGTAATGGATATTTTACCCCAAAATTAGTGGATTTCAAATAAAATTTCATTAAAATCGGATAAAACTTGTCTATTCAAGAAGTGGCTTTTACCGTATTTACGAAGAAAATATTGCTATTGGATTTGTACCGATGAAAGAATTTTGGAAAGGACAATATTTACAGAGATATTTACAAATGTTTGAATCATAGACACTAAACAAGGATACATAACTCCATGTAAACAAATAATTGGCAAAACTAAGATGTCAGTAGTGTTCCTTCGGCACCGGAAACAGAACAGAGAGTATAAGGCACGAGTTTTAATTGAAAAACATTACGCATTTATAGTATTATAAAAATTATTTCCAGCCAAAGTATTTTTCCAATAAAATATTTTTTTTTAAATAAATGATAAGTAATTTCAATTTTTCAATAAGGATTAGTTGAAGATGATGAAGTGATAGTTAAAATTCGCAAAATAATTACATAAAAATAAAAAATAAAAACATCAAATAATTAAATAGTAACCTGTAATGTTGGAATTGTAAAAATGAAAATAAATTATTGAATCAGATATTAAATTAAACTTTTATTTATTAATAATAATGCTGAAAATTAATATTTAATATTATGTCATACAATTTAATTAATTTTGGAATATTTATACTCGCTTTTGGTACTTTAAAATGTCCTGGTTTTTTAAACCCAATTGATCCCGTTGCTTATTGTCACAAGCACTACCACTTTTACAATTGTCTACTGCCCATACTCTTCCCATTTTAAATGTTTTTTAAACAGTTTTTTATTTAATAAATTTTTTTAAACAAATTTCATACTTCAAAATAATCACTTCGAAATAAAACTAGTTACTTTGTCTACTTCATTTCTATTTATTATACTATACCGTACGTTTAGTTTAAATCTTCGCATAGCAGATCTCCCACGAGTATGAGAGAGTACATATGTATACATTAAGACCTCCTTCTCATACACATTGCTTAATGTATACATATGTACTCTCTCATACTCGTGGGAAATCTGCTATGCGAAGATGTAAACTTAACGTACGGTATTTCACTTCGGCACGGATGAGTTCCTGTCAACAACTAGCGACCCTAGCGGCATAAAAAGTAAATATAACTTCTGCCATTTCGTTGCCATATTTTGTCAATTTTCCCGTTTGAGTTAGATCTCCTTTATATAGTCTCCATGGTTTGAATGATAAATTTAAATGTGATAATACTAAAATGGATAGTACCGACTAATGTCGCCACGGAAAGTTGATTTGAAACTCATTATGAGTACATCATCTGAGAAATTCGTTAGCCTACGTGACGAGTTTTTATGATTAAACAAAATTTAACTTACCTTACGTATTATATTGTTAATTATTTCACCGTCAATTTTGACACCTTCTTCACAATCTTCTAAAACTCTACTCGTAACTTGTGAAGTGCAGTGACAGAAGGTGAAGTACATTTTTTTGGTCGTCTAAGACTAGTTATCTAAAATGCATTTATACCGAGGATATATATATCGTTTAAAATAAAGTATATTAGTACATTGTTTGCTTACTTTTATATTATACTCTTTTATGTGATACAAATGATAAAATAATACTTGAAAATAAAGAAATACACCTGTGACAATGGTGTGCACAATTCTGTGTGCACAAGTTGTATATATAACTATTATTCATGTTCGTCTGGTTTAAAATACTATTTACACTCTCGGCAAAAATATTCGATTGTCTCTGAATGAAAAACGATATATGAACATTAATTTGTGGAAATGAATATATGTTTGATGAGAGTTTTGGAACTGGAGTCGAAAGCATCTGCATTTCGAGCGACTAATAGCATAACGAGAACTGCACCTGGGGAGCTAAGTGGACATCTTAAACATATTTATACAACTATCGAACGAAAATAAATATTTCTTTCCAACTGACATTTGACCACAAGCTGTACAACAAGTATTCATCCCAAAGATGCAAACAAAGAAATTTTGTATTCACAACTATGTCAATATCGAGGTCACCTTAAGGGTAGTCAAGGATTGTCTGGAGGAACTTCTGAAACTGGCAAAAGAGAACAATGTTAAATTGATCTGGGTGCCGGGTCACAGTGGTTTCGAAGGAAACGAAAAAGCGGATACCTTAGCAATGAAGGGAGTCGGAATGCCATTCATAGGCCCAGAGCCTATTTTAGGAATTCCAAAGACTGCATGTAAACAGATGATCAACGAGTGGTCAAATACTAAACACCGTGATCACTGGGAAAAAGTACCGCGGCAGGTCCCCCACCCCCAAAATGTTCAAATAACGGGGTATACATAGTTATTACTTGGCGCTACTTAAATAACCGTTACTTGGCGCAATCAGTGTATTCACGATAAAAACAATATTAGTATTCTTTTATGAACTAAAGGTTGAAGAAATGAGTCCTAAAATATGTATAAACGTTGTGTGTCATTGAAATAAGAAAACATTATTCTAATTTATAAATGAAAATTTTACTTCGACATGTTCAGAGCGTAGGACTGGGAAATTGAACCACTGAATTTGTAGGACAAGGTGGCCATCAAATTATACGTACTATTATTAATAAACAGCATAAAAATCAGCTTGTTACTAATAACTATGTATACCCCGTTATTTGAACATGTTGGGGGTGGGGGAACTTACCTGTCACACCATCCATTTTGTAGCACACAAGTTTTTTTGAAGTCTTTATTGCATTGTCTCTCAACTTAACTAACAAATTAACTGTTACTGATAAAATTTTTGCTATCTTCAAACAAACAAGTTACGCTCTTACTCGCTGCGTTAGTCACTATCATCGAGAATTTTCGCGAGAGAGAAGTTGGGCGTCTCGTCAAATAGAAGCTACTGACAAAAATTTAGCCGGTTATTAATCTGCTACTTTTGCAGCCATGTGTGCGTACTATAATGCTGTCTACAATATGATTTAAAAACCAGTAGAAACAAAAGAATCCAAAGAGTCGGTCATTGTGAATTAAATGTAAGGAATCTATTCGAATCTATTCTTGGGTCAGAATCGTTAAGTACAGTAGTAAAGATAGTTAGATACTTGCATTTATTTTATTTAGATGTTCACTAGAGTAGAAAGCGTTCCGAATTGTACTTGTCACATTCTAAAACAAAGAAAATGTGTGATATAAATTGTATTTTTCCGTTTTCAAAATGTCCAGATTGAATTTATACGTTTTTATTTTATTTTTCATATATTACACAGGAAATTATGTATTTATTCATTAGGTTGAAACGTTCGGTAAGTCAAAGATTGCAGTAAACAGTAAAATGGGAGTTTGTAAAACTAAAATGTTAATAGTCAATTACCTTTAGTGATTTATTTTAATAATATAAATAGACTGCATCCGTTATATTTAATAATAATTCAATAATATAAGTTGGCAAAATTGACCAGAGGCCGCCCAAGTCTTTCAGATATGGAAGGGCTCACACAAGGACTTTTTGGGTTATTCGTACCTTTTGAAAAAAAAACATAAGCAATTTAAAATTAATTTATAATAAACACAATATTAATTATTAATATTAATTATAAACTTATAGTCCACAGTACAGCACGAAAACATTCTTGGGGGCTCTTCCTGTAGAAAATTGATTTCTAAAAAAAATACATCTAAATTTACTCAGCAGGAGTGCGCATATATTTATTAAGTACATATAAACTTTTTATAGCCGATATTTTTATATATATTTTTAGTATCATAAAATTATCTACATAGTTTTCATTTTAGCTATTATCACAAATTATTAATTATCCAATTTTCATTATTGTCGCACTAATTATAAGATTGTATGTTCTCGGGGGCCAAATTGGTGCTGCCATATTATTTCTTAAACGAAATTATCGATCCAATTGTAAACCAATTGAATTTTTGAACGGGAGAAATTTGTTTCATATATTTTGACTCAATACCCAAACATAAAATGTCTTGAGGTTTTATTCTTAGAAGCCAAATTCATGATTTTTCGAACTTAAAAAAAATCTTATCTCAAAAAATATTGAATTTATCGCAAAACCTCAAGAGATATTTTATATTTGTATTGAATCGACCATTTCGAAAATAAATTGTTTCGTTCAAAAGTTCCATTTGTTTGTTGTAATTGGTTCAAAGATTTGGTTTAAGGAGTTAGGATACTAATTTACCCACTGGCAACATGTAATCTCAACATGCAACATATAATCAGTACTAAATATTGAAGAGAATTGGACAAACAAATTTCGGCAGAATAGTTTCCGGTACTCATGCGCTGATTTGTACTAGACCTAACTATGAATTACAATACCTTACTCACTTATTACAATTATATAAGATTTTTTTTACAAGCGTGGCGTTTCGGTTGTTCAAAATTTCCACTTTCTTCTAAAATAAGAAACTTCTTTTAAAAAACTGTACATATACCTACACAATTTTCTTTCTCAAAATAGCACCCATCTTAATTTTTAACTGAAGCTTTTTGTTCTTGAGCTCTGAGGGGTCCTTATACCCGGGGGCCCTGGTACACAGTACCACCTGCACCACACTCGCGACGCCCCTGGATATATACGTACATACATATTGAGTATACAGACGAAAGTTTTTAAGATGGCAGCGCCGCATAATCAATAAACAAACTAAATATATCGCCAATGTATATAAATGTAAGTACATTTTTATATTTAACTATCTGACCCGCCCGGCTTCGCACGGGTTCTTTACAGAAAATATAAAACAGTCTATGTTGATTGATTGAATGATTGATATCGGGGTAAAAATTATTATTGCACTTCGACCCTATGGTCCATTGTGCTCCCCCTCCTAACTCAGCCTGACGAGACTCGCTTCTCCCATATGTTGGCAATAGCCTGGAGCTTGCTTATCAGGTCCCCCTGAAGGTTCATATATTCGGGGTGAGATGCACCGAATATCCTGTATCTGCTGTAACCCAGAGGTTCGCAGTCAAAGATTATGTGGCTGGATGTTTCTTCCGACTCGCCACACAATCTGCACACAATGGAGCCGTTATGGAGTCCTATTGTGTGCAGATGCTTCCGCATGGGATAATGCCCAGTAATGAACCCGGTAACACTCCGCAGCTGCATCCTGTTCAGCCTCAGTGCATCGAGAGATACCCTCTTTGTTGCACTCTGAAGCAGTACCTTCCCGAGCTCTTGCCGCGGTACTTTTTCCCAGTGATCACGGTGTTTAGCATTTGACCACTCGTTGATCACTTGTTTACATGCAGTCTTTGGAATTCCTAAAATAGGCTCTGGGCCTATAAAAGGCATTCCGACTCCCTTCTTTGCTAAGGTATCCGCTTTTTCGTTTCCTTCGAAACCACTGTGACCCGGCACCCAGATCAATTTAACATTGTTCCGTTTTGCCAGTTTCAGAAGTTCCTCCAGACAATCCTTGACTACCCTTGAGGTGACCTCAGTTCCAGACAAGGCTTTTAAAGCAGCTTTAGCTGTTACTACAATGCTTAGCGGAGGCAGCCCCAGTATGACTTCCATGGCAGCTGTAGGTGTACTGCTCATGGATCCAGTGATGCACAAGCAGGCCAGTCTCTGGATCCTGGACAGCTTTATGCACGCAGTAATCTGCTTAACTTTTGGCCACCACACTAAAGCAGCATAGGTTATAATGGGCCTGACTACTGTTGTGTAGAGCCAGTGGATCATTTTGGGTTTTAGACCCCAGACTTTTCCACATGCTCTCTTGCAAAGCATGAGAGAAGATTTGCTCTTATTTGTTATATATTCCAAATGAGGGTTCCATGTTAGTTTGGAGTCCAGCATTACTCCCAAGAATTTGGCTTCCCTTGTGATCTGTAATATTTCACCGAAGAGGATTGGTGGTTTTATGTTATCCACCTTCCTTTTACGTGTGAATGGAATTAGTGCGGTCTTACCAGGGTTAATTTTCGAAAATTTTAGAAAAACGCACAAGGTGGTTTGTTTCCTTGCAAATCCCTCCTCAATCCTGTATATTAGGTTGTGGAGGGCTGATTCACAGGATTTCCCCACCTGATACGCGTGTTGGTTGGCATGAAGCGGATTTCTTGACAATGCCCCCTGAGTCAAATGAAATCCTATTAGTCGTTCCATTGTTTTCAGTAGAAACGATGACAGACTAATTGGTCTAAAGTCCTTTCCCATGGAGTGATTAAGCCTCCCCGGTTTTGGCAAAAAGGTCACTCTTACTGGCTTCCATATGGTTGGGATGTAACCCGTAGCCAGGCTTGCCCTGAATATATGACCAAGCAGAGTTAAAAGTTGCTCTGCTCCTTTTTGTAAAAGAACTGGGTATATCCCATCTGGTCCCGGTGCTTTGTAGGGGTCGAATGAGTTTATTGCCCATTCGATTTTTGAGCGGTTAATGGCAATCGCCGCTCTTCTCCAGTCCTCGCCAGTCGGCGAGAGACACTGGTTAAACTGCTCTTGAGAAGTGTTTTCATCGTCCACTGTCACCGAATCCGGGAAATGAATCCGGAGCAGTGTCTCGAGTGTATCCTTCGCGGAGCTAGTATACTCACCATTGGGTTTACGAAGTGAGCCGATGGTGTCAGCGGGTTTCTTCGCCAGGACACGATGGAGCCTTGCTCCCTCAGATGTGTTTTCAACATCATGACAGAGCTTCCTCCATGAGTCCACTTTGGCTTTCTTCAGAGACCTTTTGTATTCGGTAAGGGCTTCATGGTAATTATCCCAGTTCCCCAACCTCCTTGCTCTGTTAAATAGCTGGCGAACCTTTCGCCTCTGACTCCTTAGGCCCTCATTCCACCAACAAGTCGACCTGCTGATGTCTTTTGAGACCTCCGGACAGTTTTCTTGGAAAGAGTTAATTATTGCATGCTGAAGCTCAGTTGCAGTAAGCTCAATGTCCAATACTGTTTTAACTTTCTTCGGAATTGTGGCGAGTTTGAACTTTAGTGTCGAATTATATTCGTCCCAATTGGTTCTCCTCGGATCCCGATATTGTATATTACATTGGTCCGTTCTTACCTCCACATTGTAATAGATTTGTCTGTGATCCGATGCAGATGGTTCATCGGACACTAGCCATTTCTTGATTTTACCACTGATTTCATAAGTGCTCAGTGTTACATCAATGACTTCCTTCCGCACTTTGTTAATAAAAGTCGGCTTGTTGCCTTGGTTAACTATATCTAAGTTGTTAGCTATGATATAATCAAAGAGGTACTCACCTCTTGTATTTGTGTTTGTGCTACCCCACGCAGTGTGATGCGCGTTTGCATCGCATCCCATGATCAGTTGGTGGTTTTTTGCCTCACAATACTGGATCAGGTCTTCCATCTCTGTTGATGGTGGTGGAGTAGATGCATCATAGGGTAGGTAGACCGAAGCGATGATTACCACTCCAGTTTCGTTCTCCATGTTGTATTTTACTTTTACTGCTGTTAGATCTCTCTGACAAAACTCTAACAGCGGCAAGACATTGATGTCCTTTCTTGCATAAATGCAAGTTCTGGGTCTCTCCGAGGTTTTATCATAGATAATTTGTCCTCTAGTATCTCCTAGTCCAAGAATCTTATGGTTAACAGCCCAAGGTTCATGGATCAGAGCTATGGAGATTCCCCTTTTCAGCACATTTTGACAGAAGACAGCGGAGGCCGCCTTACTGTGCTGGAGGTTTATCTGAAGCATCCGAAGATCAGACATTCTTTTTCTTCTTTGAAGTATTCAGTGGTCTAAGGTTGACTTGACCAAACCCGAGGTATAATTTAAACCCTCGGTCCTGAATCACCCGCAGATCCGCTGCATCCACTTCCAGTACGATGGTATGTCCTGCATTGGTCCTCGTGCTGTTGATACTTCGCCATTCCTGAGTGTGCAGGTTTGTATTCTGCACTCCAAGAGCTTTGATCATTTTGCCCGTTTCAACGGTGTTATAGATCTGGGGAGTATCGCTCTTTTCGTGGCAAACAACATGAATCTGTACGAAAATCATCACCTCGACCACTCATATGCAACACGTAATAAACAAAACCTAATGGGTATGCAAACCACCAAAAATTATATACATTGCGGAGTTCTCAACATGAGCATTCGTATCTATAATAGAATTCCAAAGAAAATAAAACATTCGAGTCCACATATTTTTAAGAAAAACTTGAAAAAATTTTTACTAGAGCAAAATTTTTATAATTTAAGGGAATTTGTTGAATAATGCTTAAATATACGCATTAAATGACGCATTCTATGTACTTTGTACTCAATTTTATTAAGAATAAAGAATATTATTATTATTATTATTATTATACAGCAGAACCTTTGATGTGTTCATCATGGCTCTTGCATCCCCGACCACAAGTTCCGCTCCGTCCCATGGTCTGATATTCGGGACGTTCTCCATGAGCCAGTTTATAGCTGTTGATCCTATGCACCACACAACGAGGGCCCCCCTGTCCAGGTGGCAACCCCGATATTGTGGGCCCTCAACGAGCTCTTGGCTAATAAGGGTTTGTAGCATCGAGAGTTGAACCTCTTCGGATTGTTCCTGAGTCATTTTGACCTCAGGATACCCCCGCAATGCAATGCATATCTTTGTTGTTGCGGCGGTTTCAGCAAAGGTATTAGTAGCACTTGCCTGTTCCCCCTTTCTTCGTTTTTTCGAGATCTGTTTCGGGCTTGGAGTCCCATCTTCAGATCTCAGTCTCTTTTCCTGTGGGTTTTTCGAGGGTTGATTCCCTGAGTCAGACCCTACAGGTATCACTGTTTCTGACAAAACCAGGGCTGTGGGGTTTTTTGTCCGAATTTTCCTCTTTATCGGAGGAATCGGTTTCTCCTCAGCTCTTGCTTTCTTTTCAAATGCTTTCCTCTGGGATGCACCCGAGAGATTTTTCATTTCCACCTTCAGGAAAGGATTCTGGACTTTATCGTCCATATTTTCTGCTGGGCTGGATGCACCTGCAGTTTTTTGTGTCTCGGCGAGGTTTGCTTGTACAGCCTCGGTTGATTCACTTTTTGAGGGGATTTGAGCCCCAGACTTATTATTTTCTTTATTGTGTTTATCCATTTTGTTCCCACGATAAAAATCGGGCCATGTACTACCCCATAGGCCACTTGATGGGGAGGGCATTGATACAGTGGAGTTCGCCAGTTGCTCCAAGGGGATTGTTTATGACAGCATTTAACCCTGCTGCCCTAGCCTACGGCTAGATCTCTTGGCACAATGCCTCGCACCGTAGCTTGGGTTTTTTTTTTTTTCATGGTTTCTTGGTCGTGCTTCTCGAGGCTATCCTGTCCGGCGTGGGTATTCCTGCCAGTAACATAGTTACCGACGGCATAGCATAGCCCTTCATCAATGCACTTAAGCCTCTCCACCAACTACAAGGTCCTACCATGCCCAGGAGAAGAATGTCTATGTTACTCCGAGGAGATGTAGCTTTCGGTAAAATTGGTTGAGTAATTTTTGAGTTAAATCGTAACAAACAAATAATCAATCATATTTTCTCGTTATACATAATAGCATTACCCGTCGCGGCTTCGCCTGCAAAAATTTTGTAACGCCCTTATAACAAAGTGACATAATATTTTCTCCCGTCAAGGACTGCGTTTAATTTTTGAAATACATTTGTTGTATGCACTGCCACCTATTTGCAAAATTTTTGAAGTACTCATGTTGTGTATACTCCCATCTATAGGCAAATTTTTAAAACGTATTTGTTGTAAGCACTATGCATAATATATTTAACACATTGATTGCTTACTTCCATCTATCGAAAGGCGGAGGACTTTGTTTTATAATATGTCACCTCCAACAAATGTCATTATATTTTAGCCAATGTATACAAAAACTTGACAAATTATATACTAAAACCTCCTTATCACTCTATTCATTGGTCAAAACAGCATGAAAATCGGTGCAGCAGTTTTTGAGTAAATCGCGAACAGACAGACAGACGCGGCTGGGGGACTTTATTTTATACTATGTAAGAATATATTCTATATTAATGATACTTGTGGCCGTGTTAAATTGCAGTCGTATACAAATTTGACATTTTAGGTTAGTTAGTGCATATTAATAATTTAGTAAATATTTATTTCTTTTTACTTTATAAACATTTTAAATTCATAATTTTAGTTTGTTTTTTCACTGAACTAGATCGAGACATTCTTAAATTATAAAATTTGCTAAAAAACACGCTTATAGAATTATAAATTTTCATATATGTCATGTCAATTTATTTCTTGTTTTGGTTTTTCTGTTAGTTAGTTACCTAATATATCAACCAGAACCGTAATGCTTAGCAAGTGTCGTTTATGCATACCTACTCAAATTTAGATATCAAAAAACACATAGAATTGATCAATTCATCCACCGACTCATCGGAGACTTCAAAATGTAAAAATCAGTGAAAACTCAATATAGATTTCCGTCCCTGGATATATAAACTATGCTTTACATAATACGTTATGGTTATCTGTGTATAGAGGTAAAAAAGCAGAACAATAGAATAAAAAACAAAAACCACAACAAAATTACAGAGTTCAATTTTACGCTACTAAAATCTTAGTCAGGCATTAATTAAAACCACATAGACATTTTAATTATTCAAGAAGGTACAATGTGAGAATAATTAAATTGACTACTTGAAATGTATCACACAGAGAAAATAACTTGTATGAGCTCTTGGACAACATCTGATAGTTTAGTGTAATGGAATAATTATTTAACCGTTAGTAGTAGTAGTAGTAGTAGCGGAAGGAAGGTCGAAGCCTGGCAAGTAGGCCTTTCTAGGCCTTTTTACCGACCCCTAAAGGACAAGGAATTTGTATGTAGACTAGGAATTGGTAGGTTGTGCGACTGCAACCGACTTTGATAGGAACTATGCTGATATTCATCTGGAGTTTGTAAAAATAAACTGCAGGAAACCTTCACAAGGATAGTCGATTACTTTTGTTCTTGTGCTTACGCCAACTGTTTAGTCAATTAACCGCCCCATTAAAATTTTTTAATTGAGAAACTGCCAGTGTTGAGTTCTACGTAGAGCGCCTCTAACAACAGTACCACACGGACTAATTTATTCAACCCTTAATTTAATATGTAACTCTAGAGGCCAGGCCAATTTTCGTAGACCATTGAAATTTAAGGCAGCACCAAAATGTTTTCTATGTATTTTGATCTGCTGAACACGTTTTTGGAAGGTGTTTGAATGAAAAGTGGGGCGATAAACTGTTATAAACAACTGGCCCCGAGAGTAAACAGTATTAATAAATAGTTTGTTGTGAACATAAATTTTCTTACTTGGAAATACCAAACACCGAAATTCAAAAACAACTAAATAACACTACAAAAGATTTATATTTTGAAAATTGAGGCTTTTTTTAATGTTTATCTGATACTTTACTCCGAAACTATTTAATGAAATTTAATACGAAACTTTGACTATCAGTTTATACATTCTAATGAGTTTTTTGATGGGCTATTAAACCCTTTAAACTAATAGGGTTTAACCTCAAGAAATTAGGATCATCTAGCAACTCTCTGTATAAATATATTCAAGATCAGCTTCTACCTTTTCTTCAGACCTCTCCTCCACCATGATTCTAAATTCCCAACCCTAAAATGATATACGAATGAGTTCCGAAAAAAATTTAAACAGTCGAACTAAGAATTACAGTAACTAAATTCACAAAACACTGTTTAAAGGAACTGTACCTGCAAATTCACCAGGATGCGTATCCCAATCCCTGCTAAAGGGATTAAGTTAATGTTTAGGAAGCTTTAGATAAAAAATATTTTACTCAAACTTATTTAACATTATTTAATTAGACTATTATGTAGACTACCAGGGTATGTTAAGTTTAGTTCCGTACAAAGGTCTAAAGGCTCTCTGTGTCTCAAAAACCTGTCTGTCTCTAATTCATCGTGTAAAACAAAGTACGGTTTGCCTCTATGCTTAAATTTGGCCAGACGCACTACTGTGCTATGTGATAAATCTCAAGAAGACAGTTCTAAATTAAACATTAAGTTATGATATTGCACAAAGTAAACTTTTAATTAACAAATATTGTCTTTAAGTGAACATGCGAGTAAATCGGTTTACTAACAATATAATAATATAATATATAACTATGGTGGCAAAATTTAAATATTATTATGTCTACAAACACATTCAAAGCTCATATTTCAAGGCAGGAAATTCTGTCATAACCCCCCTCCCTTAAAAAATACATCCTATTATAAAGAGTAGTTTCAATGGCTAGGTGGAAAAACTTTCAGTGCTTGAATCAAAAATACAAAAATCAATTTTAATTTGCCATTTGTCAAAATTGATAAGGGTATTTGTCTTGGTGGTTAAAGAATTTAGTTACTATAGTAGATCTTCCATAATTATGACCTCAATTAGTCGAAATCTTCTAAAAATTGAAAAAAATCCTAATTCTCTTCCTTTCAAATATAGGGTCTCCATAAGTCAAAACAATCAATATTTCCCTACAAGGTATGTCAGTAAAAATGCAATCTTATCTTTGAATATCCATATTTAAAACGGCTATAAAATAGTTAATTATTAACCAAAGTAAACGTAATTACTCAGTTTTTATAATTTTGTTTCTCCTCGGGTATCTGATTCTGTCAAAAAAATATATGGGTTCCTATTTGGAACCCATATGTTGACCTTCAAATAACCGTGAAGACCAACATCAAGCTGAAAATTAAGGTCACCATAAGGTTTCCTACTCCGAACAAAACAACTTTTATTTAGGTTATTTTTTCCAAAAACGTTTCCTTGGAGGAATATTCATAAGGTGCATTGTTTAAAATGAGAACGTTTCCTTGAAGGAATATTCATACGGTGCATTGTTTAAAATGGGACAACCTGTATAACATAAAATTTTTTTACATATCTAAATACGACTGCGTTCCAGTAAATAAATGTTTATTATTTTGATAAAAAGAATTAATTATTTTTACATTATTTTTCATTTATTAAATCTGACAAGAATAAATGTTTATAGTGATCTGAGAACAGGGGGATCCGCCAATAATGAAACAGATACAACAATTTTTTTATTGTATCGAATCTGATTTATTTCAAGTTATCCAGTTGTCCATTGTATAGATTTGTGTGCATAGCAATTTAACTTCAGTTATATCAACTATTTTTATTGCGATTGAAAATTTTTATCAAAACTTTCACGTGTAAAAACGGGCTAATATAACAACATTTATGTTGTTATATTTGCCCATATTAAAATTCTTAACGGACTGTAAGATAAACAAAAGCGTACGAGTGCGGTTTTTAAAATGTTACGTTGTTCAGTTTTTCTATATGCCTGTGATACTTGGACTTTGACAGCAAATTTAATAAAACAATAGATACATTTGAAATGTGGTACTACAGGATAATGTTAAAAATTTCGTGGAAAACGTATACGTCCAACTGGAAAACCTAGACTGGAATGACTTATGAAAGAGATTTGCAGAGTGCCGGAAATACGAAAAACGTGGAATAACGTAGTCTCCAACATCCCATAAAGAGATATGGAACCATACATACATATAAAGACGTTATAAATTTAATAGATTGTATAAAGTTTCTGAAAAACAGAACAAAGTTTCACATTTCCTATAAAAAAATGCTTTTCGTATTTGGTGAATCACCCTATACATTATATTGTTTCAACACTATCCATAATTATATTTGACAAGCATGGCAGGTATATTCAAACAAACCTGATATGATATGATTACTCTTGTAATAAATATAAATAATTAAATAAATAAACCGGCATAAACAGATAACATTATATTATCTTTTCAATAAACAAGGTTGGAGTAAAATTTGTAAGAGAGGCCGTGGTATATCTCCCACTTTAATAATATTAAAGTTCCCAACAATTAGGTACAACCAAATATTTTCGGGAATTTAATTAATAACAAATAATTTATATAAACTTTACAAAGCATATTACCATAGTGTAAATAAACATTTTACTCATGTTTATAACGCTACTACACAGACAGAGTTGAAGGGAATGAGTGTGCCAAATTTTACCAGCTAATGGGTCACGTAAAGACTATGCGAAAATGCCTTTTTACAATTTTGTAAAATTCTACACTTTTAGAAATATTTTAGATTTTAATTAAGACGCCACCGATTGGTAAATTGTTGACAAAACTGGCACATATTATGTTTGGTATTATAACACACACAAAAACACGTGTTCCAAGTTTAACCATCTTTAAATTATATCCACATTTGCCAGTAAATTCTTATCGTAAACCTTTTCTGAATATAATTTGTGTTCCATAAATTTTTACACTCTTTAAAATATATCGACAATTGCCAATAAATTCTTATCGTAAACCTTTTTTGAATATAATTTGTAACATAAAATGCTGCCTGATTGTTTACACGTGCGTCTTTCTTAAATAAATTCTTGACAGGATTTTAAAAAACATCAATTATTACAGTTAACAATTTTTATTTGTTTGTTTGGTACGGAACGCTAAAATAAGATAATATACCGATAGAGTATGAAATTAATTATAAGTGAAAATATATTTTCACTGAAAATATGTTGACAGTGAAATAATTATACATATACGAATATACATCAGGACGTAATTAATTTCAGCGTTAATAACGCTGTCAACACATTTTTAAAGAATAAGTACATCTTCGTATATTGACTTACTATTATATATAATATGAAAAAAATATGGTATGAACGCCATATAAACTCTATATACAGACAATTGAATATGGAAAATGTAATTTGGAAATTTTATCACGTTTTACAATAAAAAATCAAAGTCAAACAGACCAATATAATATACACTATCAGGATCCGAGGAAAACAAATTGGGACGAATATAATTCGTCACTAAAGTTCAAACTCGCCACAATCCCGAAAAAAGTTAAAACAGTACTGGACATTGAGCTTACTGCAACTGAGCTTCGGCATGCAATAATTAACTCTTTCCAAGAAAACAGTCCGGAGGTTTCAAAAGATATCAGCAAATCAACCTGCTGATGGAATAGACCTAAGGAATCAAAAATTCGCTAACTATTTAACAGAGCAAAAAGGATAGGAAACTGGGACAACTGCTATGAAGCCCTTACAGAATACAAAATGTCTCTGAAAAAAGCTTAAACAAACTCATGGAGGAAACTCTGTCAAGATGTTGAAAACACATCTGAAGGAGCAAGCCTCCATCGTATCCTAGCGAAGAAACCCGCTGACACCATTGGGTCCCTACGTAAGCCCGATGGTGAGTGCACTATCTCTAGAAGGGAAACACTAGAAACACTGATCCACTCATTTTCCGGATTCGGTGGCAATATACAGTGAAAAAACCTTCCCAAGAACGATTTAAACAAGACCTCCTAGCGACAAGCGAGGACTGGAGAAGAGATGTGTCCGTGAGAACCCACATAGAGGCTACATAAACCAGAACGTATGTATTCTCTCGGACAGTCAATCTGCTATAAAAGCCTTGCCTGCAACTGAGGTCCTCTCAGGGGTGGTCAAGGATTGTCGAGAGGAACTGCTGGAGCTGGTAAAACGGAAGAATGTTAAATTGATCTGGGTACCAGGTCACAGTGGTTTTGAAGGAAACAAAAAAACAGATACCTTAGCAAAAAAGGGAGTTGGAATACCCTTCATAAGCCCAGAGCCTATTTTATGAATTCCAAAAACTGCATGTAAACAGGTGATTCACGAGTGGATGAATTCTAAACACCGTAATCACTGGGAAAATAAACCGCAGCAAAAGCTCGGGAAAATACTGCTTCAGAGTACATCCAAAGAGGCTGTCCATCGATGCAGTGAACCTGAACAGGTTACAGCTGCGGATACCTATTTTCAACATTAAATACAAAGTATTAACAATAAAGGTCAAGTCCCGGGAGTTTTTACGGAAATTTCCTCGTCTTCAAGAATCTGTTTGTAAAATTCCTTTAGCACCAATAGTACTTGAGTAATTTTCAAAAAAGTAAACCCCTTTTCTTTGGAATCTTTAATTGTTTATAACTTTTTCAATTGTTTATGTACGGGTTTTAAATTTTTGCACATTTTTCTAGACGTCTTAACGAGTTCAACGAGCTATCGCACGTATTTTAATTCGCTGTAGCAAGAACTAACACGTTTTTTTTAACTTGTTGACTAGACTATATGGTGTGCACAATCAACCATCCATTCATCCATCCATACACACAGGCAGATGTCCACAAATGGTATTTTTGGCACAGAGAGTTCTAAAACCTAATGATCCGGTTAAAACCATAGAGATAATATATTATCTCTGTGGTTAAAACTGAAAAACGATTTTATACATGGAGCACGTAACCTCTGTATTAAAAACTATGTTGAAGTTTGTATACAGAGGTAATAAAAAGGAGTTTTAAGATAAATTACTTACAAGCATAATAAACGCCAACAAGGTGTTTCAAGTTAAATATCCTTAATATTTAAATAAATTAGAAGAAAAAAACATTACATTATTATACGCTTGATTGATCTTTTCGATCGTTAAGTTAAGAAAATTGTAAGACAATTAAAATTTCAATTAATAATTTATTTTACAATGAACGAACTCAAGATCTCTAGAATTCTAACCATTTATACCGCTCTACCGCTGGTATAAATAGATGCTAGTTTAGAAACAGACAATTAAAAATATGATATATTACTTAAATGTCAAATTAAGTAAACGCTAGTAACTTCCTTTGGTATAACATAACCGAACCATACTAACAAAGGATAAACAGACATTAGTTTTCAATAATGCAATTAAAAAATATGTAAATAGTAAATAGTAAATAGTAAATAAACAAATTAATAATATATTGACATCAAAGATTGTGAAATATCATATGCATTCCACTACCCTAACATCTCAGGTAGCTCAGCGGTAGAGCGTTAGTCTTGAATGTCAGAGGTCATGGATTCGAATCTCATCCTGGATGTGTATGATTCTTCATATCAAGCATTATTCATCAAGCATTATCAGGGTAGTGCTATTTGATTATCTGCCGACGATCAAGTATTAAAACATAAACTACACACACTCTATACTTCCTCAAGGTTATTTAAAATGACTTAAAAAAACGTGACTGAGTGGCACTATATGTATATGTATGTACACTGATGACATCGTGTAGCGAGCTTATGAACTTATCCGAATAAAAATAGTTCGGTTTTTTGCCATATTAGCGTAATGATCTTCAAGTTTACAGAGACCGTTTATATCTTAGAGTACCGCATTATACAAACTGATTTAGTTTCGTTTTTTCATTCTAGCCATGAAGAATAGATTAGGAGATCGAACGTAATGTTAAAAAAACGGCCACGAATTGGTGTAACTATCTTTTATCAGTAGGGGTCACTGGTGTCAGTGCCGTACGGAATTTAAATGTTTAAATGTAGGCGCCAAGAAATCACTTTCACATTCAGTTTATAAGAAATCATAGTTTTATATATAATAAAAAATTGTTTTCGATTATCAAGTAATAATTAAATAAATATTAATAGTAGAGAATTCTTAATAATCTGCAATAAATAAAAAGATGAAGAATCATAGTGATAATTTTGCAATTAATAATAATAATATACAATATATGTTTACAATAACTGACATATATTAGATAAAGAAATAAGATGACAAAACCGGTAATTACAGACCATATTCCTTTCGTAAATGCAGACACACATTCCTAACCTTAAACAACCATTCACTCATAACAGTATATCTATGCTTTCCCTGTACAACGTCGTCCCATTTTTTCACATTTATAAAATTAAACAATTTTTATTTGTAAGATGTGATAACCGTTGATTTTAATATGTAATAATAATAATAATTCCGTACGGGTAGATTCGCACTGCCGCTAGTGGCGAAAATAATAACTATGATCTCTACACGTTTTTGAGGACGAAAAAACAGACGAATTGCCTATGCCCATGAAGAATAGATATATTAGGAGATTGAACGACATAGGCAATTCGTCTGTTTTTGTGTCCTCAAAAACGTGTAGAGATCATAGTTATTATTTTCGCCACTAGCGGCAGTGCGAATCTGCCCGTACGGAATTATTATTATTATTACATATTAAAATCAACGGTTATCACATCTTACAAATAAAAATTGTAAGTATAAAAATTGTTTAATTTTATAAATGTGAAAAAATGGGACGATGTTGTACAGGGAAAGCATAGATATACTGTTATATATCTATGAGTGGAAGGTTGTTTAAGGTTAGGAATGCGTGTCTGCATTTACGAAAGGAATATGGTCTGTAATTACCGGTTGTCATCTTTCTTTATCTAATATATGTTAGTATTGTAAACATATATTTGTAATTATTAATTGCAATTATCACTATGATTCTTCATCTTTTAATTTATTGCAGATTATTAAGAATTATCTATTATTAATATTTATTTAATTATTACTTGATAATCGAAAACAATTTTTTATTATCTATAAAACTAAGACTTCTTATTAACTGAATGAAAGTGATTTCTTGGCGCCTACATTTAAACATTTAAATTCCGTACGGCACTGAGACCAGTGACCCCTACTGATAAAAGATAGTTACACCAATTCTTGACCGTTTTTTTAACATTACGTTCGCTCTCCTAATATATCTATTCTTCATGGCCTATGTCGTTCGATCTCCTATTTATCTATTCTTCATGATTCTAGCCATAGATACTATTCTAGCGATCAATATATTTCCATATATTTTGTTAACCCGACTTCAAAAAGGAGGATGATTCTCAATTCGTCTGTATTTTTTTTATTTATTTTTTTATATGTGTCACCTCAGAACTCCCCTCATTTATAAACCGATTTTGAATTTTTTTTTGTTTTAAAGGGTTTGGTTGCCCATTGGTCCCATTGGCACCAAATCGAATTCTAATGAGGGGACCCCCGGGAAATCGAGGAAAATCCTCATTTTATATATAACCGATTTCTGCGAAATTTTTTTTTTTTAAGGGTATACTCATTCATAATGGGAAAATAAGAAATTTTTTTTTAAAAACCGACTTCAAAAAAATGTTTTACAAAGAAAAACCCCCAAAAAAAAAATTTTTACAAAAAAAAAAACAAAATGCATGTAAAAAAAACTGAAAATCTGTTATGAAAAAATGCACTAAAAATTATAAAAAAAAAAAAACAACGGATAAAAAAAAATGTGTTATAAAGAAATGTACTAAAAGTTGGTAGGTCGTTTAGTTGGTCTACCCATATTTAGACAAAAAAAATAAGTTATAGAACTTCAAAGTCACTAAAAAGCGAGAAATAAAACCTATTTTGACAAAATGGAAACCCGACTTCAAAAATCAAATATTCTATAACAAAAAATGCACTAAAAAGTAAAAAAATAATTGCATATTCTTGTGCCAATTTTAGTTCACCTAAGCAAAAATTTTTAAATATATATGTACAATTATTGTTATTTTTGTAGGCGGTATCCAAAAGTTATGTGAATTTCTATATGCTGACACCGACTCCAAAAATAACAATAATTGTACATTTATATTTAAAAATTCTTGCTTAGATGAACTAAAATTGGCACAAGAATATGCAATTGTTTTTTTACTTTTTAGTGCATTTTTTGTTATAGAATATTTGATTTTTGAAGTCGGGTTTCCATTTTGTCAAAATAGGTTTTATTTAGTTAACGAATTTGTTTACAATAAAACCTTCGATTATCATACGAAACTAGATAACTTTATACTAATCGGATATTAATAGAGACGCAAACGGCTGGATCAAAAAATTACGGTACTACAATGTACACTCCCGTTCATAAAAATTGAACCACCAGTAAGTCACATTCTAAGCAGAGATTAGTCTCTTTTCTAAGCGTCTATACTACTAAATATATGTATATTACATGCAATAACGCTTAGAATGTTTCAACTGGTTCAATTTTTATGAACAGGAGTGCTATGCTGCATGTACAATCCCATTCATAAAAATTGAACCAGTTGAAACATTCTAAGCGTTATACCAAGTCTTACTGTATGTGTAATATTATACATATATTTAGTATTATACATATTAATATTATATTATATTAATATTATACATATATTTAATATTATACATATGTTTAGAATGTGACTTATGTATATACTATGTGCCACAAAAGTAGCGCTCATTTTCTAAATTTTTTAGTTGATTTGTGTCTTATTAATTTGGTTTTTGGGTAAATGCTTCAAATAAAAGTGGTTAGTAAATAACACATAAATCAATTATAAAATTTTGAAAAATGAGCTCTATTTTGGTGGTCATGTGTACCATGGTAAATTGGTAACTCTAGCACTTGGATATGCTCTCTGGTGGGTAAATTATAACTAGAGCTAGTAGGTCGATGTTTGCTGCCCCAACCCCCTGATATACCCTTTGGCACACAAGTTTCGTGGTTGAATTCTGATGAACAACTTAGTAACTACTGCTAGTAATTTGTTTGAAATATTAAGCCCTGCCCCTCCCAGAGGTACGTATTATATACGCTGACTTTGTAGGTTTTTACAGTGTTATGTTAGAAATCAAAATTTCAGTTTATGAAATAAAAAAATATTTATTTTTCATCATATTCTTTTTATTGCAAATTTCTCATTGAAATGTAAACAAATTACATTAAAAGCAATCATATTATGTTCAATTGTCTCCAAAATCTTATAAATTACAACGTATTCAAATCTATTTTAGTCACACGAATATATGAAACGCATCTGAAGAACATGTATCCGACGTTCTTTAAAAAATTTATAAAAAAATATGTGAACAGATTACAATAGTAATATGAACAGCATTTAAATCATGAACATAAGTTAATAAAACTGAAATAAGACTCGCTTAATAGAAAACAATTTTTAATGTTTCAAACTTAACTTTCACTAACAGCCGAATCATTATCACTATCGGAATCATTACTGTCATTTGATTCATCTTCTGAACTTTCAATTGGTGGTGGTCGATTTGTATTCACAAATAAAGCATCATCATCGTTTTCTTCATCAGATTTATCATTTTCATCAAACATCACTGGCCATTTATTGTTCTTTTTAAAGTATTTAATATGTTCATTTGATAAAACACGTACCATTTCACCTTTCACTTTATCACCTTCAGCAATCGGTTCAATTAATATATAATCTCCACGTTTTACCCATACAGTACGACGAAATTTTGTTGGCATTGATACTAAAAATGTATTTTTATCTGCTGATTCCACTTGATGTAAATTATTACCACGACTTTCTAATACACGGACAACTTCTTGTTCAGCTGTTGGAAAACTAAAATCATCGTCGAGCACTTCTTTCATGACATGTTTACGTTTTGTTGCACGGGACATTATCTTTAAAAAATATAGATTCGTTTTAAAATTTTTTTCTAAAAATAAAAAATGTTCATAAATGGTCATTTTTATTTCAGATTTTTTGTAAATGTTATGGAGAGAGTGGTTCACCAAATATGAAAACAAACAAGTAAAAAATTTTATAAAAAAAACTCCCAGCTCGATAATATGAAACATAATAATAACTTCCCGTTACCTCCACCAAATTTATATGTAAAAACCACGTAAACCACGTAAGCCACCTCAAGGAAACCAGCTATCTAATAAGAAAAACGCATTCAAATCGGTCCACATACAGACATACTGCCATACAGACAGACACACATCGGTTTCCCTCTTTTTGCGTGGGAGGTTAATAAAATCATAAAAAAATAACTCAAAAACTTTCAACAGACAGACAGTTTTAAAATATCCTTAAAATAAATTGTAGGTCTAATGCTAATCAAGTAAATCAATTGTAAAATTGATGAAATCGTTAATGGTGCCTATGAAAAATGCTTTCGTATAAAACATTCAAAACTAATGCGTGTTAATCTCAAATTATGCACAATCAAAATGCACAAACCAGTCCCTCTCCCACTATCGAATGCCATCAGAATCGGTTCATTAGGGTCAGGTAAATTGGACCCAAAAAATATAAAAATCGTTTAATTTGACGATTTGGTGAGCCGTTTACGAGATACGGTGTGACATAAGAAAATGGTGTTATTTCGGAAACAATTTGTCAAATCAAGTGATTACTTGTGTATAATGAGCCCTAATTACCTTATAAACTAATTTTTGGTGTGATTTTTCATGAGTAAAATTTTTTTTAACGAATCACTATATATTTGTATAGAGTGGCCATGACTGTGTACATATTGATAATTTTGAAGTTGTGATCTACGTTAACAAATTATAATTTAAAATGATTTTTTTTTATTCCGTTACATTTTTTCAAAGTTTCGTAAATATCTAACGATTCGCCTTTCGATATATGATATGCTTTTTCTAATCCTTCGGGATTTGACGGTGTTATACAATCTTGTTTACACTCTTTTCGAAGCACAGTATCAACTTCAACTGATGAAAAAAAGGCAACAGACATCGGTAAATCGTTTAATCCTAATTTTTTAACACAAAATGCTCGAGTCAATAAATTTGTAATATGCATTGATAACGCTGCCTGATATTTATACTTTTCTGGAACCATATATCGAATTTCATCGTGAAAACTTAAAACAAATCTTGCATGTTCTTTCATTAACCATCGCATTGATACCAGCATAAGATGTAAAAAATCAACAGCTCCACTTTGTACAACCCAATTCACTCTAGTTGGTAAAAAACGATCGTCAGGCATGTTACCCGGCTCTAATGCTCTACTCAAGGCTGAATATAAAAATGGTGTTTTTGGAGAAGATTGCATAGCAATTTCTTCTAAGCGATTGAACATTGCCGATTCTGTTCCACCAACCCATTTTGGATGATAAAACATTTCATCCAATCTTTTCCCATGTGCTTTAGCTAATTTTTGTGCATCCCAAATAGAGTATGGTTTATCAATGAAATCCTCCAAATATTCTTCTCTTATTTTACAAAACCGTTTTCCTTTAGTCATAGAAAACATTTTCATTGCTTTAGATCTTGCCTCGTTTGATGACATTGTTGGATTGTATTGCTTTAATAGTCTTTCCGCAAAATTCTGTCCAGCTCCATAAATTCTAGCATAATTAATTACTTTTGCTTGATCTCGAGATATTCCTACAGCTCGTGCTGTTACAGTATGCATATCTGTTCCACTAGCTTTATTGCCACTAAGCGTCATCCAACCTAGTGGTGTAGCACCATTTATTTGACACACATCAGCATCTCCAATGACTGATGCGATCCACAATTCTTGAGAATCTACATCAGCGCCTACAATATTATAACCAGGAGGAGCTTGAACGAATCCTCTTAATTCTGAGCCAACACGATCTACACTTGAATTGGATGCTGTCATCCATGTAGCTTCTACTGCTCTTCTTGTTAAAGTCCCACAAACTACGATCTACAAAAATAAATACTGTTAGACAAGATAAGTCCATAAGAAATATTAATTTACCTGAGGAATTATAGCGCCATATTCGAATTCTGGATTAATAGGAATACTTTTAGAAATTTCATTGCTTTTTAACCATACAACGATTTGATTTAAAATTCGATCGCGATTATTCCTCCAATATGTCAACAGTCGACCAATTTCTAAAATTTTATCTGCAGTTCCATCCTCACTTGCTAACACATTTTCTGAAAATTTCGTTATAAAGTCTTTTGATAAAGGATTTCCAACACGACTCGATTCTCCATCTTTATGAGGCAATTTCATAAAATAACAACAATTATCTACAATCACATTACACCAAATACCCGTGCCTTTGTAAACATTTTGTTTTTCAACTTTCTTTCTTGTGTAATATTCTTTCCGGCCAAGATTTTCTTGAACTTCTTTCCATAAATGGGTTATATTTGGAGATGCTATATTTTCTCGATCAGAATATACAACTGGACTCTTTTGTATTAACTCTTTTAATGGAATCTCTGCAGCTTGATCCAAATCAGTAGTAAAAGGTACTAGAAATCCCCAACCTTGCCCTTGAATATAATGCAACGGGTAACCTTCCCATGTTAATTTCAATAGTTTAGGTGTTATTCGCATTGAGGTACTTATTAAATTTGGCGTGGGTATCCAACCTTCAGGTATTATCTTCGGTTTTTCGCATAATTTTCGATACCAAGCTGGATACTCAGCAAATCGCTGTTCCTCTAGAGATTTACTCTGCCGTTTGAGTACTTTAGAACTCCAATCTTGATCCCACATCCATAAATCTTGTTTATATTTAGATTCTTTCGCCAATTGATATGCTTCGTTAGCTTTTTGTGACAGCAGCGACTTTGTTTTTGCTTCTAAACTATTAAAAGTATGCTCCGCAGTCTTTATATACTTTTTCCAGTTACTAGTGACTGGTAAGTACGCAGTACCTAGCTCTAGCATACCAGCAAATGTAACAGGATGCGGAAATCGTTCTAAAAACAAGGGGAAAATCTGCTTAAGCACTTTAAAAGTTGCTTCAACATCGTTTGCACAATATACGATTAATGAATCAAAATTTTCTCGAACATCATCTAAATTCCCTTTTATGAATATATTTCTCGTTTCTTTATTTAATTCTTCATTACAGTACAATTTGTAAACATCGACTAAACTATTTAACGAACCACTACTCATCCATTTTTCGTCAGATTCATCAAATTTACCAGATTTTAAAACAGCTCGTTGATAACTAGTAATACCACTGACACAGATATGTAACGACATTGTATCCACAAATCTTGTAGCTGTTCGATCAATCCAATATTGTTCTTTGATTCGAGCGCGATCGTATGATACATTATGCCCAACGACAACCCTAGGTTTTTTTAATACAGAATCTAAACGATTACCGAATTGCGTAGATGTACTTTCAAGTGGTATGAGACTTTGTAACTCGCTTTTAGGTGCGGAATTATTACTTGCTAAATCCTCACTGACCCAAGCATACCAAGCTTGGTTTGTGACTGCCGTAGCTAAAACCGGATTTGAACTAACTGTTGAACAAACTTCCACATCAAATACCATACAATCTTCTAAAGGAAAATCGACTCTCTGTGGTTTTTTTCCGTTTTCATACCTTGTCCAACCCGATTGCATGAACCACTTTTTAGGTTTCATAGGTACGCCAACTAAAAGCTTGTTTATTAAATCTATGTACGGTTTAGCTTGTTGCTGTCCAATATTATAAAAATGCTCCTCTAAAGATGCTCCACATAATTTAGGAATTGTTAAATCAACATCTGGTACAGGTTTTGCTGTTTTGATATCTATTCCATGTTTTTCAAATTCTTGTAAACACTTGGATATAACATCCGATGAAATTGGCTTGTTTAACTTTAGGTCGAAAAGTTGATTATATAGTTTGTTTGAAATCATTTGAATATTAAAATGGTTAAGTCTGGATGATTGTACTTTAATATTCAAAACATTCTCTTCATTAAGTTCTTTGTTTACCTTTTGTTTTGTTTTGATTGACTTGAACTTTTTGATAACAGTTCGAGGAAATATTTCTTTTTGTAATTTTTTTGTTGAAAAAAAACATTTCTTTAGATAACTCACATGTGAAATATCTTTTTGTAAAATCATTTTCAATTATAATTCCCATTTATATTTAAAATTTTAACAATTATGTATTTTTTTTAAATAGGTTCAAAACATACACACATGACTTAGAAAATTAGGTTATGATTACAAAAAAAAACATAATACGAATTAAAGAAAATAAAATTAATAAAATTTACCTTCAGTTTTGTTTAATAATTTTACAATTATAGTCCAATTTTTTAATAAATTTTCGAAACGTAGCATTAAATAAAGTAAGAATTTATGATTTTTCCTTAGATTTAAACCTTGATAAATCTATATAGAGATTAGAGCCATCTGACATTCCATGCACCTGCAGTACAGTGGTTCAAAATCATAATGTGCTACCAAAAGAAATTTGTCTATGGCGCTATCTATATTGGGAATCTTTACTTAATATTGAGAAACTAATCGAAATTGTCGAAATTTGCTGTTTCTCTTGATAAAATAGATACATTCCGTAGTTTGATAGTTATGTCAAATTGACACATTTATTTATAGAAAGAATGAAATTAATGTACTAATAATTAATTAATCATTATTGTTAATTTATTTTAATAAAATAAAAACATTCCAATGGGTATGTATTTTTAACGATAATACACTTTTATAATGTTATTTACACACTGCGTCATTTCTAAACACATTATACCTACAAGATCAAAGCACATTTTAAAACACTTGTAAACATTCATTTTAAATCAATGTATTGTTTTCACACTTGGTTTGATACTCAAATGACTTAATTTTGATTTAGAAACCATCATTTCATTCGAGAAACTAACACTTCTTTCGAAACATCAACACTTCTATATGTAACATTAGTTGCTTCTTTTACAGAAACGAATTTAGAAATATTAGATTTATCGGGGAAAAAATTAACCAAAATAAATAAAACACAACCTCATGAATATGACATTACGACACTTATACTTGATGAAAATGAATTACAAAAATTGGATAATATTGATACTTATTCGAAAGTTCAAAAGGTACTTTTTCCGCCTACGTGAAGTATATTGTTTGGGATATACAGTAGGACCACACTTTTAGTCCAAATTTTTTAACGTATGCCATCATAAAAGTTAAGAAGGATCTAAATACTTTGTTAAAAACGACAAACGTGACTATATTACATGAAGTTGTAACTTAACGTCTCTCATTATAGAAGTTACGGTATCAGAAAGTTTAATATTATAGCAATAACTACACCTTTATAGAAAAGTTGTAAATACATTCACGTGTCTTCTTCAAGGAAATAGACAACAAGAATTAAAAATTAAATATGACTGCGACTTCTGCTTTGTAACACCTTTTGCGTCGTTGCGATTGTATGATAGATTATTTTTTATATTCATAGCCTTACAATTTGACGATTTAACAATGGCAAGTTTCCATTAATATTTTTAAATACTAAAATATTAATAAATTTTTATATACAAATTTCTACTTTCGAGTTAAACAAGACAACCAGATACACAATTTGGCAAGATTACAATATTCAGGGGGTACATTTTAAAAACGAATTCTTATAAATTTCGAAAATATCAATGTCTCTCTTAGTTTTAGAAGTATTTAATGTTGAAATTTCAATATTATTGTGTTTATCTTCAAAACTTTCCTATGGATTTCGTTTCACAATATATGGTACTTGTGGAAAGGTGTAAAGCTTAAATTTACCCATTTTGAAATTTTTTTCGCCTATGAAATGGTAATATCACCGATAATTTGTATAGATAAATACGGTGTCGTCTACAGATTTCGAGATAGACGTTCGCCCTGCAATATTAACTAAATATTATGGTTGTATCAAGACTCGTTGACGGTTTTTATATCCGGTATATAATATATACCAGGGTATAAATGACCTTATTATTCTATTTCCGCAAAGTTGTCCATCCGAAAATACAATAACTCAAAAACCAAAGAAGATAGCGAGCTGAAAATTCTTAAGTATGTTCTAGAGCTAAAAAGCAAGGCAAAATCGAAACATGTTTGGGCAAAACTGTTTATCTTTGAAACACTAAGAAATTGAACAAAAATTTACCAACAAAAAATATTCCTTTTTGAAAAATAAACAACTTTTTGAAACTTCTTATCCTACATTCAGTATATACTGGGTATTTAAGCAATTAACTCAGTTGTTATTTTCACTTGTTTATCTATGGAATTATTTAAAAGGCGAAATTTTGAAATATTATGAATATAAAAAATAAATTATTTTTTAAATACAAATTCGTGTGTGGTCCCACTGTATTAACAATGTCAATTTACATTATAAATACTAATAATTTTCGTATTAGTTATCAATTGTACGAAATCAATTAATTCGTATGTACGGAATATGCCGAATGCACAATTTATCAACATTAAATTTAGCTCATAATGGGATTATAACAATTGAGGGTTTAAAAGAATTGGTTCAGTTAAAATGTCTATGTCTAGCTGGTAATAATATTAAGGTAATTTTAACTAAACACACATAATTTACAGTTAATCTCGGTTTATAAAAACACTTTTAATTTCTATTTTTAGACAATTGAACATTTACATACAAATATTAATTTAGAACATTTGGATTTGTCTGAAAATAATATAACACATATTTCGGATATTTCATATCTTAAAAATTTAAAGGTAATTTTTAATATTGATCTAATTCTTACCACTTGATGACAAAAAGTTTGGCAATGAAAACTCTGACTTTATTTCTTCCCTTCCCCCACGATTTTCACGGTTCATATTGTCTCTCATGGTAAAAATGTAACTTGATTTTGAAATCAATAACAAAAATTGTTGCCATACTTTTTGTTAAATGATTATTATTATTTGGCTCATCTGGTGTCTGTAATGTTTAAGGAACTCCTATTACATGGTAATCGTATTGGCCATCTACGTCAATGTGAACGATATTTACCATATGGTTTGGTAACATTAACACTTGCTTCAAATAACATCGCTGATTTAAATGAAATTTCACAACTTGTTCATTTAATTAATCTTAATAATTTTTCAATTACTGGTAATCCTTGTGTATGCATGGTGGGCAACAAAGTGTATCCTTTCTGTTTAATATTTCAACAAAATACAAAAACCATTTTCTTGATCACTAATACGTTTTGAATCACATAAATCAATACATATTTTTTTATTTTACTCAGAATTTATTCAAATTTATAGCAGATCAAACTGATTGCTTTGTAGGTAATAGATATTACTTTATGTTACATTTCAAATTTTCTAAAGAACATTTTTAACTTTTATACTCTCCATGATCTTATTTACTTCGTAAATTTAGTATGCATGAAGATTTAAGTCAAAATATTTGGCAATGACAACAGAATCGCATCTAGAAACTTGATTGTACTACTATTTTTATTTAGATATTAAATCTTTTTATTTTGAGATTTTTCATTAATATTTCCGTGACCAAAATGTAAAAATATAAATTATTGTAAAAATATAATTTTCATAGTGATATGTTTCAGTCACACAAGACCATTTTCAAATTGTGACACTGACTGAAATACGTCACTGTGAAAATTATGTTTTTACAATGAAAACTTTTCAAGTGGTAATTACAAATTATTTATTTAAAATAATAAACACATATTGAAAATGGAGTTCCACAAAATAAAGCTCAATACTATTAATTAAAAAATTTTCGTTTATGAACCTTTGTAAGCAAATTTGAAAAAAATTTTATCAGCCCTCCTTTAAAATTGGGGGGTTTTTCGTTTCAAAGGACATAGAATCCGAAAATTATGAATACTATAAGTGAGATGTAATCCGTCAAAATTATTGTAAATGGATTCTATGCCCTTGGAAACAAAAAATTCCCAATTTCGAGGCAAATAAAATTTCTTTCTGATAAAATTACAAAGGTTTATCATTAGAATATAAAAGGCCAAAAACCATTTAAATTCGGCCTTATGCACTTCCGTGCTCTAGATAAGAAACCAAAATAGTTTGTCCATGAGGATTTAATTCCATCGTGCTTTTCCTAAGGAATGGAATGAAATTGGTTGAAAATTTGTTGGTAAATTCAAGTTAGTGAGGATTTATTTCCATCGTGTTTTTCCTAAACAATGGAATGAAATTGGTTGAAAATTTGTTGGTAAATTCAAGTTAGTGTCTTGATGATCTAATATTAACAGTGTAAACAAAAGTCAATGCTTCATATAAAAATTTAATATTGGTCCATCATATTTCTTTTTCCATTACCATATTTCTTTTTCTATTATTTATATTTCATGAAAATTAAAGTATTTCATTTTGTTTTGAATTTTAATTTCTACAATTATTATTATTATTTATTTTTATTTTTTTCACTTTTGTGCACTTTCTGAGCACTATCACATTATTATTTTCCAAAATTTTTAGATAATTTGTCAAATGCTAATATGTGTTGTATTTGTGTACATCAAAATTTATTCGTTGTCTCATTAACACTGTTTCGTATTGACCCAACGTAAATATGTGAAATGTTTCCATTATTTTTATTGTCAATAATCTTTTCGTAATTGAAAATTAGCTTATTCTATCTGATAGCAAGTTTTGAACTTGCTTCGGCAATAAATAAATAGAATACAAGTGTGATATAATTCTTAATAGAATATAAAAATAACATAACACTATCTTCATTTTAACAACTGAAAGTTTTGACGACGAGCGCTCAAAATGTTAATTCAAAGACGTGAATATTGCTAAAAGACTTGCAAGCCTTATCGTCAAATTTTTAGAGAAATCATTTAAGTCAGTAACTTGCGCTTGTAGTGAAAATAAAATGTTTTATTGAAATATATTTTCTGGACATTCGTAATTTATTTACTTTGAGCGTTTTCGCTTACTAAAAAATCTAGTGAAACTACTAGATTTTAATTTACACATTTATTAAAAATTACGAATCATTTTACATATTTATTACCCAAAAATTTTTTTTTGAATATGTTTTTCTTAATAATATTGTGTAGTGGTTTTGATTATCGTCCGTTTGTAATTAATTGGCTTATGAGTTTAAAAGTAATTGACGGATATGTTGTCGACGCAATTGAAAGGTATAATTATATAAATATAACCATTCGTTTATTTATTAAAAGTCTATGGAAATTTTGAAAACTTTGTTAATGCAAATTATTTTATACTTTTGTAGTTTAAGAGCTGAATGGTTATATTCCCAAGGTCGAGGTAGACATTTTCGTACTGGCGATCATCAAGAATTAATACAATATTTGGCAAGCGTATGCCCACCCTCAGGTGAAACTTTACAAACAGAGGAAGAAAGAAAATTACGTTTAATTTTGAGTAAAGCCCAACATCATCAACAACAACTTCGCGATCAACTCAACGCAAACGGTTCTTTATACAAACAAATCAAAATTTTTTTATACTAACGCACTAACATTTTTGTTTTCTATAACGACTTATAATTTGTTTTCTTCCTTTTTTTTTCTTTTTTTTATTAATTTCATTTTTTTATTTATTAATTTATATAATAGTATATTTTTAATTTATGATTGTTGAATAATTTCAATTCATTTAGATTTTTCACTAAACAATGAAACAATTAAATAAATAAAAAATAATGAATTTATTCGACAACCATATTTTTACAGAATGTTTCAAAATATATGCAAAAATTTTAGAAAACATTTCTCTGTTTTTTCGAGTTTCATTTCGTTTAAAAACACTATATAAAATGGAAATCCATAAAATATAGCTGCATACAAAAAATAATGTTTAAAACTAATTTTTAGGCAGTAGAGAAAGTTCACCGACTCCATCACCAAATTCTAAGCGCAAAATGTCGAGAATAATAACGCCCAAAGGTAATTATATAATATTTTATTGGTAGATTTTACTCACCCATTATATTTTGAAATGTAATATTTAGTTATTTCAGGAAAATCTCGAACAAAAACCAAATCTCCTGATCGCATGACATCAAGCTGTATTATGGAAACAAATACAAGCACCGTAAACAATTCCAGTATTCCAATGATGAGCCAAAGCTTAGATTCGATAATGTTGAGTAACAATCTTATAAACAAAGTTATATCGAATGATGAATTAAATGGAATTTCAGAAGAAGGTAATATGCATCAACTAAATTCAGAAGTTATATTAAATTTTTTATTGACTTATCTAGGCCAGTTGTATGCAAGTAGTCCTCTACAAGCAAATACAAAATTGGTTCCCGTTCCTGAATCTCTGATGAGTCCTGATTATCGCCCACCAAATGCTATACCAACTCGTATGCCAACGCCAGCGATGCGAAATACAGCAACAAATCAAAGTAGAGTCACTACATTATCATCAAACACTCCTAAAAAAGTTGAATCAAATCGAAACTCTCCAAAAATGCTTCGAACGCCGAATTCAAGTCCCAAACAACAACGTCAAAATTGTAATCAAAAAGGGAGTGGGATTTCGTCATCACCTTTACGTACACGCAAAAATTTGAACCAAACAACTTATCAAAGTGATGTGCAAAGTAAGTTGCTTCATTATTTTTATTAACCTAACTACCCAATTAAGAAAAAAAAAAGGGTCTGTATATAACGGGAATGTGTCTTTGTAAGTTCTCACATAAAACAAAATCATAATGATATAGGATAAAAGACGTCATGAAAAATTCAATATGAAGAAGTTTATCGCTTATATTATCAGATAAATATAAAAAGAATTTTATAGCATGCCCTCAGAAGAACAATATCAAAGCAGTAAGCGACTAGGAAAACCTGGAAAACTAAGGGAATTTAATCGCGATCAGGGAAACTGATGTAGTAGTAGCGGAGAGGAGACCGAAGCATGGCAAATAGGCCTCTTTTTACCGACCCCTAAGGAACCCATCTCCTCAACCTATTCTGCCACACTACATCTGGTTCGTTTCCTCTTGCCCTGTGTTCGTTGTCAAACCTACCCGCCTTTGTGAATTTCAAGACAGAGCTCCACTTTAGTTGTTTTACCTGACTTTTCCGCATTTCGGTTGAACCAAAGACTAAGTGGATGGTTTTTGGGTCTGTAAGGACATTCTGCTAGAAATTGGAAGATCGTATTATCTACCCCATTACTCCGGGCAGATCGCACTGTCCTCCAGCCTTATAAGGGATAGATGCCTTTTGAGCCTGCAGTGACCAGTAGGTAGTATCCCAACTAGAAGGTTTATCACTTTCCGGTTCTTGCCAATAAGCGAGGATGACATCGCGACAGGGTTAATGGTAAAAATTCCCCCAGAACCCAAGTTTTTTTACTTTGATGTAATTCTTTATTTTCTGAAAATAATTGAACTAATTAGGTCGTCACTTTTTTCCATCTGAAGTATTTCAATTTACCTTATTTAGTGAATTTGATCTAAAACGGGAACAAAAATTATTTTTCTATTTTCTACGATTTTTGTTAAAACAACACCTTTTAGATCAAAGTTGAATCCAAAAAACACAAAAATGCTATAAAAAATGTTTTCGAGATATGAACCCCTTTATTTCTTGAAAATATTAATTACAAACTCTTTTTTCTTCAGGCTAGTCAGGAAATTTATCTAGCAGAAATTTCATAACACCAATTCGATCGCTACCCAGAATATATATAGTTACCTATTTCCTACGTTTATGCATTCTATGTAAAATGAATTTAGACAGAAATCAAAGTATGATTTTGATTTTAGAACATCAAAATGGAAATTATACAATTTCAATGCAGTCTAGTCCACATACAAACAATTCGACAATTCATAGTAGTGATGAAGATAGCGAAATGTGTGAATCAAAATTATTAACAATTCGAAATCTAGCTCAAGAACGACGAGCTGGAAACACAACTAGTAAAGTTAATTTACAACAACAGCCGCAGCATAATGAAAAACAATCCCAACTTTCAGTTAAACCACAGTTACCAGAAACAGAAGCCGCAATTAAAATTCAAAAAATATGGCGTGGTTATTACTGCAGGAACATTAACAAGGATACTAAGAGTATTCTTAAAAATGTTAAAGATAGTCGTACACGTTTATATATTGAGTAAGTACTTTTATACATGATAACAATTTTATTTAACATTCAATCAATTTTTAGAAAATTAGCTACTGATATGGAGAAAGCTAAAGAAGCATTGGAATGTGAACGTAAAATTCAAGTTTTACAAATGCAAGCAATTAATGCATTATGGCAAAAAGTATCATCGATGGAAAATGTCGATTCAACAGATAAAAATGTATCTTCATTAGACGCGAATATCAGTTCAAATGCAGCTGTTAGTAATGAACTTTTAACTTTAACGAAAACATGTTCTGAACTGTCTAAAAAGGTAATGTGTATTTTTATATAGAAATAACTGGTAATACTAAACATAAAAAAATCGGATTGATTCTTCCATCTACCGATTTATCTAACGGTTTCATAAAACGCTATTATAAAAATTAAAAAAAGATACTGAGTCGAAATTTTCTAACAATATTATATGGTTAAAAATGATTTCGAACTTGCAAACGATTTTCTAGACTCATTTTGGTACAAGAAAAACTAAAATTAAATTAAAATAACTAATTGAATTTATTGTTTAAATACTCGGTGTATATTGAGTCCATTATACATACGTGAACTGTTCAATTTTAGATTTTGAACTGAAATCGTGGAAAAATTATTCAGATTATGAAAAAAAAATGACAAAAAAAAGTTTTTTATTAAAAAAAAAAAAAAAAAATTTGTCTTTAAACTTTTCTTCTATCGGTTTCAAAGATGAATATTTGTCCTTTTGGCGGGGAGTTGCACCATCCGATTTTGTCCAATTTCGATCTTAACCCTATTTTTTAGCTCACACACACGTAAAATTTCAGCTCGTTATCTCTTTTCGTTTTTGAGTTATCGTATCTACTACGGTCATGTGAAAATGGACTAATTAGATCATTTTATATTCAATGATACAAGGTCGGGACTAAACGTAATATACTTCGTATATATTATGTATACCGGGTATAATTAGCATAAGAATCTTAACCTTTAAGATACATCTCTTTTGGAAAGATTCTGGGTTCTGTGCCTTTAATCAATGTAGATTAGAAACTTTCGAGTACATAATGTCAGACTACAACGTGATTTCTATTTGTTATATTTTTATGACATAATTTTATAAATAATGGTTGTTATTATTTCAGGTAAATAACTTGCAAGGATCTTTGGATGAAGTAAAATGTGTTTTAAAAACACTTTATATAAAAAATAATCCAAGTGCAATTACCGATACTGGAACTTCGACCCAAACAGAAATTATTGCAGTCCATACACCACAAGTAAGTACCAAATTTTCGAACCTTCTTAAGTAATATATTAAATAATTATTTCTTATTAGGGTGAAGCCGGTAAAATGTTTCCTTATCGTACACCCCGTCCTTCTTCATTACCATTACCTCAAAATCGAATTCGTTCTGCATCTACAACAAATGATGATCAACAACAATCCACTGTAGGATCAGAAGCAACCGAAGAAGTGCAACAATTCGTTGGAAATCTTGTAAATGATGCAATGAAAACCATAAATGAAGCCGAAACAAACACAATTTCAAGTCAAGTTGATGAAACTGATGAGAGTGGTGTACATACTAAATCAAATTGTACATTGTTAACAGATTCAAAAAGCGATACATTCTCAATTGATGACACTGAACAACAAGAACCAACTAATGAATGAAATATAGCATTATGTTGGGATGAATCTTTGAGAAAATTTTTAAACATTGAATATTCAGAGTGTTTCTAAATATGCGCAAAGAATTTCAACGACTGATTTTATGATGATTTTCTCTTATATTTTTTTCAAGTTTCATTAAGTGTTGAAGATGTAGAACGGTAAAGATGTTTAGAAACTACTATCTTTTATAAAATATTTGCATTCCTGTTATAGATAGTAAAATGAATTTTCGTTTATTTAATCAACAGTTAGAGGCTATCCCTAAACTACGTAAGACGTTTTCCTCCACTTTTTTTTAATTCCCTCTTCCTACCATGTAACATTATGTAGACATTAAGCTTTCGCATCCTGTTTGTTTTGTGTTTCGTAACTTTTTAAAACATTAAAATTTTCAAAATTTCGTCAAGCTTTGAACCACATCAGTTTTATTGTCCGTTTTTTATTAATTTTTCTTAAATGTCATCTGTGTTATGTAACACAGAGTTGCATCTACCCTACCCTCATATAACATCACATAACATAATATCATACCTGTCATACCGGTTTAATGCAGATGGCTCAGTCCCCACTTATTTCGATGGGTACATGTTGATTAAGAATCAATTTTCTACTAAGCTCAATCCCAATTTGGCATCTAACGTAACTTGTAAAGGCATGTATAATAAATATTACCATTTTTGAACGTATATACGGTCCTATATCGCCTGTAGGAAGAGAAACTCGGAAAATTATTAGGGATTAAATCGTCATGGAATTTCTCGATAAAATCAATTATTTGAAAATGTTCGGTTAGAATTACTCTATATATTATTCTAAACTTAATTTCAATTTTATAAAATTTTCTCGACCATTCGTAAAACACTGCCAAGCCAAAATTACAACAGATAAAACAAAAGAGGAATTATAAATTCAAAAAAATTCTGGTATTAAAAGTTTTCTAAAATCAGCGTTTTTTTCAAATCCGAGAGAGGAAACAGTCTTTCACTATAAAATGTAAGACGTCGATTACATCTCATGTTTTACTGTACAATGATTGAAAACAAGAGACCATCGTTCAATTTACTTTGTTAATGTTACAAATATCTGTTGTAGAAATGCTTGTGGCTTTTATACAATTGTAAATTGTTTTAAGCACACTTTCAAATTATTTATTAATGTTAATTTTTAGATCATGAATAAAAAAAAGAATTTGTATCTTAACAATTTTTTTAAGATGTTCCAGAAGAAAATTTTGTTACAATTGACAACAAACAAATTTAGAGTTTTCAAAATAGTCCCTAAATAGATTCCAAGTATTTTTTGTATTAATAACCAATCGATTAAAGTTATTATTAAAAAAAATAGATTTCAATCAATTTTTTATATAGATTTTCGTGATTATTATTGGGTAAAAATTAGAATAGAAAATGATTTTTATCAAAATCGATAACAATCAATTTATTGCTTTTAATTTTTATCAAAATTATATTCAAGCAGAATATAATTTTTTATATAGATTTTCGTGATTATTATTGGGTAAAAATTAGAATAGAATATGATTTTTATCAAAATCGATAACAATAAATTTATTGCTTTTAATTTTTATCAAAATTATATATAAAAGTTTATTCGACATTAATAAAATGAATTTTTGTTGCCTTTGACCTTAGACATAGTTATTCAAATAACAAAACTTTTATCAAGATACACGAAACAAAATTGTATAAAATTTATTTGAAAAATGTGTACATAATCAAATATCTAGACATAATAAAATTAATTTTTGTTGACTTCGAGTTCAGACACAGTTATTCAAATAATATATTATTTTATTAACTATCTACTAGACATAATTTGAATTTTGGAAATTTTGTTATTATATTTCATTATATAAATTTTTAATAAAAACAGAAATTATTCTAGGGGCTACATTTTGATATCGATGAGTCTGTTGAAAATTTTAATAGAACTATTTTTTCATTAGTTATTTATTTATTTTTTTAAAAAACTACCGAAAAATAAAGAATCGAATCCAAGTCAATTCATATCCTCAAGAAATTCAAGATACGAATTCAAATCTTTATCCATGGTCTAATTTTTATGTTGTTGATTTATTAGTATTAAAAATTATGTATTTAAGATTCAATGAATACTCACTTGCAGCTCTCTATTGCCTTTAATACAAAATGAAATTTTGTAAAAACTATTACAACACCGCAACATGCATCACAAATTTAGTTTTTTTTAAGTGAAACTTCTTTAGTAAAAGTAAATTTGTCAAAGAAGTAGAAAATTCCACCTAAATATCTAGTATTCATAAGTTAGAAGTGTAGTTTTGTTTTGTTTTTTTTTCTTAGTATTTAATTAATTAAACAAATCAAGTATGGGAAGTATCTTAAACTATGAGATTATCGTAACCCGCAATTCTACGAACTCGCAAAAAAAAAATTGCCAAAACTTTATTTTATTTTTTCCCAACAATACTTTTAAAAGTTTCGTAACACATCGTTTAAGAAATACCATGAGGATAGTTTGAGCATTAATCTTTTGTGTCTTAGTCACTCAATTATTATTGTTACACTACCAATTAGTTGGATTCGAATTTACAAGATCCAAGACTACGTCTTCGGGGGAGTTTTACGAACACACATAAGAAATCAAAGTAAATAAAAACCACATATGTTCTTTATGTTATATTTATTTCCCTAATTCATTAAAAATTTACTGAAGGGCCCTTCACTACTAGCTAAAGTTGTCTTTATTTCCTTGTTGTAAATTAGGCACTAGAACCTATGTTTAACAAAAGGAGTTTCACTGTTTTCGTGTGATATATTCTTAGAATAGACATAAACCCATTTTTTTTTAAATAAATTAGATTAGAGAATTTAATCAAATCCAAAAACTTTAAAATATTTTTCGTCCAACTCACGCTAATTGGTTGTAATTTAATCTAGATGACTCATTTTATTGTAGAAGAATAAAAATTGTAATTATTTCGGTATGTTTGTTAAATTGTTCCCCTCAAAAATAATTGTTATTATTTATTCGCACATAATTTAAAAAAAAAAACACATTGTTTCGATACGATGGTCAAAATTGTTTGCATTAAAATGTTTTTTAATTTTGAAACTGTCAGTTATGTATTGTGAAATGTAAGTCAGGATAGTATGATATTTACAAGTACCAAATGGTAGGTACTGCCCAAATTTTTTCTAAAAAAGAACATTTTTTAAGCTTTTTATAATAAAGCAATGCTGCCTACTAATTAGAAATATTTCTAGTCAATATGTATAATTATTATTATTTGTAAATCTTAAACAAACTCGTTAATTATTAAATGGAAATTTTTTATTTGCAATAAAAACCTGTTACTAAATTGTTTTTTTTTAAAATGTTGTTATTTTACACGGTTTTACTATATTTTTTATATAATTTTCACACGCACAGTCACATGATTTTATCTGTTATTTTCCATGAATGAAAAACAAATTATAAATTTATATATATGTGAAATGATTAACTAGTTATTTACTTATGTAATGTATGAGATGAAACATCAATAATTATTAAACAGAGAGTAATACATCTTTCTTCTTTTTACATTTTCATTGAAAAGTACTCATGGAAAATAATTGTCGTAAAAACTACATACAAAAACAGTTGTAAAAACTATATAAAGAACTGATTTAAAAAATTGTATTGCTTTATTGTTTAAATAAACACAAATATTCATTCTAAATTTGACTTTTCTCTGTGGAGGATTCCCAAAAATTCTGTTCGAGTTAGTATTGCAGCTATATCTAGAGCACTAGTTTTTTGCCTTCGCACTTACAGTACTATTACTACAGGTTTAATTATATTGGATGTATTTAAGATGTGTCCTTGAATATTTGCTATCGTGTTTTGTTGAATATTGCTTCTAGTTAAAAGTAGAGTGAAATATCTGACCAAAACTGTTGAACAAGAATAATATCTAATGTTTTATTTTATTAAATGAAATTATTTTGTTTCAAAAACCGAAATTTCTAACACACATTGTCCATATCCACGAAAGAGATAGACATGTGTAAATAAGAATGAATATGAATCACGCAGTACTAGATGTTGGTTAACTTTGATCTCGGCGTCTGGTGGTCTAAAAAAGAAACCAGTTTTAGTGTGCAGTATAAGTTATAGCCGGCTCAGATCTCTAATTTAGATTATAGTTACTACAGAAATAAACTGAAATCTAAAAAAATTGACATTGAAAACTGTCAAAATTCTGAAAAAAATAATTTTTGACAAGGAAAATAGGTTTATCCCTTTGTTGCACACAAAAGTCAGCCATGTTTTTAAGACCCGGCCTCAGGTCAGTTCTCAATACTAGAACAAACAAAAAATTGTTTCAACTAGAATTGGTACCATCGAAAACAATTGGAATATTGTTGCTAAAAAGATTAATACTGGTGGCGCGACTATTTCAAATAGTTATTCCAACCAATTTGTACAAAAATAATAAATTTTGATTAATTACCAAGCGGTAATGTATTATTGAACTTTTACTGCCTTGTAATCCACGAACTTATAATGTTCAGAAAATCAATTAAAAAAGCTAATTTTTAGAAAATGATCCCAAGAATCATCCCTGAAATTTTTGCACATATTTATACTCAAGACATTTGGATAAATGAAGAAAATAACGATCACTAAATGAAAATAAAAAATATATTTAATAATAAAAAAAATACAGAATAAAAATATTGCAACAAGAAAAATACAATCAGTCAACATTCAAACATTTTACTAAAAACTTTTTTTTCTTCTACCAAATACAAATCAATAGTGTTTTGTAATTTTTTCATTTCACCGACAATTCGTTTATCATTCGGACACAACCTTAGAGCCATTTTAAAATCTTTTAATGCCAATTGGTAATCTTTCAATCCCTCGTATGCTTGTCCTCGTCTATACAAAGCTTTACTTGAGTTAGGATCTATTGTTAAAACCTATAAAAAAATTTTGAATTGCAAAATCTACTTTTGTTTTAATTACATCACACATCGTGCACAGTTAAAGTTTAGCTTCAATAATTTTAAACTTAAAAAGTTAACAACATTTTACCTCAATACAACAATCACGAGCTTCCTTAAAGTCATTTCGCTTTAATTTCACAGCTGCCAAATTTAACAATGAAATCACTTTAATATTATTCAGTGTGGACCTATCAGAATCAGGGCCAGCTGAATCCATTTGAATTTTATTGGAGAAGTTTATATAACGTAAAGCTTTTCTATATTTACGATCTGATTCTACGTAGTTTTTGTTTGAAAAATGGTAATTTCCTGAATTTTTTATTTTATTTATGACGTCCACAAAATCGTGAATAGCTTCGTTGCCTTTACGTTGCCAATCTTCTGGCCATGGTGGATACATATCATCTGTACAATCTAAATCTTCAATACCCCAATTTTCATCACGTCTCAATTGACCACAATCTAATATTTTACATTCTGGAATTGGACGACCATTTTCTGCTTTCACTTCACTAATTTCTTTTACGACACCAAATCCTTTACGTACTTTACCAAAAGCTACATTAATACCATCTAAATGTGTACACGGTACAGTTGTTATAAAAAACTGTGAACTGTTTGTATTCGGGCCTGCATTTGCCATACTAATAACGCCTTCTTCTTCATGCTAAACAATAGTAAAAATTTAAATAGAATTTAACGTAAGTCTTTTAACCCCGATAAAAAGAAAAGTTTTGAAACCTTTGCCTGTTTGTTCTTAGTCATCAAGCCATGTTAAGCTTAAATTCCCACCATAAACTAGCCCTGTAGTTTGAGTCTAGCATAAAAGAGAATCTAAACTACTTTGAATTGAATATTTATTTCTTAGAATTTATATTTTTATCAGTAAATTTAGTTTTGCTTATTTATAGTAACTCTTAATTAAATCTTTTATATTGAATATAATTACCGCTAAGTTAAAATTTTCATCGTCAAATTTTTCACCGTAAATACTTTCGCCACCTGTACCATCGAAATTAATAATATCTCCACCTTGTATCATGAATTGTGAAACAACTAAAATGTAATTCAGATTATTTTAAGCATAAATAAGCTAATATAATTAATTTTAGAAACATTTACAACAGAAGTTTTATTTATTAAATGAGTGATATTAAGTAAATACAAACCACGATGTATTCGACTTCCTTTGTATTGTAATTTCTTGTTAAATTTTCCATAACCTTTTTCGCCTGTACATAATGCACGAAAATTTTCAACAGTTTTCGGAGCAATATCACGAAACAGTTCTATTACAACACGTCCCACTAAAAATAAAGAAACCTACTGATTAAATAAGACAATTTACTGATAAATTGTTTGTGTATAATAAAAATTAAGTATTGAATAATAAGTAACCTTTCTCCTCGTCTATTCCAAAATCAATAAAAACGAATGGATTTTCGTAAATACCATTGCACATAGTCATTATTTTGTCAGAATATCAATATCTGACTGTTACTTAACTAAATAAAAACATTATTAAAATTCTAAACTAATGCTAATTTTTGTTAAAATTGTAAACTAGAACCAAACAACAAATTGAAAATTGATAAAATTATGACATTCCAATCGCATACTCTAGCGTTATTTATTTGTAACAAGTTGAGAGCGGAAACATTTAAATCAGCATTTATGATAATTTTTAGTGATAAAATATCATTTTATATTACTATCATTATCTTTTATTAAATATGCGTTTTCTATACTCAATTATCAATCATTAAATACTCATTAAAATATTCAAAATATAATTTAAATTGACAATTCAACATAAATTACTATTGATCGAATCTTAACTATAACTATATTCTATTTTAGTACAAGCGATACGCAAATGCCCCATAGCACTCTGACCCCGGTCATGTGGACACAAAATGGCGGGACAGTTTTTTAACAATTAAATCATAATTAAATGAACGATTAGTAAAAACTATGTATCTTATGAAATCAATCTTATAATCCTAGTTCCGCTATTTCCAATGGCAGGGTGTCTTCTAAGCATATAAAATGAATTGATAATCGACATAGATGAAGGAGCACAAACATTTTCGAGAAATTCTTAATAATTCTTTCTAATAATATTTTCAGATTTTGCCTTTCCTGAAATCATCAGTATTCGAAAATTATGCTGTAGAAAAATGATCTCCTTTCTGCCGAGAGGAGAAAAGTGTTAGGTGCATAAAAAAAGATAAACGATTTAACATTAATATTTATGCAACAGCTACGAACCATAACGAAAAGAAAATTTTTCAATGTTTTCCTCTCTATTTTTCACAGGCAGAGGCTTTCATGTATTACCTTTCAGTTGTGATACTAGGAGAGAGAAAAGTGGTTATAATTTAAAGTAATCAAAATATTACTTTAAATTGATAATTATTGATTTTATTCTCCTTTAAAATCAAATGAAATATCATAAATTGAAATTTTAACTCCAAAGTCTGCCATTTTGTGAAAAACTTCTGGAGCTATTAGATAGAGGATGTAAATTAGGAAGAGTAGAACTAATTGAAAAAAACCCTTTTTCCCATTTTTAAAAGTGCTAGAAGTCATATAGATTAAAAAAGAATCTCTAGAATTTGTGTATCAAGAATCATTTATTTTAACAATTTTACATGCCCCTACTATTGTTGTTTTTTTTTGCCTACGATTTTGCAGAAGATAAAAGAAAATTATATATAAAGGGTATGTTTTATTGTGGTTTGTTATGAATCCGTTACTATGCAAAACAAAACTTTTTCTCTAAACATATAAGACAACTTTTTCTCTAAGCATATATATGCTTTATAAGCGTATAAAGCATATATACAGTTAAAGCTATTTCGTAATTATTGATTTTCTTAATCAAAATATTCATCTTCGTGAGAACAATAGATAAATTAATAACTAGTTTTGCTCTTAATATCAAAATTTCGGTTACTAATGCATAATTATATTGTAAAAAATTATCAGATTCTTTGTACTAATTTTTTAAGATAATTAATTTTAAACAATATAATAACTCGTATGCTTTTAAAATATGTCTTATAATAAATTTCGGAAAATTTGGAATAAGAAAAGGGTATAGTATAGGGGCTTAGAATATTTGTTTCATAACAGATAAAATATAGATATTTTAATAGGTAAAATATTTTCTAAAAATCTTTTGTTTGGGAATAGCAGAGGTAAGTATATGTAATATCTATGGGTAGGTGTTATTAGTGGTAGAGGGATATTATTCAAACGCCATCCATACGATAGTGGTGAGCAATAGAGTTGCCGGCTGTAGAATTGACATGACGCTGTCTGGAAGGGCGTATGTCATAATAATAAGTTGATGTGATTTAGAAGTTATAAAGTTTTTTATGACATTTATTAGTTGATTTAAATAATGTGTCTCGAAATGAATGGATGTATGTACTAAAATTGAACTAAAATAAAACATATTGCAACTTACTCGACTAAAAAATTTCTAATCTATGTGTCCATTAGTGAATGCATAAATATTTCTTTGTTTACGTTGATTTAAGTACTAATTATTGATTAAAAAACGATTTAATAATTATGGCGTGGCGTTTTAAAGCATCTAAATATAAAAATGCAGCACCAATTGTTCCCAAACCCGAGGCCTGTGTACGTGATATATGTGTTGGTTCTTATCAGACGTATGGCAATAACATCACTGCATCAGCGGCATTTATGGCATTTAACTGGGACCATACCGGTTCTAGTTTAGCTGTTCTACCCATTGATGATTGCGGTAGAAAAAGTAAAACAATGCCTTTGCTGCATGCTCATTCTGATACGGTCACCGATTTGGAATTCTCACCATTTCATGACGGATTGTTAGCAACCGGTTCACAAGACTGTTTAGTTAAAATTTGGCACATTCCCGAAAAAGGCCTTGATGAACCTATGACAAATGCTGAGTGTACTTTTTCACATAAACAGCGGCGTGTTGAAACTGTTGGATTTCACCCGACTGCTGATTTTTTGCTATATTCTACATCGTTTACAACATTAACATTATGGGATATTATTTCTCAAAATGAATTGTTTTGTAAGTATTTTTTTTTAAATTTCCGTTCTTTAAGTTAAAACTATCTATACGAACATTTGAGTGAGTTATTTTCCATTCCATGTTTAGCTAATTCCGATCATTCTGAAGTAATTCAATCTGTAAGTTGGAAACGTGATGGTACTCTCCTAGTAACTTCGTGTAAAGATAAGCAGTTACGTATCATTGATCCTCGTATAGAAAGTGTTTGTATCAAGTCATGTAATAGCCACCAAAGTATCAAGGATTCTAGAGTTGTGTGGCTTGGAGATCATAATAAAGTTCTCAGCACAGGTTTTGACTCAGCACGTTTACGGCAAGTAATTATACGTGATTTGAGAAATTTCAACGATCCAGAAAAGACTTTGGAATTAGACTGCTCAACTGGAATTTTAATTCCATTGTACGATGCTGATACTGGAATGTTATTCTTGGCTGGCAAAGGAGATACCACAATTGGGTACATGGAAGTTACTGACCGCGAACCTTACTTAATTGAAGGTAATATCATTTCGAAAGTATAAATTTCATAAGTTGACTCTTTAAAATTGTTTCATTTAATTAGGTATTCGACATTCCGGAGAGCAAACAAAAGGTGCATGTTTGGTTCCAAAACGTGCTTTGAATGTGATGCAAGGAGAAGTTAATCGACTGCTCCAATTAACCAGTTCATCAGTAATCCCCATAATGTATCAAGTACCTAGAAAATCTTATCGTGATTTCCATTCAGATTTGTACCCAGACACACCAGGATATGTTACAGAATTAACTGCTTCACATTGGATGCAAGGCAAAAATATTCCGCTGAATAAAATTAGTTTGGATCCTGCTAAACGTTCAGCTGGTGAGGAACCTGTTAAGGTAAGGAAAAATTAGTAATATTAAACAATACGGCCAGAAATATCCTGCTTTTCTTTTAAAAATATGTACAAATTTTGGTTACGGTTTTTTGTATTACTAAATCAGTGTTTTGGAAAATATATAATTCAAAATGTGATCAAATATTGCTAATTGTAAATACTATACAATCAATTTTATACTCTAAATCAGTTTACTTTTTCTGAGCGCGATTAAAAGAATTTGAATTTGTAGAAAATTCTACAGGCTATTCTGTATTCCTTCTATTTTAGTTTTTTTATTGGATATCTTTATATACAGTCATCCACAAAGAAACTCCACCAACCAAACTGAATCAAATATCTTAGAAAACAAACATTTTAGGGTCAAAATAGAATGTAGATATTTTATTGACCGTTAGTTAATCGATATTTTTGTCTTTACTGAGTGATTCCATATAACTACTTGCTTTATTACCAAACCGATTAAATTATAGGTCGGTAATTTTACAGCGTGAATTTCCCTTGAATAGCTTGGTGTTGAATGAGCTTGGTGCAATTTTGTTGTGAAAAACTGTAAATTTTTTTCCTGTTTCTAATTAGTCAAGAAAAATTACATGCGTCCAATATTTTTGTCTTATTTTGATTCCTATTTAGCTTCAAAAATTCAAATACGTCCAATATTTTTGTATTATTTTGATGCTTGAAAAATTCAAAAACTAAAAAAGAAACGCTTAACATCGCAGCTGAGTTTGTAGTTCAAATAGTATTGCAATTTTATTTAGTTAGATTGTCAAGAACATTACTTCTTACCCAATTTTAAAAGAAAATTCTTCGATCGTATCCTTCACCATTTTTTTGCTTGAAGGAAAATAATAATTCAGTATTTAATTTGACGAGTTTCGAATATTTTAAACATAAAAATAAATTGTCTTTATGTCAGTCGAAAAATTATTTTACATATTTATTTCCATGGAAAATTATATTATTAAATCAAATTGTTTGATTACTATTTGACAGTGTTATATTATTGAAGATGGGAAATTTTCGATTTTTTTATTATTTAAATTGCTATCATTATTAGAGGTAAAGACATTAATTTTTTTTATTTACAAAAATTATAAACGTTTAAAAACATTTTAGGAGTAATTTATTGCAAAATCGTGAAGTATAACAGTTTTAAGAAAAATCTAGAGATCTTTGAATATATTAAGACCAGTCGATGGGTAGTTAAATTCGGAACAAAATTTTCAATAAGCTAAAAAGTGTTTCGATCGATTTATTTTAATATATTAAACAAGCAGAAGAATTCCTTTTTGAAAGTCAGCTATTATTTGACGCGAAGTTTTGCTGCTCAATATTATTTCGAATAAACTCTAGTCAAAAAAATCGTGAAGTAATTTTTTCTACCATTAACGCTTTCTGGTCATACAGATTTATTTGGTATATTCATTTGCGAATCCATAAAAGTTTTCGCCGATAGTATACAATGTTTCGTGTAAAATTATCTATCATTCTTGTATTTAATAGATAATTGGATATTAATCTTCTGTCTTCTTTTCATATAAGACGTAAAAATAAAAAGCGATCAAAACAGTTTCTAACTATCTGGGAATTATTTTTCAATTACACCCTTTTTCAACCTGATGACTTGGCTAATTTTTTTTATTATAAATTATATTTTACCGTTTATCTATGGTTTCCACTCGCCTGGTTTTTTACAAAATAAATAAAAACATTATTTTTATTAGTCTATTGTTTTTACCTCGGACATAGTATTCATTCAACTTTAGAAATTTAATAAACTTAATGTAATAGACAAAGATGATTTTTAATTGATGAAAAATTAATAAAATAAACAGGTACATAGAGGTCCTCTATCGGAATTAAAAACAATCAACGATCAAATGAATGTAAAAATATCAACGAATAATAAATTGAACAATAATTCAGTAAATAAACAAGATAATATTTATCATCATATATCGGTAAAAACAAAAATTGATTCTGTGACTACAAATGAGGATAATAATATTGAACAGTCATCAAATAATACAAAAGAGGAACAAAATGGCAGTGGTGGAGATTCAATAATTACACCAATTTTACCCCCAAAACCGTTACCCCGACGTACTGGTAGTATATCAGAAGGTTGTGATGAAGTAGGATTACCAAGACCTATTGCACGTCCACGTACTACAGCCACTCCATTAGTAACCTCAGTCAACCCTTCGAATTATAAGGTTTGCAATTTCAGAACAATGAACTTTGCAATTTATATTGTTGTTTTTGTTTTGTTGTGAGTGCACCCCAATTTTTAGAGTGGTTTTAGGTCTTTTATTTTATTTGTAGACATTTTTTCATGAGTTGGTGTTTCGTATTATTTGAAATTACAGTGAATCAAACGAAAATTGCATATTTTCAAATAGTTACTCCCAATATTTACTTGAATTTTCTTTTGATAGCACTTTTTAAACAGAGCATGTTTTTCTAGTTTTACTTTTGGTTGTTTATTGTATAGTTTTATTATATTTGTCTTTTGGTGTCCTTTTTAGTTCAGGAGGATACTGTAAAAATACTAAGCCTATTTTTGAAAAGACGAGACTTGCAAGCAAAATTGATAAACTGTGTATATAAATAATATAGGATAATATTTGTCAGAAGTAGATTGTCAAATATTATTATGACTTTAAAGCTGTACGAGCACTGGAGCTTCAAAAAGATTAAGGCTTGATTTTTTTTATATGTAGTTGAAGTGCATATAAATCAATTATAAAAGTTTCAGGGGGGGTTACGGGGTCTTGAATTAATTATTTAATGTTAAAGTTCGAGTTTTAATGCACTGCTCTTATGGAGAAACCCATATTTAGATAATTTTCACTTGGAATAAAATAAGACGAATAAAAAAAAAACTACGCAATAGAAAATAGAACTATTAATAAAGAGATTGATTCAATGAAATTCCGGTATGTCGGGCCTAAAAAAAGATATTTAAGAAAACAACTGAGATTTCGGGTAAATTTTATTTCGGTCGGCGGTAGCTTAATTACCCGAAATCTCAGGTTTTGTTCTTAAATATCTTTTTTTTAGACCCGGTATGACGGGCCTAAATTACATTTTAATTTTAACTTACGACAAAAAATAATAAACTTTATTGTGGACTTTTATGAATGTACCATATAAGATTTTGAAAATATTTATAAATGGACTATATATAGTGCTCATACATCTTAAAAGATGATAACATATTTTATCTGTAGAGAATTTTTATTAATATACAAATAGCAAGGAGTTGTCTATATAAAGATTGACATCCATCAATCTGCAATTTTTTTGTATTGATATGATCATGTCTGTAAATTTGGGTGGTCGACAAATCATGACCATGGATATAGAGAGAAACTGATTCTTCGCTTTTTCGTTTCTTAAAAGTAGAAGAGTCTGAATATTTCATTTGAGTTTGTAGATTTTTATGACTGAACGTAATCTTCTTTTAAACAGTCAGCTCATTGGCGAATATATACTCTTTGAATTTTACTGTTGAGATGCAAAAATTCAGTATGGAAATTTAGCATTTTACTGGCTTTCGATTTCGGTTCTCTATAGTAAATTCTGAAGCTTAGTCTTTTTACAAATATGCTTATTGTTAGTATTTTTACGATCGCCTCTAGTAGTCTATGATCCGATATTAGAAAAGTATCCCTCATCTGTTAATAGAATTGGATAATGTTTAAAAGCAAGTTTGAAGTATGTTATAGGTAATTATGGTAACTATGGAAAAGATTTAAAAATCTTACTGTAACTAGATTAAATTAGATTTTTGGCGTTGGGGAGGTGACGTGAATTTGAAATATTTAGGTTTAAAGTATTGAGGTTTTGACCGACTGTTTTAATCGCAAAAAAATGAACAACCCCCGTTTTAGAGTAATTTAAAGTAGTTAAAACCTGAAATAGTATTTTAAATTCACGTCACTCACACTACCCCCTCCCCCACTCCACTATAAACTTAATCAAATCTTTTTATGCTACTCTTCCATAGTTCAATTGATGCAGGTATCAATCTTCCTTAGATTACCCGATTCTATTAACAAATGAGGAAATTATTTTCTAACATCGGATCATAGATTATATATAATACTAACTGAATTTCGATAATTACTTTTGACTTTCGTTATCAAATTTTTAGATAAACAAAATATTAATAATTTAATTTATTGAAATTTAGCCACGACTTGGACCAAAACCGTTTACACCACCTAAATTCAATGATGAAGAATCGTTTGATAAAGTGTTTTCTGTGCCTACAGCACCTAGTAATGATTCGAATGGAGTGCATGAAGTGACTACTGACTCAATATTACGTACTCCATCTGTAAATGATATGAAATCGATTAAAGAAACAACGCCAACTGGTGATCAAGAACCGCCATCATCACTGACCAAAGTTAGTGGCGAAAATGATTGCAATAATGGCAAATCTGATAGTTCTAGTCTTGATGAAGAATTAAATAACAGTGACGGTTACAAACCGAAAACTCCAAGTACAGCTGAACGTAGGAAAATGTTTGAGACACGTATCAATTCAAAAGAAAATAATAATGAAGCACAAACTGCAGAAGTTGATAACTTTGATGGTAATGATGAAAGTAATTTTGAACGTGCTTCATTGCAACGAAGTAGTATTGCTGAACGTCGTCGCCTATATGAAAATCGTTCACAATCTGTACAAGAAACAACTACGACGCAAAAAGAAAAATCTGGAGGTTCACCAACTCCAATGCGACGACGAGATTCATTTAAAAATCGTAAAATTGAAGAAGAAGAAAAGAAAACACAACCCGTCATTCAACGTCAACAGTCACATGATGTGCCATCTAATCGTAAATCTGAACCTGTTACACCAACTCCGAAACGTACTTCAACTGTATTTGGTCGAGTTTCTAAATTCCGACACTTAAAGGGAACTCCTGCACATAAATCTTTGCATATTGAGAATATACGAAATTTAAGCCGACAAATTCCAGGAGAATGTGACGGATTTCAAGGTATTAAATAAAAATTTAACTGTTATTTAAAAATTTAATCAATTTTTGTAAAAATTAGCAAATCCTGAACGTGTGGCGGTACCTTTAAGTGGGCCTGGTGGTAAAATTGCTGTTTTTGAATTAAGTAAAACTGGTAGACTTCCCGATGGTGTTATTCCAGCACTAGTTCATGGGACAAACATAATGGATTTTACGTGGGATCCATTTGATAATCAACGTCTTGCAGTTGCGTGCGATGATGGAATTATTCGATTTTGGCGAATACCTGAAGGTGGATTAACTGAACAAACTGGTGCCTTCGAAGCGGAACTTAATGCACACTCAGATAAAATATATTTTATTAAATTTCATCCTTTGGCAAAAGACGTACTTGCATCTGGTTCTTATGATATGACTGTTCGAATTTGGGATTTAGAAACATTAACTGAAAAAATTGTATTGGAAGGACACACAGAACAAATTTTCAGTTTTGCTTGGTCACCTTGTGGTAATCTTTGTGCGACAGTTAGTAAAGATGGTAAAATTAGAGTTTATAAACCACGAAGTAGTGCAACTCCAATTCAAGAAGGGAAAGGACCAGTTGGAACACGAGGAGCTAGAATTGTGTGGGCTTTAGATGGTCGATATATTGTAGTAACTGGTTTTGATAAAGTATCTGAACGGCAAATAATGGCTTTTAAAGCTGATAATTTATCAGCACCGTTAAACACTGTTGGTTTAGATGTTTCTCCAGCAATTCTTATGGCTTATTACGACAATGATAGTTCCACCTTATTTTTAACTGGAAAGGTGAGGTAATAAACATATAAATAGTTAGCAAAATAATCTATAATATTTTTTGTAGGGTGATTCAACTATTTACGCATATGAAATAACAGAAGAAGCTCCATATATCTGCCCCTTAAGTCATCATAGATGTAATTCGTTACATCAAGGTTTATCATTCCTCCCAAAAAATGTTTGTGATGTGGCTAGTGTTGAATTTGCTAAAGCTTTTAGACTTACAAATAATACGATTGAGCCTCTATCATTTACAGTTCCGAGAATAAAGGTAAAATTGTTAATATTTTAAAATTATTAAATAAAATAAATAATTATAAATTGTAGTCTGACTTATTCCAAGACGATTTGTTTCCACCAACAATTGTTACATGGAAAGCTGTATTATCTAGTGAAGAATGGTTTGCTGGAAAACCTTGCAAACCAGTTCGTATTAGCCTTAGACCTGAAGGAATGGAGTCATGTAAGTAAATATTTAATTGAATATCTTCATATTAAAATAAACCATAAAAATTTTTAGTGTCTGGAGCGCAAGGTCAACCAAGTATTCCTGAAAAGCCATCAACAAAACCAACATCAAATAATTCACAACCCGCACCTCGATTTGGTTGGTTGGATAATAAATCCAAACAAGAACAGGTAAAGAATAATTTATTTACGGTTTAGTAATTTTTTAAATAAATTTTCTACTGAAGGTAACAAAGTCAATGAGCAGTCGTTTGGAAATGAATTTAAATTTAGAGCAAGATAACATGGAAGGTGTCGATGAAAAAGAATGGGAGGACTGAAGGTTTTATTGTAGTCAAAATGGTATAAGTATATTGGGATTTTGAAAAAAAAAACATTCTCCATTTTAAAGTTAGCCCTCTTCCAACTTTTCAGTGACAATAAAGAAAATTTGGTACTAAATAAATATTTTACCAAAAAAACTACAAATTTGTCAAATAAAAATTTTAATGAAAATTCCTTGAATTGATTTTGAATCTTGTTTTCAAAATCCCAAAATGAAAAAATTTTGTGGAGTAACGAAAAAAAAATCAAAGTGCTAATTTAAAAGTTTGTATAATCCATATACGCTTTGAAAACATATATTTACTATTAATATTATTATTATATTTTATAATAATTTTTCATATTTTATATCGCATATACGCCCAGATTTTCATATCTTCTCATCTCAAGTAAAGTTAGTAAATAATATTTAGGAATATTATTTTTACATTTTTTTTATATGTTGGATATTTTTTTAATTTTTTTATTGCAAAGTAAAAATAATAATACTAGTCCCAAGACTCGTAAGTAATTAATAAATATTCCTTTGAAGCATTTAAGCAGAATGCCCTGAAAATTAAAACTTGTGCTCAATTTTTGTGTAGGTATTTTATTTTAATTTTTATTATTTAAAAAAAATACTCAAAAAAACGGCTATTTCTCTAGTCTATTAATGAAAACAAAATATACTTCGTTATTTAAAATATATATAATGTAAAATTAATGATAAATGGTTCATAAATTTAACTTAAAAATGTGATATATTTACAATTGTACAATGAATTTCATCACTATTGGCTCTAAATTTTTCATACACAACCAAAACTATCCGAAAGAACAGTATTTAAACGCACATAAAAAAATCTTTGAAGTGAAGTAAGTATATTATTGTGCGATCGTGTAAGGTAATGAAATACTAAAATGGAAGACACTGTTAAAATTATCGATCAAAATTTTTAAATTATTTTCCGTTTCAACTGCCGAAACAAAAGAGTATAACAAAGTTTGAAACATTTGTATTTCTGTGGCAATTGAATAGATTTAAACATTTTTTTCGTTGTAAGATGGCTGATTTTTGTGAGATGATTAAGCATGTTCCATTTCTAGAGAAATCTCATAAATCTATTTGATATTCAAACTAAATGAGTTTTTTTTTTGCTTTAAAAGCTCTTTTAAATTAATTTTCTCAGATTATTAAGTTATAACTTGAGAAATTTTTCTAGGTAAAGTTTTACGATTGAAAAATATAACGATTTATACAAACGAATCGACGTTACACATCGATTAAACTTAGTTTAATTACTTCAAAAATTTTCTCTTTATTACACAAGACAAATCTCATTATTTCAGTACAAATAAGAGAAAATACATTCACATACATAACGTACAATAATCATCACATTTTTTATGTATCTTAAGTTAAATGTTTTCAACTCAAAATCAGTACGACAGACTGTATTGAGTGGACTTACATTCGTAAATTGTGCCAATTTTTTTTTAGTAAATATTTTTAATAATGGCAAATGTAACTCTATACAATCAATTTCTCTAAAAAAGCATTCCATGACTTTCAGTATTAATTAAAACGAGTTTAACAAAAAAAATGCTCAATGAAAATTTTCAATTACGGACCAATCACTAGCTGTAATAATAATGGCAGTTTTTTTACCTTTTTGCACTTTTACAATGTTTTTATAGTCTAAAAAAAATTATATTTGAAATAAATTATTCATTTAATTCTCAAATATAATACAGATATAATAATTCTGGTTATTACCCTTGGTTGAGAACGCTTTGAGGACAACCGTGAATTATCGAATAAACGCCTACTGCAAATGGAAACCTCAAGGAATTTTATTTTTTGAATGAACATCTTAAAACTGTGTATATAATTGTTTTTGATTAGGGTAAATTCGTTAATTTGCTACCCTAAAACTCATGTAATATGAAAAATTTTTTCAGTTAGTCTGTATTATATTATTGCACCAAGTATCAGACAAAAATTGTGTAAAATATTGCTTTGTGATAAAATTAACGCAATTGATGTAATAACTTTTTATTTAAATTTCCATTCTACAGGAATCTGTTAATTCGCTAGATCTCTTCATATAAAATATATTATATATATAATTAACTTGAAAATTTGTGATAGCAAATGGAAAAATTTTGGTTTATTTATTCGCTTTAAAGGTGAGCGTTAATTTTTAATTATTTTGAGGGAAAGCTTTAATACATAATATGGAAAAAAGCTTTAAATAATTTTTTTATTTGAAAGATTTAGCCAAGGGTGATCAATTTTTAAAGTTGGTTTTAAGGGGTTTCATTCAATTCAATTTTTGATTCATTTGTTGTCATAAATTTGGCATACGCGTGTCATATGTTATAGTAAATTTAAATTTGTCATATTACAAATATTCTCAAACTGATTAAAATTAATTTGTATTTACTATGATATATATTTAATTTTTAGGTTAAATGATAAAAAATAATTCATTTAGCGTAGGTGTGGTAATTTTATATTAATTCAATGTCTGTATTGTGAACTTAAATTTATATAATTAATTTATTATTATTATTAATTAATATTTCTCTAAAAATTAAAAAAAACATAATGTATTTACATAACATTTATAATAAACTTCAAAAGAAATATTTATAAGAAAAAATACAAAAAACAAATAGAATTTTTTTTTTTATTTTTCCTCTTTTTTCTTAAAAAAGTTAACAATTTACGATTATACATTATTTTCAATTTATTGGCTTCCTACACGATCTCTTGGTATTAAACGTAGTTCAGATCCATGTTTTAAAAATACATTTCCTATAATAAAAATAAAAAAGTTTTTAGTTTTTACACTCGGTATATATGATATATACAAGGGTATATTAAGTTTAGATCGGACTTTGTAATAGTTGAAAATATTCAAGGTAGAAAACAATTGCTTATAAAAGGAGCTAATTAGTCAATTTTCGACAGTTCTAAGGTTTCGTGGTGCTGCGATCTGACGATGGATTCTTTTAGAACACTTCAAAATAAGACGAAAATAAAGAATAACATTTTCGTTATCTCGCTCAGTTCTCGAAAAATCGAATTGAAAAAAAAAATTTAATTTTTTGATTGTTTTTTTATAGATCTCAACGAGACAAAACGAAAAGATTATAATTTTTCGATATCTCACTTAGTTTCCAGTTTTCCATCTGCATGTCAACACGATAACTCAAAAACGAAAAGAGATAACGAGCTGAAATTTTGTGTTTTCTAGAGCTAAAAATTAAGGTAACCGTGAATGGGCAAAATAGGAGCGTGCCTCCTCCCGCCAGGGGGTAAATATCCATCTTTGAAACCGTAAGAGATATAACATAAATTTAAAGACAGAAATGTTACTGTTTAAAAATAAACAACTTTTTGTTAGAAACTTTTTTCATAAACTTAGTATATACCGGATATTTATGCAAATAACTCAGATAGTCGTTATTTTCAGTTGTTTTTTTTAATTAAAAACACAATTTGACTGTAGTCAAGTTACCTGCTGTTTGTTGTGGATTAATACCTATACCATCGTCTGTAATAATAGCCGAAGTTGCAGGTGGAACTTTGAATTCTTCAGCTGCGAATTTTAATACAGCGGTAAATGGAGTTCCTTCTGGTACACTAAGCCTGTTAATATATTTTTAATTAGTTTTCTGTTAAAAAGACGATTGTTGATAGGCAGATAAATTTAGTTTTATGGAATATTAACATTAAACATTTATTTAAAAAATTCAACTCAAATTATAAGGACAGGAAATCCCATGGTTGCAGTGAAGAAATTAATGATCGGATAGAGAGTAATGAGTGGTCGCCGTTAAACGTGATTATTTAGCATATTCTTACATAGTAACTAAAACATCTACAACAATTCAATTCAACAATTTAAATTTTATTGAGTATAAATATAGTAATACAATTAAAATTATTCCATAATTTGACGTATTGTATACTAGTCCAAACTAAATATTTTAAGTTAACAATACCGTTTTCATGCAAAATAAAAACAGTAAATATACGCATATTTCTGTCGTGAAAATAGTATTTGCATAAAACTGATATATCTACCGTAAGGAAAAATTATATTTTGTTTGAAAATCAAGATACGCTGCCCTAGCTCTCACTAATTAAATACTACATTGGATCATCCGTATTTAATATTATATTCGTAACAAAACCAACATTATCTGAGTCTTTTATTTGAATTAAATCTTTCATCTTTTGTCTAATAAATTTACTAGATTTACACAACTTAAGAAGTACACGACTTATTACATTCTCATTAATTTCAGGGTATACAGAATTGATCTCACTTAACTGCTGTGAAGCAGAATCTTGAATATACAATGCAAAATTAAGTAAAATGACAATGATTTCATCGTATTTTTCTAAAACTACTGTAAATGTTGAAAGATTTGCATCATTTAAAATTGCCATCCATAAGTGTTTATTTTCAGTAGAGATCGGTTTTAAAACATCAACAAATTTATTTTTAATATAAATCGCTATATTTTTTTTATCACTATCCTCAAAATCTAACATTAATATTGTTAAAAGTAATTGCATTTCCATATTTTCTGATTCAATCATTAATTCGATTTTATTTCTAATCATACCCGATTTACCCAATCGAATAGCCTTTACCCAATTTTCAATTAAAATTTTAGCTTTTAACTTATCCGAGTCTACTTTTGATGTTGATGTTAAATATTCAACGATAATTTTATAGGAGTTTGCATACAGAATTGTTTCTTGTAAAAGCTTTTTAAAAGCTTCGACTCCACACACAGAGATATAAATGCGAATAGCAACTTTTATTTTATCTGTACTTATTCCTGGTTGAGTTAAAAACATTTTTAAAATAACATCCGAAAATTGAGAAAAATAATTGATTGATGCAGAAGTGTACTTAGAGTCAGTTACGTTGAGATCATTAAACAACATCTGTCTTAACTTTTCTTGAAATAAATTACATGTTTCATTGTTTAATTCAACTTTCTGAACAGCATGTTTCACAAAAATAGCAGCTTTAAAAACATTAAGAGTATTCGCTGGAGTAGCTGATAAAAGCCATAGTTTATTTTCACACATTGAAATCAAATATTTGATTGTGTCGAATATTTTCTTTAAATTATCCATTTTAATAAATGCATTTTTCACTTACACTTTGAATGGCAGTTTTGGATCTGATGTTAGCGTGATTTTAAACGTTACTTTCGATCTAAAACATATGGTTATGGTTATTTTAAATAAAATTTTTTTTAATTCAAAATTTACTTACGAAGCCATATTATTTGTTAAAATAGCTTAAGTTTTAGGGTTTAATGAAGGTTAATCAAATATTATAAAAATAATCACGGATTTCATTAAAATGTCAGACTGACATGTGTTTGCTTCAAATAGTTGAGTGGATTACAAGTGTATACGTCACAAATTCTCAAAGGGAAAGTAGTAATTAGGTTTTGTTTTGCAATATGTTTAACTAATGGCTTTTATTTTTAAACGATTAGGAAATGCCTGCTTTTTATGAAAATGCTATAATTAAAGGAATAGATTCCATATAAAGTTTTATTTTATTTTTGCCAACTATGCATACTAAACTTGATTCAAAATTTCAAATTCAATATGGTTCCGTACCGAGATCAGTAAATTAACAGTACACGTGTTCATAAAATTATCTCAAACTGGATAGTAGGATTGCCCTTCCCCAGATTTCATCGGGAGACTCCCGAAATTTAACAGTTTCTCCCGACTCCCGATTTCAAAGGTAAATCTCCCGAGTTCAGTGGAAAAAAATTTTGCTATTGTATAGTTATTTATTTTTTAATTCCAAAAATAATAAAACCATTGTTCATGAAAATTTTTCATATTTTGTCCTGTTTTGGACAAGACTAAGTAAACGGTATCTAAAAATGTAATGCTTGTAGAAACTAGAACCGTTCTTCAAATCATAACAACCCATGGCTTTCGTTATCCATAAAGTATGCAACTGGGCCATATAATACTCAAATTTCTACTTTTATGTTTTTGCAGACACACATCAATCTATTATCTATGATACACTATTTCTTAAATCCATACATATCCCTAAGTTCAAATTTATTTAGATGCTAAAATGTGTTTCACATAAAGTACATAAATGCTAAATGTAGTGCACCTAAAATTACGCATATACAATTTCATTTATGCAAATCCTATTACTTTAATGTAAATATAACTGCTTATAATAAATATTATATTTTTTAACATTTTCCGATTTTTGTTGAATTTCGACAAAATAATGCCTTCCTTAGATCAAAATACATCCATAACAATAATCAATTCAACTTAAAATTTTATTGAGTATAAATATAGTAATACAATTAAAAATAGTCCATAATTTTACGTTTATTGTAGACTATTTCAAATTGAATACATTATGCTTTTTGGAAGAAAGCATAATAGTTTACATTAATGTAATTTGTATGTACGTTATTCAGTTAGTTGTAGGAAATCATTGTGAAATAGTTTTATTTTCTTTTCGAAATTAACGTCATTTTAGGGTAAAAGTAGGGTTATTCTGAAAAGTATTATATATTAAAGAGAAGAATATGTGTAGATAAATCATCTTCGAAAAAACTTTTTCCTTGGATTTGGAATATTCCAAGGATTTGTGAACTGGCGTAAAATCGGACTGTACATCCTCCTACCAGGAGAACAAATGCCCATCTTCAAAACCATAAGAGATAGAAGAAAAATTTAAAAACTAAAATGTTTCATTTTTTATATAAATAACTTTTGTTTGAAACTTTTTTTTCATATACTGAATAGTTTGGCCTCAATTTCAGCTCCATGCTTCAATAGTTCATGTATTGGTAATGAACTCAGTATATACCGACTATTTAAGCAATTAACTCATTTAGTAGTTATTTTGACTTATCTTTATTTAAAGTTTTAAATTATTTAAAGTACTGTCGCTAAATAAGGTCCGGTTATGATAGCCAAGTTGTGAAAAGTCGTTATTGTATTGTACTTAGTTCGTTTAGCCAATTTAGTTCTTTTTATTAGCAAAGATAGAAATTTTTTACTAAAACACCACATAAGACCCAGGGTGAGTTGTAATGCATATTGTATTCTTTGGTTGTAATTAAAAATAAAATACCGATGTCGATATTTAAAAGAAATTATTAATAGAGTAATATTTTAAAATATAATGATAATTTTTTGTTTTAATGCAGTTTGTATTTTTAATAGATATAGCAAGGCCCAGCCTATTTGCGGCTGAATTGCTGTGCGAAATACATAAATATTAAATAAGAAAATATTTATTTTAATGACAGTTTATAATTAATATTAGTTTGATATAGTTGGATTTAATCTTTTATTTGAGAAAGTTTTGTAATAGGCCTTATTGAGAGAAAATCGAAATTTTTAAAATTATAATTTGTTCATGACAACTAAATATGATGATCGAGTATAAATTTCATAATACTTGAAACATACACAAAAATTCAACATCACACTGTATATATATGACATCTTAGTTGAAAATACAGTAAAATTATACATTAAAAAAAAAAAAAAAATGATGATAAATAGTCATTTTGCAAAAAGTGGGCCTTATTAGACACCAGTACCGTATATTTTGTGTTTTTAATACTGATGACTATGAAAAAATCATGAATAATTATTACATTGCTCAATTACACCAACCACCTTAATTTATCCAAAATAAGGTTATATTATAAGGGTAACAATGAGTTCCATGAAATACTTATAGATGTCGTATGGTGTATTAATAAACAGTGCATTGTTAATATTTTTGAAGCAAAATAAGGTCGATTTTTCCAACTTACAATATAAACACATATAACATAATACAGTGTTACGAAATATTATGTTGAAAATATTGATTTAGTCTAAATGTGACGTTGACAATACAATCGAAGCAAAATTTAGAATTGAAAAACCTAAAAATTATTGGTGCTAAAAAATTTTTTTTTTATAAAGTAGTATAATGTGTAGGACAAATTAATCTAAGTAAATTTTTATTTCATAATTTAAATGTTGGATTTTTAATTGAAATATTTAAATGAAAAAAGTTTTGATGTTAAAATAATAATTATAAATAAATAAAAATCAATTAAAAAATATAATTAAAAACGAATGAATAATAAAAACATGTGCTTAAAAGATGAATTTATTGCATCGTTATTTCAAGATAAAAACAGTGTTTACAACATTAGTAATATTTATTTTTATTATGTTGTTTGTCGAAATATTCAAATATCAACAAATGCACAATGGCTACAAAACAAATCTAGATGATGAATTCTCAATACTGAATGATTATGCATCGATAAATGTTCCTGGTGATTTTTTGAAAAATTATCAAATACTTAACGAACGAAATTATTCGTATTGTAATTTTAATTATGGTCTACCATATAAATTTGATTATAATGTTGATGATATATTACCAAGCCCTGAACTGGGTACAGAGAGTCCATATCGCGTCCTATACCATGTGATTAACGCAACTATACATAATATACCTCAATTAACATATTGTACACATGCAACACCTGAATTTATATTTCAATTCAGTGAAATTGTACGATTTTGGGATGGCCCAATTAGTTTAACTGTATTTGTTCCACAATCTGACGCACAAATTGCAATTAGTAATTTAATACAAATATGTGATTGCTTGCCACAAATGTATAAAGTTTCTGTACATTTTATATTTCCAGTAAATAATTATGCTAATAAATATCAACAATTACATTTGCAACAAGAAACAAATGAATGTTTAGTGCCTGCCTCATATAATAAAATTGTAACATTTAGAAATAAAAAATCATTAGAGTATCCGGTAAATGTAGCTAGAAATACTGCACGTGTAGGTGCAAAAACTCACTATGTTTTGGTATCGGATGTTGAATTAATACCCAGTGATGGTTTAGCATATAAATTTATGAATATGTTAAATCGTATACGATTCAAACATGATGGACAATTTTCAGCACGTTATGTGTTTGTAGTGCCTGTTTTTGAAGTGGAAGAGTCTGAAAAAGTGCCTCGTACAAAATTTACACTTCAACAAATGTATGCAAATAATAAAGCGATTTACTTTCATCGTTGGATATGTATGCATTGTCAACGGTTTCCTGGGTTACAAAAGTGGCTGTCGAAATCTTCAAATCCTGAAATTATTAAGGTTTATTTTTCTCTATTAATTCCATTCAGCAAAGATATTTAATGCTACATTTTTGTTGCTACGAACTCTTAATATTCGTACACGCTTTACAAATTATACACTGATATAAAAGTATTTGACTGTGTAGTTGAAGTTTACTTCACAGGATGTCTCTACTAGTACAACACCGACGTTTTTAATTAAAATGACCCCTTTTTTTAAAATTATAACAAATTTATCTTCTAAATTAATTGACGATATTTTTTTTTTTTTTTAATTTTTACAAATGTAATTATTGATAAGAATTTATTAGACATCTTAAAAAAATTACGCCAAAAACGAGATTACGCCATTAATTAGACATGTATTTACGGTAGTCATATATGTATTTACGTGTATTTATAGTATGTATCATGAAGAATAGATAAATATATAGACATATATATATATATATATATATATATATATATATATGTATATATTTATATATATATATATATATATATATATATATATATATATATATATATATATATATATATATATATATATATATTCTTCATGGTATGTATTTACATATGGGAGATTACCGTTGGAATATGATTTTTGTTTTTTTTTGTTTATTTAACCGACATTTACTATATTTTCTGGTGGATCCAGCCCTCAAAAAAGGTTGTGATCACAGCCATCCGAAAATCAGCCAAGTGCGAGTCGGAGTATGAACTCGCTCATGATCGATACAGTGCATTCCTACAAAGGAGATGTTTACAAAATATGTGACGCCCTGACCAAGATTTTGTACAGTGTATAGTTCCACGTGGGTAAAGCAGTGGGGCGCACACTAGTAAATTAATAAACCTGTAAAATGTTAGTTTGTTGGCTTACGAAAATTACAAAAGTAAATGTGTTATTTTGCCCATCACATTTAGACTACCGAACCGATTTTGATGAAATTTTTACAACTTCAAAGGATATCAAATTAAATTAAACGCTAGTACACATTTTACATTAAATAATATTATTTAGGTGCTTACTTAAATTACGAATTCAAGCTTACGTTTATTTTTCGCGAAAACGTTACGCCACCAAAAAGGAAGGCGGCTCGGAAGTTTTGGCGGCAATGTATATGTGCACAACACACGCTTACTTTTAAATTAGTAGACGACTATGTACTTTTAAATTAGTAGATGACTATTCGCACCCAGCGAATAGTCATCTCTTTTTTTCAATACAAGTATTCATGTGCCAAAAAGAAACAGATACTATGTTGTCAAAAATGTGACATAACGTGTCACATCACACTCAAATGTGACATAGCGTGTCACACTTATTCATCGTCTATGATGAATAAGTACTTCGCTGCGTTCCGAATCACGCACGATTAATTGTTTTCAAAAATTTTTTTAAGGCATTGGATATAATATCACAGGCATCGACCTCAATAGACCGTGAAAGTGTGGCGTCACAAGTCTATTAGGGTTGTGGGCATGCCCATCGTGCCCACAACGGTAGATCCGCGATTGTGGAGAACTGTAAATATGACGGAAAGAGCATATAAATATCTCTAATAGTATTTTGGGAAACATTATTTATCGGCTTCTATTGTGTATATAACAAAAATTATCGAACAATTCACTGTAAATTTTCTTAAATTCAAATTTTCTTAAATTCTATAAAAATGTGTTCTCCTAGTACGATTTTTTTAAATTTTGATTTTTATTAATAAAATGTTTATATGGGTTTCTTTAAAATTTAAAAGTTTCTTTAAAACTTACAGCCTTTAGTGGTTGTAAAACGTGAATATCCTTACCACCGTTGGGAACCAATATTCATTGGAACAAATCAAGATCCATTGTACAGTGAAACATTATCCTGGGAAGGACTTCAAGATAAAATGACACAGGTTGGTCTCTTTTTGATAGTTTTAAAAATTATTTCCTGGAAAGCGAATTTGAAGTACATAAATTTATAACCAGTCCAAGTGATCGAGCTGATATGGGCGCTCTGTTGGTACTGGGAGGTTGCTGGTTCGAATCACAACGGTAGTTAATTGACTAAGTTGTTGTCGAATGGGCAAGAAAGGAAGTAACCGGCTATGCGAGTGAAGGTTATCTGCAGTTTCCTTTCACAAACTACAGATTAATATCGGCATAGTTCCTAACAAAATCGGCTGCTGTCGCACAATCCACCAATTCCTAGTCTACATACGAATTTCTTGTCCTTAAGGGGCCGGAAAAAAAGACCTAGAAAGGTCTATTTACCTGGTTTCGACCTCTCCACCGCTACTATTACTATTACTCCTTAAACTTATATTCTACAAGAACTTTTTAAATTCATATAACAAAAAACCAACATCCGATATACAAAACAGGTAAAGTAGCTATGTGCACCATATTTTGTACATTTTTCGAATGTGGTATATTTTTTCGGATGTCCGCCAAATTTAGACTTAGTAAGAACTTAAACTGGTACCTCATTTGTCAAAATTAATTCAATCATTTAGAGTAGGGGTGGCCAACTTTTGTGTGTTGAGGATCTACTTTTTATCTTAAAAATATGTCGCGATCGACTTCTATTATTTGTTCGAAGGTACATTAAAAAAGTTGTTATAAAAATGCATAGTTATGGCTCATAATTTAATTTTAAGATTTCACTCTCGCGATTTTTTTTTTGGGTCAGGAAAATTTATTATGAAAGAACGATGTAAGATTTTTAGATTTGTTTTTTGCTCATCTATCAATAGCTCGCCGCGTGCACCTGTACTGAAACACCCAGTATATCCACTCACGTAAAAAACAACATAATAGGGAATAGGCATGAAAATTTTTTTCACTTGAAATGAAGCATGTTTACTTGACAAATATTAAGGTAAAATTACTTTTTAAATAACTTTAAAAATAAGCGAGATATGAATGATTGAAATTCCCGATTAGACAAAGAGGGTGATAGCCCTCTTAATATGTTATGTGACGTCATATTACACTTTCACCATTTAAAATACACGTAAAACTCCATTTTTAGTATTTTTGCAAGAAAGAGACAGATAATAATCTTTAAAAGCTTATAGCTTCCTTGATATTTGTCGGATTTTAATTTCGTTTTTAAATATGATTACAGTATTAACAGTATTTTCATATTCTGAAAATAAATGTGAAAAAAAATTTTCATGCATATTCCCTATTATTTAACGGGTGAAAATTAATTGAAATTATAGCTACAGATAAAGACAGATTTAGAATTTATTTTATTGTCTTAACGTTAATGGGAAGACTGAGTTTGCATGTCTCTAACCAAGGAATCATAATAAGATGTATGTATATCCTGACAAAGATAATAATAATGAGTCTTTAGTAGTGAAATTAGTTAGGACAGAACGTTGTTTAGTCTTCGTTAAGTATGAAAATTCCGATTCACACAGGTTTGTAGATCCGCAACAAAAATAAATATGTGCGGTATATTTGGTCATATTGGAATATTTTTCTCGGTATTTCCTAAAATCTTCAAATTTTCTGGCTTGTAACGCCTTTTGCTCCGTATGAAATATGTTTGCAATTTTTTGGCTAATGCGTTTCACACTTAAATCTTTTTTAAAAGGAAAAGATTTAAATTGCACAATTTCTTAATTTTTTCAAAATTTTGAGGTTCTTCAATTACATTTTGTCAAGACATCGCGAGCGATCGACCAAAATTAGCTTCGAGATCGACCCATAATTTAGGGTAAAGGAAGTAATATACAAAAATATAAATTATTTTGTATATATTTTAGAAACAAAGAGTTTTAGAAAAAATCTTTTTTGACAGGCTAAGGTTAAGATGATTTGTAAAAAGTTGAATATTTTCATCGTAGAAATGAAAAATACTGAGAATTCCTTGAAGAGTCATGTAGATGACATATGAGTTTTGATAAAATTTTTGACTATCCTATATACAGGATGAGTCAAAAGCCATGGCGTCTTTTGAAAAGGTGAATAGGGGATGAAATTCTAAGATGAAAAGTCCTTGGACATTTATGCACCTGACCCACCGTTAATTAGATATTAATTAAACAAAGTAACCAATTAGAGAAGCGCGTTAACGGAATAAGAAATGGTATAAGAAACGGAATAAGAATGAACGCAGTGGCAACAGGGATACGTGAGGGGAACGAACTCTCCCCACCACTACCGTAGAGTGACTTAATCTTATATGTTTCAATCTTATGTGTTTTTATAGCAGAGTTTTGAAAAATTTTTGAAACAAATTTATATTTTTTTTCCCGAAAAATCTAATTAACTGAATTATTTAATTTTTACTCCATTTCTTACGATGACTTTGACTTAGTTTCAATAACGATGATTTCATAAGATTGACTTGCTCTACGGTAGTGGTGGGGAGAGGTCGCTCCCCTCACGTATCTCTGCTGGCGCTGTATTCCACCCGCACTATTTCTTATTCCGTTAACGGGCTTCTCTAAATGATTACATTATTTAATTAACGGTGGGTCAGGTGCAAAAATGTGCAAGGACTTTTCATCTTAGAATTTCATTCCCTATGCACCCTTTCAAAAAACTCCATGAGCTTTGACTCACCCTGTAGATACGGTTAGTATTAAATTTACTGCGCTTTGTATTGGGGTAAAAAAATAAGAATTCTATAATTTGATAGTTATTATTTAATTTAAAAAAACTTATCTTGTATAACTGTTAGTTTCGAATAAAATTACACACGTATGATTTATTTCTCATACAGGAGTGTTATTGCATTTAAAATGAATCGAACTCTGATAGAGAGATCCTGTACCTCTTAAGGATGTTCCAGCATGAAACCACTTTTCGACAGATTTTGCTCATTGTTTTTTCACAGGCTAAAAATAACGTTTTCTAATAAAATCCGAAGTTTCAGAATTTTTGACCGTTTAGAACGCGAGATAATTAATAGCAAAATAATCATTCTCTCTCATTAGAAGCATGTAAAACCACATGCCCGCCAAACTATTATCTGTTGTATTAAAAATACTCGACAGCATTTAAAAAAAAACTAGGATAGTAAAAATAAATGTTTATTAAATAAGCTTCAATAAAATATCGCGTTTTACCGTTTTCTTTTCGAAATATAAAAGTTTAAAATTATTTTTTATTTCAAAGTTTCATTAATTTGTATACAGCTTGTATTTTAAAATACACCCAATCTGGAAACAGTGTATAGTGTATCTATCGCTGTCTATATGCAGTGTACTATGATATGGTTTACTTTGTCACACTTAAACTGTATTAAAATCAGTATTTATAACATATAACTATTGTACTTATCACTCTCTAACTACATTCATTTATATGTTGTTGCATCTTACCCGTGCATGTATACATCGTCGTGATTGTCCGTCGTCCGTCGTCCGCCGTGTGAGTAGGTCTACATCTATATGTAACAAAGACACCATTTCATAGTCACTACATATAGACAGTGATAGATACACTATACATTATTTCCAGATTGGGTGTATTTTAAACTACAATCAGTACACGAATAGTGAATATATCTATGTGTTGTGTATGTATGTATATGTATTTGTTCAATAATAAAAGCAAACCGGTTTTTTGTCCTGATTATATAAGACAGTGCTGGAACTACTTACTTTAAAACAAATTTTATGAATAGTTTTCCGCGACAATAAACCGTAGAATCATGTATTATTATTGATTGTAAAATACTATATAAAACTTGCATTGAATTTTTATTTTATAAAAGTTAACAACAACAAATCATGAATATATTTTTAAATAAAAATCTCAGTCAAGACAATTTTTAGAAGTTTTTTTTTAAATTCAAACTTTTTACATTTACATTTTAATAAAAAAAAAGGGGAAAACATTTGTCAAGTATGATCCGTACTCTTGTACTTTTAATCAAGTTCGAAAGATTTGCTATCGATATAGATAGATAGATAGATTGTAGAGACTGCCCGGGACGGGCTACACTTCGACTATAAAGTCCATTGTGATGCCTAAGGATGCGAGGATGTGAGTGGAGTGAAAGGAATTTTTGTGTATAGACTAGAAATCGGTAGGATATGCGGCTGCAGCCGACTATGATAGGAACTATGCCGATATTCATCTGGAGTTCGCGAAGGAAACTGCAGAAAACCTTCTCAAGCAATGCCGGTTTCTTTGTTCTTGTCCTTACGCCGACAGTTTAGTCAATTAATCGTCCCTTTTTTTTACTTAATAATTGACAAACTGCCGATGTCGGGATTCAAATCCATAACCTCCCAGTTTTCAAGTATGCATACTGCGCAGATATAACGCTTTGGATTGCTCGGCTACTTGGACTGGTTGTTATCGATATGATATAATACTTTCCAATATCTTTCTTTTTCTATTTAGTGTAATACCCTACCGTCAGACTTACAAAGGGACAATCATAGATTTAGAAAACGATATAGTATGGCCGCACTCATGTATTATCTTTGTTACTCTTCGTCAAACACCTTTGATGCCAATGGATATGTTGAAGGTTTCTCAATAATCTTTTCTAATAACTTTGAAATATGTTGATGTTTTCAAATGCTGATGTTATTTTAATCTTTACATTATTATGCAATTTTTCCATTTACGGAAATTTAATAAAGAGAGCTGTTATCCTATAGCTATACATATATTACGTCACACGTTTTTTGAAAATATTAGACCCCCCCCCCCTCCCCCTGCAAACTCTTAACAATATAGATTAACTTTTTTAAATGATCTTTTTAACATACTTTTATTAGCTTGACTTGTGTATGTATGTATGTACGAGTATGAATATAATGGAATATTGGCGTCTGGATACACTAAAATTTTACAGACGTATTGAAGACCGACGACAACACACACAAAAATTCCATTTTCCAGTTCATATTGCATTAAATGTATGTTTTAGTTTTTTAAACTCTAATTATTATTAATATATTATAACCACTAATTATTATATTAGAATTTTATTTGTAAATCAATGCAGTATTTACTAGTCCAAAACAAAATATAAAACACAATGTCAGATTAGAATATTATAGATTAAGTATGTGGTGCCATCTAAACAAAATATAATTAATTACCAAAAACGACTAACTAAAAAAATATGCCACAATCAGCTAGATTTTCGAAGATCTTCCCCTTCCCTTAGCATTTGACGTATTATATGGACGGATCCTATAGATATATCGTGTTGAAAAATTTCTCATCGATTCCTTTGTGCTAAGATTTTACTTTCCTTTGTCATATAGTTCTTGAGATTTGACAGGACACCGGCCAGATAGGATATACATGCGATGTTTATCATGGGAATATACAAGTGTAGATACAAATACAAGACCTAATAAAACGTTTTTGCTACGCCTTTTCTTAATTCAGGTCCGTTTCTTTCTTGATAATTGTTTCAACAAAGCACCACATATGATGCAAGTCATGTATGATGCAACATGCGCCACAAAAATAGCGTTCTTTAATCAAAATTTTGATTTGGGCCTTATTCATTGAAAATGTTTCGAATCAATTTATAATGAAAATCATTTTTTCGAAAACAGAATGAATATGGAATAAATCAATTATAAAATTTTGAGCACACGCTAAAATTTTTGCCAGACACAATATTTTCAATTATAAGAGAAAATTAAAGGTGTTTATACAGAAAATCTCCGGATATTATTGAATATAACAAATTAAACAGTCCTACACAAAGAAGAATAAATTGATATTTTATGTTACGAAAAAAAGAAATGGATTAACATAGGGAATCATAAGCAAATGTTTTCAGATGATAAAGTTGCTATTTGTTGTTTTGAAAAATAACAAAAATTACAAAAAAATTAAAATGGAAATGATAAAATGAAAAAATTATGTAGCCATCCTCACAACTTTGTCACCTTAGGCTAGAGTCCAATGCACACGCTTGTTTTTAAGGACACACTATTTTTTAAATTAAATTAAATAAACTTTATAAGGCAATGATTATTTTAAAACAAAATATATCACAGTGTATAATTTATTAACATGGCTGTTGGAAGTTTCGAGGTTTTCCTCAACACTTGCTTGCACTCGAAGAATGTTCACATAATTTCGAACTGCACGAAACGACAGCCCCATGTGGCCGAAAACGCTGAACCAATCGGTAAATTGTTGGAGCACTAGGTGTATTTCGATATGATCTTTGTGTCTAAATAATCGAATGCTGACTTTCAAGATAAAATCAAACTTTCAAAATAAAACTTTGGTTCTTTTATCTGTGCTGAGTTTTTCCATCATAAATTTTCCAAGTTTTTCAAAGTTAATTCTGAAAATAAAAGAAAAAAAAAATACGTAAACAAAACATTTATTCACTAATTAAATCATAACGTTACTTATGCGCCATCATATATAAGTTGAAGACATGCAAATGTGTATTTTTGGTATTAATAAATTTTTATTTTTTTATTTTGTTTTTTTAAATTAAAAAAAAAAATTATATTCTATTGTCATCGGATCTAAACACGTCTGCAAAATTTCAGACATCCGGAAGTGGGCGAAAACTTACTTAAAATATTCCATTACATTCATACAAACATAGATAGATAGATACATACAAGTCAAGCTAATAAAAGCATGTTGAAAAAATGAATTTAAATTTTTTTTTCTAGATGTTGGAAATGTGTTTTTTAAAATATCGTTTTGTCATATTGGATAATGCATTTTTGGTACATATACCTGGCATTAAACGCCGTACAAATAACAGTATATGGCGTCGACCATATCAACGTCAAAATGCTAAAGCATATACAATTGTGTTAAAACATTTAGCAACTAAATATGAAAAGAATCAACGCTGTAGATTACAATAACAAATTACACACACACAAAAAATACGTCATTTACACACAAGTATTTTATAAATTTAATGTTGGACTGAAAGCTTTGATTCCGAGTAGAACGTTTAGACTAATCTTTTAAATTTCTTACATGTAGTTTTGATTCTAGAATTAGATTCATTTATCATATTACCATAGTAAATAATGAAATGAATTTTAGGAAGTTGGAAAATATGTAAGTGAGTTAATTTTAATAATTTGGACCTTTCGTCATTTATTTATGACTTCTTCAGAACCTGTAATAAATAAATACAAGGTATAAAAAGAAGTCATTATATAATTCCATAATTAAATTTCCATAATCGCCAAAAACGACGTCTATAAAAGTAATTTTTTTTTAAAACCTATCATTGTATTTATTTATTACAGTTACTGAAGAAGTCATAAATGAAATGAAACGTCCAAATTATTAAAATTAACACATTTACGTACTTTACAACTTCTTAAGATTCATTTTACGTATACAGAAGTGCTAAGCATGTTCCTGAACTAATGAAAAATTTTATGAAAAAAAGTTCTTACAGACTCTATAGTTTTCGTTATCGAAATACCGTGGTACAAAATTTGTTTTCTAAAAAAAGTGGTCGTTTTTTTTTCATCACTAGTTTTTTTTTTCAAATTTTATTTTAATAAACGATATTAACTTCGCCCGGGACAATAGTCGAAACGTATTAACGCCAGAAGATCTGAAAGAATTTTTATCGAACCTAGTCAATGGTAAAGCCCTCTTTTAGAGGTAAGGGGAAACCATAAATTTGTTAAATCTCTTAATATTAGTAAACCGGAAAATTTATAAAAGTTCAGTTGGAGTAAATTAATTTTACTACAATTTATCGACTTTTATTTTTTCTGCAAATTTGTTAGTCTACGTGATACTCCTGCTTTTGACAAATTAAAATAATTTTTTTTAAATCAAAAGGTTGCGAAAAAGTAGTTTTTAGATTCTTTGAAATATATTTATTGAATTCTAGCTTCTTTTAAAAGCAATCAAAACTTCAAAATATTGGATATTATATTGAATATTAAATTAATAATTCGTTGAGAGGCCTTGAAATATAAAGTTATCATCAAGATTTTGGTGTCGAATTTTAGACCAATTACAACATTTTTATACCAAAGGTAAAAATCTGTCGATTATTTAAAAAATCGTTAACTATTATTATTCATCAAGAATAATAATTTTTATATCATAATGTGAAGTTGGTCGTGTGAACCTCAAGGATCGCACTAATGTGACACTCATAGTAACATAACACACAACGGCTTGTTTAAATATGGAATACACACACCATACAGCAATGGACAGTCGATTACAATATATGGTCATTAATATGGCTGCTAGAGAATAGGCGTGATTTTAAATTCAAACTTAAATTGGTAAACGAATGAAAATTTTATTTCTCTCATAGTCATAAAATTTAGGTATGGTATGGTATCCATCCTTCAAAATATATGAAGGTATACGGATATAATTATGAAGATATATTGTTTGAATGCCGATGATTGGAAATGTGACCTAAATTTTATGGATCTGAGGGCAATAAATTTCTCATTCGCTCGTAATTCTAATTACTCTTGTAAGTTTGAATTTAAAATCCCGCCTATTCTAGCAGCCATATTGATGGTTATAAATTGTACATTGTGGTAAAATATAATAACGTCAGAGTACTAGTAATCAGAGTTGTTCAGTTCAACACTATCTTTATTTTTGTTTCTCACTTTATAAAATGCATGCAAAGCTATATTAAGTATACGAATTTAATATACACCATTTATATAATTGATAAAATAATAAGATGCCTTAGAAACTATTTATTATATTATACAATATTACTAATTATTAAATTTTGAAATTTTAAGCAGTTTGTTAAGACATATTTTACTATATATATATATATATATATATATATATATATATACATATATATATATATACATATATATATATATATATATATATATATATATATATATATATATTTATATATCATTTTGTATTTTCAATCATTTTATATACAAATACTGTTTATTTTATCACATCCAAAATGGCGTTACACAGGCCTTGCTCGTGTAAGAATATTCATTCAATATGTGCATTTAATGTTTAAGGAATTTCCAAACTATTATTAGGTTGTCAAGAACTTCACGAAATTTACAATATTAGTAAAATGAATTGAGAAAATCGTTATGTAAGTTGGAGAAATTGAACATATGGTGAAATAAAATGTACGATTCCGACTATTTTTACTTCGAACTCTCTCAATATAGTCACGGTTGTTCTGAAATTCGACACATACTTTCCTCAATTCCTTAGGAATATATTTCCTTAGAACTTTGGGAGAATAACCATCGGGTTCTTAAGTTTTTTGATAAAATATGCGTAAAAAAGTGCATTTTTTTCATGACCGCAGCAGAAGGTTATTTTTTATGGTTCAGTTGGCATTATGAGTACCGGCGCGCTGTTTGAAAGTCGTTTGAAATTATATACTAGTATATGTATGATGACTAGTATATGTATGATATGTTATGTGATGAATGGGAACACTGACGACAACAGCAGCTGTTTTCAATAACGCGCAGGAGTACCAACATATTTTTTTTACACATATAATTTTTAATATAGTTCTTTTTGCGTGGGTACCCGATCAGCTGATATAGTTTGGAAATACCTTAAGAGATAATTATCATTATTTATTTCAGTAGTTAAAAATTTATTATAAACAATTCGTATAAAAATAGGTTTTCATAGAATGCCAAGGTAAATTGTTGCTACTTACTTCTTCTGTCAAACAATACCATCAAGCATCGTAGTGATCAAATGGACAAATCAAGACTAAAATTAATACAAATCGAATTAATAAATGAATTTAAAAAATAGACCGATAGATCTATGATTTAATGAATTAGCTATGTTTGATGAAAATCGGTTGAGCCATTTAAAGATCATCAGCTCTTTTCCTAGTTGCCGTAGGAATTTTCACGGAATGGAAGCGAATGGAAGGGAGTCTTATATTATAATAGTATATTATATAGATTTTATGATATCCCAGCGCTTCCACTCTTTAAAATCCTTACAACAACTACGAAAAGAACTTATAATTTTTAAACGATTGTACAGATTTTCATCAAATACAGTCAAGAACTATCCCAATTGAAGGGCCAAGCATATTTGTATATAAAATGATTTAAAATACAATTAGCATACCTACTTAGTGCAATTATATAAGTACAGGGCTTTCCAAAAGTATTTTTAGGCTACTGCTACTTAGTTAAGTTAAATAAGTTAAAAAATATGTGATGATTATTCAGTTAGTTAACGAATTATTGTGTTTAATTGATTTTTATTTTATTATTCGGTGTTTAATTTTATGCTAACGAACAAATAATTTCAAAATATGTACACTCCCGTTCAAAAAAAATGAATAGACCTGAAATGTTAATTTTCTTACATTTCATAAAACTCTCTGTATAATGTATAATTTTATTTATTTGTAAACAAAGATAAGTCTATTTTTTTAGTGTGTAAAAAAGAAATGGAAGTATAAACTGAATTTTTATTTGTAAATACGCTGTCAGTGACAGGATGAGAATTTAAAGAATAAATGTAATGTTAATACATGTTAAGTTTTATATCTTACTCTTACATATAAAAATTAAATAGAATGTTGTATCTGCTACTACAAGAATAATCAAAATTGTGAGAAACCGATTCGGTTCAGGTCTGTTCAATTACTTTAAGGATGATGAGAGTGAATGTCTGGGAGCGTGGAATTATCCATCGGGAATATCTCCTCCGGAGGTCAATTGTATATTAACACATTAAACTACTAAATTCTGATAAACAGAAACTTTTATAATAATAATTTAGGATTTAATATGTCAGTATTCAGCCCTTCAAATGAGACATTTCCTGCAGAATAAAGTGTGAGGTCTTCAACCATAAATATATTATTGTTATTATCTAATTACTTATTAAAAAATTTGCAGTAAATAGTCTACGTTATCAATTAGTCGTAGGCTGTAGCTAACGCCACTTCATTTGATACTCGAAGCACCTAATATATCGTGTAAGATCGTATTGAACTTAAAATTCGATCGGAAATGCGATTGGTGTCTAATATTCTATGTCACTAAATACTTGATATGACAAATCATACATATATAGGGTGGGGAATCGAACCCACGACCTGTGGCATTAGAGACCAACGCTCTTTACAAAAAAACAATTAAAAAATATGTAAATAGTAAATAAACAAATTAATAATAGATTGACATCAAGATAGTGAGAAATCATATATGCACTCCACTACCATGATCTACCATCTCAGGTAGCTCAGAGACAGAGCGTTGGTCTAAAATGCCAGAGGTCGTGGGTTCGATTCCCAACCTAGATGTATATGATTTTGCATTGGATGTCAAAGAATGTTTTCAATGTTCAGACATATTACTTAAATGTCAAATTAGGTAAACGCTAGTCACTTTCGTTGGTACAATATAACCGAAAGGCAACCATACTAACGATGGATAAATAGACGCTTGTTTACAAAAAAACAATTTTTAAACTCTAATAAATAATTTAGAAATTATTTGCACGTTACCTTATAAATATGAACGTAGACATATTAATTCATATTCATAATTCTATAAAAAGTTTTGGAAAGCCCATGAATTGCATAATTTTTTATAATAAAAAGCTTAACTCTTAAGTCTCAGGTAGAATTATAATAATATATAGAATAGAATTTTTTTAATTCCTATTAAAAATTTAAAATAGTTTTTAATGAAATTTTTAATACTATAAAATATATACTAGAATTTTTAAAATAAAATGAAACAAACGCTTATCATGTAGGCAATTGAAATTTATACACAATATTCAGGTATTTATATTTATCTGCTACGAAATTTATTTTCATCATTTTCCAAATTGTGGCTCAAAAATGCTACCTAGTAATTTAAAAATTTTACTGATTTTAAATAGATCTAAAGAACGAACTGTTTATACAATACGTAAATATTATATATAGTAGCAAAATGCAACAGAGATGGCGCTAACTGTCAGTAACTATCTATCTCTGTTTATATTCATGATTACTAGTTTGAGAAAGATAGATATTTACCGATAATTAGCTAATTTTCTTCTTATGAAACATACAATTTGTAAGCTGATTGTGAGCAGTACATTCTTTGGGTCTGTGGATTTGATATAGTCAATTTTTCTCATACAGAGTATCTCAGAAAAACTATTCCTATCTTTCCGGAGCTACCAAATACGCGACTATTCATATTAAACTTCGAATGTATAAAACGTGCTCCATAAATATTACGCATACGCATAGGTGGTGTTAAATGAAGGTTTGGTCCGAAGCTTTTACTCAAATTTTAGCTGACTTCCCATTACCAGATTAAGCTAAAATGTTGCAAATGTATGCAATTTTGATGACAATGAAATAGTTCGAAGCGTCAGTAAATTCATTTAACTCTTTGGCCTTGAAAAAAATTTTTCATTTTCAAAACTTAACTACAAGCTTTTATTTGTGACGCACAAAAATGATTGTATAGCTAATTACTAAAGCGTGGGTAATTAATATTAGCTAATATTAGCTAGTTAATTTTTTTTGCTTTAAAATCGAAAAGGTAACAAGTATGAAGTTCATGCAAGGTTACCGATGATGTTTTATTTCATGGTATTTAGATATAAAAACGTTTCCTAGCAAATGCTTATTGTTTCTAAAAATAGCTTTTTGGAGCAAAATCATTTCTAAAATATATGAATAGTTTCTCTGCGATATCGTGTATACAAGGGTGATAAAAAATTACACATTTTTTTCGATTGACTAAATACAACATTTTTCAAAGATATATCTTTCTTTTTATCAAGTGATGAAGAGTAGAATATTGATAAATACATCTCTATTTTATATTTTTCAAAAATCCGTTGGAGTGTAAAATTTATCCATAAATTCTAAATAGCATCAAGATGGATCCCTTTGAAAAATGAAAATGCACTATTCATGTTTATTGAAAATGCATTTTCAATAAATGATCAAGAACATTTTATGTGATGCTCAAAGTAATTTATTTAACATAATTTTATGTTAAAACATATTGAAAGTTATATATATTTTTATTCATTTCGAAAGTATATGATAAGCGTGTTGTACCAGATCATATTCGCAGGTACAGGAAAATGATGTTTAAGACAATGGTTTTTATTCAAATTAAAGATTTGGTTCGAGTATAGGGAATAGCGGAGTTTGTGATTGTCTGAAAATTATTTACAAAAAAAAACAGGATTGTTTAGACTGTAGTAAACATCTTTGGCGATTACGTTTTGGAAATAAAAATTTTCCATTTTATTGGATACAATTTGCATGTACATAAATAATAAAAAATTTTTCGCATCGAAAAAATATTTAAATTTCTTAAGCCAATTAAATTTTGTTTATCCACGAATATTTTAATGCCTTAATTCGAAATATTGTACTATTTTTGATTATTTTATTGATTAAGAATATTTTGAATATTCGGAAAAAAAAACGATCGTTTATTTTCGTAGTTTAAAACACCTCTAATTCATAATGTATGATTCTTTTATTGCACATGAGCTGTGTACCATAGCGCGATAATACTAGTTTTTTCTACTTTAAATTGTGAAAGTTTCCAATTACCGAAAATACTAGTAATATTAATGTTAAGTAATAGTAAAAAATGGTGAAAAAATTATTTCGATATCTTTAAATTTGACTAAGAGAGAAATGTTTAGTATCTTTTAGATTGTTAGTATCTATTAGATTGCTCATTTTTAAAGATATTTCAGTAATTTTGTTCAATTCAGAATTTTTAGGACTATAACTGAGCGTATGTAAAAGAAATGGAAACTATCCAATTGTCAAAGAAGTTTTAAAAACAATTGGAAAAGAAAGAAATTTGTATAAAGGTGCGTAGAATACGGCTGCCCTACGTCAACACAATAATGACAATAAATTGACAAAATTGTAATAATTATTTCAGGTATGGTTTACAAATTTGTAATGGTTTTTTTTTCAGTTATTTAATTTTTTTGGGCAGTTCCAATATATTTTTTATTTAAAAAAGCTTAATATTATGAACATTTACAAAATTATATAGCTTAGAAGACAAATTACTTATTAACTTAATACTTTTAAAGCAATTAAAAGCAATACAATTTAATATAAGTAAATGTTTTTGTTATTATTATATAAAAAAAAATTATATGTTTAAGTATTTTAATATAATAATTATTATGCAAATATAATCTATACAGAGAATGTTTAAAATTTTGAAGGTGGAATGGAATTACTTAAGGACGTTCATTTGCTACGCTGAAGTCAAATGAGTACTATCTTTAATAAAATTTATTTAGGATTTTAAAAAAGGTGTAAAGTATGTCAATAATCTTACAACGATTTATAACCTTTTTTATTTGTCCTAAATATTTTAAAAGTAATTATTGGAAAATACCAGGAAATTGTAAATTAGAAATTAATTTGACTTAATGTGACAGATATGACAGTAAACTATGTTTTATATTTGTGTGTATGTGTATATTATTTTAGTGTGTGTGGTCGCCAGTTTTCAAAATATTGTGGCAAAAACAAACCTAACAAAAAAGTTTTAATTTTATTAAATAATTAATTCAAATGTTCGGCAACACCATTTTTTTAATGCAATTATATAAACTGCATATTTTAAAGAATATTTATAAACATTATTTATTATCCTGCCTACTTTAATAATATAGTTATTATAATTTTAAGTTCAAAAGTGTGTTAAAAGTTTGATTTTTAATCGATAATTACTCTTTGAAATGATCGTCAACAGGTGTTAAATTTTTGAGGGAGGATAACTACTGAATTGAGCTATTCAATTCACTAAAAAAAAATTTTTTATCTACTATCAAGCTTCATGGATGAACGTCCTTAAGACTTAATACTTATTCATATTAAATCATTTACTGCGATTTCCGACACATATATTTATAATAAAATTCCTATGCTTCGGTTATAAATACACACACGATTTAAGCTTAGGTATTGTAGGCCACTAAGCTAAAAATAATTATGTTTACTGTTTAAAGATTATTTGGTAATATAGTCGGGAGTTTTTAAAAATTTAAACTTTATTTCACAATTTTAAAAAATTGCTAATACTGGTGCTGACTAGTTCCTTTAGCATAACACTTTTTTATTGTGTTGGGTTTGAAAATGTTACAAATACCAATTATTATTCACAATTTATTTCCCTTAAAATTTCAGGAGTCAGGATTAAGTAATGAAATTACATTTTTACATAGCCACATACTTGCCCGTTGATACTTGCTTTCAAACAGAACAAAAAAACATCAATTTTGGTTCATTTATTTTGAAGAATGATATCTGGCACACTTATTCTCTTGGGGAAATTTATAATTTTTTCAGAGAAAATAGTTTTTTGTCTTAATTCAGTTTTTATGAACTGAATATACTAACTACAAGTTAAATTCATATTATAACTTTGAAATTATGATGTAATTCCACCTTGAAAATTGAACGAACTCTCTTTTGTAGTACCTATAGCCATAATTATGTATTTTTTTTTCATTGTCAATTCATAATATATACAGAACGTAAATTATAGTATTTTTTATATAGGCTTATTAATAGTATTGAGAATTAGATGTGGGATATGAGGAGAAATATTCATACAAAAAATGTGATTGTTTTGAATTATCTAAGCGGTTCTCACTCTTTTTGACCTGTTTTTTTTTCAGTTACACTTAAACTTTTCCACAAATTCATAGCAAAAATGCATAAGCCAAAAATAATGTACGAATTAATATTTTTTTTAAAAACAAGCTTTTGTTTAATAAACTAACGGCTAAATTTTCTTCGAAAATTAGCTAAAAAATAGAAAATAAAATTTTTTTCCCGAGTCATCAATATGTGACTGTAAATAAAAGCTTGGGGCGCCCAGAATTTAAAGATTTTGACAATTAATATAAAACGATAAATCCGTAAATACGATTTGTCTTATACTTGCAAACCTTGAGCGCCACAAGATTCTATTTATAGTCACATATTGATAACTCGGGAAAAAATCTATATTTTCTACGTTTTTTTCCTTCATATAAATTTAAAAAAAAAATGTCTATTATACTCAAATTTATTTATTTTTATTTTTATTTTAAAACTAAAAAACTCTATTTCATTTCCTACCGCTTCCACTAGTTCAAATATTTATCAACACTTCCACTAAATTTTTATCTCATATTTTTGAATTCCATTTATATAGAACAATATATTGAAGCTCTAACTCAATTAGAACTAGTCGGAATTTTGATTACAAGAATTTTCTCTCACAAACAAAAGGAAAGTGAAGTTAAATAAAAGCTTGTAAAATAGGTCCCTAATGATGTTATATATATAACATAATAGTTCAAGTAGTCCAAAAAGATAGTACACACAGTGACTTTGCCTAGACAACCTTTCGAGAACCTAATCCGACAGCGGGGTAATCACCCACAAATCTTTTATCGCGCATAAATTTTTATTTATAATATTTCAAAGAAAAATACATCTATATTTGTAGCGAATGAAAGGAAATTGGTCCCGTACCGATGTCAAAATTTCGCAAAAATTTCTTCAAATGTCCTGATCCTACCTAGTATATGTCAATAATCACCATCTGTAAAATTTGTATATATATATATATATATTTATATACATATATATATATACATATATATATATATATATATATATATATATATATATATATATATATATATATATATATATATATATGTGTCTGTAATCACTCTAGCGGTCACATTTTTTATTTTATCAGAATGAAATTTGGTATTTGAGGCGATTTTGGTATTCAAAAGGTCAAGTTCGTTAATGGGTAAAATAGAACAAGGGGAAAGGGGGGTTTAAAGGGAGGGGGAAACACAAAATTTGACATATCTCCCTTAATATTCGAAAAATAGAAAAATTTATTAAGTAAAGTTGTAGGTACTACAACTATAAGTTTTACTGTAATTTTGTTTCTTATCATTTCTTCTGTTACCCTTATATTTACAGAAATATTGACGGTTTAAGATTGAAAATTAAATTCCTCACTATCTCTGCACCCACAAAGTTTGAGCAAAAATGATAAGTTGATGAATTGTAGCAAACATAATTTTCTACAACTTTATTCCTTGCGCATTTTTAGATTGTTCTAATATTAAGAGAGATATTTTATATTTTACGTTTTCTTCTTTCTTTATGCCCCCGTTTTCCCTTGACGTATGTCATTTATTAATAAAATTGGCCTTGCAAATACTAAAATCATATACGACATTTCATTTTGATCAGACTAAAATTATGACCGCTAGAAAGTGATTTATGTATTCTAAGGAAATTCGCTTCTAAGGAAGTTAAAGCAGCTCCTGCGAAACAAATATTTTATGTTATATCTAACATCATTCGGTTAGTTATTTGTGGCAATCATTCCCATCTGTTGCCCTTTCTTATGCTTGGTTTATTCCTATATAAAATGCTACAAAATACGATGTGTATATTTAATAAAATTAATAAAATTTATTTATAAAACATTCAGTGTGAGTGATGACGTTAACTGCCGAACTATGTTCAAATAGATTGACATATTGACATTGATTCTGTATATTTTAATACATAAAATTATTGTTTACCATATTTTAGCGATAATTTAATTCTATATTTCTATTTCTATTTTTAATCAGGAAATTATATTTTGATTTTAAATGAATGAATTTTAAGTTATTTCTGTAATTAAACTTATAAATATGAATGCATTATTATTGGATTTTAATATGTTTATTGGATTAGTAGCTGTTACCCCAATCAAATTAGGACTGAACTTTTTTAATCTTTGTTTTGATATTCTAAAGATTGGTGAAAAAGTTTCATATAATCTCGTGTCTGCCTGCGACTTTGGAGTCAAGATTTTAAATGTCAAAGGTCACAAAATAATTTTTTAGTAAATATCTCGCTTCCTACGCGTCATATTACGATGCCATTTGTACCATACATTTTTGTATGATCAATCGATCTCGATATATATAGTATTGTCTTATGTACGAATTTTTACTCCATTCTGGAAACTCCTACTCTTTGCGCTATATATCGAGAACGGTTGATGATCATACGAAAAATACATGGGATCAAATGCGTAGAACAATTTAAAATATACAAGTTTTATACAGACTTTTAATGGCATATGATAGATTCAAATCAGATATTTGCACTATTTGCACCTTTGACCTTCAATATCTGACGGACTCGAAATTATATGAAACTGCTTGTCTAGTCATTTGAATGTCAAAATAATTAGTCCACAGCATGGTTTTTTTATGATTAGTAACAGGCTAAATTTGTCAGTAGTTTCCTTTCGACGAGACGCGCAACTTTTCTCTCTCGAAAATTCTCGATCATAGTGACTAACGAAGCGCGTCAGAGAGTAACTTGTTTGTTTGACGATCGCAAAAATTTTATTAGTAACAGTTAATTTGTTAGTTAAATGGATAATAAATAATGTAATAAAGACTTCAAATAAACTTGTGTCCTACAAAATGGATGGTGTGACAGGCAGGTCCCCAACCCCCAACATGTTCAAATAGCGTGGTATACTTAGTTATTACTTGGCGCTACTTAAATAACCGTTATTTGGCGCGATTGAGTGTATTCACGATAAAATTAGTAGTCTTTTATGAACTAAAGGTTGAAGAAATGAGAACTTCAATATGTATAAACGTTGTGTGTCAGTGAAATAAGAAAACATTTTTCTAATTTTTAAATGAAAATTTTACATTGACATGTTCAGAGCGTAGGACTGGGAAATTGAACCACTGAATTTGTAGGACAAGGTGGCCATCAAATTATACATACCATTATTAATTAACAGCATAAAAATCAGCTTGTTACTAATAGCTATGTATACACCGTTATTTGAACATGTTGGGGGAGGGGGACCTTTCTGTCACATCATCCATTTTGTAGGACACAAGTTTTTTTGAAGTCTTTATTACATTATCTCTCAATTTAACAAGCAAATTAACTGTTACTGATAAAATTTTTGCTATCGTCAAACAAACAATTTATGCTCTTACGCGCTTCGTTAGTCACAACCATTGAGAATTTTCCCGAGAGAAAAGTTGGACGTCTCGTCGAAAGGAAGCCACTGACAAAAATTTTGCCTGTTACTAATCATTAAAAAAACCGTGCTGTACCGTGCTGATTGATCCTTTATTTCACCTAATTTGATAGGGTTATGTGACAATGTTCGATTTCATTTATAAAATATTATGTTTAATGTTTTAATCTCATATTATCTTTTATTAACCATATTGGGTAAAAATATTGTATTAAATTTTTTTTAAAAGATATTTCATAAATAAATCAATAATTTTGGGAATAAAATATTACAAAAGGCTACGACACTAAATCTTGCAATCTCAATATCCGGACTACGAGGTTGGACATGAATCCTTAACTATTACAGCTTTCGAATAAAACCTCTCGTAAATTTTTTGTTTGTTTTTGAAAACCTAAGATCTTCCAATAAATCTTTAATAGAAATCTTATCATTCTGTTTATATTGATGGGCAATCTGAAAAAATGGACTAAACGTGTATTCAACCTTGATGGTGGATTTTTGGATTAAGGAGGGTGTTTTCGGAGTGGAAGTGACGGAGAGTCCTAACCATGTATTTTCTCATTAATAATTACCATGCTTATGTTAATTCTTCACTTGTTTGAACACCCAAACGATTCCATATCATGTTGCTTAGCATCCATTATAATGAAATCCCTGTGACGTCATGTAGACTAGGACACTTTCTGGATCAATTTAAATTCAACAAATTATTGAAATCGGATCTAAAGCTTAGGCTGTACGAGGGGGGGGGGTGCAAACTATCTTATCGACATACATATGTATACATAAACCTTATTTTTGGCTTTGCCCTAGTTGGGTAAAAGTGAAAGAGGTATTATGTATAAAAGCTGCAGTAATGAAGGGGGCATAAACTGAAGTAATGCAGGGGGCAGAGATAAAAAAGTTAATGCGAAAAGACAGAACTTTCGTAAATTCCATTATGATATTTTAAACATTGTTTGGTCAGTATATTCTTTGGCCAGGTATTCTACAAAATTTTAAAATTTCGTGTATGTATTCTATGAGATGGTGTTTAGCGTCGTAACCTCTTGTGCATAATTACAAAGTTATTATCTCGTTTAATTCTTGTTTGAATTTTTCGAGTTTAATTTATTTTAAAAAATGATATGTATGAAATAATTGAAATAATTCTTGAAATATTTTTGTTAACATAGACGTTTTTTGGGTTTAAATTATTTGTAACAAGTAACTAAAACAACTTGATCAAAAACAAAAAATTACCGTACTTAGATTTAGATTCTAATAAATTACAGTTAAAACCCCGATTATCATAAAATAATAAGTACAAATTCAAGTAAATGTTATATTTTGTTAAGTATAAAAACCTATCAATTTTCTATTCAGTCAAAAATTCATTGTGATATTTTTAATGCAATAAAAAATAAAATAAAAATTAATTAATAGAATGTAATTATTTCAATTAAATAAAAATATTTAAACGAACAATTTTAATTGTTTTTATTTTTTCCCCAGCTACATTCCTCCTATTGGTGTAAAGTATTAAAAGACATTGAAGAGAGGTTACACCATATTTTCTTTCTACATAGATTTAAGGACGTTGGGTTACTTATTCACAAAATTAATAATTGATAAAAATCATCAAAACCAATTAAAAATTGTTGATATTAATATTAAAAAAATTTGTTACGCAGGAGCTGCTTCAAGTTAGCGAATTTCCATAGAATACATAAATCACTCTCTAGCGGTCACAATTTTAGTCTGATCAAAATGAAATGTCGTATGTGATTTTAGTATTTGCAAGGCCAATTTTATTAATAAATGTCGTACGTGAAGGGGAAATGGGGGCATAAAGAAAGAAGAAAACACAAAATATCTCTTTTAATATTAGAACAATCAAAAAATGCGTAAGGAATAAAGTTGTAGAAAATCAAATTTGCTACAATTCATTACCTTATCATTTTTGCTGCTCAAACTCTAATTTAATTTTCAATCTTAAACCGGCAATATTTCTGTAAATATTCGTGTAACAGAAAAAATGATAAGCAAAATTACAGTAAAACTAAGTACCTACAACTTTACTTCTTATAATTTTTTCGATTTTATAAATATTAAGGGAGATATGTCGAATTTTGTGTTTCCCCTTGCCTCTAAACCCTTCTTTCCCCTTCTCCGATTTTACCCATTAACGAACTTGACCTTTTGAATACCAAAAGCACCTCAAATACCAAATTTTATTCCAATAAACCGAAAACTGTGACCGCTAGAGTGATTATAGACACATATATATATATATATATATATATATATATATATATAAATTTTACAGATGGTGATTTTTGACATCTACTAGGTAGGATCGATGGACATTTGCTCCATTTCCTTTCAGGAAATTCGCTAAAAATCAGTGATTAACTTTATGCATACAGCTATGAACTTAAATGTTATGGAGAATAAAACAAATGATATCAATCAAATTTTGCATAGTGAACAAGCATAATTGTTGAAATATGCATGCAAATTTTCATTGTAACGCAAGTAATTATAATATACAATTTCCACAGGAGATTCTGGGAGTTTATTAGGAATATTTATAATTTAGCGTAACTGACTCTATGCATAAATGACTCACTGACTCATCTATACAAAATCTAATCCAATTTTAGACATGCTAGAAGGATGCAGTTTTTGAAAAAAAATTTATACTAACGGGAAAAATTGGAAAACTTGCAATAATTTTTCCAACGCAACCTCCCCGAAAATGGGAAAAACCCTCTCAAAATATGTCTTTTACTTCTATACATGCTAGAAGGTTGCGGTTTTTATGTTCAACGTGGAATACTTTAATAGTTCTGGGAACTATCTTCAATTTTTACAATCCAACCCCCCAGAAAATGAGGAAAAACCCCCAAAAATAACTTTCTAACTTCTATAGATGCTCTACTTAACTTCTATAGAAGGAGGCGGTTTTTTATATTCGACGTGAAATACTTTGAAACTTAAAGGGAATATTTCCTCGTTATACCTTCCTTGACTTTCACAAGGAAGCACGCTTTCTCCTCCCCCTTTAACCTCCCTCGATTGGTTGATTTCTTGTGTTTTTACTTTACGAAATTTACACTACGTAGGGTATGTTTTCTTTCTAGAACGCGAAGGCAGTGCCGAATGACGTACCGGGGTCAAGGTGGAGCCCTCTTGCGAGCACAACGAGTTTATAGTATATAACTAAATACATCGTTGCCAAAGAAACAAAACAATTTAAAACTTATAGAACTATTTTTTAATTAACATATCCAAAGCGACCTAACGTTCTTAAATAATATCCATACATCTGAAGAGGTTCCAACAAAGTTTGGTTTGTATGGAAAGTCTCCAAAGTACTTTTAAAGTTAAAATATTTTCACAGTGCTGAGATATCCACGTTTACTAATTACCAATAGTAAGTGCATTTTGTATTTTAACGAATATTTTTCCATTGATTGAAAACGAGAAGTAATTTTTATGGATTTAAGTGACGTCACAATGTACACTCCCATTCAATAAAATTGAACATATCTGAACCAAATCAGTCTCTCACAATTTTGATTATTCTTGTAGTAAATGTTTTTTACTATACTTCCATTTCTTTTTTCACACTTAAAAAATATACCACTTATCTTTGTTTATAAATGAATCATTATACAGAGAGTTTCAAAAGTGAGGAGTTTTATGAAATGTAAGAAAATTATCATTTCAGGTCTGTTTAATTTTATTGAACGGGAGTGTACATACAAAAAAAGTAACTTTTTGAATAATTTAGCCAAATTAGATCCGATTTTTATCAAATTGGTTTTTGAAATCCATTCACTTTGAGGTAAACTTTCCAATTTTAATATTAATAATTTCCTGAAATTCATCATTTACTAAGAGAAGAATGCAGGGCGTTGTTTTCTTGAAAACGGTAAGAGATATAGTGGAATGAAGTTTGGAAAATTTGACCCAAAATTAGTAAAATTAAAGATTTAAATTATTAAAATCAGAAAACA